>CATOCB010000222.1:0-625000 GCA_951411735.1 Somateria mollissima | reverse complement strand
AGGCCAGGGTCCCAGCGCGCTTCCGGGACCCGGGATCCGGGTAGGGTCCCTACTCTGGTGCCCTGATTGGGGACCCTACATGTACCGGTTACCTGGAGCTGGTGTCCTGAGCAGACCTCGGGACCCGGGACGGGGATCCAACATGACCTGGGTACCCGGGGTAGGGGTCCTGACCGGACCTGGCGACCCGGGCCGGGGTCCTGTGATGACCTGGTTACCCAGGGTCGGGGTCCTGACCAGACCCAGGGACCTGGGCAGGGGACCCAACATTACCTGGTGACCCAGGGTTAGGGTCCTGATCAGACCCGGGGACCCAGGCCGGGGACCCGACGCGAACAGGGGACACGGGCCGGGGACCCAACATGATCCGGGGACCTGGGGCCAGGGTGGTCACCCGACCCTGAGACCCAGGCCGGGGACCTGACATGACCCTGTGACCCGGGGCCAGGATCCCGACCCGACCCAGGGACCGGGGGAGGGACCCGACATGATCTGGGGACCCGGATCCTGGGTTCCGAAGTGACACGGGCAGGGACCCGACCCTAACTGGGGACCTGGGGTCGGGGTCCCGACCCGACCTTGGGATCCAGGCCAGGGACCCGACATGACCCGGTTACCCAGAGCCGGGGTAATGACCCGACCCGGGGACCAGGGCCAGGGACCTGACATGATCCGGTGACTTGGGTCGGGGTCCCTAGCCGACCCGGCACCAGGGCCGGGGACACGACATGAAACGGTGACCGGGGTCGGGGTCCCAACCTGACCCGGGGACTCGGGCCCTGGACCCGACCCGACCCGGAGACCAGGGCCGGGGACCCAACCCGATCCGGGGACCCGTGACAGGAGTAGAGACCCAATCCTGGTACGCGGTCCGGTGACCCATTATGACCCGGTGACCCGGGGCCGGGATCCCGACCTGACCCTGGTGCCCGGGTTGGGGTCCCGACATGACCTGGTGACCCAGGGCTTGTGTCCCAATACGACCCGGGGACCCTGGATGGAGATCCGATATGACCCCGTGACTCATGGCCGGGATCCCGCTCGGACCTGGGGACCTGGGACCAGGGTGGGGATCCAACCCTGGGAACCAGGCAGGGGACCTAACATGACCCGGTGACCCGAATCCAGGGTCCCGACCCCGACCCTGGGACCCGGACCGGGGACCCGACCCGACCCGGGGACCTGGGGCCGAAGTCCTGACGCGATCCGGGGACCCGGGTCAGGGACACGACATAACCCGGAGACCCGGGGTTGGGGTCCCGACATGACACATGGACCCGGGCCGGGGACCCGACATGACCCGGTGACCTGGGGCCGGGGTTCCGACCCAACATGTGGACCCGGGCCGGGGACCCAACACAACCTGGGGACCCGGGGCTGGGGTCCAGACCGGATCCGGGGACCCGGCCCGGGGACCCAACATTACCCGGGGACCAGGGCTGGGGTGGGGACCAGACCCTTGAGACCCAGGCCGGGGACCCGATATGACCCGGTCACCCGGGGCCAAGGTCCCGACCTGACGCGCGGACCCGGGCCGGGGACCCGACATGACCCAGTGCCCTGGGGCCGGGGTGGAGACCCGTCCTGGGGACCCAGTGTGTGAACTACACCGACCCGATGACCTGGGCCGGGGACCAGACATGACCCGGTGACCCAGGGCCGGGGTCCCGACCAGAAACTGGTGCCCGGGCAGGTGACCGGCCCCTACCCCGGGACCTGGGGTCGGGGTGGTCACCCGACCCTGGGACCTGGGTCAGGGAACCGACGTGACCCGGTGACCAGGGGCTGGGGTCACGATACGACCCGCGGAGCCAGTACGGGGACCCAATATGACCCAGTCGCCCGGGGCCGGGGTCCCGATCCAACAAGGGGACCCGGGCCGGGGACCTGATATGATTTGGGGACCCGGATCCTGGGTTCCAAACTGACCTGGGGACATGGGCAGGGACCCGACCCGAACCGGGGACCTGTGGTCGGGGTCCTGACCCGACCCGCGGATCCGGGCCTTGGACCCAATATGACCTGGGGACCCGGGGCTGGGGTCCCGACCCGAACTGGTGAACCAGGCCGGGGACCCGACATGACGCTGTGACCAGGGGCCAGGGTCCCGACCTGACGCAGGGACCAGGGCAGGGGAACCAACATTACCTGGTTACCCAGGGTCGGGGACCCGACCTGGCCCGGGGAACCGGACCGGGGAACCGGCCCAACTTGGGGACCTGGGTCCAGGGTTGGGACCCAACCCTGGCATCCAGGCCAGGGAACCAACATGACCCGGAGACCCGAAACTGGGGTCCCGACCCGACCCGGGGACCAGAGCCGGGGACCAGACATTACACGGGGACCTGGGGGCGGGGTAGTCACCCGACCCGGGGACCCATGCCGGGAACCCGACATGACCCATTGACCCAGAGCCGGGGTAATGACCCAACCTGGGGACCAGGGCCAGGAATCCGACATGACCCTGTGACCTGGGGTCGGGGTCCCGACCTGACACGGGGACACGTGCCAACAACCTGACCCGAACTGGGGACATGTGGCCGGGGTCCCGACCTGACCCGGGGACTCGGGCCAGGGACCCGACATCACCCGGTGACCCGGGGACGGGGTCCCGACCTGACCCGCAGAGCCGGGCCAGGGACCCGATATTACCCAGTCACCCGGGGCGGGGGTCCCGACCGGACCCGGGGACCCCGTGCGGGAACCACACCTGACCCGGGGACCCGGGCCAGGTACCAGACATGACCTGGTGACCAGGGGGCCGGGGTCCCGACCCGATGCGGGGACCCAGGCCGGGGAACCGACCCGACCCAGAGACCTGGGGCCAGGGCCCTGACCTGACGCGGTGATCAGGGCCGGGGACCCGAAATGACCTGGGGACCTGGGGTCAGGGATCCAACCCAACCGGGGGACATGGGCCGGCTACCCGACATGACCTGGGGACATGGGACCGGGGTCCCGACCCGACACTGGGACCCACGCTGGGGACCCAACATGACCCAGTGACCCGGGGCCGGGGTCCCGACCCGACCCGGGGACCAGGGCCAGGGACCCGACATGACCTGGTTACCCAGAGCTGGGGTAATGACTCAACCCGGGGACCAGGGCCAGGGACCCGACATGACCGGTGACTTGGGTTCAGGGACCCGACCTGGCCCGGGGAACTGGACCGGGGAACCGGCCCAACCTGGGGACCTGGGGCCAGGGTTGGGACCCAACCCTGGCATCCAGGCCGGGGAACCAACATGACCCGGAGACCCGAAACTGGGGTCCTGAGCCTACACTGGGACCCAGGCTGCGGACACAATATGACCTGGTCACCCGGGTCTAGGGCCCCGACCCGACCCGCGGACCCAGGCCAGGGACCAGATATGACCTGGGGACCTGGGGCTGGGGTCCCAATGCGACAAGGGGACCCGGGCTGGGGACCCGCCATGACCCGGATACCAGGGGCCAGGGTCCCAACCCGACCCGGGGACCAGAGCCGGGGACCCGACATGACATGGGGACCTGGGGCCGGCGTGGTCACCTGACCCGGGGACCCATGCCGGGAACCCGAAATGCCCCGGTGACCCAGAGCCGGGGTAATGACCCAAGCGGGGACCAGGGCCGGGGACCCGACATGACACTGTGACCTGGGGTCGGGGTCCTGACCCAACACGGGGACACATGCCAACAACCTGACCCGAACCGGGGGCCTGTGGCCGGGGTCCCGACCTGACCCGGGGACCCGGGCAAGGGACCCGATATTACCCGGTCACCCGGGGCCAGGGTCCCGACCGGACCTGGGGACCCGGGCCGGGGACATGACATGACCCGGGGACCTGGGGCTGGGGTCCCGACCCGTCCCAGGGACGAGGGCTAGGGACCTGACATGAGCCGGTGACCCGGGACCAGGGTCCCAACCCGACCCGGGGACCCGGGCCGGGGACCCGAAATGACCCGGTATCCCGGGGCCGGGATCCCGACCCGACCAGGGGACCCAGGCCGGGGACCTAATATGACCCTTGGGACCAGAAGCCAGGGTCCTGACCCGAATCGGGGACACAGGCCGGGGACCCAACAAGTCCTGGGAACCTTGGGCCGGGGTGGTCACCGGACCCTGGGACCCACGCCGTTGACCCGACATGACCCTGTGACCCGGGGCTGGGATCCCAACCCGACCCGGGGACCAGGGCCGGGGACCCGACATGACCCGGTGAACTGGGGCTGGGGTGATCACCCGACCCTGGCACCCAGGCCGTTGACCTGACATGAGCTGGTGACGCGGGGGTCAGGGTCCCGACCCGACACTGGGACCCACGCCGGGGACCCGACATGACCCGGATACCAGGGGCCAGGGTCCCGACACGACCCGGGGAACAGAGCCGGGGACCAGACATGACCCGAGGACCTGGGGCCGGGGTGGTCACCCGACCCGGGGACCCATGCTGGGAACCCGACATGACCCGGTGACCCAGAGCCAGGGTAATGACCCAACCCGGGGACCAGGGCCGGGGACCCGACATGACCCTGTGACCTGGGGTCGGGGTCCCAACCCGACCCGGGGACCCGGGCCGGGGACCCAAAATGACCCGATGACCCGGGGACGAGGTCCCGACCCGACCCGCGGAGCCCGGCCAGGGACCCGACATGACCCGATGACCCGGGGACGGGGTCCCGACCCGACCCGCGGAGCCGGGCCGGGGACCCAATATGACCCGGTGATCTGGGGTCGGGGTCCTGACCCGACCCGGTGACTCGGGCCGGAGACCCGTCATAACCCTGTGGCCCGGGTCCGGGGTCCGGACCCTACCCCGGGACCTGGGGCCAGGGTCCCGAGCCGACCTGGGGACCCAGGCAGGGACCCGACCCAACCCCGAGACCTGGGGTTGGGGTGGTCACCTGACCCTGGGACCTGGGTCAGGGAACCGACGTGACCCGGTGGCGGGGGCTGGGGTCACGATACGACCCGCGGAGCCGGTACGGGGACCGGATATGACTCGGTCGCCCGGGGCTGGGGTCCCGATCTGACAAGGGGACCCGGGCCGGGGACCTGATATGATTTGGGGACCCGGATCCTGGGTTCCAAACTGACCTGGGGACATGGGCAGGGACCCGACCCGAACCGGGGACCTGGGGTCGGGGTCCTGACCCGACCCGCGGATCCGGGCCTTGGACCCGATATGACCCGGGGACCCGGGGCTGGGGTCCCGACCCGAACTGGTGAACCAGGCCGGGGACCCGACATGACGCTGTGACCAGGGACCAGGGTCCCGACCTGACGCAGGGACCAGGGCAGGGGAACCAACATTACCTGGTTACCCAGGGTCGGGGACCCGACCTGGCCCGGGGAACCGGACCGGGGAACTGGCCCAACTTGGGGACCTGGGTCCAGGGTTGGGACCCAACCCTGGCATCCAGGCCAGGGAACCAACATGGCCCGGAGACCCTAAACCGGGGTCCCGAGCCTACAGTGGGACCCAGGCCGCAGACACGATATGACCTGGTCACCAGGGTCTAGGACCCCGACCCGACACGTGGACATGGGCAGAGGACCAGATATGACCTGGGGACCCGGGGCTAGGGTACCGACCTGACCCGGGGACCAGAGCAGGGGACCAGACATTACACGGAGACCTGGGGGCAGGGTGGTCCCGACCTGACCCGCAGAGCCGGGCCGGGAACCCGATATTACCCAGTCACGCGGGGACCCGAACCGACCCGGGGTTTTTCGGCCGGTATGGGGAATCGAACTTGGGACCTCGGGTGCCGGGGTCCCGACATCACCCTCTGACGCCACCCGGGGACCCGACCCGACCCGGGGTCCAGCGGCCGGTATGGGGAATCGAACCTGGGACCTCGGGTGCCGGAGTCTCGACATCGCCCTGTGACGCCACCCAGGGACCCAACCCGACCCGGGGTTTTTTGGCCGGTATGGGGAATCGAACCTGGGACATCGGGTGCCGGGGTCCCGACATCACCCTGTGACGCCACCTGGGGACCCGACCCGACGCAGGTTCCAGGGGCCGGTATGGGGAATCGAACCTGGGACCTCGGGTGCCGGGGTCCCGACATCACCCTGCGACGCCACCCGGGGACCCGATCCGACCTGGGGTTTTTTGGCCGGTATGGGGAATCGAACCTCGGACCTCAGGTGCCGGGGTCCTGACATCACCCTGTGATGGCACCCGTGGACCCGACCCGACCCGGGGTTTTTTGGCCGGTATGGGGAATCGAACCTGGGACCTCGGGTGCCGGGGTCCCGACATCACCCTGTGCCGGCACCCATGGACCAGAGCCGACCCGGGGTTTTTTGGCTGGTATGGGGAATCAAACCTGGGACCTCGGGTGCCAGGGTCCCGACATCACCCTGTGACGCCACGCAGGGACCCGACCCAACCTGGGGTTTTTTGGCCGGTATGGGGAATCAAACCTGGGACCTCGGCTGCCGGGGTCCCGACATCACACTCTGATGCCACCCGGGGACCCGACCCGACCTGGGGTTTTTTGGCCGGTATGGGGAATCGAACCTGGGACCTCGGCTGCCGGGGTCCCGACATCACCCTGTGACGCCACCCGCGGACCCTACCCGACGCGGGGTTTTTTGCCCGGTATGGGGAATCGAACGTGGGACCTCGGTTGCCGGGGTCCCGACATCACCCTGTGACGCCACCCGCGGACCCTACCCGACGCGGGGTTTTTTGACCGGTATGGGGAATCGAACTTGGGACCTCGGGTGCTGGGGTCCCGACATCACACTCTGATGCCACCCGGGGACCCGATCCGACCCCAGGTTTTTTGGCAGGTATGGGGAATCGAACCTGGGACCTCGGCTTCCTTGGTCCCGACATCACACTCTGATGCCACCCGGGGACCCAACCCGACCCAAGGTTTTTAGGACGGTATGGGGAATCAAACCTGGGACCTCGGCTTCCTTGGTCCCGACATCACACTTTGATGCCACCCGGGGACACGACCAGACCCGGGGTCCACGGGCAGGTATGTGGAATCGAACCTTGGACCTTGGGTGCCGGGGTCCCGACATCACCCTGTGACGCCACACTATCACCCGACCCGACCCGGGGCTTTTTAGCCGGTATTGGGAATTGAACGTGGGACCTTGGGTGCTGGGGTTCCGACATCACCCTGTGACGCCACCTGGGGACCCGAGCCGACCCGGGGTTTTTTGGCCGGTATGGGGAATCGAACGTGGGACCTCGTGTGCCGGGGTCCCGACATCACCCTGTGACGCCACCCGGGGACCCGACCTGACCCAGCGTTTTTTGGCCGGTTTGGGGAATGGAAACTGGGACCTCGGGTGCCGGGGTCCCGACATCACCCTGTGACGCCACCCCGGGACCCGACGTGACCCGGGGCCCAGGCGCTGGTATGGGGAATGGAACCTGGGACCTCGGGTGCCGTGGTCCCGACATCACCCTGTGACGCCACCCGGGAACCCGACCTGACCCGGGGTTTTTTGGCTGGTATGGAGAATCAAACCTGGGACCTCGCGTGACGGGGTCCTGACAGCAACCTGTGACACCACCCAAGGACCCGAAAAGACAAGGGGTTTTTTGGCCGGTATGGGGAATTGAACCTTGGACCTCGCGTGCCGGCGTTCCGACATCACCCTGTGACGCCACCCGGGGACCCGACCCAACCCGGGCTCCACGGGCCGGTTTGGGGAATGGAACCTAAGGCCTCGTGTGCCCGGGTCCCGACATCACCGTGTGACGCCACCTGGGGACTTGAGCCGACACGGGGTTTTTCGGCCAGTATGGGGAATCGAACGTGGGACCTCGGGTGCCGGGGTCCCGACATCACCCTGTGACGCCACCCGGGGACCCGAGCCGACCCGGGGTCCAGGGGCCGGTATGGGGAATCGAACCTGGGACCTCGGGTGCCGGGGTCCCGACGTCACCCTGTGACGCCACCCGGGGACCCGTGCCGACCAGGAGTTTTTTAGCCGATGTGGGGAATCGAACGTTGGACCTCGGGTGCCGGGGTCCCAACATAACCCTGTGACGCCACCCGGGGACCCGACCTGACCCGGGGTTTTTTTGTCCGGCATGGGTTATTGAACTTGGGACCTCGTGTGCCGGGGTCCCGACATCACCCTGTGATGCCAGCTGGGGACCCGAGCCAAACAGGGGTTTTTTGGCCCGTATGGCGAATCGAACCTGGGACTTCGGGTGCCAGGGTCCCAGCATCACCCTGTGACATCACCCCGGGACAGGACACGACCTGGGGTCCAGGGGCCGATATGGAGAATCGAACCTGAGACCTCTGGTGCCGGGATCAAGACATCACCCTGTGACGCCACCCGGGGACCCCAACCGACCCGGGGTTTTTTGGACGGTATGGGGAAGCGAACGTGGGACCTCGGGTGTCGGAGTCCCCACATCACCCTGTGACGCCACCCGGGGACAAGACCGGACCCGGGGTTTTTTGACTTGTATGGGGAATCGAACGTGGGACCTCGGGTGTCAGAGTCCCCACATCACCCTGTGACGGCACCCGGGGACAAGACCCGACCCGGGGATTTTTGACCTGTATGGGGAATCGAACCTAGGACCTCGTGTGTCCGGGTCCTGACATCACCCTGTGACGCCACGCCGGGACCCGACCCGACCCGGGGTCCAAAGGCCGGTATGGGGGATCAAACGTGGAATCTCGGGTGCCGGTGTCCCGACATCACCCTGTGATGCCACCCGGAGACCCGACCCGACCCATGTTTTTTGGCGGGTATGGGGAATCGAACCTGGGACCTCGGGTGTGGGGTCCCGACATCACACTGTGACTCCAACCAGGGACCCAACCCGACCCATGTTTTTTGGCTGGTATGGGGAATCGAACCAGGGACCTCGGGTGCCGGGGTCCCGACATCACCCTGTGACACCACCCGGGCACTCGAGCCGTCCCGGGGTAAAGGGGTCGGTATGGGGAATCGAACCTGGGACCTCGGGTGCCAGGGTCCCGATGTCACCCTGTGACGCCACCCGGGGACCCGACCCGACCCGGGGTTTTTTGGCCGGTATGGGGAATCGAACCTGGGACCTCGCGTGCCGGGGTCCCGACATCACCCTGTGACACCACCCGGGGACCCGACCCGACCCGGGGTTTTTCGGCTGATATGGGGAATCAAACCTGGGACCTTGGGTGCCGGGGTCCCGACATCACCCTGTGACGCCACCCGGGAACCCGACCCGACCCGGAGTTTTTTGGCCGGTATGGGGAATGGAACCTGGGACCTCGGGTGTCGGAGTCACCACATCACCCTGTGACGCCACCCGGGGACAAGACCCGACCCAGGGTTTTTTGAACTGTAAGGGGAATCAAACGTGGGACCTCGGGTTCCGGGGTCCCGACATCACCCTGTGACGCCACCCGGGGACCCGACCCGACCTGGGGTGTTTTGGCCGGTATGAGGAAGCGAACCTGGGACCTCGGGTGCCGGGGTCCCGACATCACCCTGTGACGCCAACTGGGGACAGGACCCAACCCGGGGTTTTTTGGCCGGTATGGGGAATCAAACCTGGGACCTCGCGTGCCGGGGTCCCAACATCACCCTTAGACGCCACGCGGGGACACGACCCAACCCGGGGTTTTTTGGCAGGTATGGGGAATCGAACGTGGGACCTCGGGTGCCGGGGTCCGGACATCACCCTGTGACGTCACCCCGGGAAACGACCCGACCCGGGGTCCAGGGGCCGGTATGGGGAATGGAACCTGGGATCTCGGGTGCCGTGGTCCCGACATCACCCTGTGACACCACCCGGGCACTCGAGCCGACCTAGGGTGTTTTGGTTGGTATGGGGAATCGACCTGAAACCTCGGGTGCCGGGGTCCCAACATCACCCTGAGACGGCACCCCGGGACCCGCACCGACCCGGGGTTTTTTGGCCGGTATGGGGAATCGAACCTGGGACCTCGGGTGCCGTGGTCCCGACATCACCCTGTGACACCACCTGGGGACCCGACCCGACCTGGGGTGTTTTGGTTGGTATGGGGAATCGACCTGAAACCTCGGGTGCTGGGGTCTCAACATCACCCTGTGACTCCACCCCGGGACCCGACCCGACCCAGGGTTTTTTGGCCGGTATGGGGAATCGAACCTGGGACCTCGGGTGCCGGGGTCCCGACATCACCCTATGACGCCACACGGGGACCCGACCCGACCTGGGGTTTTTTGGCCGGTATGGGGAATGGAACCTGGGACCTCGCGTGCCGGGGTCCCGACATGACCCTGTGACGCCACCTGGGGACCCGACCCGACCAGGGGTCCAGGGGCCGGTATGGGGAATCGAACCTGGGACCTCGCGTGCCCGGGTCCCGACATCACCCTGTGACGCCACCCGGGGACCCGACCCGACCCGGGGTCCAGGGGCCGGTATGGGGAATCGAACCTGGGACCTCGGCTGCCGGGGTCCCGACATCACCCTGTGATGCCACCCGAGGACAAGACCCGACCCAGGGTCCAGGGGCCGGTATCGGGGAGTCGAACCTGGGACCTCGGGTACCGGGGTCCCGACATCACCCTGTGCTGCCACCTCAGGACCCAAGCCGAAACGGGGCTTTTTGGCCGGTATGGCCAATCGAACCTTGGACTTCGCGTGCCGGGGTCCCAAAATCACCTTGTGACGCCACCCCGGGACAGGACACGACACGGGGTCCAGGGGCCGATATGTAGAAGCGAACCTGGGTCCTCGGGTGCCGGGGTCCCAACATCACCCTGTGACGCCACCCGGGGACCCGGCCCGACATGGGGTACAAAGGCCGGTATGGGGAATCGAAGCTAGGACCTCGGGTGCCGGGGTCCCGACATCACCCTGTGACACCACTTGGGGACCCGAGCCGACCCAGGGTTTTTTGGCCGGTCTGGGGAATCGAACCTGGGACCTTGGGTGCCGGGGTCCCGACATCACCCTCTGATGGCACCCGGGGAACAGACCCGACCCGGGGCTTTTGGGCTGGTATGGCGAATCGAACCTGGGACTTCAGGTTCCGGGGTCTCAACATCACCCTGTGACGTCACTCCGGGACAGGACACGACCCGGGGATTTTCGGCCGGTATGGGGAATCGAACCTGGGATCTCGGGTGCCGGGGTCCCGACATCACCCTCTGACGCCACCCCCGGACAAGACCCGACCCGGGGTTTTTCGACCGGTATGGGGAATCGAACCTGGGACCTCGCGTGCCGGGGTCCCGACATCACCCTCTGACGCCACACGGGGACCCGACCCAACCCGGGCTCCACGGGCCGGTTTGGGGAATCGAACCTGAGGCCTCGTGTGCCCGGGTCCCCACATCACCCTACGACGCCACCTGGGGACTTGAACCGACACGGGTCTAAATGCCAGTATGCGGAATCAAACTTTGGACCTCGTGTGCCCGGGTCCCGACATCACCCTGTGACGCCACCCGGAGACCCAAGCCGACCCGGGGTGCAAAGGCCCGTATGGGGAATTGAACCTGGGACCTCGGGTGCCGGGGTCCCGACATCACGCTGTGATGACACACGGGGACCTGACCCGACCCGGGGTTTTTTGGCCGGTATGGAAATCGAACCTGGGACCTCAGGTGCCGGTGTCCCGACATCACCCTGTGACGCCACCCGGGGACCCGACCCGATCCAGGGTCCAGGGGACGGTATGGAGAATCGAACCTGGGACCTCGGGTGCCGTGGTCCCGACATCACCCTGTGATGCCTCCTGGGGACCCGACCCGACCCAGGGTCCTGGGGCCGGTATGGGGAATCGAACCTGGGACCTCGGGTGCAGGTGTCCCGGCATCACCCTGTGACGCCACCCGGGGACCCGGCCCGACCTGGGGTCCAAAGTCCGGTATGGGGAATCGAAGCTGGGACCTCGGGTGCTGGGGTCCCGACATCACCCTGTGATGCCACCCCCGGACCAGACCCGACCCGGGGTTTTTTGTACAGTATGGGGAATCGAACCTTGGACCTCGGGTGCAGGTGTCCCGGCATCACCCTGTGACGCCACCCGGGGACCCGGCCCGACCTGGGGTCCAAAGTCCGGTATGGGGAATCGAAGCTGGGACCTCGGGTGCCGGGGTCCCGACATCACCCTGTGACACCACCTGGGCACTCGAGCCGACCCGGGGTAAAGGGGTCGGTATGGAGAATCGAACCTGGGACCTCGGGTGTCGGGGTCCAACATCACCCTGAGACGCCACCCGGGGACCAGAGCCGACCCGGGGTGTTTTGATCTGTATGGGGAATCGAACCTGGGAACTCGGGTGTGGGATGCCGACATCACCCTCTGACGCCATCCGGGGATCCGAGCCGACCCAGGGTTTTTTGGCCGGTCTGGGGAATCGAACCTGGGACCTTGGGTGCCGGGGTCCCGACATCACCCTGTGACGCCACCCCGGGAAACGACCCGACCCGGGGTTTTTTGGCAGGTATGGGGAATCGAACCTGGGACCTCGGGTGCCGGGGTCCCAACATCACCCTGTGACACCACCCGGGGACCCGACCCAACCCGGGGATTTTCGGCAGGTATGGGGAATCAAACCTGGGACCTCGGGTGCCAGGGTCCCAACATCACCCTGTGACACCACCCGGGAACCCGACCCGACCCGGGGTGTTTTGGCCGGTATGGGGAATCGAACCTGGGACCTCGGGTGCCAGGGTCCCGACATCACCCTGTGACGCCACCCGGGGACCCGACCTGAGCCCGGGTTTTTCGGCCGGTATGGGGAATCGAACCTGGGACCTCTGGTGTCGGAGTCACCACATCATCCTGTGACGCCACACGGGGACCCGACCCGACCCGGGGTTTTTTGGCCGGTATGGGGAATCGAACGTGGGACCTCGGGTGCCGGGGTCCCGACATCACCCTGTGATGCCACCCGGGGAACCGAGCAGAAGCGGGACTTTTTGGCCGGTATGGCGAATCGAACCTGGGACTTCGGGTTCCGGGGTCCCAACATCACCCTTTGACGTCACCCCGGTACAGGACACGACCAGGGGTCCAGGGGCCGATATGTAGAATAGAACCTGGGATCTCGGGTGCTGGGGTCCCGACATCACCCTGTGACGCCACCCGGGAACCCGATCTGACCCGGGGTTTTTTGGCTGGTATGGAGAATCAAACCTGGGACCTCGCGTGAAGGAGTTCTGACAGCAACCTGTGACACCACCGAAGGACCCGAAAAGACAAGGGGTTTTTTGGCCGGTATGGGGAATTGAACCTTGGACCTCGCGTGCCGGCGTTCCGACATCACCCTGTGACGCCACCCGGGGACCCGACCCAACCCGGGCTCCACGGGCCGGTTTGCGGAATGGAACCTAAGGCCTCGTGTGCCCGGGTCCTGACATCACCGTGTGACGCCACCTGGGGACTTGAGCCGACACGGGGTTTTTCGGCCAGTATGGGGAATCGAACGTGGGACCTCGGGTGCCGGGGTCCCAACATCACCCTGTGACGCCACCCGGGGACCCGAGCCGACCCGGGGTCCAGGGGCCGGTATGGGGAATCGAACCTGGGACCTCGGGTGCCGGGGTCCCGACGTCACCCTGTGACGCCACCCGGGGACCCGTGCCGACCAGGAGTTTTTTAGCCGATGTGGGGAATCGAACGTTGGACCTCGGGTGCCGGGGTCCCAACATAACCCTGTGACGCCACCCGGGGACCCGACCTGACCCGGGGTTTTTTTGTCCGGCATGGGTTATTGAACTTGGGACCTCGTGTGCCGGGGTCCCGACATCACCCTGTGATGCCAGCTGGGGACCCGAGCCAAACAGGGGTTTTTTGGCCCGTATGGCGAATCGAACCTGGGACTTCGGGTGCCAGGGTCCCAGCATCACCCTGTGACATCACCCCGGGACAGGACACGACCTGGGGTCCAGGGGCCGATATGGAGAATCGAACCTGAGACCTCTGGTGCCGGGATCAAGACATCACCCTGTGACGCCACCCGGGGACCCCAACCGACCCGGGGTTTTTTGGACGGTATGGGGAAGCGAACGTGGGACCTCGGGTGTCGGAGTCCCCACATCACCCTGTGACGCCACCCGGGGACAAGACCGGACCCGGGGTTTTTTGACTTGTATGGGGAATCGAACGTGGGACCTCGGGTGTCAGAGTCCCCACATCACCCTGTGACGGCACCCGGGGACAAGACCCGACCCGGGGATTTTTGACCTGTATGGGGAATCGAACCTAGGACCTCGTGTGTCCGGGTCCTGACATCACCCTGTGACGCCACGCCGGGACCCGACCCGACCCGGGGTCCAAAGGCCGGTATGGGGGATCAAACGTGGAATCTCGGGTGCCGGTGTCCCGACATCACCCTGTGATGCCACCCGGAGACCCGACCCGACCCATGTTTTTTGGCGGGTATGGGGAATCGAACCTGGGACCTCGGGTGTGGGGTCCCGACATCACACTGTGACTCCAACCAGGGACCCAACCCGACCCATGTTTTTTGGCTGGTATGGGGAATCGAACCAGGGACCTCGGGTGCCGGGGTCCCGACATCACCCTGTGACACCACCCGGGCACTCGAGCCGTCCCGGGGTAAAGGGGTCGGTATGGGGAATCGAACCTGGGACCTCGGGTGCCAGGGTCCCGATGTCACCCTGTGACGCCACCCGGGGACCCGACCCGACCTGGGGTTTTTTGGCCGGTATGGGGAATCGAACCTGGGACCTCGCGTGCCGGGGTCCCGACATCACCCTGTGACACCACCCGGGGACCCGACCCGACCCGGGGTTTTTCGGCTGATATGGGGAATCAAACCTGGGACCTTGGGTGCCGGGGTCCCGACATCACCCTGTGACGCCACCCGGGAACCCGACCCGACCCGGAGTTTTTTGGCCGGTATGGGGAATGGAACCTGGGACCTCGGGTGTCGGAGTCACCACATCACCCTGTGACGCCACCCGGGGACAAGACCCGACCCAGGGTTTTTTGAACTGTAAGGGGAATCAAACGTGGGACCTCGGGTTCCGGGGTCCCGACATCACCCTGTGACGCCACCCGGGGACCCGACCCGACCTGGGGTGTTTTGGCCGGTATGAGGAAGCGAACCTGGGACCTCGGGTGCCGGGGTCCCGACATCACCCTGTGACGCCAACTGGGGACAGGACCCAACCCGGGGTTTTTTGGCCGGTATGGGGAATCGAACCTGGGACCTCGCGTGCCGGGGTCCCAACATCACCCTTAGACGCCACGCGGGGACACGACCCAACCCGGGGTTTTTTGGCAGGTATGGGGAATCGAACGTGGGACCTCGGGTGCCGGGGTCCGGACATCACCCTGTGACGTCACCCGGGGACCCGACCCGACCCGGGGTCCAGTGGCCGGTTTAAGGAATCGAACCTCGGACCTCGGGTGCCGGGGTCCTGACATCACCCTGTGACGCCACCCGGGGACCCGACCCGACACAAGGTCCGGGGGCCGGTTTGGGGAATCGAACGTGGGACCTCGGCTGCCGGGGTCCCAACATCACCCTGTGACGCCATCCTAACACCCGACCCGACCCAGCGTTTTTTGGCCGGTATGGAGAATCGAACCTGGGACCTCGGGTGCCGGGTTCCTGACATCACCCTGTGACGCCACCCCGGGAAACGACCCGACCCGGGGTCCAGGGGCCGGTATGGGGAATGGAACCTGGGATCTCGGGTGCCGTGGTCCCGACATCACCCTGTGACACCACCCGGGCACTCGAGCCGACCTAGGGTGTTTTGGTTGGTATGGGGAATCGACCTGAAACCTCGGGTGCCGGGGTCCCAACATCACCCTGAGACGGCACCCCGGGACCCGCACCGACCCGGGGTTTTTTGGCCGGTATGGGGAATCGAACCTGGGACCTCGGGTGCCGTGGTCCCAACATCACCCTGTGACACCACCTGGGGACCCGACCCGACCTGGGGTGTTTTGGTTGGTATGGGGAATCGACCTGAAACCTCGGGTGCTGGGGTCTCAACATCACCCTGTGACTCCACCCCGGGACCCGACCCGACCCGGGGTTTTTTGGCCGGTATGGGGAATCGAACCTGGGACCTCGGGTGCCGGGGTCCCGACATCACCCTGTGACGCCACACGGGGACCCGACCCGACCTGGGGTTTTTTGGCCGGTATGGGGAATGGAACCTGGGACCTCGCGTGCCGGGGTCCCGACATGACCCTGTGACGCCACCTGGGGACCCGACCTGACCAGGGGTCCAGGGGCCGGTATGGGGAATCGAACCTGGGACCTCGCGTGCCCGGGTCCCGACATCACCCTGTGACGCCACCCGGGGACCCGACCCGACCCGGGGTCCAGGGGCCGGTATGGGGAATCGAACCTGGGACCTCGGCTGCCGGGGTCCCGACATCACCCTGTGATGCCACCCGAGGACAAGACCCGACCCAGGGTCCAGGGGCCGGTATCGGGGAGTCGAACCTGGGACCTCGGGTACCGGGGTCCCGACATCACCCTGTGCTGCCACCTCAGGACCCAAGCCGAAACGGGGCTTTTTGGCCGGTATGGCCAATCGAACCTTGGACTTCGCGTGCCGGGGTCCCAAAATCACCTTGTGACGCCACCCCGGGACAGGACACGACACGGGGTCCAGGGGCCGATATGTAGAAGCGAACCTGGGTCCTCGGGTGCCGGGGTCCCAACATCACCCTGTGACGCCACCCGGGGACCCGGCCCGACATGGGGTACAAAGGCCGGTATGGGGAATCGAAGCTAGGACCTCGGGTGCCGGGGTCCCGACATCACCCTGTGACACCACTTGGGGACCCGAGCCGACCCAGGGTTTTTTGGCCGGTCTGGGGAATCGAACCTGGGACCTTGGGTGCCGGGGTCCCGACATCACCCTCTGATGGCACCCGGGGAACAGACCCGACCCGGGGCTTTTGGGCTGGTATGGCGAATCGAACCTGGGACTTCAGGTTCCGGGGTCTCAACATCACCCTGTGACGTCACTCCGGGACAGGACACGACCCGGGGATTTTCGGCCGGTATGGGGAATCGAACCTGGGATCTCGGGTGCCGGGGTCCCGACATCACCCTCTGACGCCACCCCCGGACAAGACCCGACCCGGGGTTTTTCGACCGGTATGGGGAATCGAACCTGGGACCTCGCGTGCCGGGGTCCCGACATCACCCTCTGACGCCACACGGGGACCCGACCCAACCCGGGCTCCACGGGCCGGTTTGGGGAATCGAACCTGAGGCCTCGTGTGCCCGGGTCCCCACATCACCCTACGACGCCACCTGGGGACTTGAACCGACACGGGTCTAAATGCCAGTATGCGGAATCAAACTTTGGACCTCGTGTGCCCGGGTCCCGACATCACCCTGTGACGCCACCCGGAGACCCAAGCCGACCCGGGGTGCAAAGGCCCGTATGGGGAATTGAACCTGGGACCTCGGGTGCCGGGGTCCCGACATCACGCTGTGATGACACACGGGGATGCGACCCGACCCGGGGTTTTTTGGCCGGTATGGAAATCGAACCTGGGACCTCAGGTGCCGGTGTCCCGACATCACCCTGTGACGCCACCCGGGGACCCGACCCGATCCAGGGTCCAGGGGACGGTATGGAGAATCGAACCTGGGACCTCGGGTGCCGTGGTCCCGACATCACCCTGTGATGCCTCCTGGGGACCCGACCCGACCCAGGGTCCTGGGGCCGGTATGGGGAATCGAACCTGGGACCTCGGATGCCGGAGTCCGGACGTCACCCTGTGACGCCACCCGGGGACCCGACCCGACCCGGGGTCCAGGGGCCGGTCTGGGGAATCGAACCTGGGACCTCGGGTGCCGGGGTCCCGACATCACCCTTTGATGCCACCTGGGGACCCTACCAGACCCGGGGTTTTTTGACTGGTATGGGGAATGGAACCTGGGACCTCGGGTGCCGGGGTCCCGACATCACCCTGTGACGCCACCCGGGGACCCGAGCCGACCCGGGGTTTTTTGGCCAGTATGCGGAATCGAACCTGGGACCTCGGGTGCCGGGGTCCCGACATCACCCTGTGACGCCATCTGGGGACCCGAGCCGACCTGGGTTTTTTTTCCTGGTATGGGGAATCGAACCTCGGACCTCGGGTGCCGGGTTCCCGACATCACCCTGTGACGCCACACGGGGACCCGACCCGACCCAGGGTCCAGGGGCCGGTATGGGGAATCGAACGTGGGACCTCGGGTGCCGGGGTCCCGACATCACCCTGTGACGCCACCCGGTGACCCGACCCGACCTGGGGTCCAGGGTCCGGTATGGAGAATCGAAGCTGGGACCTCGGGTGCCGGGGTCCCGACATCACCCTGTGATGCCACCCGGGGACCCGACCCGACCCGGGGTCCAGGGGCCGGTATGGGGAATCGAACCTGGGACCTCGGGTGCCGGGGTCCCGACATCACCCTGTGACGCCACACTATCACCCGATCCGACCCAGCGTTTTTTGGCCGGTATGGAGAATCGAACCTGGGACCTCGGGTGCTGGGGTCCCGACATCACCCTGAGACGCCACCTGGGGATGCGACCCGACCAGAGGTTTTTTGGCCGGTATGGGGAATCGAACCTGGGACCTCGGGTGCCGGGGTCCCGACATCACCCTGTGACGCCACCAGGGGACCCGACCCGACCCGGGGTCCAGGGGCCGGTATGGAGAATCGAAACTTGAACCTCGGGTGCCGGGGTCCCGACATCACCCTCTTACGCCACCTGGGGACCCGACCTGACCCAGGGTCCAGGTGCCGGTTTAAGGAATCGAACCTAGGACCTCGGGTTCCGGGGTCCTGACATCACCCTGTGACGCCACCCGGGGACCCGACCCGACACAAGGTCCGGGGGCCGGTTTGGGGAATCGAACGTGGGACCTCGGGTGCCGGGGTCCCGACATCACCCTGTGACGCCACCCTAACACCCGACCCGACCCAGCGTTTTTTGGCCGGTATGGAGAATCGAACCTGGGACCTCGGGTGCCGGGTTCCTGACATCACCCTGTGACGCCACCCAGGGAAATGACCCGACCCGGGGTCCAGGGGCCGGTATGGGGAATGGAACCTGGGATCTCGGGTGCCGTGGTCCCGACATCACCCTGAGACGGCACCCCGGGACCGGCACCGAGCCGGGGTCCAGGGGCCGGTATGGGGAATGGAACATGGGATCTCGGGTGCCGTGGTCCCGACATCACCCTGTGACACCACCTGGGGACCCGACCCGACCTGGGCTGTTTTGTCCGGTATGGGGAATCGACCTGAAACCTCGAATGCTGGGGTCCCAACATCACCCTGTGACGCCACCCCGGGACCCGACCCGACCCGGGGGTTTTTGGCCGGTATGGGGAATCGAACCTGGGACTTCGGGTGCCGGGGTCCCGACATCACCCTTGGACGCCACCCGGGGACCCGACCCGACCTGGGGTTTTTTGGCCGGTATGGGGAATGGAACCTGGGACCTCAGGTGCCGGGGTCCTGACATCGCCCTGTGACGCCACCCAGGGACAAGACCGGACCCGGGGTTTTTTGACTTGTATGGGGAATCGAACGTGGGACCTCGGGTGTCAGAGTCCCCACATCACCCTGTGACGGCACCCGGGGACAAGACCCGACCCGGGGTTTTTTGACCTGTATGGGGAATCGAACCTAGGACCTCGTGTGTCCGGGTCCTGACATCACCCTGTGACGCCACGCCGGGACCCGACCCGATCCGGGGTCCAAAGGCCGGTATGGGGGATCAAACGTGGAATCTCGGGTGCCGGTGTCCCGACATCACCCTGTGACGCCACCCGGAGACCCGACCCGACCCATGTTTTTTTGCGGGTATGGGCAATCGAACCTGGGACCTCGGGTGCTGTGGTCCTGACATCACCCTGTGACGCCAACTGGGGACAGGACCCAACCCGGGGTTTTTTGGCCGGTATGGGGAATCGAACGTGGGACCTCGGGTGCCGGGGTCCGGACATCACCCTGTGACGTCACCCGGGGACCCGACCCGACCTGGGGTCCAGGGGCCGGTATGGAGAATCGAACGTGGGACCTCGGGTGCCGGGGTCCCGACATCACCCTGTGACGCCACACGGGGACCCAAGCCGACCAGAGGTTTTTTGGCCGGTATGGGGAATCGAATCTGGGACCTCGGGTGCCGGGGTCCCGACATCACCCTGTGACACCACCCGGGGACCCGAACCCACCCAGGGTCCAGGGGCCGTTATGGAGAATCGAAACTTGGACCTCGGGTGCCGGGGTCCCGACATCACCCTGTGACACCACCCGACGACCCGACCGGACCCAGGGTCCAGTGGCCGGTTTAAGGAATCGAACCTGGGACCTCGGGTGCCGGGGTCCTGACATCACCCTGTGACGCCACCCGGGGACCCGACCCGACACAAGGTCCGGGGGCCGGTTTGGGGAATCGAACGTGGGACCTCGGCTGCCGGGGTCCCAACATCACCCTGTGACGCCACCCTAACACCCGACCCGACCCAGCGTTTTTTGGCCGGTATGGAGAATCGAACCTGGGACCTCGGGTGCCGGGTTCCTGACATCACCCTGTGACACCACCCGGGCACTCGAGCCGACCTAGGGTGTTTTGGTTGGTATGGGGAATCGACCTGAAACCTCGGGTGCCGGGGTCCCAACATCACCCTGAGACGGCACCCCGGGACCCGCACCGACCTGGGGTCCAGGGGCCGGTATGGGGAATGGAACCTGGGATCTCGGGTGCCGTGGTCCCGACATCACCCTGTGACACCACCTGGGGACCCGACCCGACCTGGGGTGTTTTGGTTGGTATGGGGAATCGACCTGAAACCTCGGGTGCTGGGGTCTCAACATCACCCTGTGACTCCACCCCGGGACCCGACCCGACCCGGGGTTTTTTGGCCGGTATGGGGAATCGAACCTGGGACCTCGGGTGCCGGGGTCCCGACATCACCCTGTGACGCCACACGGGGACCCGACCCGACCTGGGGTTTTTTGGCCGGTATGGGGAATGGAACCTGGGACCTCAGGTGCCGGGGTCCTGACATTACCCTCTGACGCCACCCAGGGACACAACCCGACCCGGGGTTTTTTGGCCGGTATGGTGAATCGAACCTGGGACCTCGCATGCGGGGGTCCCGACATGACCCTGTGACGCCACCTGGGGACCCGACCCGACCAGGGATCCAGGGGCCGGTATGGGGAATCGAACCTGGGACCTCGCGTGCCCGGGTCCCGACATCACCCTGTGACGCCACCCGGGGACCCGACCCGACCCGGGGTCCAGGGGCCGGTATGGGGAATCGAACCTGGGACCTCGGCTGCCGGGGTCCCGACATCACCCTGTGACGCCACCCGGGGACCCGACCCAACCCGGGGTTTTTTGGCAGGTATGGGGAATCGAACGTGGAACCTCGGCTGCCGGGGTCCCGACATCACCCTGTGATGCCACCCGGGGATGCGACCCGACCAGAGGTTTTTTGGCCGGTATGGGGAATCGAACCTGGGACCTCGGGTGCCGGGGTCCCGACATCACCCTCTTACGCCACCTGGGGACCCGACCTGACCCAGGGTCCAGTGGCCGGTTTAAGGAATCGAACCTGGGACCTCGGGTTCCGGGGTCCTGACATCACCCTGTGACGCCACCCGGGGACCCGACCCGACACAAGGTCCGGGGGCCGGTTTGGGGAATCGAACGTGGGACCTCGGGTGCCGGGGTCCCGACATCACCCTGTGACGCCACCCTAACACCCGACCCGACCCAGCGTTTTTTGGCCGGTATGGAGAATCGAACCTGGGACCTCGGGTGCCGGGTTCCTGACATCACCCTGTGACGCCACCCAGGGAAATGACCCGACCCGGGGTCCAGGGGCCGGTATGGGGAATGGAACCTGGGATCTCGGGTGCCGTGGTCCCGACATCACCCTGTGACACCACCTGGGGACCCGACCCGACCTGGGGTGTTTTGGTTGGTATGGGGAATCGACCTGAAACCTCGGGTTCCGGGGTCCCGACATCACCCTGTAACCCCACCAGGGGACCCGACCCGACCTGGGGTGTTTTGGCCGGTATGAGGAAGCGAACCTGGGACCTCAGGTGCCGGGGTCCTGACATCACCCTGTGACGCCAACTGGGGACAGGACCCAACCCGGGGTTTTTTGGCCGGTATGGGGAATCGAACCTGGGACCTTGCGTGCCGGGGTCCCAACATCACCCTGTGACGCCACCCGGGGACCCGACCCGACACGGGGTTTTTTGGCTGGTATGGGGAATCGAACCTGGGACATCGGGTGCCGGGGTCCCGACATCACCCTGTGACGCCACCCGGGGACCCGACCCGACCCGGGGTCCAGGGGCCGGTATGGAGAATTGAAACTTGGACCTCGGGTGCCAGGGTCCCGACATCACCCTGTGACACCACCCGACGACCCGACCGGACCCAGTGTCCAGTGGCCGGTTTAAGGAATCGAACCTGGGACCTCGGGTGCCGGGGTCCTTACATCCCCCTGTGATGCCACCCGGGGACCCGACCCGACACAAGGTCCGGGGGCCGGTTTGGGGAATCGAACGTGGGACCTCGGCTGCCGGGTTCCTGACATCACCCTGTGACGCCACCCTAACACCCGACCCGACCCAGCGTTTTTTGGCCGGTATGGAGAATCGAACCTGGGACCTCGGGTGCCGGGGTCCCGAAATCACCCTGTGATGCCACCCAGGGAAATGACCCGACCCGGGGTCCAGGGGCCGGTATGGGGAATGGAACCTGGGATCTTGGGTGCCGGGGTCCCGACATCACCCTGTGACGCCACCCGGGGACCCGACCCGACCAGGGTTCCAGGGGCCGGTATGGGGACTCGAACCTGGGACCTCGGGTGCCTGGGTCCCGACATCACCTTGTGACGCTACCCGGGGACTCGACCCGACCCGGGGTCTAGAGGCCGTTATGGGGTATCGATCGTGGGACCTCGGGTGCCGGGGTCCCGACATCACCCTGTGACGCCACCCGGGGACCCGAGCCGACCCGCGGTCCAGGGGCCGGTATGGGGAATGGAACCTTGGACCTCGGGTGCCGGGGTCTCGACATCACCCTCTGACGCCACCCGGGGACCCGAGTTGACCCGGGGTACAGGGGCCGCTATGGGGAATCGAACCTGGTTACTTCGGGTGCCGGGGTCCAGACATCACCCTGTGACGCCACACGGGGACCCGACCCGACCCGGGGTCCAGGGGCCGGTATGGGGAATCGAATCTGGGACCTCGGGTGCCGGGGTCCCGACATCACCCTGTGACACCACCCGGGGACCCGAACCCACCCAGGGTCCAGGGGCCGTTATGGAGAATCGAAACTTGGACCTCGGGTGCCGGGGTCCCGACATCACCCTGTGACACCACCCGACGACCCGACCGGACCCAGGGTCCAGTGGCCGGTTTAAGGAATCGAACCTGGGACCTCGGGTGCCGGGGTCCTGACATCACCCTGTGATGCCACCCGGGGACCCGACCCGACACAAGGTCCGGGGGCCGGTTTGGGGAATCGAACGTGGGACCTCGGCTGCCGGGGTCCCAACATCACCCTGTGACGCCACCCTAACACCCGACCCGACCCAGCGTTTTTTGGCCGGTATGGAGAATCGAACCTGGGACCTCGGGTGCCGGGTTCCTGACATCACCCTGTGACACCACCCGGGCACTCGAGCCGACCTAGGGTGTTTTGGTTGGTATGGGGAATCGACCTGAAACCTCGGGTGCCGGGGTCCCAACATCACCCTGAGACGGCACCCCGGGACCCGCACCGACCCGGGGTCCAGGGGCCGGTATGGGGAATGGAACCTGGGATCTCGGGTGCCGTGGTCCCGACATCACCCTGTGACACCACCTGGGGACCCGACCCGACCTGGGGTGTTTTGGTTGGTATGGGGAATCGACCTGAAACCTCGGGTGCTGGGGTCTCAACATCACCCTGTGACTCCACCCCGGGACCCGACCCGACCCGGGGTTTTTTGGCCGGTATGGGGAATCGAACCTGGGACCTCGGGTGCCGGGGTCCCGACATCACCCTGTGACGCCACACGGGGACCCGACCCGACCTGGGGTTTTTTGGCCGGTATGGGGAATGGAACCTGGGACCTCAGGTGCCGGGGTCCTGACATTACCCTCTGACGCCACCCAGGGACACGACCCGACCCGGGGTTTTTTGGCCGGTATGGTGAATCGAACCTGGGACCTCGCGTGCCGGGGTCCCGACATGACCCTGTGACGCCACCTGGGGACCCGACCCGACCAGGGATCCAGGGGCCGGTATGGGGAATCGAACCTGGGACCTCGCGTGCCCGGGTCCCGACATCACCCTGTGACGCCACCCGGGGACCCGACCCGACCCGGGGTCCAGGGGCCGGTATGGGGAATCGAACCTGGGACCTCGGCTGCCGGGGTCCCGACATCACCCTGTGACGCCACCCGGGGACCCGACCCAACCCGGGGTTTTTTGGCAGGTATGGGGAATCGAACGTGGAACCTCGGCTGCCGGGGTCCCGACATCACCCTGTGATGCCACCCGGGGATGCGACCCGACCAGAGGTTTTTTGGCCGGTATGGGGAATCGAACCTGGGACCTCGGGTGCCGGGGTCCCGACATCACCCTGTGACGCCACCCGGGGACCCGACCCGAGACAAGGTCCAGGGGCCGGTATGGAGAATCGAAACTTGAACCTCGGGTGCCGGGGTCCCGACATCACCCTCTTACGCCACCTGGGGACCCGACCTGACCCAGGGTCCAGTGGCCGGTTTAAGGAATCGAACCTGGGACCTCGGGTTCCGGGGTCCTGACATCACCCTGTGACGCCACCCGGGGACCCGACCCGACACAAGGTCCGGGGGCCGGTTTGGGGAATCGAACGTGGGACCTCGGGTGCCGGGGTCCCGACATCACCCTGTGACGCCACCCTAACACCCGACCCGACCCAGCGTTTTTTGGCCGGTATGGAGAATCGAACCTGGGACCTCGGGTGCCGGGTTCCTGACATCACCCTGTGACGCCACCCAGGGAAATGACCCGACCCGGGGTCCAGGGGCCGGTATGGGGAATGGAACCTGGGATCTCGGGTGCCGTGGTCCCGACATCACCCTGTGACACCACCTGGGGACCCGACCCGACCTGGGGTGTTTTGGTTGGTATGGGGAATCGACCTGAAACCTCGGGTTCCGGGGTCCCGACATCACCCTGTAACCCCACCCGGGGACCCGACCTTACCTGGGGTGTTTTGGCCGGTATGAGGAAGCGAACCTGGGACCTCAGGTGCCGTGGTCCTGACATCACCCTGTGACGCCAACTGGGGACAGGACCCAACCCGGGGTTTTTTGGCCGGTATGGGGAATCGAACCTGGGACCTTGCGTGCCGGGGTCCCAACATCACCCTGTGACGCCACCCGGGGACCCGACCCGACCTGGGGTTTTTTGGCTGGTATGGGGAATCGAACCTGGGACCTCGGGTGCCGGGGTCCCGACATCACCCTGTGACGCCACCCGGGGACCCGACCCGACCCGGGGTCCAGGGGCCGGTATGGAGAATTGAAACTTGGACCTCGGGTGCCAGGGTCCCGACATCACCCTGTGACACCACCCGACGACCCGACCGGACCCAGTGTCCAGTGGCCGGTTTAAGGAATCGAACCTGGGACCTCGGGTGCCGGGGTCCTTACATCCCCCTGTGATGCCACCCGGGGACCCGACCCGACACAAGGTCCGGGGGCCGGTTTGGGGAATCGAACGTGGGACCTCGGCTGCCGGGTTCCTGACATCACCCTGTGACGCCACCCTAACACCCGACCCGACCCAGCGTTTTTTGGCCGGTATGGAGAATCGAACCTGGGACCTCGGGTGCCGGGGTCCCGAAATCACCCTGTGACGCCACCCAGGGAAATGACCCGACCCGGGGTCCAGGGGCCGGTATGGGGAATGGAACCTGGGATCTCGGGTGCCGGGGTCCCGACATCACCCTGTGACGCCACCCGGGGACCCGACCCGACCAGGGTTCCAGGGGCCGGTATGGGGACTCGAACCTGGGACCTCGGGTGCCTGGGTCCCGACATCACCTTGTGACGCTACCCGGGGACTCGACCCGACCCGGGGTCTAGAGGCCGTTATGGGGTATCGATCGTGGGACCTCGGGTGCCGGGGTCCCGACATCACCCTGTGACGCCACCCGGGGACCCGAGCCGACCCGCGGTCCAGGGGCCGGTATGGGGAATGGAACCTTGGACCTCGGGTGCCGGGGTCTCGACATCACCCTCTGACGCCACCCGGGGACCCGAGTTGACCCGGGGTACAGGGGCCGGTATGGGGAATCGAACCTGGTTACTTCGGGTGCCGGGGTCCAGACATCACCCTGTGACGCCACACGGGGACCCGACCCGACCCGGGGTCCAGGGGCCGGTATGGGGAATCGAAGCTGGGACCTCGGGTGCCGGGGTCCCGACATCACCCTGTGACGCTACACAGGGACGCGACTAGACCCGTGGTTTTTTGGCCGGTATGGGGAATCGAACCTGGGACCTCTTGTTCCGGGGTCCTGACATTACGCTGTGACACCACCCGGGGTCCCGAGCCGACCCGGGGTCCAGGGGCCGGTATGGGGAATCGAATCTGGGACCTCGGGTGCCGGGGTCCTGACATCACCCTGTGACGCCACCCGGGGACCCGACCCGACCCGGGGTTTTTTGGCCGGTATGGGGAATCGAACCTGGGACCTCGGGTGCCTGGGTCCCGACGTCACCCTGTGACGCCACCAGGGGACCCGACCCGACCTGGGTTCCAGGGGCCGGTATGTGGAATCGAACCTGGGACCTCGGGTGCCTGGGTCCCGACATCACGCTGTGACGACACCCGGGGTCCCGACCAGACCCGGGGTTTTTTGGCCGGTATGGGGAATCGAACCTGGGACCTCAGGTGCCGGGGTCCCGACATCACCCTGTGACGCCACCCGGGGACCCGAGCCGACCCGGGTTCCTGGGGCCGGTATGGGGAATTGAACCTGGGACGTCGGCTTCCAGGTTCCCGACATCACCCTGTGACGCCACCCGGGGACCCGACCCGACTTGGGGTCCAGGGGCCGGTATGGGGAATGGAACCTGGGACCTCGGGTGCCGGGGTCCCGACATCACCCTGTGACGCCACCCGGGGACCCGAGTCGACCAGGGGTCCAGGGGCCAGTATGGGGAATCGAACCTGGGACCTCGGGTGCCGGGGTCCGGACATCAGCCTGTGACGCCACACATGGACCTGACCCGACCCAGGGTTTTTGAACTGGTATGGGGAATCGAACCTAGGACCTCGTGTGTCCGGGTCCTGACATCACCCTGTGACGGCACGCCGGGACCCGACCCGACCCGGGGTCCAAAGGCCGGTATGGGGGATCAAACGTGGAATCTCGGGTGCCGGTGTCCCGACATCACCCTGTGACGCCACCCGGAGACCCGACCCGACCCATGTTTTTTTGCGGGTATGGGGAATCGAACCTGGGACCTCGGGTGTGGGGTCCCGACATCACCCTGTGACTCCAACCCGGGACCCAACCCGACCCATGTTTTTTGGCTGGTATGGGGAATCGAACCAGGGACCTCGGGTGCCGGGGTCCCGACATCACCCTGTGACACCACCCGGGCACTCGAGCCGTCCCGGGGTAAAGGGGTCGGTATGGGGAATCGAACCTGGGACCTCGGGTGCCAGGGTCCCGATGTCACCCTGTGACGCCACCCGGGGACCCGACCCGACCCGGGGTTTTTTGGCCGGTATGGGGAATCGAACCTGGGACCTCGGGTGCCGGGGTCCCGACATCACCCTGTGACACCACCCGGGGACCCGACCCGACCCGGGGTTTTTCGGCTGATATGGGGAATCAAACCTGGGACCTTGGGTGCCGGGGTCCCGACATCACCCTGTGACACCACCCGGGAACCCGACCCGACCCGGAGTTTTTTGGCCGGTATGGGGAATGGAACCTGGGACCTCGGGTGTCGGAGTCACCACATCACCCTGTGACGCCACCCGGGGACAAGACCCGACCCAGGGTTTTTTGAACTGTAAGGGGAATCAAACGTGGGACCTCGGGTTCCGGGGTCCCGACATCACCCTGTGATGCCACCCGGGGACCCGATCCGACCTGGGGTGTTTTGGCCGGTATGAGGAAGCGAACCTGGGACCTCGGGTGCTGTGGTCCTGACATCACCCTGTGACGCCAACTGGGGACAGGACCCAACCCGGGGTTTTTTGGCCGGTATGGGGAATCGAACCTGGGACCTCGCGTGCCGGGGTCCCAACATCACCCTTAGACGCCACGCGGGGACCCGACCCAACCCGGGGTTTTTTGGCAGGTATGGGGAATCGAACGTGGGACCTCGGGTGCCGGGGTCCGGACATCACCCTGTGACGTCACCCGGGGACCCGACCCGACCTGGGGTCCAGGGGCCGGTATGGAGAATCGAACCTGGGACCTCGGGTGCCGGGGACCGACATCACCCTGTGACGCCACACGGGGACCCGAGCCGACCAGAGGTTTTTTGGCCGGTATGGGGAATCGAATCTGGGACCTCGGGTGCCGGGGTCCCGACATCACCCTGTGACCCCACCCGGGGACCCGAACCCACCCAGGGTCCAGGGGCCGTTATGGAGAATCGAAACTTGGACCTCGGGTGCCGGGGTCCCGACATCACCCTGTGACACCACCCGACGACCCGACCGGACCCAGGGTCCAGTGGCCAGTTTAAGGAATCGAACCTGGGACCTCGGGTGCCGGGGTCCTGACATCACCCTGTGACGCCACCCGGGGACCCGACCCGACACAAGGTCCGGGGGCCGGTTTGGGGAATCGAACGTGGGACCTCGGCTGCCGGGGTCCCAACATCACCCTGTGACGCCATTCTAACACCCGACCCGACCCAGCGTTTTTTGGCCGGTATGGAGAATCGAACCTGGGACCTCGGGTGCCGGGTTCCTGACATCACCCTGTGACACCACCCGGGCACTCGAGCCGACCTAGGGTGTTTTGGTTGGTATGGGGAATCGACCTGAAACCTCGGGTGCCGGGGTCCCAACATCACCCTGAGACGGCACCCCGGGACCCGCACCGACCCGGGGTCCAGGGGCCGGTATGGGGAATGGAACCTGGGATCTCGGGTGCCGTGGTCCCGACATCACCCTGTGACACCACCTGGGGACCCGACCCGACCTGGGGTGTTTTGGTTGGTATGGGGAATCGACCTGAAACCTCGGGTGCTGGGGTCTCAACATCACCCTGTGACTCCACCCCGGGACCCGACCCGACCCGGGGTTTTTTGGCCGGTATGGGGAATGGAACCTGGGACCTCAGGTGCCGGGGTCCTGACATTACCCTCTGACGCCACCCAGGGACACGACCTGACCAGGGATCCAGGGGCCGGTATGGGGAATCGAACCTGGGACCTCGCGTGCCCGGGTCCCGACATCACCCTGTGACGCCACCCGGGGACCCGACCCGACCCGGGGTCCAGGGGCCGGTATGGGGAATCGAACCTGGGACCTCGGGTGCCGGGGTCCCGACATCACCCTGTGACGCCACCCGGGGACCCGACCCAACCCGGGGTTTTTTGGCAGGTATGGGGAATCGAACGTGGAACCTCGGCTGCCGGGGTCCCGACATCACCCTGTGATGCCACCCGAGGACAAGACCCGACCCAGGGTCCAGGGGCCGGTATCGGGGAGTCGAACCTGGGACCTCGGGTACCGGGGTCCCGACATCACCCTGTGACGCCACCCGGGGAACGTACCTAACCCGTCCCAGGGTTTTTGAACTGGTTTGGGGAATCTAACCTGGGACCTCGGGTGCCGGGGTCCCGACATCACCCTGTGATGCCACCCAGGGACCCGACCCGACTTGGGGTCCAGGGGCCGGTATGGGGAATGGAACCTGGGACCTCGGGTGCCGGGGTCCCGACATCACCCTGTGACGCCACCCGGGGACCCGAGTCGACCAGGGGTCCAGGGTCCGGAATGGGGAATTGAACTTGGGACCTCGGGTGCTGGGGTCCTGACATCACCCTGTGACGCCACCCGGGGATCCGAGCTGACCCGGGGTACAGGGGCCAGTATGGGGAATCGAACCTGGGACCTCGTGTGTCCGGGTCCTGACATCACCCTGTGACGGCACGCCGGGACCCGACCCGACCCGGGGTCCAAAGGCCGGTATGGGGGATCAAACGTGGAATCTCGGGTGCCGGTGTCCCGACATCACCCTGTGACGCCACCCCGAGACCCGACCCGACCCATGTTTTTTGACTGGTATGGGGAATCGAACCTGGGACCTCGGGTGTGGGGTCCCGACATCACCCTGTGACTCCAACCCGGGACCCAACCCGACCCATGTTTTTTGGCTGGTATGGGGAATCGAACCAGGGACCTCGGGTGCCGGGGTCCCGACATCACCCTGTGACACCACCCGGGCACTCGAGCCGTCCCGGGGTTTTTTGGCCGGTATGGGGAATCGAACCTGGGACCTCGCGTGCCGGGGTCCCGACATCACCCTGTGACTCCAACCCGGGACCCAACCCGACCCATGTTTTTTGGCGGGTATGGGGAATCGAACCTGGGACCTCGGGTGTGGGGTCCCGACATCACCCTGTGACGCCACCCGGGGACCCGACCCGACCCGGGGTTTTTTGGCCGGTATGGGGAATCGAACCTGGGACCTCGGGCGCCGGGGTCCCGACATCACCCTGTGACACCACCCGGGGACCCGACCCGACCCGGGGTTTTTCGGCTGATATGGGGAATCAAACCTGGGACCTTGGGTGCCGGGGTCCCGACATCACCCTGTGACACCACCCGGGAACCCGACCCGACCCGGAGTTTTTTGGCCGGTATGGGGAATGGAACCTGGGACCTCGGGTGTCGGAGTCACCACATCACCCTGTGACGCCACCCGGGGACAAGACCCGACCCAGGGTTTTTTGAACTGTAAGGGGAATCAAACGTGGGACCTCGGGTTCCGGGGTCCCGACATCACCCTGTGATGCCACCCGGGGACCCGATCCGACCTGGGGTGTTTTGGCCGGTATGAGGAAGCGAACCTGGGACCTCGGGTGCTGTGGTCCTGACATCACCCTGTGACGCCAACTGGGGACAGGACCCAACCCGGGGTTTTTTGGCCGGTATGGGGAATCGAATGTGGGACCTCGGGTGCCGGGGTCCGGACATCACCCTGTGACGTCACCCGGGGACCCGACCCGACCTGGGGTCCAGGGGCCGGTATGGAGAATCGAACCTGGGACCTCGGGTGCCGGGGTCCCGACATCACCCTGTGACGCCACACGGGGACCCAAGCCGACCAGAGGTTTTTTGGCCGGTATGGGGAATCGAATCTGGGACCTCGGGTGCCGGGGTCCCGACATCACCCTGTGACCCCACCCGGGGACCCGAACCCACCCAGGGTCCAGGGGCCGTTATGGAGAATCGAAACTTGGACCTCGGGTGCCGGGGTCCCGACATCACCCTGTGACACCACCCGACGACCCGACCGGACCCAGGGTCCAGTGGCCGGTTTAAGGAATCGAACCTGGGACCTCGGGTGCCGGGGTCCTGACATCACCCTGTGACGCCACCCGGGGACCCGACCCGACACAAGGTCCGGGGGCCGGTTTGGGGAATCGAACGTGGGACCTCGGCTGCCGGGGTCCCAACATCACCCTGTGACGCCATCCTAACACCCGACCCGACCCAGCGTTTTTTGGCCGGTATGGAGAATCGAACCTGGGACCTCGGGTGCCGGGTTCCTGACATCACCCTGTGACACCACCCGGGCACTCGAGCCGACCTAGGGTGTTTTGGTTGGTATGGGGAATCGACCTGAAACCTCGGGTGCCGGGGTCCCAACATCACCCTGAGACGGCACCCCGGGACAAGCACCGACCTGGGGTCCAGGGGCCGGTATGGGGAATGGAACCTGGGATCTCGGGTGCCGTGGTCCCGACATCACCCTGTGACACCACCTGGGGACCAGACCCGACCTGGGGTGTTTTGGTTGGTATGGGGAATTGACCTGAAACCTCGGGTGCTGGGGTCTCAACATCACCCTGTGACTCCACCCCGGGACCCGACCCGACCCGGGGTTTTTTGGCCGGTATGGGGAATCGAACCTGGGACCTCGGGTGCCGGGGTCCCGACATCACCCTGTGACGCCACACGGGGACCCGACCCGACCTGGGGTTTTTTGGCCGGTATGGGGAATGGAACCTGGGACCTCAGGTGCCGGGGTCCTGACATTACCCTCTGACGCCACCCAGGGACACGACCCGACCCGGGGTTTTTTGGCCGGTATGGTGAATCGAACCTGGGACCTCGCGTGCCGGGGTCCCGACATGACCCTGTGACGCCACCTGGGGACCCGACCCGACCAGGGATCCAGGGGCCGGTATGGGGAATCGAACCTGGGACCTCGCGTGCCCGGGTCCCGACATCACCCTGTGACGCCACCCGGGGACCCGACCCGACCCGGGGTCCAGGGGCCGGTATGGGGAATCGAACCTGGGACCTCGGCTGCCGGGGTCCCGACATCACCCTGTGACGCCACCCGGGGACCCGACCCAACCCGGGGTTTTTTGGCAGGTATGGGGAATCGAACGTGGAACCTCGGCTGCCGGGGTCCCGACATCACCCTGTGATGCCACCCGAGGACAAGACCCGACCCAGGGTCCAGGGGCCGGTATCGGGGAGTCGAACCTGGGACCTCGGGTACCGGGGTCCCGACATCACCCTGTGACGCCACCCGGGGACACGACCTGATCTGGGGTCCAGGGAACGGTATGGGGAATCGTACCTGGGACCTCGGGTGCCGGGGTCCCGACATCACCCTGTGCTGCCACCTCAGGACCCAAGCCGAAACGGGGCTTTTTGGCCGGTATGACCAATCGAACCTTGGACTTCGGGTGCCGGGGTCCCAAAATCACCTTGTGACGCCACACCGGGACAGGACACGACACGGGTTCCAGGGGCCGATATGTAGAAGCGAACCTGGGTCCTCGGGTGCCGGGGTCCCAACATCACCCTGTGACGCCATGCGGGGACCCGACACGACCCTAGGTTTTTTGGCTGATATGGGGAATCGAACTTGGGACCTTGCGTGCCGGGGTCCTGACATTACCCTGTGACGTCACCCCGGGACAAGACCCGACCCGGGGTTTTTTGGCTTCTATGGGGAATCGAACCTGGGACCTCATGTTCCGGGGTTCCAACATCACCCTGTGAGGCCACCCGGGGACCCGACCCGACCTGGGGTTTTTTGGCCGGTATGGGGAATCTAACCTGGGACCTCGGGTGCCGGGGTCCCGACATCACCCTGTGACACCACACGGGGACCCGAGCCGACCCGGGGTTTTTTGTACAGTATGGGGAATCGAACGTGGGACATCGGGTGCTGGTGTCCCGACATCACCCTGTGACGCCACGCCGGGACCAGGCCCGACCTGGGGTCCAGGGGCCGGTATGGGGAATGGAACCTGGGATCTCGGGTGCCGGGGTCCCGACATCACCCTGTGACACCACCCGGGGACCCGACCCGACCCAGGGTTTTTTGGCCGGTATGGGGAATCGAACCTGGGACCTTGGGTGCCGGAGTCCCGACATCACCCTGTGATGCCACCCCCGGAGCAGACCCGACCCAGGGTTTTTTGGCTGGTATGGGGAATCGAACCTGGGACCTCATGTTCCGGTGTCCCGACATCACCCTGTGACGCCACCTGGGGACCCGGCCCGACATGGGGTACAAAGGCCGGTATGGGGAATCGAAGCTAGGACCTCGGGTGCCGGGGTCCCGACATCACCCTCTGACGCCACCCCCGGACAAGACCCGACCCGGGGTTTTTCGACCGGTATGGGGAATCGAACCTGGGACCTCGCGTGCCGGGGTCCCGACATCACCCTCTGACGCCACACGGGGACCCGACCCGACCCGGGCTCCACGGGCCGGTTTGGGGAATCGAACCTGAGGCCTCGTGTGCCCGGGTCCCCACATCACCCTACGACGCCACCTGGGGACTTGAACCGACACGGGTCTAAATGCCAGTATGCGGAATCAAACTTTGGACCTCGTGTGCCCGGGTCCCGACATCACCCTGTGACGCCACCCGGAGACCCAAGCCGACCCGGGGTGCAAAGGCCCGTATGGGGAATTGAACCTGGGACCTCGGGTGCCGGGGTCCCGACATCACCCTGTGACGCCACACAGGGACCCGACCCGACCTGGGGTTTTTTGGCCGGTATGGGGAATGGAACCTGGGACCTCAGGTGCCGGGGTCCTGACATTACCCTCTGACGCCACCCAGGGACACGACCCGACCCGGGGTTTTTTGGCCGGTATGGTGAATCGAACCTGGGACCTCGCGTGCCGGGGTCCCGACATGACCCTGTGACGCCACCTGGGGACCCGACCCGACCAGGGATCCAGGGGCCGGTATGGGGAATCGAACCTGGGACCTCGCGTGCCCGGGTCCCGACATCACCCTGTGACGCCACCCGGGGACCCGACCCGACCCGGGGTCCAGGGGCCGGTATGGGGAATGGAACCTGGGACCTCGGGTGCCGGGGTCCCGACATCACCCTGTGACGCCACCCGGGGACCCGACCCAACCCGGGGTTTTTTGGCAGGTATGGGGAATCGAACGTGGAACCTCGCCTGCCGGGGTCCCGACATCACCCTGTGATGCCACCCGAGGACAAGACCCGACCCAGGGTCCAGGGGCCGGTATCGGGGAGTCGAACCTGGGACCTCGGGTACCGGGGTCCCGACATCACCCTGTGACGCCACCCGGGGACACGACCTGATCTGGGGTCCAGGGAACGGTATGGGGAATCGTACCTGGGACCTCGGGTGACGGGGTCCCGACATCACCCTGTGCTGCCACCTCAGGACCCAAGCCGAAACGGGGCTTTTTGGCCGGTATGGCCAATCGAACCTTGGACTTCGGGTGCCGGGGTCCCAAAATCACCTTGTGACGCCACACCGGGACAGGACACGACACGGGGTCCAGGGGCCGATATGTAGAAGCGAACCTGGGTCCTCGGGTGCCGGGGTCCCAACATCACCCTGTGACGCCATGCGGGGACCCGACACGACCCTAGGTTTTTTGGCTGATATGGGGAATCGAACTTGGGACCTTGCGTGCCGGGGTCCTGACATTACCCTGTGACGTCACCCCGGGACAAGACCCGACCCGGGGTTTTTTGGCTTCTATGGGGAATCGAACCTGGGACCTCATGTTCCGGGGTTCCAACATCACCCTGTGAGGCCACCCGGGGACCCGACCCGACCTGGGGTTTTTTGGCCGGTATGGGGAATCTAACCTGGGACCTCGGGTGCCGGGGTCCCGACATCACCCTGTGACACCACACGGGGACCCGAGCCGACCCGGGGTTTTTTGTACAGTATGGGGAATCGAACATGGGACCTCGGGTGCTGGTGTCCCGACATCACCCTGTGACGCCACGCCGGGACCAGGCCCGACCTGGGGTCCAGGGGCCGGTATGGGGAATCGAACCTGGGACCTCGGGTGCCGGGGTCCCGACATCACCCTGTGACACCACCCGGGGACCCGACCCGACCCAGGGTTTTTTGGCCGGTATGGGGAATCGAACCTGGGACCTTGGGTGCCGGAGTCCCGACATCACCCTGTGATGCCACCCCCGGAGCAGACCCGACCCAGGGTTTTTTGGCTGGTATGGGGAATCGAACCTGGGACCTCATGTTCCGGTGTCCCGACATCACCCTGTGACGCCACCCGGGGACCCGGCCCGACATGGGGTACAAAGGCCGGTATGGGGAATCGAAGCTAGGACCTCGGGTGCCGGGGTCCCGACATCACCCTGTGACACCACTTGGGGACCCGAGCCGACCCAGGGTTTTTTGGCCGGTCTGGGGAATCGAACCTGGGACCTTGGGTGCCGGGGTCCCGACATCACCCTCTGATGGCACCCGGGGAACAGACCCGACCCGGGGCTTTTGGGCTGGTATGGCGAATCGAACCTGGGACTTCAGGTTCCGGGGTCTCAACATCACCCTGTGACGTCACTCCGGGACAGGACACGACCCGGGGATTTTCGGCCGGTATGGGGAATCGAACCTGGGATCTCGGGTGCCGGGGTCCCGACATCACCCTCTGACGCCACCCCCGGACAAGACCCGACCCGGGGTTTTTCGACCGGTATGGGGAATCGAACCTGGGACCTCGCGTGCCGGGGTCCCGACATCACCCTCTGACGCCACACGGGGACCCGACCCGACCCGGGCTCCACGGGCCGGTTTGGGGAATCGAACCTGAGGCCTCGTGTGCCCGGGTCCCCACGTCACCCTACGACGCCACCTGGGGACTTGAACCGACACGGGTCTAAATGCCAGTATGCGGAATCAAACTTTGGACCTCGTGTGCCCGGGTCCCGACATCACCCTGTGACGCCACCCGGAGACCCAAGCCGACCCGGGGTGCAAAGGCCCGTATGGGGAATTGAACCTGGGACCTCGGGTGCCGGGGTCCCGACATCACGCTGTGATGACACACGGGGACCTGACCCGACCCGCGGTTTTTTGGCCGGTATGGAAATCGAACCTGGGACCTCAGGTGCCGGTGTCCCGACATCACCCTGTGACGCCACCCGGGGACCCGACCCGATCCAGGGTCCAGGGGACGGTATGGAGAATCGAACCTGGGACCTCGGGTGCCGTGGTCCCGACATCACCCTGTGATGCCTCCTGGGGACCCGACCCGACCCAGGGTCCTGGGGCCGGTATGGGGAATCGAACCTGGGACCTCGGGTGCAGGTGTCCCGGCATCACCCTGTGACGCCACCCGGGGACCCGACCCGACACAAGGTCCGGGGGCCGGTTTGGGGAATCGAACGTGGGACCTCGGCTGCCGGGTTCCTGACATCACCCTGTGACGCCACCCTAACACCCGACCCGACCCAGCGTTTTTTGGCCGGTATGGAGAATCGAACCTGGGACCTCGGGTGCCGGGGTCCCGACATCACCCTGTGACGCCACCCAGGGAAATGACCCGACCCGGGGTCCAGGGGCCGGTATGGGGAATGGAACCTGGGATCTCGGGTGCCGGGGTCCCGACATCACCCTGTGACGCCACCCGGGGACCCGAGCCGACCCGGGGTTTTTTGGCCGGTATGTGGAATCGAACCTGGGACCTCGGGTGCTGGGGTCCCGACGTCACCCTGTGACGCCACCGGGGACCCGACCCGACACGGGTTCCAAGGGCCGGTATGTGGAATCGAACCTGGGACCTCGGATGCCGGGGTCCCGACATCACCCTGTGACGCCACCCGGGGACCCGACCCGACCAGGGTTCCAGGGGCCGGTATGGGGACACGAACCTGGGACCTCGGGTGCCGGGGTCCTGACATCACCCTGTCACACCACCCGGGGACCCGACCCGAGCCGGGTTCCACGGGCCGCTATGGGGAATCGAACCTGGGACCTCGGGTGCCGGGGTCCCGACATCACCCTGTGACGCCACCCAGGGACACAGGCCGACCCGGGGTTTTTTGGCCGGTATGGGGAATCGAACCTGGGACCTCGGGTGCCGGGGTCCCGACATCACCCTGTGACGCCACCCGGGGACCCGACCCGACCCAAGGTCCTTGGGCAGGTATGGGGAATCGAACCTGTGACCTTGGGTGCGGGGGTTCCTGACATCACCCTGTGACGCCACCCGGGGACCCAAACCGACCCAAGGTCCTCGGGCAGGAATGGGGAATCGAACGTGGGACCTTGGGTGCCTGGGTCCCGACATCAACCTGTGACGCCACCTGGGGACCCGACCCGACCCGGGGTTTTTTGACTGGTATGGGGAATCGAACCTGGGACCTCGGGTGACGGGGTCCCGACATCACCCTGTGACGCCACCCAGGGACACAGGCCGACCCGGGCTCCAGGGGCCGGTATGGGGAATCGAACCTGGGACCTCGGGTGCCGGGGTCCCGACATCATCCTGTGACGCCACCCGGGGACCCGACCCAACCCGGGGTTTTTTGGCCAGTATGGGGAATCGAACCTGGGACCTCGGGTGCTGGGGTCCCGACATCATCCTGTGACGCCACACGGGGACCCGACCAGACCCGCGTTCCAGGTGCTGGTATGGGGAATTGAACCTGGGACCTCGGGTGCCGGGGTCCCGACATCACCCTGTGACGCCACCAGGGGACCCGACCCGACCCGGGTTTTTTTGACTGGTATGGGGAATCGAACTTGGGACCTCGCGTGCCGGGGTCCTGACATCACCCTGTGACACCACCCGGGGACCCTACCCGACCCGGGTTCCAGGGGCTGGTATGGGGAATCGAACCTGGGACCTCGCGTCCCGGGGTCCCGACATCACCCTGTGACGCCACCCGGGGACCTGATCTCACCCTGGTTCCACGGGCCGGTATGGGGAATCAAACCTGGGACCTCGGGTGCCGGGGTCCTGACATCACCCTGTGACGCCACCCGGGGACCCGACCCGACCCGGGGTTTTTTGGCCGGTATGGGGAATCGAACCTGGGACCTCGGGTGCCGGGGTCCCGACATCACCCTGTGACGCCAGACGGGGACCTGACTCGACCTGGGGTTTTTTGACTGGTATGGGGAATCGAACCTGGGACCTCGGGTGCTGGGGTCCCGACATCACCCTGTGACGCCACCCGGGGACCCGACCCGACCCGGGGTTTTTTGGCCGGTATGGGGAATCGAACGTGGGACCTCGCGTGCCGGGGTCCCGACATCACCCTGTGACGCCAGACGGGGACCCGACTCGACCCGGGGTTTTTTGACTGGCATGGGGAATCGAACCTGGGACCTCGGGTGCGGGGGTCCCGACATCATCCTGTGACACCCCCCGGGGACCCGACCCGACCCGGGTTCCACGGGCCGCTATGGGGAATCGAACCTGGGACCTCGGGTGCCGGGGTCCCGACATCACCCTGTGACGCCACCCGGGGACTCGACCCGACCCGGGGTCCAGGGGCCGGTATGGGGAATCGAACCTGGGACCTCGGGTGCCCGGGTCCCGACATCACCCTGTGACGGCACCCGGGGACCCGACCTGACCCGGGGTCCAGGGGCCGGTATGGGGATTCGAATCCGGGACCTCGGGTGACGGGGTCCCGACATCACCCTGTGACGCCACCTGGGGCCCCGACCCGACCCGGGGTTTTTTGACTGGTATGGGGAATTGAACCTGGGACCTCGGGTGCCGGGGTCCCGACATCACCCTGTGACGCTACTCAGGGACCCGACCCGACCCGGGGTCCAGGGGCCGGTATGGGGAATCGAACCTGGGACATCGTGTGCCAGGGTCCCGACATCACCCTGTGACGCCACACAGAGTGCTGACCCGACCCGTGGTCCTGGGGTCGGTATGGGGAATCGAACCTGGGACCTCGGGTGCCGGGGTCCCGACATCAACCTGTGACATAACCCGTGGACCCGAACCGACCCGGGGTTTTTTGGCCGGTATGGGGAATTGAACCTGGGACCTTGGGTGCCAGGTTCCCGACATCACCCTGTGACGCCACCCGGGGACCCGACCCGACCCGGGGTTTTGTGACTGGTATGGGGAATCGAACGTGGGACCTCGGGTGCCGGGGTCCCGCCATCACCCTGTGACGCCACCCGGGGACCCGACCCAACCCAAGTTCCTCGGGCAGGTATGGGGAATCGAACCTGTTACCTTGGGTGCGGGGGTTCCGACATCACCCTGTGACGCCACCCGGGGACCCAAACCGACCCAAGGTCCTCGGGCAGGTATGGGGAATTGAACCTGGGACCTCGGGTGCCTGGGTCCCGACATCACGCTGTGACGACACCCGGGGTCCCGAGCCGACCCGGGGTCCAGGGGCCGGTATGGGGAATCGAACCTGGGACCTCGGGTGCCGTGGTCCCGACATCACCCTGTGACGCCACCCGGGGACCCGACCCGACCCGGGGTTTTTTGGCCGGTATGGGGAATCGAACCTGGGACCTCGGGTGCCTGGGTCCCGACGTCACCCTGTGACGCCACCGGGGACCCGACCCGACCCGGGTTACAGGGGCCGGTATGTGGAATCGAACCTGGGACCTCGGGTGCCTGGGTCCCGACATCACGCTGTGACGACACCCGGGGTCCCGACCCGACCCGGGGTTTTTTGGCCGGTATGGGGAATCGAACCTGGGACCTCGGGTGCCGGGGTCCCGACATCACCCTGTGACCCCACCCGGGGACCCGAGCCGACCCGGGTTCCTGGGGCCGGTATGGGGAATTGAACCTGGGACCTCGGGTGCCGAGGTCCCGACATCACCCTGTGACGCCACCCGGGGAACGTACCTGACCCGTCCCAAAGTTTTTGAACTGGTTTGGGGAATCTAACCTGGGACCTCGGGTGCCGGGGTCCCGACATCACCCTGTGACGCCACCCGGGGACCCGAGTCGACCAGGGGTACAGGGTCCGGAATGGGGAATCGAACCTGGGACCTCGGGTGCTGGGGTCCTGATATCACCCTGTGACGCCACCCGGGGATCCGAGCCGACCCGGGGTACAGGGGCCAGTATGTGGAATCGAACCTGGGACCTCGGGTGCCTGGGTCCCGACATCACGCTGTGACGCCACCCGGGGACCCGGCCCGACCCAGGGATTTTGAACTGGTATGGGGAATCGAACCTGGGACCTCGGGTGCCGGGGTCCCGACATCACCCTGTGACGCCACCCGGGGTCCCGAGCCGAGCCGGGGTCCAGGGGCCGGTATGGGGAATCGAACCTGGGACCTCGGGTGCTAGGGTCCCGACATCACCCTCTGATGCCACCCAGGTACACGAACTGACCCGGGGTCCAGGGGCCAGTATGGGGAATCGAACCTGGGACCTCGGGTGCCGGGTTCCTGACATCACCCTGTGACGCCACCCGGGGACCCGACCCGATCCAGGGTTTTTTAACTGGTATGGGGAATCGAACCTGGGACCTCGGGTGCCCGGGTCCCGACATCACCCTCTGACGCCACACGGGGACCCGACCCGACCCGGGCTCCACGGGCCGGTTTGGGGAATCGAACCTGAGGCCTCGTGTGCCCGGGTCCCCACGTCACCCTACGACGCCACCTGGGGACTTGAACCGACACGGGTCTAAATGCCAGTATGCGGAATCAAACTTTGGACATCGTGTGCCCGGGTCCCGACATCACCCTGTGACGCCACCCGGAGACCCAAGCCGACCCGGGGTGCAAAGGCCCGTATGGGGAATTGAACCTGGGACCTCGGGTGCCGGGGTCCCGACATCACGCTGTGATGACACACGGGGACCTGACCCGACCCGCGGTTTTTTGGCCGGTATGGAAATCGAACCTGGGACCTCAGGTGCCGGTGTCCCGACATCACCCTGTGACGCCACCCGGGGACCCGACCCGATCCAGGGTCCAGGGGACGGTATGGAGAATCGAACCTGGGACCTCGGGTGCCGTGGTCCCGACATCACCCTGTGATGCCTCCTGGGGACCCGACCCGACCCAGGGTCCTGGGGCCGGTATGGGGAATCGAACCTGGGACCTCGGGTGCAGGTGTCCCGGCATCACCCTGTGACGCCACCCGGGGACCCGACCCGACACAAGGTCCGGGGGCCGGTTTGGGGAATCGAACGTGGGACCTCGGCTGCCGGGTTCCTGACATCACCCTGTGACGCCACCCTAACACCCGACCCGACCCAGCGTTTTTTGGCCGGTATGGAGAATCGAACCTGGGACCTCGGGTGCCGGGGTCCCGACATCACCCTGTGACGCCACCCAGGGAAATGACCCGACCCGGGGTCCAGGGGCCGGTATGGGGAATGGAACCTGGGATCTCGGGTGCCGGGGTCCCGACATCACCCTGTGACGCCACCCGGGGACCCGAGCCGACCCGGGGTTTTTTGGCCGGTATGTGGAATCGAACCTGGGACCTCGGGTGCTGGGGTCCCGACGTCACCCTGTGACGCCACCGGGGACCCGACCCGACACGGGTTCCAAGGGCCGGTATGTGGAATCGAACCTGGGACCTCGGATGCCGGGGTCCCGACATCACCCTGTGACGCCACCCGGGGACCCGACCCGACCAGGGTTCCAGGGGCCGGTATGGGGACACGAACCTGGGACCTCGGGTGCCGGGGTCCTGACATCACCCTGTCACACCACCCGGGGACCCGACCCGAGCCGGGTTCCACGGGCCGCTATGGGGAATCGAACCTGGGACCTCGGGTGCCGGGGTCCCGACATCACCCTGTGACGCCACCCAGGGACACAGGCCGACCCGGGGTTTTTTGGCCGGTATGGGGAATCGAACCTGGGACCTCGGGTGCCGGGGTCCCGACATCACCCTGTGACGCCACCCGGGGACCCGACCCGACCCAAGGTCCTTGGGCAGGTATGGGGAATCGAACCTGTGACCTTGGGTGCGGGGGTTCCTGACATCACCCTGTGACGCCACCCGGGGACCCAAACCGACCCAAGGTCCTCGGGCAGGAATGGGGAATCGAACGTGGGACCTTGGGTGCCTGGGTCCCGACATCAACCTGTGACGCCACCTGGGGACCCGACCCGACCCGGGGTTTTTTGACTGGTATGGGGAATCGAACCTGGGACCTCGGGTGACGGGGTCCCGACATCACCCTGTGACGCCACCCAGGGACACAGGCCGACCCGGGCTCCAGGGGCCGGTATGGGGAATCGAACCTGGGACCTCGGGTGCCGGGGTCCCGACATCATCCTGTGACGCCACCCGGGGACCCGACCCAACCCGGGGTTTTTTGGCCAGTATGGGGAATCGAACCTGGGACCTCGGGTGCTGGGGTCCCGACATCATCCTGTGACGCCACACGGGGACCCGACCAGACCCGCGTTCCAGGTGCTGGTATGGGGAATTGAACCTGGGACCTCGGGTGCCGGGGTCCCGACATCACCCTGTGACGCCACCAGGGGACCCGACCCGACCCGGGTTTTTTTGACTGGTATGGGGAATCGAACTTGGGACCTCGCGTGCCGGGGTCCTGACATCACCCTGTGACACCACCCGGGGACCCTACCCGACCCGGGTTCCAGGGGCTGGTATGGGGAATCGAACCTGGGACCTCGCGTCCCGGGGTCCCGACATCACCCTGTGACGCCACCCGGGGACCTGATCTCACCCTGGTTCCACGGGCCGGTATGGGGAATCAAACCTGGGACCTCGGGTGCCGGGGTCCTGACATCACCCTGTGACGCCACCCGGGGACCCGACCCGACCCGGGGTTTTTTGGCCGGTATGGGGAATCGAACCTGGGACCTCGGGTGCCGGGGTCCCGACATCACCCTGTGACGCCAGACGGGGACCTGACTCGACCTGGGGTTTTTTGACTGGTATGGGGAATCGAACCTGGGACCTCGGGTGCCAGGGTCCCGACATCACCCTGTGACGCCACCCGGGGACCCGACCCGACCCGGGGTTTTTTGGCCGGTATGGGGAATCGAACGTGGGACCTCGCGTGCCGGGGTCCCGACATCACCCTGTGACGCCAGACGGGGACCCGACTCGACCCGGGGTTTTTTGACTGGCATGGGGAATCGAACCTTGGACCTCGGGTGCGGGGGTCCCGACATCATCCTGTGACACCCCCCGGGGACCCGACCCGACCCGGGTTCCACGGGCCGCTATGGGGAATCGAACCTGGGACCTCGGGTGCCGGGGTCCCGACATCACCCTGTGACGCCACCCGGGGACTCGACCCGACCCGGGGTCCAGGGGCCGGTATGGGGAATCGAACCTGGGACCTCGGGTGCCCGGGTCCCGACATCACCCTGTGACGGCACCCGGGGACCCGACCTGACCCGGGGTCCAGGGGCCGGTATGGGGATTCGAATCCGGGACCTCGGGTGACGGGGTCCCGACATCACCCTGTGACGCCACCTGGGGCCCCGACCCGACCCGGGGTTTTTTGACTGGTATGGGGAATTGAACCTGGGACCTCGGGTGCCGGGGTCCCGACATCACCCTGTGACGCTACTCAGGGACCCGACCCGACCCGGGGTCCAGGGGCCGGTATGGGGAATCGAACCTGGGACATCGTGTGCCAGGGTCCCGACATCACCCTGTGACGCCACACAGAGTGCTGACCCGACCCGTGGTCCTGGGGTCGGTATGGGGAATCGAACCTGGGACCTCGGGTGCCGGGGTCCCGACATCAACCTGTGACATAACCCGTGGACCCGAACCGACCCGGGGTTTTTTGGCCGGTATGGGGAATTGAACCTGGGACCTTGGGTGCCAGGTTCCCGACATCACCCTGTGACGCCACCCGGGGACCCGACCCGACCCGGGGTTTTGTGACTGGTATGGGGAATCGAACGTGGGACCTCGGGTGCCGGGGTCCCGCCATCACCCTGTGACGCCACCCGGGGACCCGACCCAACCCAAGTTCCTCGGGCAGGTATGGGGAATCGAACCTGTTACCTTGGGTGCGGGGGTTCCGACATCACCCTGTGACGCCACCCGGGGACCCAAACCGACCCAAGGTCCTCGGGCAGGTATGGGGAATTGAACCTGGGACCTCGGGTGCCTGGGTCCCGACATCACGCTGTGACGACACCCGGGGTCCCGAGCCGACCCGGGGTCCAGGGGCCGGTATGGGGAATCGAACCTGGGACCTCGGGTGCCGTGGTCCCGACATCACCCTGTGACGCCACCCGGGGACCCGACCCGACCCGGGGTTTTTTGGCCGGTATGGGGAATCGAACCTGGGACCTCGGGTGCCTGGGTCCCGACGTCACCCTGTGACGCCACCGGGGACCCGACCCGACCCGGGTTACAGGGGCCGGTATGTGGAATCGAACCTGGGACCTCGGGTGCCTGGGTCCCGACATCACGCTGTGACGACACCCGGGGTCCCGACCCGACCCGGGGTTTTTTGGCCGGTATGGGGAATCGAACCTGGGACCTCGGGTGCCGGGGTCCCGACATCACCCTGTGACCCCACCCGGGGACCCGAGCCGACCCGGGTTCCTGGGGCCGGTATGGGGAATTGAACCTGGGACCTCGGGTGCCGAGGTCCCGACATCACCCTGTGACGCCACCCGGGGAACGTACCTGACCCGTCCCAAGGTTTTTGAACTGGTTTGGGGAATCTAACCTGGGACCTCGGGTGCCGGGGTCCCGACATCACCCTGTGACGCCACCCGGGGACCCGAGTCGACCAGGGGTACAGGGTCCGGAATGGGGAATCGAACCTGGGACCTCGGGTGCTGGGGTCCTGATATCACCCTGTGACGCCACCCGGGGATCCGAGCCGACCCGGGGTACAGGGGCCAGTATGTGGAATCGAACCTGGGACCTCGGGTGCCTGGGTCCCGACATCACGCTGTGACGCCACCCGGGGACCCGGCCCGACCCAGGGATTTTGAACTGGTATGGGGAATCGAACCTGGGACCTCGGGTGCCGGGGTCCCGACATCACCCTGTGACGCCACCCGGGGTCCCGAGCCGAGCCGGGGTCCAGGGGCCGGTATGGGGAATCGAACCTGGGACCTCGGGTGCTAGGGTCCCGACATCACCCTCTGATGCCACCCAGGTACACGAACTGACCCGGGGTCCAGGGGCCAGTATGGGGAATCGAACCTGGGACCTCGGGTGCCGGGTTCCTGACATCACCCTGTGACGCCACCCGGGGACCCGACCCGATCCAGGGTTTTTTAACTGGTATGGGGAATCGAACCTGGGACCTCGGGTGCCCGGGTCCCGACATCACCCTGTGACGCCACCAGGGGACCCGACCCGACCAGGGGTCCAGGGGCCGCTATGGGGAATCGAACCTGGGACCTCGGGTGCCGGGGTCCCGACATCACCCTGTGACGCCACCCGGGGACTCGACCCGACCCGGGGTCCAGGGGCCGGTATGGGGAATCGAACCTGGGACCTCGGGTGCCCGGGTCCCGACATCACCCTGTGACGGCACCCGGGGACCCGACCTGACCCGGGGTCCAGGGGCCGGTATGGGGATTCGAATCCGGGACCTCGGGTGACGGGGTCCCGACATCACCCTGTGACGCCACCTGGGGCCCCGACCCGACCCGGGGTTTTTTGACTGGTATGGGGAATTGAACCTGGGACCTCGGGTGCCGGGGTCCCGACATCACCCTGTGACGCTACTCAGGGACCCGACCCGACCCGGGGTCCAGGGGCCGGTATGGGGAATCGAACCTGGGACATCGTGTGCCAGGGTCCCGACATCACCCTGTGACGCCACACAGAGTGCTGACCCGACCCGTGGTCCTGGGGTCGGTATGGGGAATCGAACCTGGGACCTCGGGTGCCGGGGTCCCGACATCAACCTGTGACATAACCCGTGGACCCGAACCGACCCGGGGTTTTTTGGCCGGTATGGGGAATTGAACCTGGGACCTTGGGTGCCAGGTTCCCGACATCACCCTGTGACGCCACCCGGGGACCCGACCCGACCCGGGGTTTTGTGACTGGTATGGGGAATCGAACGTGGGACCTCGGGTGCCGGGGTCCCGCCATCACCCTGTGACGCCACCCGGGGACCCGACCCAACCCAAGTTCCTCGGGCAGGTATGGGGAATCGAACCTGTTACCTTGGGTGCGGGGGTTCCGACATCACCCTGTGACGCCACCCGGGGACCCAAACCGACCCAAGGTCCTCGGGCAGGTATGGGGAATTGAACCTGGGACCTCGGGTGCCTGGGTCCCGACATCACGCTGTGACGACACCCGGGGTCCCGAGCCGACCCGGGGTCCAGGGGCCGGTATGGGGAATCGAACCTGGGACCTCGGGTGCCGTGGTCCCGACATCACCCTGTGACGCCACCCGGGGACCCGACCCGACCCGGGGTTTTTTGGCCGGTATGGGGAATCGAACCTGGGACCTCGGGTGCCTGGGTCCCGACGTCACCCTGTGACGCCACCGGGGACCCGAGCCGACCCGGGTTACAGGGGCCGGTATGTGGAATCGAACCTGGGACCTCGGGTGCCTGGGTCCCGACATCACGCTGTGACGACACCCGGGGTCCCGACCCGACCCGGGGTTTTTTGGCCGGTATGGGGAATCGAACCTGGGACCTCGGGTGCCGGGGTCCCGACATCACCCTGTGACCCCACCCGGGGACCCGAGCCGACCCGGGTTCCTGGGGCCAGTATGGGGAATTGAACCTGGGACCTCGGGTGCCGAGGTCCCGACATCACCCTGTGACGCCACCCGGGGAACGTACCTGACCCGTCCCAAGGTTTTTGAACTGGTTTGGGGAATCTAACCTGGGACCTCGGGTGCCGGGGTCCCGACATCACCCTGTGACGCCACCCGGGGACCCGAGTCGACCAGGGGTACAGGGTCCGGAATGGGGAATCGAACCTGGGACCTCGGGTGCTGGGGTCCTGATATCACCCTGTGACGCCACCCGGGGATCCGAGCCGACCCGGGGTACAGGGGCCAGTATGTGGAATCGAACCTGGGACCTCGGGTGCCTGGGTCCCGACATCACGCTGTGACGCCACCCGGGGACCCGGCCCGACCCAGGGATTTTGAACTGGTATGGGGAATCGAACCTGGGACCTCGGGTGCCGGGGTCCCGACATCACCCTGTGACGCCACCCGGGGTCCCGAGCCGAGCCGGGGTCCAGGGGCCGGTATGGGGAATCGAACCTGGGACCTCGGGTGCTAGGGTCCCGACATCACCCTCTGATGCCACCCAGGTACACGAACTGACCCGGGGTCCAGGGGCCAGTATGGGGAATCGAACCTGGGACCTCGGGTGCCGGGTTCCTGACATCACCCTGTGACGCCACCCGGGGACCCGACCCGATCCAGGGTTTTTTAACTGGTATGGGGAATCGAACCTGGGACCTCGGGTGCCCGGGTCCCGACATCACCCTGTGACGCCACCAGGGGACCCGACCCGACCAGGGGTCCAGGGGCCGCTATGGGGAATCGAACCTGGGACCTCGGGTGCCGGGGTCCCGACATCACCCTGTGACGCCACCCGGGGACTCGACCCGACCCGGGTTCCACGGGCCGCTATGGGGAATCGAACCTGGGACCTCGCGTGCCCGGGTCCCGACATCACCCTGTGACGGCACCCGGGGACCCGACCTGATCCGGGGTCCAGGGGCCGGTATGGGGAATCGAACCTGGGACCTCGGGTACCGGGGTCCCGACATCACCCTGTGACGCCACCTGGGGCCCCGACCCGACCCGGGGTTTTTTGACTGGTATGGGGAATCGAACCTGGGACCTCGGGTGCCGGGGTCCCGACATCACCCTGTGACGCTACCCAGGGACCCGACCCGACCCGGGGTCCTGGGGCCGGTATTGGGAATCGAACCTGGGACATCGTGTGCCGGGGTCCCGACATCACCCTGTGACGCCACACAGAGTGCTGACGCGACCCGTGGTCCTGGGGTCGGTATGGGGAATCGAACCTGGGACCTCGTGTACCGGGGTCCCGACATCAACCTGTGATATAACCCGTGGACCCGAACCGACCCGGGGTTTTTTGGCCGGTATGGGTAATCGAACCTGGGACCTCGGGTGCCGGGGTCCCGACATCAGCCTGTGACACCCCCCGGGGACCCGACCAGACCCGGGTTCCACGGGCCGGTATGGGGAATCGAACCTGGGACCTTGGGTGCCGGGTTCCCGACATCACCCTGTGACGCCACCTGGGGACCCGACCCGACCCGGGGTTTTTTGGCCGGTATGGGGAATCGAACCTGGGACCTTGGGTGCCGGGGTCCCGACATCACCCTGTGACGCCACCCAGGGACCCGACCCGACCCAAGGTCCTTGGGCAGGTATGGGGAATCGAACCTGTGACCTTGGGTGCGGGGGGTTCCGACATCACCCTGTGACGCGACCCGGGGACCCAAACCGACCCAAGGTCCTTGGGCAGGAATGGGGAATCGAACGTGGGACCTCGGGTGCCGGGGTCCCGACATCATCCTGTGACGCCACCCGGGGACCTGACCCGAACCGGGGTTTTTTGACTGGTATGGGGAATCGAACCTGGGACCTCGGGTGCTGGGGTCCCGACATCACCCTGTGACGCCACCCGGGGACCCGAGCCCAACCAGGGTCCAGGGGCCGGTATGGGGAATCGAACCTGGGACCTCGGGTGCCTGGGTCCCGACATCACCCTGTGACGCCACCCGGGGACCCGACCCGACCCGGGGTCCAGGGGTCGGTATGGGGAATCGAACCTGGGACCTCGGGTGCCGGGGTCCCGACATCACCCTGTGACGCCACCCGGGGTCCTGACCTGACCCAGGGTTTTTTGACTGGTATGTGGAATCGAACCTGGGACCTCGGGTGCCGGGGTCCCGACATCACCCTGTGACACCACCCGGGGACCCGAGCCGATCCTTGGTCCAGGGGCCGGTATGGGGAATCGAACCTGGGACCTCGGGTGCCGGGGTCCCGACATCACCCTGTGACACCACCCGGGGACCCGACCCGACGCGGGGTTTTTTGGCCGGTATGGAGAATCGAACCTGGGACCTCGGGTGCCGGGGTCCCGACATCACCCTGTGACGCCACCCGGGGACCCGACCAAACCCGGGGTTTTTTGGCCAGTATGGGGAATCGAACCTGGGACCTCAGGTGCCGGGGTCCCGACATCAGCCTGTGACGCCATCCGGGGACCCGACCCGATCTAGGGTTTTTTAACTGCTATGGCGAATCGAACCTGGGACCTCGGGTGCTGGGGTCCCGACATCACCCTGTGAAGCCACCCGGGGACCAGAGCCGACCCGGGGTCCAGGGGCCGGTATGGGGAATCGAACCTGGGACCTCAGGTGCCGGGGTCCCGACATCAACCTGTGACGCCACCCGGGGACCCGACCCGATCCAGGGTTTTTTTACTGGTATGGCGAATCGAACTTGGGACCTCGGGTGTTGGGTTCCCGACATCAGGCTGTGATGCCACTAGGGAACCTGAACCCACCCAGGGTTTTTAGGCCAGTATGGGGAATCGAACCTGGGACCTCGGGTGCCGGGGTCCCGACATCACCCTGTGACGCCACCCGGGGACCCGACCCGACCCGGGGTTTTTTGACTGGTATGGGGAATCGAATCTGGGACCTCGGGTGCCGGGGTCCCGACATCACCCTCTGACGCCACCCGGGGACCCGAGCCGTACCGGGGTCCAGGGGCCGGTATGGGGAATCGAACCTGGGACCTCGGGTGCCGGGGTCCCGACATCACCCTGTGACGCCACCCGGGGACCCGAGCCGATCCATGGTTTTTTGACTGGTATGGGGAATCGAACCTGGGACCTCGGGTGCCGGGGTCCCGACATCACGCTGTGATGCCACCCGGGGTCCTGATCCGACCCAGGGTTTTTTGACTGCTACGTGGAATCGAAAATGGGACCTCATGTGCCGGGGTCCCGACATCACCCTGTGACGTCACCCGGGGACCTGACCCGACCCGGGGTCCAGGGGCCGGTATGGGGAATCGAACCTGGGACCTCGGGTGCCGGGGTCCCGACATATCCCTGTGACGCCACCCGGGGACCCAACCCGACCCAAGGTCCTCGGGCAGATACGGGGAATCGAACCTGTGACCTTGGGTGCGGGGGTCCCGACATCACCCTGTGACGCCACCCGGGACCCGACGTGATCCAGGGTTTTTTTGGTTGGTATGGGGAATCGAACCTGGGACATCGGGTGCCGGGGTCCCGACAACACCCTGTGACACCACCCGGGCACCCGAGCCGTCCCGGGGTCCAGGGGCAGGTATGTGGAATCGAACCTAAGACCTCGGGTGCCGGGGTCCCGACATCACCCTGTGACGCCACCCGGGGACCCGACCCGATCCAGGGTTTTTTAACTGGTATGGGGAATCGAACCTGGGACCTCGGGTGCCCGGGTCCCGACATCACCCTGTGACGCCACCCGGGGACCCGACCCGACCCGGGGTCCAGGGGCCGCTATGGGGAATCGAACCTGGGACCTCGGGTGCCGGGGTCCCGACATCACCCTGTGACGCCACCCGGGGACTCGACCCGACCCGGGTTCCACGGGCCGCTATGGGGAATCGAACCTGGGACCTCGCGTGCCCGGGTCCCGACATCACCCTGTGACGGCACCCGGGGACCCGACCTGATCCGGGGTCCAGGGGCCGGTATGGGGAATCGAACCTGGGACCTCGGGTACCGGGGTCCCGACATCACCCTGTGACGCCACCTGGGGCCCCGACCCGACCCGGGGTTTTTTGACTGGTATGGGGAATCGAACCTGGGACCTCGGGTGCCGGGGTCCCGACATCACCCTGTGACGCCACACAGAGTGCTGACGCGACCCGTGGTCCTGGGGTCGGTATGGGGAATCGAACGTGGGACCTCGTGTGCCGGGGTCCCGACATCAACCTGTGACATAACCCGTGGACCCGAACCGACCCGGGGTTTTTCGACCGGTATGGGGAATCGAACCTGGGACCTCGGGTGCCGGGGTCCCGACATCACCCTGTGACACCCCCCGGGGACCCGACCAGACCCGGGTTCCACGGGCCGGTATGGGGAATCGAACCTGGGACCTTGGGTGCCGGGTTCCCGACATCACCCTGTGACGCCACCTGGGGACCCGACCCGACCCGGGGTTTTTTGGCCGGTATGGGGAATCGAACCTGGGACCTTGGGTGCCGGGGTCCCGACATCACCCTGTGACGCCACCCAGGGACCCGACCCGACCCAAGGTCCTTGGGCAGGTATGGGGAATCGAACCTGTGACCTTGGGTGCGGGGGTTCCGACATCACCCTGTGACGCGACCCGGGGACCCAAACCGACCCAAGGTCCTTGGGCAGGAATGGGGAATCGAACGTGGGACCTCGGGTGCCGGGGTCCCGACATCATCCTGTGACGCCACCCGGGGACCTGACCCGAACCGGGGTTTTTTGACTGGTATGGGGAATCGAACCTGGGACCTCGGGTGCCGGGGTCCCGACATCACCCTGTGACGCCACCCGGGGACCCGAGCCCAACCAGGGTCCAGGGGCCGGTATGGGGAATCGAACCTGGGACCTCGGGTGCCTGGGTCCCGACATCACCCTGTGACGCCACCCGGGGACCCGACCCGACCCGGGGTCCAGGGGTCGGTATGGGGAATCGAACCTGGGACCTCGGGTGCCGGGGTCCCGACATCACCCTGTGATGCCACCCGGGGACCCGACCCGACCCGGGGTTTTTTGGCCGGTATGGGGAATCGAACCTGGGACCTCGGGTGCCGGGGTCCCGACATCACGCTGTGACGCCAACCGGGGACCTGACCCGACCCGGGGTTTTTTGTCTGGTATGGGGAATCGAACCTGGGACCTCGAGTGCATGGGTCCCGACATCACCCTGTGACGCCACCAGGGGACCCGAACCCACCCAGGGTCCAGGGGCCGGTATGGGGAATCGAACCTGGGACCTCGGGTGCCGGGGTCCCGACATCACCCTGTGACGCCACCCGGGGATCCGACCCGACCCGGGGTCCAGGGGCCGGTATGGGGAATCGAACCTGGGACCTCGGGTGCCGGGGTCCCGACATCACCCTGTGACGCCACCCGGGGTCCTGACCTGACCCAGGGTTTTTTGACTGGTATGTGGAATCGAACCTGGGACCTCGGGTACCGGGGTCCCGACATCACCCTGTGACGTCACCCGGGGACCTGACCCGACCCGGGATCCAGGGGCCGGTTTAAGGAATCGAACCTGGGACCTCGTGTGCCGGGGTCCCGACATCACCCTGTGATGTCACCCGGGGACCCAACCCGACCCAAGGTCCTCGGGCAGGTATGGGGAATCGAACCTGGGACCTCGGGTGCCGGGGTCCCGACATCACGCTGTGACGCCACCCGGGGACCCGACCTGACCCGGGGTCCAGGGGCCGGTATGGGGAATTGAACAGGGGACCTCGTGTGCCGGGGTCCCGACATCACCCTGTGACGCTACCCGGGGCCCCGACCCGACCCGGGGTTTTTTGGCCGGTATGGGGAATCGAACCTGGGACCTCGGGTGCTGGGGTCCCGACATCACCCTGTGACACCACCCGGGGACCCGAGCCGATCCGGGGTCCAGGGGCCGGTATGGGGAATCGAACCTGGGACCTCGGGTGCCGGGGTCCCGACATCACCCTGTGACACCACCCGGGGACCCGACCCGACGCGGGGTTTTTTGGCCGGTATGGAGAATCGAACCTGGGACCTCGGGTGCCGGGGTCCCGACATCACCCTGTGACGCCACCCGGGGACCCGACCCAACCCGGGGTTTTTTGGCCAGTATGGGGAATCGAACCTGGGACCTCAGGTGCCGGGGTCCCGACATCAGCCTGTGACGCCATCCGGGGACCCGACCCGATCTAGGGTTTTTTAACTGCTATGGCGAATCGAACCTGGGACCTCGGGTGCTGGGGTCCCGACATCACCCTGTGACGCCACCCGGGGACCAGAGCCGACCCGGGGTCCAGGGGCCGGTATGGGGAATCGAACCTGGGACCTCGGGTGCTGGGGTCCCGACATCAACCTGTGACGCCACCCGGGGACCCGACCCGATCTAGGGTTTTTTAACTGCTATGGCGAATCGAACCTGGGACCTCGGGTGCTGGGGTCCCGACATCACCCTGTGACGCCACCCGGGGACCAGAGCCGACCCGGGGTCCAGGGGCCGGTATGGGGAATCGAACCTGGGACCTCGGGTGCCGGGGTCCCGACATATCCCTGTGACGCCACCCGGGGACCCGACCCGACCCGGGGTTTTTTGACTGGTATGGGGAATCGAATCTGGGACGTTTGGTGCCGGGGTCCCGACATCACCCTGTAACACCACCAAGGGACCCGACCCAACCCGGGGTTTTTTGGCCGGTATGGGGAATCGAACCTGAAACGTCACTTGCCAGAGTCCCGACATAACCCGGTGACGCCACCCGGGGACCCAAGGCGACTCGGGTTTTTTTGGCCGGTATGGGGAATCGAATATGGGATCTCGGGTTCCGGGGTCCTGACATCACCCTGTGATGCCACCCGGGGACCCGACCCAACCCAGAGTACTTGGGGCCCATATGGGGAATCTAATCTGGGACCTCGGGTGCCGGGGTCCCGACATCACCCTGTGACGCCACCCGGGGACCTGACCCGACCCGGGGTTTTTTGACTGGTATGGGGAATCGAACCGTGGACCTCGGGTGTCGGGGTCCCGACATCACCCTGTGACGCCACCAGGGGACCCGAACCCACCCAGGGTCCAGGGGTCGGTATGGGGAATCGAACCTGGGACCTCGGGTGCCGGGGTCCCGACATCACCCTGTGACGCCACCCGGGGACCCGACGCGACCCAAGGTTTTTTGGCCGGTATGGGGAATCGAATCTGGGACCTCGGGTGCTGGGGTACTGACATCACCCTGTGACGCCACCAGGGGACCCGACCCGACCCGGCGTTTTTTGGCCGGTATGAGGAATCGAATCTGGGACCTCGGGTGCCGGGGTCCCGACATCACCCTGTGATGCCACCCGGGGATCCGACCCGACCCGGGGTCCAGGGGTCGGTATGGGGAATCGAACGTGGGACCTCGGGTGCCGGGGTCCCGACATCACCCTGTGACGCCACCCGGGGACCCGACCCGACCCGGGGTTTTTTAACTGGTATGGGGAATCAAATCTGGGACGTTTGGTGCCGGGGTCCCAACATCACCCTGTGACACCACCCAGGGACCCGACCCGACCCGGCGTCCAAGGATTGGTATGGGGAATTGAACCTGAAACCTCTCTTGCCAGAGTCCCGACATCACCCGGTGACGCCACCCGGGGACCCGACCCGACCCGGGTTCCAGGGGCCGGTATGGGGAATTGAACCTGGGACCTCGGGTGACGGGGTCCCGACATCACCCTGTGACGCCACCCGGGGTCCCGAGCCGACCCGGGGTCCAAGGGCCGGTATGTGGAATCGAACCTGGGACCTCGCGTCCCGGGGTCCTGACATCACCGTGTGATGCCACCCGGGGACCCGACATGACCCGGGGTTTTTTGGCCGGTATGGGGAATCGAACGTTGGACCTCGCGTGCCGGGGTCCCGACAACACCCTGTGACGCCACCCGGGCACCCGAGCCGTCCCGGGGTCCAGGGGCCGGTATGTGGAATCGAACCTAAGACCTCGGGTGCCGGGGTCCCGACATCACACTGTGACGCCACCCGGGGACCTGACCCGACCCGGGGTTTTTTGACTGGTATGGGGAATCGAACGTGGGACCTCGGGTGCCGGGGTCCCGACATCACCCTGTGACGCCACCCGGGGACCCGACCCGACCCGGGGTTTTTTGACTGGTATGGGGAATCGAATCTGGGACCTCGGGTGCCGGGGTCCCGACATCACCCTGTGACGCCACCCGGGGACCCGAGCCGTACCGGGGTCCAGGGGCCGGTATGGGGAATCGAACCTGGGACCTCGGGTGCCGGGGTCCCGACATCATCCAGTGACGCCACCCGGGGACCCGAGCCAATCCATGGTTTTTTGACTGGTATGGGGAATCGAACCTGGGACCTCGGGTGCCGGGGTCCCGACATCACGCTGTGATGCCACCCGGGGTCCTGATCCGACCCAGGGTTTTTTGACTGGTACGTGGAATCGAAAATGGGACCTCATGTGCCGGGGTCCCGACATCACCCTGTGACGTCACCCGGGGACCTGACCCGACCCGGGGTCCAGGGGCCGGTATGGGGAATCAAACCTGGGACCTCGGGTGCCGGGGTCCCGACATATCCCTGTGACGCCACCCGGGGACCCGACCCGACCCGGGGTTTTTTGACTGGTATGGGGAATCGAATCTGGGACGTTTGGTGCCGGGGTCCCGACATCACCCTGTAACACCACCAAGGGACCCGACCCAACCCGGGGTTTTTTGGCCGGTATGGGGAATCGAACCTGAAACGTCACTTGCCAGAGTCCCGACATAACCCGGTGACGCCACCCGGGGACCCAAGGCGACCCGGGTTTTTTTGGCCGGTATGGGGAATCGAACATGGGATCTCGGGTTCCGGGGTCCTGACATCACCCTGTGATGCCACCCGGGGACCCGACCCAACCCAGAGTACTTGGGGCCCATATGGGGAATCTAATCTGGGACCTCGGGTGCCGGGGTCCCGACATCACCCTGTGACGCCACCCGGGGACCTGACCCGACCCGGGGTTTTTTGACTGGTATGGGGAATCGAACCGTGGACCTCGGGTGTCGGGGTCCCGACATCACCCTGTGACGCCACCAGGGGACCCGAACCCACCCAGGGTCCAGGGGTCGGTATGGGGAATCGAACCTGGGACCTCGGGTGCCGGGGTCCCGACATCACCCTGTGACGCCACCCGGGGACCCGACGCGACCCAAGGTTTTTTGGCCGGTATGGGGAATCGAATCTGGGACCTCGGGTGCTGGGGTCCTGACATCACCCTGTGACGCCACCAGGGGACCCGACTCGACCCGGCGTTTTTTGGCCAGTATGAGGAATCGAATCTGGGACCTCGGGTGCCGGGGTCCCGACATCACCCTGTGATGCCACCCGGGGATCCGACCCGACCCGGGGTCCAGGGGTCGGTATGGGGAATCGAACGTGGGACCTCGGGTGCCGGGGTCCCGACATCACCCTGTGACGCCACCCGGGGTCCCGAGCCGACCCGGGGTCCAAGGGCCGGTATGTGGAATCGAACCTGGGACCTCGCGTCCCGGGGTCCTGACATCACCGTGTGATGCCACCCGGGGACCCGACATGACCCGGGGTTTTTTGGCCGGTATGGGGAATCGAACGTTGGACCTCGCGTGCCGGGGTCCCGACATCACCCTGTGACGCCACCCGGGGACCCGAGCCGTACCGGGGTCCAGGGGCCGGTATGGGGAATCGAACCTGGGACCTCGGGTGCCGGGGTCCCGACATCATCCTGTGACGCCACCCGGGGACCCGAGCCGATCCATGTTTTTTTGACTGGTATGGGGAATCGAACCTGGGACCTCGGGTGCCGGGGTCCCGACATCACGCTGTGATGCCACCCGGGGTCCTGATCCGACCCAGGGTTTTTTGACTGGTACGTGGAATCGAAAATGGGACCTCATGTGCCGGGGTCCCGACATCACCCTGTGACGTCACCCGGGGACCTGACCCGACCCGGGGTCCAGGGGCCGGTATGGGGAATCGAACCTGGGACCTCGGGTGCCGGGGTCCCGACATATCCCTGTGACGCCACCCGGGGACCCAACCCGACCCAAGGTCCTCGGGCAGATATGGGGAATCGAACCTGTGACCTTGGGTGCGGGGGTCCCGACATCACCCTGTGACACCACCCGGGGACCCGACCTGATCCAGGGTTTTTTTGGTTGGTATGGGGAATCGAACCTGGGACCTCGGGTGCCGGGGTCCCGACATCACCCTGTGACAGCACCCGGGGACCCGAGCCGATCCGGGGTCCAGGGGCCGGTATGGGGAATGGAACCTGGGACCTCTGGTGCCGGGGTCCCGACATCACCCTGTGACGCCACCTGGGGACCCGACCTGACCCGGGGTTTTTTGGCCGGTATGGGGAATCGAACCTGGGACCTCGGGTGCCGGGGTCCCGACATCACCCTGTGACGCCACCCGGGGATCCGACCAGACCCAAGTTCCAGGGGCCGGTATGGGGAATTGAACCTGGGACCTCGGGTGCCGGGGTCTTGACATCACCCTGTGACGCCACCCGGGGTCCCGAGCCGACCCGGGGTCCAGGGCCGGTATGAGGAATCGAACCTGGGGCCTCGGGTGCCGGGGACCCGACATCACCCTGTGACGCCACCATGGGACCCGACCCGACCCGCGGTCCTGGGGCCGGTATGGGGAATCGAACCTGGGACCTCGGGTGCCGGGGTCCCGACATCACCCTGTGACGCCACCCTGGGATCCGACTCGACCCGGGGTCCAGGGGTCGGTATGGGGAATCGAACCTGGGACCTCGGGTGCCGGGGTCCCGACATCACGCTGTGACGCCACCCGGGGTCCTGACCCGACCCAGGGTTTTTTGGCAGGTATGGGGAATCGAACCTGGGATCTCGGGTGCCAGGGTCCCGACATCACCATGTGAAGCCACCCGGGGACCCGAACCCACCCAGGGTCCAGGGACCAGTATGGGGAATCGAACCTGGGACCTCGGGTGCCGGGGTCCCGACATGACCCTGTGATGCCACCCGGGGACCCGACCCGACCCGGGGTTTTTTGGCCGGTATGGGGAAAGGAACCTGGGACCTCGATTGCAGGGGTCCCGACATCACCCTGTGACGCCTCTAGGGGACCCGATCCGTCCCGGGGGTCCAGGGGCTGATATGGGGAATCGAACGTAGGACCTCGGGTGCCGCGGTCCCGACATCACCCTGTGACGCCACCCGGGGACCCGAGCCGACCCGGGGTTTTTTAACTGGTATGGGGAATCGAATCTGGGACGTTTGGTGCCGGAGTCCCGACATCACCCTGAAACACCACCCAGGGACCCGACCCGACCCGGGGTCCAGGGGTTGGTATGGGGAATCGAACCTGAAACCTCACTTGCCAGAGTCCCGACATCACCCTGTGACGCCACCCGGGGACCCAAGGCGACCCGGGGTTTTTTGGGCGGTATGGGGAATCGAACCTGGGACCTCGGGTGCCGGGGTACCGACATCACCCTGTGACGCCACCCGGTGACCCGAGGCGACCCGGGGTTTTTTGGCCGGTATGGGGAATCGAACGTTGGACCTCGCGTGCCGGGGTCCCGACAACACCCTGTGACGCCACCCGGGGATCCGACCCGACCCGGGGTTTTTTGACTGGTATGGGGAATCGAACGTGGGACCCCGGGTGCCGGGGTCCCGACATCACCCTGTGACACCACCCGGGCACCCGAGCCGTCCCGGGGTCCAGGGGCTGGTATGGGGAATGGAACCTGGGACCTCGCCTGCCGGGGTCCCGACATCACCCTGTGACGCCACCCGGGGACCCAACACGACCAGGGTTCCAGGGGCCGGTATGGGGAATCGAACCTGGGACCTCGGGTGCCGGGGTCCCGACGTCACCCTGTGACGCCAACCGGGGACCTGACCCGACCCGGGGTTTTTTGACTGGTATGGGGAATCGAACGTGGGACCTCGAGTGCCGGGGTCCCGACATCACCCTGTGACGCCACCCGGGGACCCGACCCGACCCGGGGTTTTTTGACTGGTATGGGGAATCGAATCTGGGACGTTTGGTGCCGGGGTCCCGACATCACCCTGTAACACCACCAAGGGACCCGACCCAACCCGGGGTTTTTTGGCCGGTATGGGGAATCGAACCTGAAACGTCACTTGCCAGAGTCCCGACATAACCCGGTGACGCCACCCGGGGACCCAAGGCGACTCGGGTTTTTTTGGCCGGTATGGGGAATCGAATATGGGATCTCGGGTTCCGGGGTCCTGACATCACCCTGTGATGCCACCCGGGGACCCGACCCAACCCACAGTACTTGGGGCCCATATGGGGAATCTAATCTGGGACCTCGGGTGCCGGGGTCCCGACATCACCCTGTGACGCCACCCGGGGACCTGACCCGACCCGGGGTTTTTTGACTGGTATGGGGAATCGAACCGTGGACCTCGGGTGTCGGGGTCCCGACATCACCCTGTGACGCCACCAGGGGACCCGAACCCACCCAGGGTCCAGGGGTCGGTATGGGGAATCGAATCTGGGACCTCGGGTGCCGGGGTCCCGACATCACCCTGTGACGCCACCCGGGGACCCGACGCGACCCAAGGTTTTTTGGCCGGTATGGGGAATCGAATCTGGGACCTCGGTTTCTGGGGTCCTGACATCACCCTGTGACGCCACCAGGGGACCCGACCCGACCCGGCGTTTTTTGGCCGGTATGAGGAATCGAATCTGGGACCTCGGGTGCCGGGGTCCCGACATCACCCTGTGATGCCACCCGGGGATCCGACCCGACCCGGGGTCCAGGGGTCGGTATGGGGAATCGAACGTGGGACCTCGGGTGCCGGGGTCCCGACATCACCCTGTGACGCCACCCGGGGACCCGACCCGACCCGGGGTTTTTTAACTGGTATGGGGAATCAAATCTGGGACGTTTGGTGCCGGGGTCCCAACATCACCCTGTGACACCACCCAGGGACCCGACCCGACCCGGCGTCCAAGGATTGGTATGGGGAATTGAACCTGAAACCTCTCTTGCCAGAGTCCCGACATCACCCGGTGACGCCACCCGGGGACCCGACCCGACCCGGGTTCCAGGGGCCGGTATGGGGAATTGAACCTGGGACCTCGGGTGACGGGGTCCCGACATCACCCTGTGACGCCACCCGGGGTCCCGAGCCGACCCGGGGTCCAAGGGCCGGTATGTGGAATCGAACCTGGGACCTCGCGTCCCGGGGTCCTGACATCACCGTGTGATGCCACCCGGGGACCCGACATGACCCGGGGTTTTTTGGCCGGTATGGGGAATCGAACGTTGGACCTCGCGTGCCGGGGTCCCGACAACACCCTGTGACGCCACCCGGGCACCCGAGCCGTCCCGGGGTCCAGGGGCCGGTATGTGGAATCGAACCTAAGACCTCGGGTGCCGGGGTCCCGACATCACACTGTGACGCCACCCGGGGACCTGACCCGACCCGGGGTTTTTTGACTGGTATGGGGAATCGAACGTGGGACCTCGGGTGCCGGGGTCCCGACATCACCCTGTGACGCCACCCGGGGACCCGACCCGACCCGGGGTTTTTTGACTGGTATGGGGAATCGAATCTGGGACCTCGGGTGCCGGGGTCCCGACATCACCCTGTGACGCCACCCGGGGACCCGAGCCGTACCGGGGTCCAGGGGCCGGTATGGGGAATCGAACCTGGGACCTCGGGTGCCGGGGTCCCGACATCATCCTGTGACGCCACCCGGGGACCCGAGCCGATCCATGGTTTTTTGACTGGTATGGGGAATCGAACCTGGGACCTCGGGTGCCGGGGTCCCGACATCACGCTGTGATGCCACCCGGGGTCCTGATCCGACCCAGGGTTTTTTGACTGGTACGTGGAATCGAAAATGGGACCTCATGTGCCGGGGTCCCGACATCACCCTGTGACGTCACCCGGGGACCTGACCCGACCCGGGGTCCAGGGGCCGGTATGGGGAATCGAACCTGGGACCTCGGGTGCCGGGGTCCCGACATATCCCTGTGACGCCACCCGGGGACCCAACCCGAACCAAGGTCCTCGGGCAGATATGGGGAATCGAACCTGTGACCTTGGGTGCGGGGGTCCCGACATCACCCTGTGACACCACCCGGGGACCCGACCTGATCCAGGGTTTTTTTGGTAGGTATGGGGAATCGAACCTGGGACATCGGGTGCCGGGGTCCCGACAGCACCCTGTGACAGCACCCGTGGACCCGAGCCTATCCGGGGTCCAGGGGCCGGTATGGGGAATGGAACCTGGGACCTCGGGTGCCGGGGTCCCGACATCACCCTGTGACGCCACCCGGGGACCCGACCTGACCCGGGGTTTTTTGGCCGGTATGGGGAATGGAACCTGGGACCTCGGGTGCCGGGGTCCCGACATCACCCTGTGACGCCACCCGGGGTCCCGAGCCGACCCGGGGTCCAGGGGCCGGTATGGGGAATCGAACCTGGGACCTCGGGTGCCGGGGGTCCCGACATCACGCTGTGACACTACCCGAGGACCCGACCCGACCCGGGGTCCAGGGGCCGGTATGAGGAATCGAACCTGGGGCCTCGGGTGCCGGGGACCCGACATCACCCTGTGACGCCACCATGGGACCCGACCCGACCCGCGGTCCTGGGGCCGGTATGGGGAATCGAACCTGGGACCTCGGGTGCCAGGGTCCCGACATCACCCTGTGACGCCACCCTGGGATCCGACTCGACCCGGGGTCCAGGGGTCGGTATGGGGAATCGAACGTGGGACCTCGGGTGCCGGGGTCCCGACATCACGCTGTGACGCCACCCGGGGTCCTGACCCGACCCAGGGTTTTTTGGCAGGTATGGGGAATCGAACCTGGGATCTCGGGTGCCAGGGTCCCGACATCACCATGTGAAGCCACCCGGGGACCCGAACCCACCCAGGGTCCAGGGACCAGTATGGGGAATCGAACCTGGGACCTCGGGTGCCGGGGTCCCGACATCATCCTGTGACGCCACCCGGGGACCCGAGCCGATCCATGGTTTTTTGACTGGTATGGGGAATCGAACCTGGGACCTCGGGTGCCGGGGTCCCGACATCACGCTGTGATGCCACCCGGGGTCCTGATCCGACCCAGGGTTTTTTGACTGGTACGTGGAATCGAAAATGGGACCTCATGTGCCGGGGTCCCGACATCACCCTGTGACGTCACCCGGGGACCTGACCCGACCCGGGGTCCAGGGGCCGGTATGGGGAATCGAACCTGGGACCTCGGCTGCCGGGGTCCCGACATATCCCTGTGACGCCACCCGGGGACCCAACCCGACCCAAGGTCCTCGGGCAGATATGGGGAATCGAACCTGTGACCTTGGGTGCGGGGGTCCCGACATCACCCTGTGACACCACCCGGAGACCCGACCTGATCCAGGGTTTTTTTGGTTGGTATGGGGAATCGAACCTGGGACATCGGGTGCCGGGGTCCCGACAGCACCCTGTGACAGCACCCGGGGACCCGAGCCGATCCGGGGTCCAGGGGCCGGTATGGGGAATGGAACCTGGGACCTCGGGTGCCGGGGTCCCGACATCACCCTGTGACGCCACCCGGGGACCCGACCTGACCCGGGGTTTTTTGGCCGGTATGGGGAATGGAACCTGGGACCTCGGGTGCCGGGGTCCCGACATCACCCTGTGACGCCACCCGGGGATCCGACCAGACCCAAGTTCCAGGGGCCGGTATGGGGAATTGAACCTGGGACCTCGGGTGCCGGGGTCTTGACATCACCCTGTGACGCCACCCGGGGTCCCGAGCCGACCCGGGGTCCAGGGGCCGGTATGGGGAATCGAACCTGGGACCTCGGGTGCCGGGGTCCCGACATCACGCTGTGACACCACCCGAGGACCCGACCCGACCCGGGGTCCAGGGGCCGGTATGAGGAATCGAACCTGGGGCCTCGGGTGCCGGGTTCCCGACATCACCCTGTGACGCCACCATGGGACCCGACCCGACCCGCGGTCCTGGGGCCGGTATGGGGAATCGAACCTGGGACCTCGGGTGCCAGGGTCCCGACATCACCCTGTGACGCCACCCTGGGATCCGACTCGACCCGGGGTCCAGGGGTCGGTATGGGGAATCGAACGTGGGACCTCGGGTGCCGGGGTCCCGACATCACGCTGTGACGCCACCCGGGGTCCTGACCCGACCCAGGGTTTTTTGGCAGGTATGGGGAATCGAACCTGGGATCTCGGGTGCCAGGGTCCCGACATCACCATGTGAAGCCACCCGGGGACCCGAACCCACCCAGGGTCCAGGGACCAGTATGGGGAATCGAACCTGGGACCTCGGGTGCCGGGGTCCCGACATGACCCTGTGATGCCACCCGGGGACCCGACCCGACCCGGGGTTTTTTGGCCGGTATGGGGAAAGGAACCTGGGACCTCGATTGCAGGGGTCCCGACATCACCCTGTGACGCCTCTAGGGGACCCGATCCGTCCCGGGGGTCCAGGGGCTGATATGGGGAATCGAACGTAGGACCTCGGGTGCCGCGGTCCCGACATCACCCTGTGACGCCACCCGGGGACCCGAGCCGACCCGGGGTTTTTTAACTGGTATGGGGAATCGAATCTGGGACGTTTGGTGCCGGGGTCCCGACATCACCCTGAAACACCACCCAGGGACCCGACCCGACCCGGGGTCCAGGGGTTGGTATGGGGAATCGAACCTGAAACCTCACTTGCCAGAGTCCCGACATCACCCTGTGACGCCACCCGGGGACCCAAGGCGACCCGGGGTTTTTTGGGCGGTATGGGGAATCGAACCTGGGACCTCGGGTGCCGGGGTACCGACATCACCCTGTGACGCCACCCGGTGACCCGAGGCGACCCGGGGTTTTTTGGCCGTTATAGGGAATCGAACGTTGGACCTCGCGTGCCGGGGTCCCGACAACACCCTGTGACGCCACCCGGGGATCCGACCCGACCCGGGGTTTTTTGACTGGTATGGGGAATCGAACGTGGGACCCCGGGTGCCGGGGTCCCGACATCACCCTGTGACACCACCCGGGCACCCGAGCCGTCCCGGGGTCCAGGGGCCGGTATGGGGAATGGAACCTGGGACCTCGCGTGCCGGGGTCCCGACATCACCCTGTGACGCCACCCGGGGACCCAACACGACCAGGGTTCCAGGGGCCGGTATGGGGAATCGAACCTGGGACCTCGGGTGCCGGGGTCCCGACGTCACCCTGTGACGCCACCCGGGGACCTGACCCGACCCGGGGTTTTTTGACTGGTTTGGGGAATTGAACCTGGGACCTCGGGTGCCGGGGTCCCGACATCACCCTGTGACGCCACCCGGGGACCCGACCTGACCCGGGGTTTATTGGCCGGTATGGGGAATCGAATCTGGGACCTCGGGTGCTGGGGTCCTGACATCACCTTGTGATGCCACCCGGGGACCCGACCCGACCCGGGGTCCAGGGGCCAGTATGGGGAATCGAACCTGGGACCTCGGGTGCCGGGGTCCCGACATCACCCTGTGATGCCTCTAAGGGACCCGAGCCGTCCCGGGGTCCAGGGGCCGGTATGGGGAATCGAACGTGGGACCTCAGGTGCCGGGGTCCCGACATCACCCTGTGACGCCACCCGGGGACCCGACCCTACCCGGGGTTTTTTGACTGGTATGGGGAATCGAATCTGGGACGTTTGGTGCCGGGGTCCCGACATCACCCTGTAACACCACCAAGGGACCCGACCCAACCCGGGGTTTTTTGGCCGGTATGGGGAATCGAACCTGAAACGTCACTTGCCAGAGTCCCGACATAACCCGGTGACGCCACCCGGGGACCCAAGGCGACCCGGGTTTTTTTGGCCGGTATGGGGAATCGAACATGGGATCTCGGGTTCCGGGGTCCTGACATCACCCTGTGATGCCACCCGGGGACCCGACCCAACCCAGAGTACTTGGGGCCCATATGGGGAATCTAATCTGGGACCTCGGGTGCCGGGGTACCGACATCACCCTGTGACGCCACCCGGGGACCTGACCCGACCCGGGGTTTTTTGACTGGTATGGGGAATCGAATCTGGGACCTCGGGTGCTGGGGTCCTGACATCACCCTGTGACGCCACCAGGGGACCCGACCCGACCCGGCGTTTTTTGGCCGGTATGGGGAATCGAATCTGGGACCTCGGGTGCCGGGGTCCCGACATCACCCTGTGATGCCACCTGGGGATCCGACCCGACCCGGGGTCCAGGGGCCGGTATGGGGAATCGAACGTGGGACCTCGGGTGCCGGGGTCCCGACATCACCCTGTGACGCCACCCGGGGACCCGACCCGACCCGGGGTTTTTTAACTGGTATGGGGAATCAAATCTGGGACGTTTGGTGCCGGGGTCCCAACATCACCCTGTGACACCACCCAGGGACCCGACCCGACCCGGGGTCCAGGGGTTGGTATGGGGAATCGAACCTGAAACCTCTCTTGCCAGAGTCCCGACATCACCCGGTGACGCCACCCGGGGACCCGACCCGGGGTTTTTTGGTCGGTATAGGGAATCGAACCTGGGATCTCGGGTGCCGGGGTCCCGACATCACCCTGTGATGCCACCCGGGGACCCGAACCCACCCAGGGTCCAGGGGCCGGTATGGGGAATCGAACCTGGGACCTCGGGTGCCGGGGTCGTGACATCACCCTGTGACGGAACCCGGGGACCCGAGGCGACCCGGGGTTTTTTGGCAGGTATGGGGTATCGAACCTGGAACCTCGGGTGCCGGGGTCCCGACATCACCCTGTGACGCCACCCGGGGACCCGACCCAACCCAGGGTCCTGAGGCCCATACGGGGATTCGAAACTAGGACCAGGCGTACCGGGGTCCCGACATCACCCTTTGACGCCATCCGGTGACCCGAGGCGACCCGGTGTTTTTTGGCTGGTATGGGGAATCGAACCTGGGACCTCGCGTGCCGGGGTCCCGACATCACCCTGTGATGCCACCCGGGGACCCGAGCCGACCCGGGGTTTTTTGGCAGGTATGGGGAATGGAACCTGGGACCTCGGGTGCCGGGGTCCCGACATCACCCTGTGACGCCACCCGGGGACCCGACCCGACCCGGGGTCCAGGGGCCGATATGGGGAATCGAACCTGGGACCTCGAGTGCCGGGGTCCCGACATCACCCTGTGACGCCACCCGGGGACCCGACCCGACCCGGGGTTTTTTCGCCGGTATGGGGAATCGAATCTGGGACGTTTGGTGCCGGGGTCCCGACATCACCCTGTAACACCACCCAGGGACCCGACCCGACCCGGGGTCCAGGGGTTGGTATGGGGAATCGAACCTGAAAACTCACTTGCCAGAGTCCCGGCATCACCCTGTGACGCCATCCGTGGACCCGAGGAGACCCGGGGTTTTTTGGCCGGTATGGGGAATCGAACCTGAGACCTCGGGTGCAGGGGTCCCGACATCACCCTGTGACGCCACCCGGGGACCTGACCCGACCCGGGGTTTTTTGACTGGTATGGGGAATCGAACTTGGGACTTCGGGTGCCGGGGTCCCGACATCACCCTGTGACGCCACCCGGGGACCCGAACCCACCCAGGGTCCAGGGGCCGGTATGGGGAATGGAACCTGGGACCTCATGTGCCGGGGTCCCGACATCACCCTGTGACGCCACCCGGGGACCCAACCTGACCCGGGGTTTTTTGGCCGGTATGGGGAATGGAACCTGGGACCTCAGCTGCCGGGGTCCCGACATCACCCTGTCACGCCACCCGGGGACCCGAGCCGTCCCGGGGTCCAGGGGCCAGTTTGGGGAATCGAACGTGGGACCTCGGGTGCCGGGGTCCCGACATCACCCTGTGACGCCACCCGGGGACCCGACCCGACCCGGGGTTTTTTAACTGGTATGGGGAATCGAATCTGGGACCTCGGGTGCCGGGGTCCCGACATCACCCTGTAACACCACCAAGGGACCCGACCCAACCCGGGGTTTTTTGGCCGGTATGGGGAATCAAACCTGAAACGTCACTTGCCAGAGTCCCGACATAACCCGGTGACGCCACCCTGGGACCTGACCCGACCCGGGGTTTTTTGACTGGTATGGGGAATCGAACCGTGGACCTCGGGTGCCGGGGTCCCGACATCACCCTGTGACGCCACCCGGGGACCTGACCCGACCCGGTGTTTTTTGGCCGGTATGGGGAATCGAACGTGGGACCTCGCGTGCCGGGGTCCCGACATCACCCTGTGACGCCACCCGGGGTCCCGACCCGACCCGGGGTTTTTTGGCCGGTATGGGGAATTGAACCTGGGACCTCGTGTGCCAGGGTCCCGACATCACCCTGTGACGCCACCCGGGGACCCGACCCGACCCGGGTTCCAGGGGCCGGTATGGGGAATTGAACCTGGGACCTCGGGTGCCGGGGTCCCGACATCACCCTGTGACGCCACCCGGGGTCCCGAGCCGACCCGGGGTCCAGGGGCCGGTATGTGGAATCGAACCTGGGACCTCGGGTGCCGGGGTCCTGACATCACCCTGTGACGCCACCCGGGGACCTGACCCGACCCGGGGTTTTTTAACTGGTATGGGGAATCAAATCTGGGACGTTTGGTGCCGGGGTCCCAACATCACCCTGTGACACCACCCAGGGACCCGACCCGACCCGGGGTCCTAGGGTTGGTATGGGGAATCGAACCTGAAACCTCTCTTGCCAGAGTCCCGACATCACCCGGTGACGCCACCCGGGGACCCGACCCGACCCGGGTTCCAGGGGCCGGTATGGGGAATTGAACCTAGGACCTCGGGTGCCGGGGTCCCGACATCACCCTGTGACGCCACCCGGGGACCGAAGGCGACCCGGCGTTTTTTGGCCGGTATGGGGAATCGTATCTGGGACCTCGGGTGCCGGGGTCCCGACATCACCCTGTGATGCCACCTGGGGATCCGACCCGACCCGGGGTCCAGGGGCCGGTATGGGGAATCGAACGTGGGACCTCGGGTGCCGGGGTCCCGACATCACCCTGTGACGCCACCCGGGGACCCGAGCCGGCCCGGGGTTTTTTGGCCGGTATGGGGAATCGAACCTGGGACGTCGGGTGCCGGGGTCCCGACATCACCCTGTGACGCCACCCGGGGACCCGACCCGACTCGGGGTTTTTTGGCCGGTATGGGGAATCGAACCTGGGACCTTGCGTGCCGGGGTCCCGACATCACCCTGTGACGCCACCCGGGGACCCGAGCCGACCCGGGGTTTTTTCGCCGGTATGGGGATTCGAACCTGGGACCTCGGGTGCCGGGGTCCCGACATCACCCTGTGACGCCACCCGGGGACCCGAGCAGACCCGGGGTTTTTTGGCCGGTTTGGGGAATCGAACCTGGGACCTCGCGTGCCGGGGTCCCGACATCACCTTTTGACGCCATCCGGGGACCATACCCGACCCAGGGTCCAGGGTCCGGTATGGGGAATCGAACCTGGGACCTCGGGTGCCGGGGTCCCGACATCACCCTGTGACGCCACCCGGGGACCCGTGCCGACCCGGGGTCCAGGGGCCGGTATGGGGATCGAACCTGGGACCTCGGGTGCTGTGTTCCCGACATCACCCTATAACCCCACCTGGGGACCCGAGCCGACCTGGGGACCAGGGACCGGTATGGGGAATCGAACCTGGGACCTCGGGTGCCGGGGTCCCGACATCACCCTGTGACGCCACACGGGGACCATATACGACCCAGGGTCCTGGGGCCGGTATGGGGAATCGAACCTGGGATGTCGGGTGCCTGGTTCCCGACATCACCCTGTGACGCCACCCGGGGACCTGACCCGACCCGGGGTTTTTTGACTGGTATGGGGAATCGAACGTGGGACCCCGGGTGCCGGGGTCCCGACATCACCCTGTGACACCACCCGGGCACCCGAGCCGTCCCGGGGTCCAGGGGCCGGTATGGGGAATCGAACCTGGGACCTCGCGTGCCGGGGTCCCGACATCACCCTGTGACGCCACCCGGGGACCTGACCCGACCCGGGGTTTTTTGACTGGTTTGGGGAATTGAACCTGGGACCTCGGGTGCCGGGGTCCCGACATCACCCTGTGACGCCACCCGGGGACCCGACCTGACCCGGGGTTTTTTGGCCGGTATGGGAAATCGAATCTGGGACGTTTGGTGCCGGGGTCCCGACATCACCCTGTAACACCACCAAGGGACCCGACCCAACCCGGGGTTTTTTGGCCGGTATGGGGAATCGAACCTGAAACGTCACTTGCCAGAGTCCCGACATAACCCGGTGACGCCACCCGGGGACCCAAGGCGACCCGGGTTTTTTTGGCCGGTATGGGGAATCGAACATGGGATCTCGGGTTCCGGGGTCCTGATATCACCCTGTGAAGCCACCCGGGGACCCGACCCAACCCAGAGTACTTGGGGCCCATATGGGGAATCTAATCTGGGACCTCGGGTGCCGGGGTCCCGACATCACCCTGTGACGCCACCCGGGGACCTGACCCGACCCGGGGTTTTTTGACTGGTATGGGGAATCGAACCGTGGACCTCGGGTGTCGGGGTCCCGACATCACCCTGTGACGCCACCAGGGGACCCGAACCCACCCAGGGTCCAGGAGTCGGTATGGGGAATCGAACCTGGGACCTCGGGTGCCGGGGTCCCGACATCACCCTGTGACGCCACCCGGGGACCCGACCCGACCCAAGGTTTTTTGGCCGGTATGGAGAATCGAATCTGGGACCTCGGGTGCTGGGGTCCTGACATCACCCTGTGACGCCACCAGGGGACCCGACCCGACCCGGCGTTTTTTGGCCGGTATGAGGAATCCAATCTGGGACCTCGGGTGCCGGGGTCCCGACATCACCCTGTGATGCCACCCGGGGATCCGACCCGACCCGGGGTCCAGGGGTCGGTATGGGGAATCGAACGTGGGACCTCGGGTGCCGGGGTCCCGACATCACCCTGTGACGCCACCCGGGGACCCGACCCAACCCGGGGTTTTTTAACTGGTATGGGGAATCAAATCTGGGACGTTTGGTGCCGGGGTCCCAACATCACCCTGTGACACCACCCAGGGACCCGACCCGACCCGGCGTCCAAGGATTGGTATGGGGAATTGAACCTGAAACCTCTCTTGCCAGAGTCCCGACATCACCCGGTGACGCCACCCGGGGACCCGACCCGACCCGGGTTCCAGGGGCCGGTATGGGGAATTGAACCTGGGACGTCGGGTGCCGGGGTCCCGACATCACGCTGTGACGCCACCCGGGGTCCTGACCCGACCAAGGGTTTTTTGACTGGTATGTGGAATCGAACGTGGGACCTCGGGTGACGGGGTCCCGACATCACCCTGTGACGCCACCCGGGGACCCGAGCCGTCCCGGGGTCCAGGGGCCGGTATGGGGAATCGAACCTGGGACCTCATGTGCCGGGGTCCCGACATCACCCTGTGACGCCACCCGGGGACCCGACCTGACCCGGGGTTTTTTGGCCGGTATGGGGAATGGAACCTGGGACCTCAGCTGCCGGGGTCCCGACATCACCCTGTCACGCCACCCGGGGACCCGAGCCGACCCGGGTTCCAGGGGCCGGTTTGGGGAATCGAACCTGGGACCTCGGGTGCCGGGGTCCCGACATCACCCTGTGATGCCTCTAGGGGACCCGAGCCGTCCCGGGGTCCAGGGGCCGGTATGGGGAATCGAACGTGGGACCTCGGGTGCCGGGGTCCCGACATCACCCTGTGACGCCACCCGGGGACCCGAGCCGACCCGGGGTTTTTTAACTGGTATGGGGAATCGAATCTGGGACGTTTGGTGCCGGGGTCCCGACATCACCCTGTAACACCACCAAGGGACCCGACCCGACCCGGGGTTTTTTGGCCGGTATGGGGAATCGAACGTTGGACCTCGCGTGCCGGGGTCCCGACATCACCCTGTGACGCCACCCGGGATCCCGACCCGACCCGGGGTTTTTTGGCCGGTATGGGGAATTGAACCTGGGACCTCGTGTGCCAGGGTCCCGACATCACCCTGTGACGCCACCCGGGGACCCGACCCGACCCGGGGTTTTTTGGCAGGTATGGGGAATTGAACCTGGGACCTCGGGTGCCGGGGTCCCGACATCACCCTGTGACGCCACCCGGGGACCCGACCCGACCCGGGATTTTTGACTGGTATGGGGAATCGAACGTGGGACCCCGGGTGCAGGGGTCCCGACATCACCCTGTGACGCCACCCGGGCACCCGACCCAACCCGGGGTCCAGGGGCCGGTATGGGTAATCGAACCTAGGACCTCGGGTGCCGGGGTCCCGACATCACCCTGTGACGCCACCCGGGGACCTGACCCGACCCGGGGTTTTTGGACTGGTATGGGGAATCGAACCTGGGACCTCGGGTGCCGGGGTCCCGACATCACCCTGTGACGCCACCCGGGGACCCGACCCGACCCGGGGTTTTTTGGCCGGTATGGGGAATCGAATCTGGGACCTCGGGTGCTGGGGTCCCGACATCACCCTGTGACGCCACCAGGGGACCCGACCCGACCCGGCGTTTTTTGGCCGGTATGAGGAATCGAATCTGGGACCTCGGGTGCCGGGGTCCCAACATCACCCTGTGATGCCACTCGGGGATCCGACCCGACCCGGGGTCCAGGGGCCGGTATGGGGAATCGAACGTGGGACCTCGGGTGCCGGGGTCCCGACATCACCCTGTGACGCCACCCGGGGACCCGACCCGACCCGGGGTTTTTTAACTGGTATGGGGAATCAAATCTGGGACGTTTGGTGCCGGGGTCCCAACATCACCCTGTGACACCACCCAGGGACCCGACCCGACCCGGGGTCCAGGGGTTGGTATGGGGAATCGAACCTGAAACCTCTCTTGCCAGAGTCCCGACATCACCCGGTGACGCCACCCGGGGACCCGACCCGACCCGGGTTCCAGGGGCCGGTATGGGGAATTGAACTTGGGACCTCGGGTGCCGGGGTCCCGACATCACCCTGTGATGCCACCTGGGGATCCGACCCGACCCGGGGTCCAGGGGCCGGTATGGGGAATCGAACGTGGGACCTCGGGTGCTGGGGTCCCGACATCACCCTGTGACCCCACCCGGGGACCCGACCCGACCCAAGGTTTTTTGGCCGGTATGGGGAATCGAACCTGGGACGTCGGGTGCCGGGGTCCCGACATCACCCTGTGACGCCACCCGGGGACCCGACCCGACTCGGGGTTTTTTGGCCGGTATGGGGAATCGAACCTGGGACCTTGCGTGCCGGGGTCCCGACATCACCCTGTGACGCCATCCGGGGACCAGACCCGACCCAGGGTCCAGGGGCCGGTATGGGGAATCGAACCTGGGACCTCGGGTGCCGGGGTCCCGACATCACCCTGTGACGCCACCCGGGGACCCGTGCCGACCCGGGGTCCAGGGGCCGGTATGGGGATCGAACCTGGGACCTCGGGTGCTGTGTTCCCGACATCACCCTGTAACCCCACCTGGGGACCCGAGCCGACCTGGGGACCAGGGACCGGTATGGGGAATCGAACCTGGGACCTCGGGTGCCGGGGTCCCGACATCACCCTGTGATGCCACCCGGGGACCATATACGACCCAGGGTCCTGGGGCCGGTATGGGGAATCGAACCTGGGATGTCGGGTGCCTCGGTCCCGACATCACCCTGTGACGCCACCCGGGGACCTGACCCGACCCGGGGTTTTTTGACTGGTATGGGGAATCGAACGTGGGACCCCGGGTGCCGGGGTCCCGACATCACCCTGTGACACCACCCGGGCACCCGAGCCGTCCCGGGGTCCAGGGGCCGGTATGGGGAATCGAACCTGGGACCTCGCGTGCCGGGGTCCCGACATCACCCTGTGATGCCACCCGGGGACCCAACAGGACCAGGGTTCCAGGGGCCGGTATGGGGAATCGAACCTGGGACCTCGGGTGCCGGGGTCCCGACATCACCCTGTGATGCCTCTAGGGGACCCGAGCCGTCCCGGGGTCCAGGGGCCGGTATGGGGAATCGAACCTGGGACCTCGCGTGCCGGGGTCCCGACATCACCCTGTGACGCCACCCGGGGACCCAACACGACCAGGGTTCCAGGGGCCAGTATGGGGAATCGAACCTGGGACCTCGGGTGCCGGGGTCCCGACATCACCCTGTGATGCCTCTAGGGGACCCGAGCCGTCCCGGGGTCCAGGGGCCGGTATGGGGAATCGAACCTGGGACCTCGGGTGCCGGGGTCCCGACATCACCCTGTGACGCCACCCGGGGACCCGACCCGACCCGGGGTTTTTTGACTGGTATGGGGAATCGAATCTGGGACGTTTGGTGCCGGGGTCCCGACATCACCCTGTAACACCACCAAGGGACCCGACCCAACCCGGGGTTTTTTGGCCGGTATGGGGAATCGAACCTGAAACGTCACTTGCCAGAGTCCCGACATAACCCGGTGACGCCACCCGGGGACCCAAGGCGACCCGGGTTTTTTTGGCCGGTATGGGGAATCGAACATGGGATCTCGGGTTCCGGGGTCCTGACATCACCCTGTGATGCCACCCGGGGACCCGACCCAACCCAGAGTACTTGGGGCCCATATGGGGAATCTAATCTGGGACCTCGGGTGCCGGGGTCCCGACATCACCCTGTGACGCCACCCGGGGACCTGACCCGACCCGGGGTTTTTTGACTGGTATGGGGAATCGAACCGTGGACCTCGGGTGTCGGGGTCCCGACATCACCCTGTGACGCCACCAGGGGACCCGAACCCACCCAGGGTCCAGGGGTCGGTATGGGGAATCGAACGTGGGACCTCGGGTGCCGGGGTCCCGACATCACCCTGTGACGCCACCCGGGGACCCGACCCGACCCGGGGTTTTTTAACTGGTATGGGGAATCAAATCTGGGACGTTTGGTGCCGGGGTCCCAACATCACCCTGTGACACCACCCAGGGACCCGACCCGACCCGGCGTCCAAGGATTGGTATGGGGAATTGAACCTGAAACCTCTCTTGCCAGAGTCCCGACATCACCCGGTGACGCCACCCGGGGACCCGACCCGACCCGGGTTCCAGGGGCCGGTATGGGGAATTGAACCTGGGACCTCGGGTGCCGGGGTCCCGACATCACCCTGTGACGCCACCCGGGGTCCCGAGCCGACCCGGGGTCCAAGGGCCGGTATGTGGAATCGAACCTGGGACCTCGCGTCCCGGGGTCCTGACATCACCGTGTGATGCCACCCGGGGACCCGACATGACCCGGGGTTTTTTGGCCGGTATGGGGAATCGAACGTTGGACCTCGCGTGCCGGGGTCCCGACAACACCCTGTGACGCCACCCGGGCACCCGAGCCGTCCCGGGGTCCAGGGGCCGGTATGGGGAATCGAACCTAAGACCTCGGGTGCCGGGGTCCCGACATCACCCTGTGACACCACCCGGGGACCTGACCCGACCCGGGGTTTTTTGACTGGTATGGGGAATCGAACCTGGGACCTCGGGTGCCGGGGTCCCGACATCACCCTGTGACGCCACCCGGGGACCCGACCCGACCCGGGGTTTTTTGACTGGTATGGGGAATCGAATCTGGAACCTCGGGTGCTGGGGTCCCGACATCACCCTGTGACGCCACCAGGGGACCCGACCCGACCCGGCGTTTTTTGGCCGGTATGGGGAATCGAATCTGGGACCTCGGGTGCCGGGGTCCCGACATCACCCTGTGATGCCACCTGGGGATCCGACCCGACCCGGGGTCCAGGGGCCGGTATGGGGAATCGAACGTGGGACCTCTCTTGCCAGAGTCCCGACATCACCCGGTGACACCACCCAGGGACCCGACCCGACCCGGGGTCCAGGGGTTGGTATGGGGAATCGAACCTGAAACCTCTCTTGCCAGAGTCCCGACATCACCCGGTGACGCCACCCGGGGACCCGACCCGACCCGGGGTTTTTTGGTCGGTATGGGGAATGGAACCTGGGACCTCGGGTGCCGGGGTCCTGACATCACCCTGTGACGCCTCTAGGGGACCCGAGCCGTCCCGGGGTCCAGGGGCCGATATGGGGAATCGAACCTGGGACCTCGAGTGCCGGGGTCCCGACATCACCCTGTGACGCCACCCGGGGACCCGACCCTTACCCGGGGTTTTTTAACTGGTATGGGGAATAGAATCTGGGACGTTTGGTGCCGGGGTCCCGACATCACCCTGTAACACCACCCAGGGACCCGACCCGACCCGGGGTCCAGGGGTTGGTATGGGGAATCTAACCTGAAAACTCACTTGCTAGAGTCCCGACATCACCCTGTGACGCCACCCGGGGACCCGAACCCACCCAGGGTCCAGGGGCCGGTATGGGGAATCGAACCTGGGACCTCGGGTGCCGGGGTCCCGACATCACCCTGTGACGCCACACGGGGATCCGACCCGACCCGGGGTCCAAGGGCCGGTATGGGGAATAGAACCTGGGACGTCGGGTGCCGGGGTCCCGACATCACGCTGTGACGCCACCCGGGGTCCTAACCCGACCAAGGGTTTTTTGACTGGTATGTGGAATCGAACCTGGGACCTCGGGTGACGGGGTCCCGACATCACCCTGTGACGCCACCCGGGGACCCGAGCCGTCCCGGGGTCCAGGGGCCGGTATGGGGAATTGAACCTGGGACCTCATGTGCCGGGGTCCCGACATCACCCTGTGACGCCACCCGGGGACCCGACCTGACCCGGGGTTTTTTGGCCGGTATGGGGAATGGAACCTGGGACCTCAGGTGCCGGGGTCCCGACATCACCCTGTCACGCCACCCGGGGACCCGAGCCGACCCGGGTTCCAGGGGCCGGTATGGGGAATCGAACCTGGGACCTCGGGTGCCGGGGTCCCGACATCACCCTGTTATGCCTCTAGGGGACCCGAGCCGTCCTGGGGTCCAGGGGCCGGTATGGGGAATCGAACGTGGGACCTCGGGTGCCGGGGTCCCGACATCACCCTGTGACGCCACCCGGGGTCCCGAGCCGACCCGGGGTCCAGGGGCCGGTATGTGGAATCGAACCTGGGACCTCGGGTGCCGGGGTCCTGACATCACCGTGTGATGCCACCCGGGGACCTGACATGACCCGGGGTTTTTTGGCTGGTATGGGGAATCGAACGTTGGACCTCGTGTGCCGGGGTCCCGACAACACCCTGTGACGCCACCCGGGGACCCGACCCGACCCGGGATTTTTGACTGGTATGGGGAATCGAACGTGGGACCCCGGGTGCAGGGGTCCCGACATCACCCTGTGACGCCACCCGGGCACCCGACCCAACCCGGGGTCCAGGGGCCGGTATGGGTAATCGAACCTAGGACCTCGGGTGCCGGGGTCCCGACATCACCCTGTGACGCCACCCGGGGACCTGACCCGACCCGGGGTTTTTTGACTGGTATGGGGAATCGAACCTGGGACCTCGGGTGCCGGGGTCCCGACATCACCCTGTGACGCCACCCGGGGACCCGACCCGACCCGGGGTTTTTTGGCCGGTATGGGGAATCGAATCTGGGACCTCGGGTGCTGGGGTCCTGACATCACCCTGTGACGCCACCAGGGGACCCGACCCGACCCGGCGTTTTTTGGCCGGTATGGGGAATCGAATCTGGGACCTCGGGTGCCGGGGTCCCGACATCACCCTGTGATGCCACCTGGGGATCCGACCCGACCCGGGGTCCAGGGGCCGGTATGGGGAATCGAACGTGGGACCTCGGGTGCCGGGGTCCCGACATCACCCTGTGACGCCACCCGGGGACCCGACCCGACCCGGGGTTTTTTAACTGGTATGGGGAATCAAATCTGGGACGTTTGGTGCCGGGGTCCCAACATCACCCTGTGACACCACCCAGGGACCCGACCCGACCCGGGGTCCAGGGGTTGGTATGGGGAATCGAACCTGAAACCTCTCTTGCCAGAGTCCCGACATCACCCGGTGACGCCACCCGGGGACCCGACCCGACCCGGGTTCCAGGGGCCGGTATGGGGAATTGAACCTGGGACCTCGGGTGCCGGGGTCCCGACATCACCCTGTGACGCCACCCGGGGACCCAAGGCGACCCGGGGTTTTTTGGCCGGTATGGGGAATCGAACCTGGGACCTCGGGTGCTGGGGTCCTGACATCACCCTGTGACGCCACCAGGGGACCCGACCCGACCCGGCGTTTTTTGGCCGGTATGGGGAATCGAATCTGGGACCTCGGGTGCCGGGGTCCCGACATCACCCTGTGATGCCACCTGGGGATCCGAAACGACCCGGGGTCCAGGGGCCGGTATGGGGAATCGAACGTGGGACCTCGGGTGCCGGGGTCCCGACATCACCCTGTGACGCCACCCGGGGACCTGAGCCGACCCGGGGTTTTTTGGCAGGTATGGGGAATCGAACCTGGGACGTCGGGTGCCGGGAACCCGACATCACCCTGTGACGCCACCCGGGGACCCGACCCGACTCGGGGTTTTTTGGCCGGTATGGGGAATCGAACCTGGGACCTTGCGTGCCGGGGTCCCGACATCACCCTGTGACGCCACCCGGGGACCCGACCCGACCCGGGGTTTTTTCGCCGGTATGGGGAATCGAACGTGGGACCTCGGGTGCCGGGGTCCCGACATCACCCTGTGACGCCACCCGGGGACCCGACCCGACCCGGGGTTTTTTAACTGGTATGGGGAATCGAATCTGGGACGTTTGGTGCCGGGGTCCCGACATCACCCTGTAACACCACCAAGGGACCCGACCCAACCCGGGGTTTTTTGGCCGGTATGGGGAATCAAACCTGAAACGTCACTTGCCAGCGTCCCGACATAACCCGGTGACGCCACCCGGGGACCCGAGCAGACCCGGGGTTTTTTGGCCGGTATGGGGAATCGAACGTGGGACCTCGCGTGCCGGGGTCCCGACATCACCCTGTGACGCCACCCGGGGTCCCGAGCCGACCCGGGGTCCAGGGGCCGGTATGTGGAATCGAACCTGGGACCTCGGGTGCCGGGGTCCTGACATCACCGTGTGATGCCACCCGGGGACCCGACATGACCCGGGGTTTTTTGGCTGGTATGGGGAATCGAACGTTGGACCTCGTGTGCCGGGGTCCCGACAACACCCTGTGACGCCACCCGGGGACCCGACCCGACCCGGGATTTTTGACTGGTATGGGGAATCGAACGTGGGACCCCGGGTGCAGGGGTCCCGACATCACCCTGTGACGCCACCCAGGCACCCGACCCAACCCGGGGTCCAGGGGCCGGTATGGGTAATCGAACCTAGGACCTCGGGTGCCGGGGTCCCGACATCACCCTGTGACGCCACCCGGGGACCTGACCCGACCCGGGGTTTTTTGACTGGTATGGGAAATCGAACCTGGGACCTCGGGTGCCGGGGTCCCGACATCACCCTGTGACGCCACCCGGGGACCCGACCCGACCCGGGGTTTTTTGGCCGGTATGGGGAATCGAATCTGGGACCTCGGGTGCTGGGGTCCTGACATCACCCTGTGACGCCACCAGGGGACCCGACCCGACCCGGCGTTTTTTGGCCGGTATGAGGAATCGAATCTGGGACCTCGGGTGCCGGGGTCCCGACATCACCCTGTGATGCCACCCGGGGATCCGACCCGACCCGGGGTCCAGGGGCCGGTATGGGGAATCGAACGTGGGACCTCGGGTGCCGGGGTCCCGACATCACCCTGTGACGCCACCCGGGGACCCGACCCGACCCGGGGTTTTTTGGCCGGTATGGGGAATCAAATCTGGGACGTTTGGTGCCGGGGTCCCAACATCACCCTGTGACGCCACCCGGGGACCCGACCCGACCCGGGTTCCAGGGGCCGGTATGGGGAATTGAACCTGGGACCTCGGGTGCCGGGGTCCCGACATCACCCTGTGACGCCACCCGGGGACCCAAAGCGACCCGGGGTTTTTTGGCCGGTATGGGGAATCGAATCTGGGACCTCGGGTGCCGGGGTCCCGACATCACCCTGTGATGCCACCTGGGGATCCGACCCGACCCGGGGTCCAGGGGCCGGTATGGGGAATCGAACGTGGGACCTCGGGTGCCGGGGTCCCGACATCACCCTGTGACGCCACCCGGGGACCCGAGCCGACCCGGGGTTTTTTGGCCGGTATGGGGAATCGAACCTGGGACGTCGGGTGCCGGGGTCCCGACATCACCCTGTGACGCCACCTGGGGACCCGACCCGACTCGGGGTTTTTTGGCCGGTATGGGGAATCGAACCTGGGACCTTGCGTGCCGGGGTCCCGACATCACCCTGTGACGCCACCCGGGGACCCGAGCCGACCCGGGGTTTTTTCGCCGGTATGGGGATTCGAACCTGGGACCTCGGGTGCCGGGGTCCCGACATCACCCTGTGACGCCACCCGGGGACCCGAGCAGACCCGGGGTTTTTTGGCCGGTTTGGGGAATCGAACCTGGGACCTCGCGTGCCGGGGTCCCGACATAACCTTTTGACGCCATCCGGGGACCAGACCCGACCCAGGGTCCAGGGGCCGGTATGGGGAATCGAACCTGGGACCTCGGGTGCCGGGGTCCCGACATCACCCTGTGACGCCACCCGGGGACCCGACCCGACCCGGGGTTTTTTGACTGGTATGGGGAATCGAATCTGGGACGTTTGGTGCCGGGGTCCCGACATCACCCTGTAACACCACCAAGGGACCCGACCCAACCCGGGGTTTTTTGGCCGGTATGGGGAATCGAACCTGAAACGTCACTTGCCAGAGTCCCGACATAACCCGGTGACGCCACCCGGGGACCCAAGGCGACCCGGGTTTTTTTGGCCGGTATGGGGAATCGAACATGGGATCTCGGGTTCCGGGGTCCTGACATCACCCTGTGATGCCACCCGGGGACCCGACCCAACCCAGAGTACTTGGGGCCCATATGGGGAATCTAATCTGGGACCTCGGGTGCCGGGGTCCCGACATCACCCTGTGACGCCACCCGGGGACCTGACCCGACCCGGGGTTTTTTGACTGGTATGGGGAATCGAACCGTGGACCTCGGGTGTCGGGGTCCCGACATCACCCTGTGACGCCACCAGGGGACCCGAACCCACCCAGGGTCCAGGGGTCGGTATGGGGAATCGAACGTGGGACCTCGGGTGCCGGGGTCCCGACATCACCCTGTGACGCCACCCGGGGATCCGACCCGACCCGGGGTTTTTTAACTGGTATGGGGAATCAAATCTGGGACGTTTGGTGCCGGGGTCCCAACATCACCCTGTGACACCACCCAGGGACCCGACCCGACCCGGCGTCCAAGGATTGGTATGGGGAATTGAACCTGAAACCTCTCTTGCCAGAGTCCCGACATCACCCGGTGACGCCACCCGGGGACCCGACCCGACCCGGGTTCCAGGGGCCGGTATGGGGAATTGAACCTGGGACCTCGGGTGCCGGGGTCCCGACATCACCCTGTGACGCCACCCGGGGTCCCGAGCCGACCCGGGGTCCAAGGGCCGGTATGTGGAATCGAACCTGGGACCTCGCGTCCCGGGGTCCTGACATCACCGTGTGATGCCACCCGGGGACCCGACATGACCCGGGGTTTTTTGGCCGGTATGGGGAATCGAACGTTGGACCTCGCGTGCCGGGGTCCCGACAACACCCTGTGACGCCACCCGGGCACCCGAGCCGTCCCGGGGTCCAGGGGCCGGTATGGGGAATCGAACCTAAGACCTCGGGTGCCGGGGTCCCGACATCACCCTGTGACACCACCCGGGGACCTGACCCGACCCGGGGTTTTTTGACTGGTATGGGGAATCGAACCTGGGACCTCGGGTGCCGGGGTCCCGACATCACCCTGTGACGCCACCCGGGGACCCGACCCGACCCGGGGTTTTTTGACTGGTATGGGGAATCGAATCTGGGACCTCGGGTGCTGGGGTCCCGACATCACCCTGTGACGCCACCAGGGGACCCGACCCGACCCGGCGTTTTTTGGCCGGTATGGGGAATCGAATCTGGGACCTCGGGTGCCGGGGTCCCGACATCACCCTGTGATGCCACCTGGGGATCCGACCCGACCCGGGGTCCAGGGGCCGGTATGGGGAATCGAACGTGGGACCTCGGGTGCCGGGGTCCTGACATCACCCTGTGACGCCTCTAGGGGACCCGAGCCGTCCCGGGGTCCAGGGGCCGATATGGGGAATCGAACCTGGGACCTCGAGTGCCGGGGTCCCGACATCACCCTGTGACGCCACCCGGGGACCCGACCCTTACCCGGGGTTTTTTAACTGGTATGGGGAATCGAATCTGGGACGTTTGGTGCCGGGGTCCCGACATCACCCTGTAACACCACCCAGGGACCCGACCCGACCCGGGGTCCAGGGGTTGGTATGGGGAATCTAACCTGAAAACTCACTTGCTAGAGTCCCGGCATCACCCTGTGACGCCACCCGGGGACCCGAACCCACCCAGGGTCCAGGGGCCGGTATGGGGAATCGAACCTGGGACCTCGGGTGCCGGGGTCCCGACATCACCCTGTGACGCCACACGGGGATCCGACCCGACCCGGGGTCCAGGGGCCGGTATGGGGAATAGAACCTGGGACCTCGGGTGCCGGGGTCCCGACATCACGCTGTGACGCCACCCGGGGTCCTAACCCGACCAAGGGTTTTTTGACTGGTATGTGGAATCGAACCTGGGACCTCGGGTGCCGGGGTCCCGACATCACCCTGTGACGCCACCCGGGGACCCGAGCCGTCCCGGGGTCCAGGGGCCGGTATGGGGAATTGAACCTGGGACCTCATGTGCCGGGGTCCCGACATCACCCTGTGACGCCACCCGGGGACCCGACCTGACCCGGGGTTTTTTGGCCGGTATGGGGAATGGAACCTGGGACCTCAGCTGCCGGGGTCCCGACATCACCCTGTCACGCCACCCGGGGACCCGAGCCGACCCGGGTTCCAGGGGCCGGTATGGGGAATCGAACCTGGGACCTCGGGTGCCGGGGTCCCGACATCACCCTGTGATGCCTCTAGGGGACCCGAGCCGTCCTGGGGTCCAGGGGCCGGTATGGGGAATCGAACGTGGGACCTCGGGTGCCGGGGTCCCGACATCACCCTGTAACACCACCAAGGGACCCGACCCAACCCGGGGTTTTTTGGCCGGTATGGGGAATCAAATCTGAAACGTCACTTGCCAGAGTCCCGACATAACCCGGTGACGCCACCCGGGGACCCGAGCAGACCCGGGGTTTTTTGGCCGGTATGGGGAATCGAACGTGGGACCTCGCGTGCCGGGGTCCCGACATCACCCTGTGACGCCACCCGGGGTCCCGAGCCGACCCGGGGTCCAGGGGCCGGTATGTGGAATCTAATCTGGGACCTCGGGTGCCGGGGTCCTGACATCACCGTGTGATGCCACCCGGGGACCCGACATGACCCGGGGTTTTTTGGCTGGTATGGGGAATCGAACGTTGGACCTCGTGTGCCGGGGTCCCGACAACACCCTGTGACGCCACCCGGGGACCCGACCCGGGATTTTTGACTGGTATGGGGAATCGAACGTGGGACCCCGGGTGCAGGGGTCCCGACATCACCCTGTGACGCCACCCGGGCACCCGACCCAACCCGGGGTCCAGGGGCCAGTATGGGTAATCGAACCTAGGACCTCGGGTGCCGGGGTCCCGACATCACCCTGTGACGCCACCCGGGGACCTGACCCGACCCGGGGTTTTTTGACTGGTATGGGGAATCGAACCTGGGACCTCGGGTGCCGGGGTCCCGACATCACCCTGTGACGCCACCCGGGGACCCGACCCGACCCGGGGTTTTTTGGCCGGTATGGGGAATCGAATCTGGGACCTCGGGTGCTGGGGTCCTGACATCACCCTGTGACGCCACCAGGGGACCCGACACGACCCGGCGTTTTTTGGCCGGTATGAGGAATCGAATCTGGGACCTCGGGTGCCGGGGTCCCGACATCACCCTGTGATGCCACCTGGGGATCCGACCCGACCCGGGGTCCAGGGGCCGGTATGGGGAATCGAACGTGGGACCTCGGGTGCCGGGGTCCCGACATCACCCTGTGACGCCACCCGGGGACCCGACCCGACCCGGGGTCCAGGGGCTGGTATGGGGAATCGAACCTGAAACCTCCCTTGCCAGAGTCCCGACATCACCCGGTGACGCCACCCGGGGACCCGACCCGACCCGGGTTCCAGGGGCCGGTATGGGGAATTGAACCTGGGACCTCGGGTGCCGGGGTCCCGACATCACCCTGTGACGCCACCCGGGGACCCAAGGCGACCCGGGGTTTTTTGGCCGGTATGGGGAATCGAACCTGGGACCTCGGGTGCTGGGGTCCTGACATCACCCTGTGACGCCACCAGGGGACCCGACCCGACCCGGCGTTTTTTGGCCGGTATGGGGAATCGAATCTGGGACCTCGGGTGCCGGGGTCCCGACATCACCCTGTGATGCCACCTGGGGATCCGACCCGACCCGGGGTCCAGGGGCCGGTATGGGGAATCGAACGTGGGACCTCGGGTGCCGGGGTCCCGACATCACCCTGTGACGCCACCCGGGGACCCGACCCGACCCGGGGTTTTTTCGCCGGTATGGGGAATCGAACGTGGGACCTCGGGTGCCGGGGTCCCGACATCACCCTGTGACGCCACCCGGGGACCCGACCCGACCCGGGGTTTTTTAACTGGTATGGGGAATCGAATCTGGGACGTTTGGTGCCGGGGTCCCGACATCACCCTGTAACACCACCAAGGGACCTGACCCAACCCGGGGTTTTTTGGCCGGTATGGGGAATCAAACCTGAAACGTCACTTGCCAGCGTCCCGACATAACCCGGTGACGCCACCCGGGGACCCGAGCAGACCCGGGGTTTTTTGGCCGGTATGGGGAATCGAACGTGGGACCTCGCGTGCCGGGGTCCCGACATCACCCTGTGACGCCACCCGGGGTCCCGAGCCGACCCGGGGTCCAGGGGCCGGTATGTGGAATCGAACCTGGGACCTCGGGTGCCGGGGTCCTGACATCACCGTGTGATGCCACCCGGGGACCCGACATGACCCGGGGTTTTTTGGCTGGTATGGGGAATCGAACGTTGGACCTCGTGTGCCGGGGTCCCGACAACACCCTGTGACGCCACCCGGGGACCCGACCCGACCAGGGATTTTTGACTGGTATGGGGAATCGAACGTGGGACCCCGGGTGCAGGGGTCCCGACATCACCCTGTGACGCCACCCGGGCACCCTACCCAACCCGGGGTCCAGGGGCCGGTATGGGGAATCGAACCTAGGACCTCGGGTGCCGGGGTCCCGACATCACCCTGTGACGCCACCCGGGGTCCCGACCCGACCCGGGGTTTTTTGACTGGTGTGGGGAATCGAACCTGGGACCTCGGGTGCCGGGGTCCCGACATCACCCTGTGACGCCACCCGGGGACCCGACCCGACCCGGGGTTTTTTGGCCGGTATGGGGAATCGAATCTGGGACCTCGGGTGCTGGGGTCCTGACATCACCCTGTGACGCCACCAGGGGACCCGACCCGACCCGGCGTTTTTTGGCCGGTATGAGGAATCGAATCTGGGACCTCGGGTGCCGGGGTCCCGACATCACCCTGTGATGCCACCCGGGGATCCGACCCGACCCGGGGTCCAGGGGCCGGTATGGGGAATCGAACGTGGGACCTCGGGTGCCGGGGTCCCGACATCACCCTGTGACGCCACCCGGGGACCCGACCCGAACCGGCGTTTTTTTGGCCGGTATGGGGAATCAAATCTGGGACGTTTGGTGCCGGGGTCCCAACATCACCCTGTGACACCACCCAGGGACCCGACCCGACCCGGGGTCCAGGGGTTGGTATGGGGAATCGAACCTGAAACCTCTCTTGCCAGAGTCCCGACATCACCCGGTGACGCGACCCGGGGACCCGACCCGACCCGGGTTCCAGGGGCCGGTATGGGGAATTGAACCTGGGACCTCGGGTGCCGGGGTCCCGACATCACCCTGTGACGCCACCCGGGGACCCAAGGCGACCCGGGGTTTTTTTGGCCGGTATGGGGAATCGAATCTGGGACCTCGGGTGCCGGGGTCCCGACATCACCCTGTGATGCCACCTGGGGATCCGACCCGACCCGGGGTCCAGGGGCCGGTATGGGGAATCGAACGTGGGACCTCGGGTGCCGGGGTCCCGACATCACCCTGTGACGCCACCCGGGGACCCGAGCCGACCCGGGGTTTTTTGGCCGGTATGGGGAATCGAACCTGGGACGTCGGGTGCCGGGGTCCCGACATCACCCTGTGACGCCACCTGGGGACCCGACCCGACTCGGGGTTTTTTGGCCGGTATGGGGAATCGAACCTGGGACCTTGCGTGCCGGGGTCCCGACATCACCCTGTGACGCCACCCGGGGACCCAAGCCGACCCGGGGTTTTTTCGCAGGTATGGGGATTCGAACCTGGGACCTCGGGTGCCGGGGTCCCGACATCACCCTGTGACGCCACCCGGGGACCCGAGCAGACCCGGGGTTTTTTGGCCGGTTTGGGGAATCGAACCTGGGACCTCGCGTGCCGGGGTCCCGACATCACCTTTTGACGCCATCCGGGGACCAGACCCGACCCAGGGTCCAGGGGCCGGTATGGGGAATCGAACCTGGGACCTCGGGTGCCGGGGTCCCGACATCACCCTGTGACGCCACCCGGGGATCCGACCCGACCCGGGGTTTTTTGGCCGGTATGGGAAATCGAACCAGTGACGTCGGCTGCCGGGGTCCCGACGTCACCCTGTGACGCCACCCGGGGACCCGAGCCGACCCGGGGTTTTTTGGCCGGTATTTGGAATTGAACCTGGGACCTTGGGTGCCGGGGTCCCAACATCACCCTGTGACGCTACCCGGGGACCCGAGCCGACCCGGGGTTTTTTGGCCGGTATGGGAATTGAACCTTCGACCTCGCGTGCCGGGGTCCCGACATCACCCTGCGATGCCACCCGGGGACCCGAGCCGACCCGGGGTCCAGGGGCCGGTATGGGGAATCGAACCTGGGACCTCGGGTGCCGGGGTCCCGATATCACCCTTTGGCGCCACCCGCGGACCCGAACCGACCCGGGGTCCTCTGGCCGGTATAGGGAATTGAACCTGGGACCTCGCGAGCCGGGTTCCCGACATCAACCTGTGACGCCACCCGGGGACCAGAGCAGACCCGGGGTTTTTTGACTGGAATGGGGAATCGAACCTGGGACCTCGGGTGCCGGGGTCCCGACATTACCCTGTGACGCCACCCGGGGACCCGACCCGACCCGGGGTTTTTTGACTTGTATGGCGAATCGAACCTGGGACCTCGCGTGCCGGGGTCCCGACATCACCCTGTGACGCCACCCGGGGATCCGACCATAGCCGGGGTCCAGGGGCCGGTATGGGGAATCGAACCAGGGACCTCAGGTGCCGGGGTCCCGACATCACCTTTTGACGCCATCCGGGGACCAGACCCGACCCGAGGTCCAGGGGCCGGTATGGGGAATCGAACCTGGGACCTCGGATGCCGGGGTCCCGACATCACCCTGTGACGCCACCCGGGGACCCGACCCGAACCGGGGTCCAGGGGCTGGTATGGGGAATCGAACCAGGGACCTCAGGTGCCGGGGTCCCGACATCACCTTTTGATGCCATCCGGGGACCAGACCCGACCCGAGGTCCAGGGGCCGGTATGGGGAATCGAACCTGGGACCTCGGATGCCGGGGTCGGGACATCACCCTGTGACGCCACCAGGGGACCCGAACTGACCCAGGGTCCAGGGGCCGGTATGGGGAATCGAACCTGGAACGTCGGGTGCCGGGGTCCCGACATCACCCTGTGACGCCACCAGGGGACCCGAGCCGAACTGGGGTCCAGGGGCCGGTATGGGGAATCGAACCTGGGACCTCGGGTGCCGGGGTCTCGACATCACGCTGTGACACAACCCCGGGGACCCGAGCCGACCTGGGGTCCAGGGGCCGGTATGGGGAATCGAACCTGGGACCTCGGGTGCCGGGGTCCCGACATCACCCTGTGACGCCATCCAGGGACTTGAGCCGACTCGGGGTCCTCTGGCCGGTATAGGGAATCGAACCTGGGACCTCGCGTGCCGGGGTCCCGACATCACCCTGCGATGCCACCCGGGGACCCGAGCCGACCCGGGGTCCAGGGGCCGGTATGGGGAATCGAACCTGGGAGCTCGGGTGCCGGGGTCCCGACATCACCCTGTGACGCCACCAGGGGACCCGACCCGAGCCGGGGTTTTTTGACTGGAATGGGGAATCGAACCTGGGACGTCGGCTTCCAGGTTTCCGACATCACACTTTGACGCCACTTGGGGGCCCGACACGACCCCGGGTCTAGGGGCGGTATGGGGAATCGAACCTGGGACCTCGGGTGCCGGGGTCCCGACATCACCCTGTGACGCCACCCGGGGACCCGACCCGACCCGGGGTTTTTTGGCCAGTATGGGGAATCGAACCTGGGACCTCGGGTGCCGGGGTCCCGACGTCACCCTGTGACGCCACCAGGGGACCCGAACTGACCCAGGGTCCAGGGGTCGGTATGGGGAATGGAAACTGGGACCTCGGGTGCCGGGGTCCCGACATCACCCTATGACGCCACCCGGGGACCCGACCCGATCTGGGGTCCAGGGGCCGGTATGGGGAATCGAACCTGGGACCTCGCGTGCCGGAGTCCCGACATTATCCTGTGATGCCACTCCGGGGACCCGACTCGACCTGGGGTCCAGGGGCCGGTATGGGGAATCAAACCTGGGACCTCGCGTGCCGGAGTCCCGACATCACCCTGTGACGCTTCCCGGGGACCTGACCCGACCCGGGGTTTTTTGGCCGGTATGGGGAATCGAAAGTTGGACCTCGGGTGCCGGAGTCCCGACATCACCCTGTGACCCCACCCGGGGACACGAGCCGACCCGGGGTCCAGGGGCCGGTATGGGGAATCGAACCTGGGACCTCGGGTGCCGGGGTCCCGACATCACCCTGTGACGTCACCCGGGGACCCGACCCGATCCGGGGTCCTGGGGCCGGTATGGGGAATCGAACCTGGGACCTCGGGTGCCGGGGTCCCGACATCACCCTGTGACCCCACCCGGGGATCCGACCCGACCCGGGGTTTTTTGGCCGGTATGGGGAATCGAACCTGGGACGTCGGGTGCCGGGGTCCCGACATCACCCTTGACGCCACCCGGGGACCCGAGCCGATCCGAAGTTTTTTGGCCGGTATGGGGAATCGAACCTGGGACCTTGCGTGCCGGGGTCCCGACATCACCCTGTGACGCCACCCGGGGACCCGACCCGACCCGGGGATTTTGGCCGGTATGGGGAATCGAACCTGCGACCTCGGGTGCCGGGGTCCCGACATCACCCTTTGACGCCACCCGGGGACCCGACCCGACCCGGGGTTTTTTGGCCGGTTTGGGGAATCGAACCTGGGACCTCGGGTGCCGGGGTCCCGACATCACCTTTTGACGCCACCCGGGGACCCGACCCGACCCGGGGTTTTTTGGCCAGTATGGGGAATCGAACCTGGGACCTCGGGTGCCGGGGTCCCGACATCACCCTGTGACGCCACCAGGGGACCCGAACTGACCCAGGGTCCAGGGGTCGGTATGGGGAATGGAAACTGGGACCTCGGGTGCCGGGGGTCCCGACATCACCCTATGACGCCACCCGGGGACCCGACCCGACCCGGGGTCCAGGGGCCGGTATGGGGAATCGAACCTGGGACCTCGCGTGCCGGAGTCCCGACATTATCCTGTGATGCCACTCCGGGGACCCGACCCGACCTGGGGTCCAGGGGCCGGTATGGGGAATCGAACCTGGGACCTCGCGTGCCGGAGTCCCGACATCACCCTGTGACGCTTCCCGGGGACCTGACCCGACCCGGGGTTTTTTGGCCGGTATGGGGAATCGAAAGTGGGACCTCGGGTGCCGGAGTCCCGACATCACCCTGTGACCCCACCCGGGGACCCGACCCGACCCGGGGTCCAGGGGCCGGTATGGGGAATCGAACCTGGGACCTCGGGTGCCGGGGTCCCGACATCACCCTGTGACGTCACCCGGGGACCCGGCCCGATCCGGGGTCCTGGGGCCGGTATGGGGAATCGAACCTGGGACCTCGGGTGCCGGGGTCCCGACATCACCCTGTGACCCCACCCGGGGATCTGACCCGACCCGGGGTTTTTTGGCCGGTATGGGGAATCGAACCTGGGACGTCGGGTGCCGGGGTCCCGACATCACCCTTGACGCCACCCGGGGACCCGAGCCGATCCGGGGTTTTTTGGCCGGTATGGGGAATCGAACCTGGGACCTTGCGTGCCGGGGTCCCGACATCACCCTGTGACGCCACCCGGGGACCCGACCCGACCCGGGGTTTTTTGGCCGGTTTGGGGAATCGAACCTGCGACCTCGGGTGCCGGGGTCCCGACATCACCCTGTGACGCCACCCGGGGACCCGACCCGACCCGGGGTTTTTTTGGCCGGTTTGGGGAATCGAACCTGGGACCTCGGGTGCCGGGGTCCCGACATCACCTTTTGACGCCATCCGGGGACCAGACCCGACTCGGGGTCCAGGGGCCGGTATGGGGAATCGAAAGTGGGACCTCGGATTCCGGGGTCCGGACATCACCCTGTGATGCCACCCGGGGACCCGACCCGACCCGGGGTCCAGGGGCCGGTATGGGGAATCGAACCTGGGACCTCAGGTGCCGGGGTCCCGACATCACCCTTTGACGCCACCCGGGGACCAGAGCAGACCCGGGGTTTTTTGGCCGGTTTGGGGAATCGAACCTGGGACCTCGCGTGCCGGAGTCCCGACATCACCCTGTGACGTCACCCGGGGTCCTGACCCGACCCGGGGTTTTTGGACTGGTATGGGGAATCGAACCTGGGACCTCGGGTGCCAGGTTTCCCGACATCACCCTGTGACGCCACCCGGGGACCCGAGCTGACCCAGGGTCCTGGGGCCGGTATGGGGAATCGAACCTGGGACCTCGGGTGCCGGGGTCCGGACATCACCCTGTGACGCCACCCGGGCACCTGACCCGACCCGGGGTCCAGGGGCCGGTATGGGGAATCGAACCTGGGTCCTTGGGTGCCGGGGTCCCGACATCACCCTGTGACGCCACCCGGGGACCTGACCCGACCCGGGGGTTTTTGACTGGTATGGGGAATCGAACCTGGGACGTCGGGTGCCGGGGTCCCGACATCACCCTGTGACGCCACCCGGGGACCCGAGCCGACCCGAGGTTTTTTGGCCAGTATGGGGAATCGAACCTGGGAGCTCGGGTGCCGGGGTCCGAACATCACCCTGTGACGCCACCCGGGGACCCGACCCGAGCTGGGGTTTTTTGACTGGAATGGGGAATCGAACCTGGGACGTCGGCTTCCAGGTTCCCGACATCACACTTTGACGCCACTTGGGGGCCCGACACGACCCCGGGTCTAGGGGCGGTATGGGGAATCGAACCTGGGACCTCGGGTGCCGGGGTCCTGACATCACCCTCTGACGCCACCCGGGGACCCGACCCGACCCGGGGTTTTTTGGCCAGTATGGGGAATCGAACCTGGGACCTCGGGTGCCGGGGTCCCGACATCACCCTGTGACGCCACCCGGGGACCCGAACTGACCCAGGGTCCAGGGGTCGGTATGGGGAATGGAAACTGGGACCTCGGGTGCCGGGGTCCCGACATCACCCTATGACGCCACCTGGGGACCCGACCCGACCTGGGGTCCAGGGGCCGGTATGGGGAATCGAACCTGGGACCTCGCGTGCCGGAGTCCCGACATCACCCTGTGACGCTTCCCGGGGACCTGACCCGACCCGGGGTTTTTTGGCCGGTATGGGGAATCGAAAGTGGGACCTCGGGTGCCGGAGTCCCGACATCACCCAGTGACCCCACCCGGGGACCCGAGCCGACCCGGGGTCCAGGGGCCGGTATGGGGAATCGAACCAGGGACCTCAGGTGCCGGGGTCCCGACATCACCCTGTGACGTCACCAGGGGACCCGACCCGATCCGGGGCCCTGGGGCCGGTATGGGGAATCGAACCTGGGACCTTGCGTGCCGGGGTCCCGACATCACCCTGTGACCCCACCCGGGGGTCCGACCCGACCCGGGGTTTTTTGGCCGGTATGGGGAATCGAACCTGGGACGTCGGGTGCCGGGGTCCCGACATCACCCTTGACGCCACCCGGGGACCCGAGCCGATCCGGGGTTTTTTGGCCGGTATGGGGAATCGAACCTGGGACCTTGCGTGCCGGGGTCCCGACATCACCCTGTGACGCCACCCGGGGACCCGACCCGACCCGGGGTTTTTTGGCCGGTATGGGGAATCGAACCTGCGACCTCGGGTGCCGGGGTCCCGACATCACCCTGTGACGCCACCCGGGGACCCGACCCGACCCGGGGTTTTTTGGCTGCTTTGGGGAATCGAACCTGGGACCTCGGGTGCCGGGGTCCCGACATCATCCTGTGACGCCACCCGGGGACTATATACGACCCGGGGTCGAGGGGCCGGTATGGGGAATCGAACCTGGGTTCTCGGGTGCCGGGGTCCCGACATCACCCTGTGACGCCACCCGGGGACTATATACGACCCGGGGTCGAGGGGCCGGTATGGGGAATCGAACCTGGGTTCTCGGGTGCCGGGGTCCCGACATCACCCTGTGACGCCACCCGGGGACCCGACCCGACCCGGGGTTTTTTGACTTGTATGGCGAATCGAACCTGGGACCTCGGGTGCAGGGGTCCCGACATTACCCTGTGACGCCACCCGGGGACCCGACCCAACCCGGGGTTTTTTGGCCGGTATTTGGAATTTAACCTGGGACCTCGGGTGCCGGCGTCCCAACATCACCCTGTGACGCCACCCGGGGACCCGAGCCGTCCTGGGGTCCAGGGGCCGGTATGGCGAATCGAACCAGGGACCTCGGGTGCCGGGGTCCCGACATCACCCTGTGACGCCACCCGGGGACCCGAGCCGACCCGGGGTCCAGGGGCTGGTATAGGGAATCGAACCTGGGACCTCGGGTGCCGGGGTCCCGACATCACCCTTTGGCGCCACCCGGGGACCCGAACCGACCCGGGGTCCTCTGGCCGGTATAGGGAATCGAACCTGGGACCTCGGGTGCCGGGGTCCCGACATCATCCTGTGACACCACCCGGGGACCTGACCCGACCCGGGGTTTTTTGACTGGAATAGGGAATCGAACCTGGGACCTCGGGTGCCGGGGTCCCGACATTACCCTGTGACGCCACCCGGGGATCCGACACGACCCGGGGTTTTTTGACTTGTATGGAGAATTGAACCTGCGACCTCAGGTGCCGGGGTCCCGACATCACCTTTTGACGCCATCCGGGCACCAGACCCGACCCGGAGTCCAGGGGCCGATATGGGGAATCGAAAGTGGGACCTCGGATGCCGGGGTCCGGACATCACCCTGTGACGCCACCAGGGGACCCGAACTGACCCGGGGTCCAGGGACCGGTATGGGGAATCGAACCTGCGACCTCAGGTGCCGGGGTCCCGACATCACCCTGTGACGCCACCCGGGGACCCGAGCCGACCTGGGGTCTAGGGGCCGGTATGGGGAATCGAACCTGCGACCTCGGGTGCCGGGGTCCCGACATCACCCTGTGACGCCACCCGGGGACCCGACCCGACCTGGGGTCTAGGGGCCGGTATGGGGAATCGAACCTGCGACCTCGGGTGCCGGGGTCCTGACATCACCCTGTGACGCCACCCGGCGACCCGACCCGACCCGGGGTTTTTTGCCGGTATGGGGAATCGAACCTGGGACCTCAGGTGCCGGGGTCCCGACATCACCCTGTGACGCCACCCAGGCGCCCGACCCGACCCGGGGTCCTGGGCCGGTATGGGGAATCGAACCTGGGACCTCGGGTGCCGGGGTCCCGACATCACCCTGTGACGCCACCCGGCGACCCGAGCCGACCCGGGGTTTTTTGACTTGTATGGCGAATCGAACCTGGGACCTCGCGTGCCGGGGTCCCGACATCACACTGTGACGCCACCCGGGCACCCGAGACGACCTGGGGTCTAGGGACCGGTATGGGGAATCGAACATGGGACCTCGGTTGCCGGGGTCCCGACATCACCCTGTGACGCCACCCGGGGACCCGAGCCAACCTGGGGTCCAGGGGTCGGTATGGGGAATCGAACCAGGGACCTCGGGTGCCGGGGTCCCGACATCACCCTGTGACGCCACCCGGGGACCCGACCCGACCCGGGGTTTTTTGGCTGGTTTGGGGAATCGAACCTGGGACCTCAGGTGCCGGGGTCCCGACATCACCCTGTGACGCCACCCGGCGACCCGAGCCGACCCGGGGTTTTTTGACTTGTATGGCGAATCGAACCTGGGACCTCGGGTGCCGGGGTCCCGACATCACCCTGTGACGCCACCCGGGGACCCGAGCCGACCTGGGGTCTAGGGTCCGGTATGGGGAATCGAATCTGGTACCTCGGGTGCTGGGGTCCCGACATCACCCTGTGACGCCACCCGGGGACCCGACCCGACCCGGGGTCCTCTGGCCGGTATAGGGAATCGAACCAGGGACCTCAGGTGCCGGGGTCCCGAAATCACCCTGTGACGCCACCCGGGGACCTGACCCGACCCGGGGTCCAGGGGCCGGTATGGGGAATCGAACCTGGGACGTCGGCTTCCAGGTTCCCGACATCACACTTTGACGCCACTTGGGGGCCCGACGCGACCCCGGGTCTAGGGGCCGGTATGGGGAATCGAACCTGGGACCTCGGGTGCCGGGGTCCCGACATCACCCTGTGACGCCACCCGGGGACCCGACCTGACCCGGGGTTTTTTGGCTGCTTTGGGGAATCGAACCTGGGACCTCGGGTGCCGGGGTCCCGACATCACCCTGTGACGCCACCAGGGGACCCGAACTGACCCAGGGTCCAGGGGTCGGTATGGGGAATCGAACCTGGGACCTCGGGTGCCGGGGTCCCGACATCACCCTGTGACGCCACCCGGGGAACCGAGCCGACCCGGGGTCCAGGGGCCGGTATCGGGAATCGAACCTGGGACCTCGGGTGCCGGGGTCCCGACATCACCCTGTGACGCCACCCGGGGACCCGAGCCGACCCGGGGTCCAGGGGCCGGTATGGGGAATCGAACCTGGGACCTCGGGTGCCGGGGTCCCGACATTATACTGTGATTCCACTCCAGGGACCCGACCCGACCCGGGGTCCAGGGGCCAGTATGGGGAATCGAACCTGGGACCTCAGGTGCCGGGGTCCCGACATCACCCTGTGACACCACCCAGGGACCCGAGCCGAACTGGTGACCAGGGGCCGGTATGGGGAATCGAACCTGGGACCTCTGGTGCTGGGGTCCCGACATCACCCTGTGACGCCACCCGGGGACCCGAGCCGACCCGAGGTTTTTTGGCCAGTATGGGGAATCGAACCTGGGAGCTCGGGTGCCGGGGTCCGAACATCACCCTGTGACGCCACCCGGGGACCCGACCCGAGCCGGGGTTTTTTGACTGGAATGGGGAATCGAACCTGGGACGTCGGCTTCCAGGTTCCCGACATCACACTTTGACGCCACTTGGGGGCCTGACACGACCCCGGGTCTAGGGGCGGTATGGGGAATCGAACCTGGGACCTCGGGTGCCGGGGTCCTGACATCACCCTCTGACGCCACCCGGGGACCCGACCCGACCCGGGGTTTTTTGGCCAGTATGGGGAATCGAACCTGGGACCTCGGGTGCCGGGGTCCCGACATCACCCTGTGACGCCACCCGGGGACCCGAACTGACCCAGGGTCCAGGGGTCGGTATGGGGAATGGAAACTGGGACCTCGGGTGCCGGGGTCCCGACATCACCCTATGACGCCACCCGGGGACCCGACCCGACCAGGGGTCCAGGGGCCGGTATGGGGAATCGAACCAGGGACCTCAGGTGCCGGGGTCCCGACATCACCCTGTGACGCCACCCGGGGACCCGACCCGATCCGGGGCCCTGGGGCCGGTATGGGGAATCGAACCTGGGACCTCGCGTGCCGGGGTCCCGACATCACCCTGTGACCCCACCCGGGGGTCCGACCCGACCCGGGGTTTTTTGGCCGGTATGGGGAATCGAACCTGGGACGTCGGGTGCCGGGGTCCCGACATCACCCTTGACGCCACCCGGGGACCCGAGCCGATCCGGGGTTTTTTGGCCGGTATGGGGAATCGAACCTGGGACCTTGCGTGCCGGGGTCCCGACATCACCCTGTGACGCCACCCGGGGACCCGACCCGACCCGGGGTTTTTTGGCCGGTATGGGGAATCGAACCTGCGACCTCGGGTGCCGGGGTCCCGACATCACCCTGTGACGCCACCCGGGGACCCGACCCGACCCGGGGTTTTTTGGCAGGTTTGGGGAATCGAACGTGGGACCTCGGGTGCCGGGGTCCCGACATCACCTTTTGACGCCATCCGGGGACCAGACCCGACTCGGGGTCCAGGGGCCGGTATGGGGAATCGAACCTGGGACCTCAGGTGCCGGGGTCCAGACATCACCCTGTGACCCCACCCGGGGACCCGAGCCGACCTGGGGACCAGGGGCCAGTATGGGGAATTGAACCTGGGACCTCGGGTGCCGGGGTCCCGACATCACCCTGTGACGCCACCCGGGGACCCGACCCGACCCGGGGTCCAGGGGCCGGTATGGGGAATCGAACCTGGGACCTCAGGTGCCGGGGTCCCGACATCACCCTTTGACGCCACCCGGGGACCAGAGCAGACCCGGGGTTTTTTGGCCGGTTTGGGGAATCGAACCTGGGACCTCGCGTGCCGGAGTCCCGACATCACCCTGTGACGTCACCCGGTGTCCTGACCCGACCCGGGGTTTTTGGACTGGTATGGGGAATCGAACCTGGGACCTCGGGTGCCAGGTTTCCCGACATCACCCTGTGACGCCACCCGGGGACCCGAGCTGACCCAGGGTCCTGGGGCCGGTATGGGGAATCGAACCTGGGACCTCGGGTGCCGGGGTCCGGACATCACCCTGTGACGCCACCCGGGCACCTGACCCGACCCGGGGTCCAGGGGCCGGTATGGGGAATCGAACCTGGGTCCTTGGGTGCCGGGGTCCCAACATCACCCTGTGACGCCACCCGGGGACCTGACCCGACCCGGGGTTTTTTGACTGGTATGGGGAATCGAACCTGGGACCTCGCGTGCCGGGGTCCCGACATCACACTGTGACGCCACCCGGGCACCCGAGCAGACCCGGGGTCCAGGGGCCGGTTTGGGGAATCGAACCTGGGACCTCGCGTGCCGGGGTCCCGACATCATCCTGTGACGCCACCCGGGGACCATATACGACCCGGGGTCGAGGAGCCGGTATGGGGAATCGAACCTGGGTTCTCGGGTGCCGGGGTCCCGACATCACCCTGTGACGCCACCCGGGGACCCGAGCCGACCCGGGGTTTTTTGACTTGTATGGCGAATCGAACCTGGGACCTCGGGTGCCGGGGTCCCGACATCACCCTGTGACGCCACCCGGGGACCCGACCCAACCCGGGGTTTTTTGGCCGGTATTTGGAATTTAACCTGGGACCTCGGGTGCCGGCGTCCCAACATCACCCTGTGACGCCACCCGGGGACCCGAGCCGTCCTGGGGTCCAGGGGCCGGTATGGCGAATCGAACCAGGGACCTCGGGTGCCGGGGTCCCGACATCACCCTGTGACCCCACCCGGGGACCCGAGCCGACCCGGGGTCCAGGGGCTGGTATAGGGAATCGAACCTGGGACCTCGGGTGCCGGGGTCCCGACATCACCCTTTGGCACCACCCGGGGACCCGAACCGACCCGGGGTCCTCTGGCCGGTATAGGGAATCGAACCTGGGACCTCGGGTGCCGGGGTCCCGACATCATCCTGTGACGCCACCCGGGGACCCGAGCCGACCCGGGGTTTTTTGACTTGTATGGCGAATCGAACCTGGGACGTCGGCTTCCAGGTTCCCGACATCACACTTTGACGCCACTTGGGGGCCCGACACGACCCCGGGTCTAGGGCCGGTATGGGGAATCGAACCTGGGACCTCGGGTGCCGGGGTCCTGACATCACCCTCTGACGCCACCCGGGGACCCGACCCGACCCGGGGTTTTTTGGCCAGTATGGGGAATCGAACCTGGGACCTCGGGTGCCGGGGTCCCGACATCACCCTGTGACGCCACCCGGGGACCCGAACTGACCCAGGGTCCAGGGGTCGGTATGGGGAATGGAAACTGGGACCTCGGGTGCCGGGGTCCCGACATCACCCTATGACGCCACCCGGGGACCCGACCCGACCTGGGGTCCAGGGGCCGGTATGGGGAATCGAACCTGGGACCTCGCGTGCCGGAGTCCCGACTTCACCCTGTGACGCTTCCCGGGGACCTGACCCGACCCGGGGTTTTTTGGCCGGTATGGGGAATCGAAAGTGGGACCTCGGGTGCCGGAGTCCTGACATCACCCAGTGACCCCACCCGGGGACCCGAGCCGACCCGGGGTCCAGGGGCCGGTATGGGGAATCGAACCAGGGACCTCAGGTGCCGGGGTCCCGACATCACCCTGTGACGTCACCCGGGGACCCGACCCGATCCGGGGCCCTGGGGCCGGTATGGGGAATCGAACCTGGGACCTCGGGTGCCGGGGTCCCGACATCACCCTGTGACCCCACCCGGGGGTCCGACCCGACCCGGGGTTTTTTGGCCGGTATGGGGAATCGAACCTGGGACGTCGGGTGCCGGGGTCCCGACATCACCCTTGACGCCACCCGGGGACACGAGCCGATCCGGGGTTTTTTGGCCGGTATGGGGAATCGAACCTGGGACCTTGCGTGCCGGGGTCCCGACATCACCCTGTGACGCCACCCGGGGACCCGACCCGACCCGGGGTTTTTTGGCCGGTATGGGGAATCGAACCTGCGACCTCGGGTGCCGGGGTCCCGACATCACCCTGTGACGCCACCCGGGGACCCGACCCGACCCGGGGTTTTTTGGCTGGTTTGGGGAATCGAACCTGGGACCTCGCGTGCCGGGGTCCCGACATCATCCTGTGACGCCACCCGGGGACTATATACGACCCGGGGTCGAGGGGCCGGTATGGGGAATCGAACCTGGGTTCTCGGGTGCCGGGGTCCCGACATCACCCTGTGACGCCACCCGGGGACTATATACGACCCGGGGTCGAGGGGCCGGTATGGGGAATCGAACCTGGGTTCTCGGGTGCCGGGGTCCCGACATCACCCTGTGACGCCACCCGGGGACCCGACCCGACCCGGGGTTTTTTGACTTGTATGGCGAATCGAACCTGGGACCTCGGGTGCAGGGGTCCCGACATTACCCTGTGACGCCACCCGGGGACCCGACCCAACCCGGGGTTTTTTGGCCGGTATTTGGAATTTAACCTGGGACCTCGGGTGCCGGCGTCCCAACATCACCCTGTGACGCCACCCGGGGACCCGAGCCGTCCTGGGGTCCAGGGGCCGGTATGGCGAATCGAACCAGGGACCTCGGGTGCCGGGGTCCCGACATAACCCTGTGACGCCACCCGGGGACCCGAGCCGACCCGGGGTCCAGGGGCTGGTATAGGGAATCGAACCTGGGACCTCGGGTGCCGGGGTCCCGACATCACCCTTTGGCGCCACCCGGGGACCCGAACCGACCCGGGGTCCTCTGGCCGGTATAGGGAATCGAACCTGGGACCTCGGGTGCCGGGGTCCCGACATCATCCTGTGACGCCACCCGGGGACCTGACCCGACCCGGGGTTTTTTGACTGGAATAGGGAATCGAACCTGGGACCTCGGGTGCCGGGGTCCCGACATTACCCTGTGACGCCACCCGGGGATCCGACACGACCCGGGGTTTTTTGACTTGTATGGAGAATCGAACCTGCGACCTCAGGTGCCGGGGTCCCGACATCACCTTTTGACGCCATCCGGGCACCAGACCCGACCCGGAGTCCAGGGGCCGATATGGGGAATCGAAAGTGGGACCTCGGATGCCGGGGTCCGGACATCACCCTGTGACGCCACCAGGGGACACGAACTGACCCGGGGTCCAGGGACCGGTATGGGGAATCGAACCTGCGACCTCAGGTGCCGGGGTCCCGACATCACCCTGTGACGCCACCCGGGGACCCGAGCCGACCTGGGGTCTAGGGGCCGGTATGGGGAATCGAACCTGCGACCTCGGGTGCCGGGGTCCCGACATCACCCTGTGACGCCACCCGGGGACCCGACCCGACCTGGGGTCTAGGGGCCGGTATGGGGAATCGAACCTGCGACCTCGGGTGCCGGGGTCCTGACATCACCCTGTGACGCCACCCGGCGACCCGACCCGACCCGGGGTTTTTTGCCGGTATGGGGAATCGAACCTGGGACCTCAGGTGCCGGGGTCCCGACATCACCCTGTGACGCCACCCAGGCGCCCGACCCGACCCGGGGTCCTGGGCCGGTATGGGGAATCGAACCTGGGACCTCGGGTGCCGGGGTCCCGACATCACCCTGTGACGCCACCCGGCGACCCGAGACGACCTGGGGTCTAGGGACCGGTATGGGGAATCGAACATGGGACCTCGGTTGCCGGGGTCCCGACATCACCCTGTGACGCCACCCGGGGACCCGAGCCAACCTGGGGTCCAGGGGCCGGTATGGGGAATCGAACCAGGGACGTCGGCTTCCAGGTTCCCGACATCACACTTTGACGCCACTTGGGGGCCCGACGCGACCCCGGGTCTAGGGGCCGGTATGGGGAATCGAACCTGGGACCTCGGGTGCCGGGGTCCCGACATCACCCTGTGACGCCACCCGGGGACCCGACCCGACCCGGGGTCCAGGGGCCGGTATGGGGAATCGAACCTGGGACGTCGGCTTCCAGGTTCCCGACATCACAATTTGACGCCACTTGGGGGCCCGACGCGACCCCGGGTCTAGGGGCCGGTATGGGGAATCGAACCTGGGACCTCGGGTGCCGGGGTCCCGACATCACCCTGTGACGCCACCCGGGGACCCGACCCGACCCGGGGTTTTTTGGCCGGTTTGGGGAATCGAACCTGGGACCTCGGGTGCCGGGGTCCCGACATCACCCTGTGACGCCACCAGGGGACCCGAACTGACCCAGGGTCCAGGGGTCGGTATGGGGAATCGAACCTGGGACCTCGGGTGCCGGGGTCCCGACATCACCCTGTGACGCCACCCGGGGAACCGAGCCGACCCGGGGTCCAGGGGCCGGTATCGGGAATCGAACCTGGGACCTCGGGTGCCGGGGTCCCGACATCACCCTGTGACGCCACCCGGGGACCCGAGCCGACCCGGGGTCCAGGGGCCGGTATGGGGAATCGAACCTGGGACCTCGGGTGCCGGGGTCCCGACATTATACTGTGATGCCACTCCAGGGACCCGACCCGACCCGGGGTCCAGGGGCCAGTATGGGGAATCGAACCTGGGACCTCAGGTGCCGGGGTCCCGACATCACCCTGTGACACCACCCAGGGACCCGAGCCGAACTGGTGACCAGGGGCCGGTATGGGGAATCAAACCTGGGACCTCTGGTGCTGGGGTCCCGACATCACCCTGTGACGCCACCCGGGGACCCGAGCCGACCCGAGGTTTTTTGGCCAGTATGGGGAATCGAACCTGGGAGCTCGGGTGCCGGGGTCCGAACATCACCCTGTGACGCCACCCGGGGACCCGACCCGAGCCGGGGTTTTTTGACTGGAATGGGGAATCGAACCTGGGACGTCGGCTTCCAGGTTCCCGACATCACACTTTGACGCCACTTGGGGGCCCGACACGACCCCGGGTCTAGGGGCGGTATGGGGAATCGAACCTGGGACCTCGGGTGCCGGGGTCCTGACATCACCCTCTGACGCCACCCGGGGACCCGACCCGACCCGGGGTTTTTTGGCCAGTATGGGGAATCGAACCTGGGACCTCGGGTGCCGGGGTCCCGACATCACCCTGTGACGCCACCCGGGGACCCGAACTGACCCAGGGTCCAGGGGTCGGTATGGGGAATGGAAACTGGGACCTCGGGTGCCGGGGTCCCGACATCACCCTATGACGCCACCCGGGGACCCGACCCGACCAGGGGTCCAGGGGCCGGTATGGGGAATCGAACCAGGGACCTCAGGTGCCGGGGTCCCGACATCACCCTGTGACGCCACCCGGGGACCCGACCCGATCCGGGGCCCTGGGGCCGGTATGGGGAATCGAACCTGGGACCTAGCGTGCCGGGGTCCCGACATCACCCTGTGACCCCACCCGGGGGTCCGACCCGACCCGGGGTTTTTTGGCCGGTATGGGGAATCGAACCTGGGACGTCGGGTGCCGGGGTCCCGACATCACCCTTGACGCCACCCGGGGACCCGAGCCGATCCGGGGTTTTTTGGCCGGTATGGGGAATCGAACCTGGGACCTTGCGTGCCGGGGTCCCGACATCATCCTGTGACGCCACCCGGGGACCCGACCCGACCCGGGGTTTTTTGGCCGGTATGGGGAATCGAACCTGCGACCTCGGGTGCCGGGGTCCCGACATCACCCTGTGACGCCACCCGGGGACCCGACCCGACCCGGGGTTTTTTGGCAGGTTTGGGGAATCGAACCTGGGACCTCGGGTGCCGGGGTCCCGACATCACCTTTTGACGCCATCCGGGGACCAGACCCGACTCAGGGTCCAGGGGCCGGTATGGGGAATCGAAAGTGGGATCTCGGATTCCGGGGTCCCGACATCACCCTGTGACGCCACCCGGGGACCCGAGCCGTCCCGGGGTCCAGGGGCCGGTATGGGGAATCGAACCTGGGACCTCAGGTGCCGGGGTCCAGACATCACCCTGTGACCCCACCCGGGGACCCGAGCCGACCTGGGGACCAGGGGCCAGTATGGGGAATTGAACCTGGGACCTCGGGTGCCGGGGTCCCGACATCACCCTGTGACGCCACCCGGGGACCCGAGCTGACCCAGGGTCCTGGGGCCGGTATGGGGAATCGAACCTGGGACCTCGCGTGCCGGGGTCCGGACATCACCCTGTGACGCCACCCGGGCACCTGACCCGACCCGGGGTCCAGGGGCCGGTATGGGGAATCGAACCTGGGTCCTTGGGTGCCGGGGTCCCAACATCACCCTGTGACGCCACCCGGGGACCTGACCCGACCCGGGGTTTTTTGACTGGTATGGGGAATCGAACCTGGGACGTCGGTTGCCGGGGTCCCGACATCACACTGTGACGCCACCCGGGCACCCGAGCAGACCCGGGGTTTTTTGGCCGGTATGGGGAATCGAACCTGGGACCTCGCGTGCCGGGGTCCCGACATCACACTGTGACGCCACCCGGGCACCCGAGCAGACCCGGGGTCCAGGGGCCGGTTTGGGGAATCGAACCTGGGACCTCGCGTGCCGGGGTCCCGACATCATCCTGTGACGCCACCCGGGGACCATATACGACCCGGGGTCGAGGGGCCGGTATGGGGAATCGAACCTGGGTTCTCGGGTGCCGGGGTCCCGACATCACCCTGTGACGCCACCCGGGGACCCGACCCGACCCGGGGTTTTTTGACTTGTATGGCGAATCGAACCTGGGACCTCGGGTGCCTGGGTCCCGACATCACCCTGTGACGCCACCCGGGGACCCGACCCAACCCGGGGTTTTTTGGCCGGTATTTGGAATTTAACCTGGGACCTCGGGTGCCGGCATCCCAACATCACCCTGTGACGCTACCTGGGGACCCGAGCCGTCTTGGGGTCCAGGGGCCGGTATGGCGAATCGAACCAGGGACCTCGGGTGCCGGGGTCCCGACATCACCCTGTGACCCCACCCGGGGACCCGAGCCGACCCGGGGTCCAGGGGCTGGTATAGGGAATCGAACCTGGGACCTCGGGTGCCGGGGTCCCGACATCACCCTTTGGCACCACCCGGGGACCCGAACCGACCCGGGGTCCTCTGGCCAGTATAGGGAATCGAACCTGGGACCTCGGGTGCCGGGGTCCCGACATCATCCTGTGACGCCACCCGGGGACCTGACCCGACCCGGGGTTTTTTGACTGGAATAGGGAATCGAACCTGGGACCTCGGGTGCCGGGGTCCCGACATTACCCTGTGACGCCACCCGGGGATCCGACCCGACCCGGGGTTTTTTGACTTGTATGGGGAATGGAACCTGCGACCTCGCGTGCAGGGGTCCCGACAGTACCCTGTGACGCCACCCGGGGACCCGACCCGACCCGGGGTCCAGGGGCCGGTATGGGGAATCGAACCTGCGACCTCAGGTGCCGGGGTCCCGACATCACCCTGTGACGCCACCCGGGGACCAGACCCGACCTGTGGTCTAGGGGCCGGTATGGGGAATCGAACCTGGGACCTCGGGTGCCGGGGTCCCGACATCACCCTGTGACGCCACCCGGGGACCCGACCCGACCCGGGGTTTTTTGAGTTGTATGGCGAATCGAATCTGGGACCTCGGTTGCCGGGGTCCTGACATCACCCTGTGACGCCACCAGGGGACCCGACCCGACCCGGGGTTTTTTGCCGGTATGGGGAATCGAACCTGGGACCTCAGGTGCCGGGGTCCCGACATCACCCTGTGACGCCACCCAGGCGCCCGACCCGACCCGGGGTCCTGGGCCGGTATGGGGAATCGAACCTGGGACCTCGGGTGCCGGGGTCCCGACATCACCCTGTGACGCCACCCGGCGACCCGAGCCGACCCGGGGTTTTTTGACTTGTATGGCGAATCGAACCTGGGACCTCGCGTGCCGGGGTCCCGACATCACACTGTGACGCCACCCGGGCACCCGAGACGACCTGGGGTCTAGGGACCGGTATGGGGAATCGAACATGGGACCTCGGGTGCCGGGGTCCCGACATCACCCTGTGACGCCACCCGGGGACCCGAGCCAACCTGGGGTCCAGGGGTCGGTATGGGGAATCGAACCAGGGACCTCGGGTGCCGGGGTCCCGACATCACCCTGTGACGCCACCCGGGGACCCGAGCCGACCCGGGGTCCTCTGGCCGGTATAGGGAATCGAACCAGGGACCTCAGGTGCCGGGGTCCCGACATCACCCTGTGACGCCACCCGGCGACCCGAGCCGACCCGGGGTTTTTTGACTTGTATGGCGAATCGAACCTGGGACCTCGGGTGCCGGGGTCCCGACATCACCCTGTGACGCCACCCGGAGACCCGACCCGACCCGGGGTCCTCTGGCCGGTATAGGGAATCGAACCTGGGACCTCAGGTGCCGGGGTCCCGAAATCACCCTGTGACGCCACCCGGGGACCCGACCCGAGCCGGGGTTTTTTGGCCGGTATGGGGAATCGAACCTGAGACCTCGGGTGCCGGAGTCCCGACATCACCCTGTGACGCCACCCGGGGACCTGACCCGACCCGGGGTCCAGGGGCCAGTATGGGGAATCGAACCTGGGACGTCGGGTACCAGGTTCCCGACATCAACCTGTGATCCCACCCGGGGACCTTAGCCGACCCGGGTCCAGGGGCCGGTATGGGGAATCGAACCTGGGACCTCAGGTGCCGGGGTCCCGACATCACCCTGTGACGCCACCCAGGCGCCCGACCCGACCCGGGGTCCTGGGCCGGTATGGGGAATCGAACCTGGGACCTCGGGTGCCGGGGTCCCGACATAACCCTGTGACGCCACCCGGGGACCCGACCCGACCCGGCGTTTTTTGACCGGTATGGGGAATCGAACATTGGTCGTCGGCTTCCAGGTTCCCGACATCACAATTTGACGCCACTTGGGGGCCCGACCCGACCCCGGGTGTAGGGGCCGGTATGGGGAATCGAACCTGGGACCTCGGGTGCCGGGGTCCCGACATCACCCTGTGACGCCACCCGGGGACCAGACCTGACCCGGGGTCCTGGGGCCGGTATGGGGAATCGAACCTGGGACGTCGACTGCCGGGTTCCGGACATCACCCTGTGACTCCACCCGGGGACCATATACGACCCGGGGTCGAGGGGCCGGTATGGGGAATCGAACCTGGGTTCTCAGGTGCCGGGGTCCCGACATCACCCTGTGACGCCACCCGGGGACCTGACCCGACCCGGGGTTTTTTGACTGGTATGGGGAATCGAACCTGGGACGTCGGGTGCCGGGGTCTCGACATCACATTGTGACGCCACCCGGGCACCCGAGCAGACCCGGGGTTTTTTGGCCGGTTTGGGGAATCGAACCTGGGACCTCGCGTGCCGGGGTCCCGACATCACCCTGTGACGCCACCCGGGCACCCGAGCAGACCCGGGGTCCAGGGGCCGGTTTGGGGAATCGAACCTGGCACCTCGCGTGCCGGGGTCCCGACATCATCCTGTGACGCCACCCGGGGACCATATACGACCCGGGGTCGAGGGGCCGGTATGGGGAATCGAACCTGGGTTCTCGGGTGCCGGGGTCCCGACATCACCCTGTGACGCCACCCGGGGACCCGACCCGACCCGGGGTTTTTTGACTTGTATGGCGAATCGAACCTGGGACCTTGGGTGCAGGGGTCCCGACATCACCCTGTGACGCTACCCGGGGACCCGAGCCGTCCTGGGGTCCAGGGGCCGGTATGGCAAATCGAACCTGGGACCTCGGGTGCCGGGGTCCCAACATCACCCTGTGACCCCACCCGGGGACCCGAGCCGACCCGGGGTCCAGGGGCCGGTATAGGGAATCGAACCTGGGACCTCGGGTGCCGGGGTCCCGACATCACCCTTTGGCGCCACCCGGGGACCCGAACCGACCCGGGGTTTTTTGACTGGAATAGGGAATCGAACCTGGGACCTCGGGTGCCGGGGTCCCGACATTATCCTGTGACGCCACCCGGGGATCCGACCCGACCCGGGGTTTTTTGACTTGTATGGAGAATCGAACCTGCGACCTCAGGTGCCGGGGTCCCGACATCAGCTTTTGATGCCATCCGGGCACCAGACCAGACCCGGAGTCCAGGGGCCGATATGGGGAATCGAAAGTGGGACCTCGGATGCCGGGGTCCGGACATCACCCTGTGACGCCACCAGGGGACCCGAACTGACCCAGGGTCCAGGGGCCGGTATGGGGAATGGAACCTGGGACCTCGCGTGCAGGGGTCCCGACAGCACCCTGTGACGCCACCCGGGGACCCGACCCGACCCGGGGTCCAGGGGCCGGTATGGGGAATCGAACCTGGGACCTCGGGTGCCGGGGTCCCGACATCACCCTGTGACGCCACCCGGGGACCCGACCCGACCCGGGGTTTTTTGAGTTGTATGGCGAATCGAATCTGGGACCTCGGGTGCCGGGGTCCTGACATCACCCTGTGACGCCACCAGGGGACCCGACCCGACCCGGGGTTTTTTGCCGGTATGGGGAATCGAACCTGGGACCTCAGGTGCCGGGGTCCCGACATCACCCTGTGACGCCACCCAGGCGCCCGACCCGACCCGGGGTCCTGGGCCGGTATGGGGAATCGAACCTGGGACCTCGGGTGCCAGGGTCCCGACATCACCCTGTGACGCCACCCGGAGACCCGAGCCGACCCGGGGTTTTTTGACTTGTATGGCGAATCGAACCTGGGACCTTGCGTGCCGGGGTCCCGACATCAGACTGTGACGCCACCCGGGAACCCGAGCCGACCCGGGGTCCTCTGGCCGGTATATGGAATCGAACCTGGGACCTCAGGTGCCGGGGTCCCGAAATCACCCTGTGACGCCACCCGGGGACCCGACCCGACCCGGGGTTTTTTGGCCGGTATGGGGAATCGAACCTGGGACCTCGGGTGCCGGAGTCCCGACATCACCCTGTGACGCCACCCGGGGACCTGACCCGACCCAGGGTCCAGGGGCCGGTATGGGGAATCGAACCTGGGACATCGGCTGCCAGGTTCCCGACATCACCCTGTGATCCCACCCGGGGACCCGAGCCGACCCGGGTCCAGGGGCCGGTATGGGGAATCGAACCTGGGACCTCGGGTGCCGGGGTTCCGACATCACCCTGTGACGCCACCCAAGGACCCGACCCGACCCGGGGTCCAGGGACCGGTATGCCCCTTAAGCCCCTCCCCTTAAGCCCCTCCCACCCCCTTAGGCCCCTCCCCCCTTACGCCCCTCCCCCTTTGGCACCTCCGCCCTTAAGCCCCGCCCCTTTTCTCCCCCCCCCCCCCAGGTTCTCGGTGCCCTCCGGCCGCTGGACCCAGGTCCTGGCGGGGGGGTCCCAGGGGGGGCCGGGCCCCTCCCCCCGCGCCTTCCACGCCGCCGCCCTGCGCCCCCCCCTCGGGACCCTGGTGGTCTTGGGGGGGCTGCGGGAGGGGGGGGAGGGGGGGGGGGCGAGGGGGGGGGCCCGGGGGGGGGGGCGAGGTCGCCGAAGACGCCTGGGAGCTCGACCTGGGGAGTCTGCAGTGGAGGCAGCACCAGGTGGGGGGGGGGGGGGGGGGCGTGGGGGGGGGGCGTGGGGGGGGTGTGGGGGGGGCGTGGGGGGGTTATAGGGGGGGTGGGGGGGGGATATGGGGGGGGTGGGGGGGGTATGGGGGCGTTATGGGGAGGTTATGGGGGGGTCATGGGGGGGGGATGGGGGGAATGGGGGGGGTATGGGGGGGATATGGGGGGTTGGCTCGGGGGATATGGGGGGTTGGGGATATGAGGTCGAACCTGGGACCTCGGGTGCCGGGATCCGGACATCACCCTGTGACGCCACCCGGGACCTGAGCCGACCCGGGGTTTTTTGGCCGGTATGGGGAATCGAACCTGGGACCTCGGGTGCCGGGGTCCCGACATCACCCTGTGACGCCACCCGGGACCTGAGCCGACCCGGGGTTTTTTGGCCGGTATGGGGAATCGAACCTGGGACCTCGGGTGCCGGGGTCCCGACATCACCCTGTGACGCCACCTGGGGACCTGACCCGACCCGGGGTCTAGGGGCCGGTATGGGGAATCGAACCTGGGACCTCAGGTGCCGGGGTCCTGACATCACCCTGTGACGCAACCTGGGGTCCTGACCTGACACAGGGTCCACGGGCCGGTATGGGGAATCGAACCTGGGACGTCGGGTGCCAGGGTCCCGACGTCACCCTGTGACGCCACCCGGGGACCCAAGCCGACCCGGGGTTTTTTGGCCGGTATGGGGAATCGAACCTGGGACCTCGGGTGCCGGGGTCCCGACATCACCCTGTGACGCCACCCGGGGACCTGACCTGACCCGGGGTCCAGGGGCCGGTATGGGGAATCGAACCTGGGACCTCGCGTGACGGGGTCCCGACATTATCCTGTGATGCCACTCTGGGGACCCGAGCCGTCCTGGGGTCCAGGGGCCGGTATGGGGAATCGAACCTATGTCGGGTACAGGGGTCCCGACATCACCCTGTGACGCCACCTGGAGTCCTGACCCGATCCAGGGTTTTTTGACTGCTATGAGGAATCGAACAAGGGACCTCGGCTGCAGGGGTCCCGATATCACCCTGTGACGCCACCCGGGGACCCGAGGCGACCCGGGGTTTTTTTTGCCGGTATGGGGAATCGAACCTGGGACCTCGCGTGCCGGGGTCCCGACATCACCCTGTGACGCCACCCGGGGACCCGACCTGACCCGGGGTCCAGGGGCCGGTTTGGGGAATCGAACCTGAGATGTCGGGTACAGGGGTCCCGACATCACCCTGTGACGCTACCCGGGGACTGGACCCGACCCGGGGTTTTTTGACTGGTATGGGGAATCGAACAAGGGACCTCGGGCGCCGGGTTCCCGACATTACCCTGTGACACCACCAGGGGACCCGACCCGACCCGGGGTCCAGGGGCCGGTATGGGGAATCGAACCTGGGACCTCGGGTGCCGGGGTCCCGACATCACTCTGTGACGCCACCCGGGGATCCAACCCGACCCGGTGTTTTTTGAGTTGTATGGCGAATCGAACCTGGGACCTCGGGTGCCGGGGTCCCGACATCACCCTGTGACGCCACTCGGCGACCCGAGCCGACCCGGGGTTTTTTGACTTGTATGGTGAATCGAACCTGGGACCTCGGGTTCCGGGGTCCCTACATCACCCTGTGACGCCACCTGGGGATCCGACCCGACCCGGGGTCCAGGGGCCGGTATGGGGAATCGAACCTGGGACGTTGGGTGCCGGGGTCCCGACATCACCCTGTGACGCCACCCGGGGACCCGAGCCGACCCGGGGTTTTTTGGCCGGTATGGGGTATCGAACCTGGGACCTCGGGTGCCGGGGTCCCGACATCACCTTTTGACGCCACACGGGGACCCAAGCCGTCCCGGGGTCCAGGGGCCGGTATGGGGATCGAACCTGCGACCTCGGTTGCCGGGGTCCCGACATTATCCTGTGATGCCACTCCGGGGACCCGACCCGACCTGGGGTCCAGGGGCCGGTATGGGGAATCGAACCTGGGACCTCGGGTGCCGGGGTCTCGACATCACCCTGTGACGCCACCCGGGGGCCCGACCGGATCCGGGGTTTTTTGGCCGGTATGGGGAATCGAACCTGCGACCTCGAGTGCCGGGGTCCCGACATCACCCTGTGACGCCACCCAGCGACCCGACCCGACCCGGGGTCCAGGGGCCGGTATGGGGAATCGAACCTGGGACCTCGGGTGCCGGGGTCCCGACATCACCTTTTGACGCCATCCGGGCACCAGACCCGACCCGGGGTCCAGGGGCCGATATGGAGAATCGAAAGTGGGACCTCGGATGCCGGGGTCCGGACATCACCCTGTGACACCACCAGGGGACCCGAACTGACCCAGGGTCCAGGGGCCGGTATGGGGAATGGAACCTGGGACCTCGCGTGCAGGGGTCCCGACATCACCCTGTGACGCCACCCGGGGACCCGACCCGACCCGGGGTCCAGGGGCCAGTATGGGGAATCGAACCTGCGACCTCAGGTGCCGGGGTCCCGACATCACCCTGTGACGCCACCCGGGGACCCGACCCGACCCGGGGTCCAGGGGCCGGTATGGGGAATCGAACCTGGGACCTCGGGTGCCGGGGTCTTGACATCACCCTGTGATGCCACCCGGGGATCCGACCCGACCCGGGGTTTTTTGACTTGTATGGCGAATCGAACCTGGGACCTCGCGTGCCGGGGTCCCGACATCACCCTGTGACGCCACCTAGGGACTTGAGCCGACCCGGGGTTTTTTGGCCGGTTTGGGGAATCGAACCTGGGACCTCGTGTGCCGGAGTCCCGACATCACCCTGTGAGGCCACCCGGGGACCCGACCCGACCCGGGGTCCAGGGGCCGGTATGGGGAATCGAACCTGGGAAGTCGGCTGCCAGGTTCCTGACATCACCCTGTGATGCCACCCGGGGACCCGAGCCGAGCCGGCGTCCAGGGGCCGGTATGGGGAATCGAACCTGGGACCTCGGATGCCGGGGTCCCGACATCACCCTGTGACGCCACCCAGGCGCCCGACCCGACCCGGGGTACAGGGGCCGGTATGGGGAATCGAACCTGCGACCTCGGGTGCCGGGGTCCCGACATCACCCTGTGACGCCACCCGGGGACCCGAGCCAACCTGGGGTCCAGGGGTCGGTATGGGGAATCGAACATGGGACCTCGGGTGCCGGGGTCCCGACATCACCCTGTGACGCCACCCGGGGACCCGAGCCAACCTGGGGTCCAGGGGTCGGTATGGGGAATCGAACCAGGGACCTCGGGTGCCGGGGTCCCGACATCACCCTGTGACGCCACCCGGGGACCCGAGCCGACCCGGGGTCTTCTGGCCGGTATAGGGAATCGAACCAGGGACCTCAGGTGCCGGGGTCCCGACATCACCCTGTGACGCCACCCGGCGACCCGAGCCGACCCGGGGTTTTTTGACTTGTATGGCGAATCGAACCTGGGACCTCGGGTGCCGGGGTCCCGACATCACCCTGTGACGCCACCCGGAGACCCGAGCCGACCTGGGGTCTAGGGTCCGGTATGGGGAATCGAACCTGGGACCTCGCGTGCCGGGGTCCCGACATCACCCTGTGAGGCCACCCGGAGACCCGACCCGACCCGGGGTCCTCTGGCCGGTATAGGGAATCGAACCTGGGACCTCAGGTGCCGGGGTCCCGAAATCACCCTGTGACGCCACCCGGGGACCCGACCCGAGCCGGGGTTTTTTGGCCGGTATGGGGAATCGAACCTGAGACCTCGGGTGCCGGAGTCCCGACATCACCCTGTGACGCCACCCGGGGACCTGACCCGACCCGGGGTCCAGGGGCCAGTATGGGGAATCGAACCTGGGACGTCGGGTACCAGGTTCCCGACATCAACCTGTGATCCCACCCGGGGACCTTAGCCGACCCGGGTCCAGGGGCCGGTATGGGGAATCGAACCTGGGACCTCAGGTGCCGGGGTCCCGACATCACCCTGTGACGCCACCCAGGCGCCCGACCCGACCCGGGGTCCTGGGCCGGTATGGGGAATCGAACCTGGGACCTCGGGTGCCGGGGTCCCGACATAACCCTGTGACGCCACCCGGGGACCCGACCCGACCCGGCGTTTTTTGACCGGTATGGGGAATCGAACATTGGTCGTCGGCTTCCAGGTTCCCGACATCACAATTTGACGCCACTTGGGGGCCCGACCCGACCCCGGGTGTAGGGGCCGGTATGGGGAATCGAACCTGGGACCTCGGGTGCCGGGGTCCCGACATCACCCTGTGACGCCACCCGGGGACCAGACCTGACCCGGGGTCCTGGGGCCGGTATGGGGAATCGAACCTGGGACGTCGACTGCCGGGTTCCGGACATCACCCTGTGACTCCACCCGGGGACCATATACGACCCGGGGTCGAGGGGCCGGTATGGGGAATCGAACCTGGGTTCTCAGGTGCCGGGGTCCCGACATCACCCTGTGACGCCACCCGGGGACCTGACCCGACCCGGGGTTTTTTGACTGGTATGGGGAATCGAACCTGGGACGTCGGGTGCCGGGGTCTCGACATCACATTGTGACGCCACCCGGGCACCCGAGCAGACCCGGGGTTTTTTGGCCGGTTTGGGGAATCGAACCTGGGACCTCGCGTGCCGGGGTCCCGACATCACCCTGTGACGCCACCCGGGCACCCGAGCAGACCCGGGGTCCAGGGGCCGGTTTGGGGAATCGAACCTGGCACCTCGCGTGCCGGGGTCCCGACATCATCCTGTGACGCCACCCGGGGACCATATACGACCCGGGGTCGAGGGGCCGGTATGGGGAATCGAACCTGGGTTCTCGGGTGCCGGGGTCCCGACATCACCCTGTGACGCCACCCGGGGACCCGACCCGACCCGGGGTTTTTTTGACTTGTATGGCGAATCGAACCTGGGACCTTGGGTGCAGGGGTCCCGACATCACCCTGTGACGCTACCCGGGGACCCGAGCCGTCCTGGGGTCCAGGGGCCGGTATGGCAAATCGAACCTGGGACCTCGGGTGCCGGGGTCCCAACATCACCCTGTGACCCCACCCGGGGACCCGAGCCGACCCGGGGTCCAGGGGCCGGTATAGGGAATCGAACCTGGGACCTCGGGTGCCGGGGTCCCGACATCACCCTTTGGCGCCACCCGGGGACCCGAACCGACCCGGGGTTTTTTGACTGGAATAGGGAATCGAACCTGGGACCTCGGGTGCCGGGGTCCCGACATTATCCTGTGACGCCACCCGGGGATCCGACCCGACCCGGGGTTTTTTGACTTGTATGGAGAATCGAACCTGCGACCTCAGGTGCCGGGGTCCCGACATCAGCTTTTGATGCCATCCGGGCACCAGACCAGACCCGGAGTCCAGGGGCCGATATGGGGAATCGAAAGTGGGACCTCGGATGCCGGGGTCCGGACATCACCCTGTGACGCCACCAGGGGACCCGAACTGACCCAGGGTCCAGGGGCCGGTATGGGGAATGGAACCTGGGACCTCGCGTGCAGGGGTCCCGACAGCACCCTGTGACGCCACCCGGGGACCCGACCCGACCCGGGGTCCAGGGGCCGGTATGGGGAATCGAACCTGGGACCTCGGGTGCCGGGGTCCCGACATCACCCTGTGACGCCACCCGGGGACCCGACCCGACCCGGGGTTTTTTGAGTTGTATGGCGAATCGAATCTGGGACCTCGGGTGCCGGGGTCCTGACATCACCCTGTGACGCCACCAGGGGACCCGACCCGACCCGGGGTTTTTTGCCGGTATGGGGAATCGAACCTGGGACCTCAGGTGCCGGGGTCCCGACATCACCCTGTGACGCCACCCAGGCGCCCGACCCGACCCGGGGTCCTGGGCCGGTATGGGGAATCGAACCTGGGACCTCGGGTGCCAGGGTCCCGACATCACCCTGTGACGCCACCCGGAGACCCGAGCCGACCCGGGGTTTTTTGACTTGTATGGCGAATCGAACCTGGGACCTTGCGTGCCGGGGTCCCGACATCAGACTGTGACGCCACCCGGGAACCCGAGCCGACCCGGGGTCCTCTGGCCGGTATATGGAATCGAACCTGGGACCTCAGGTGCCGGGGTCCCGAAATCACCCTGTGACGCCACCCGGGGACCCGACCCGACCCGGGGTTTTTTGGCCGGTATGGGGAATCGAACCTGGGACCTCGGGTGCCGGAGTCCCGACATCACCCTGTGACGCCACCCGGGGACCTGACCCGACCCAGGGTCCAGGGGCCGGTATGGGGAATCGAACCTGGGACATCGGCTGCCAGGTTCCCGACATCACCCTGTGATCCCACCCGGGGACCCGAGCCGACCCGGGTCCAGGGGCCGGTATGGGGAATCGAACCTGGGACCTCGGGTGCCGGGGTTCCGACATCACCCTGTGACGCCACCCGGGGACCCGAGCCGAACCGGGGTCCAGGGGCCGGTATGGGGATCGAACCTGGGACCTTGGGTGCCGGGGTCCCGACATCACCCTGTGACGCCACCCAAGGACCCGACCCGACCCGGGGTCCAGGGACCGGTATGCCCCTTAAGCCCCTCCCCTTAAGCCCCTCCCACCCCCTTAGGCCCCTCCCCCCTTACGCCCCTCCCCCTTTGGCACCTCCGCCCTTAAGCCCCGCCCCTTTTCTCCCCCCCCCCCCCAGGTTCTCGGTGCCCTCCGGCCGCTGGACCCAGGTCCTGGCGGGGGGGGTCCCAGGGGGGGCCGGGCCCCTCCCCCCGCGCCTTCCACGCCGCCGCCCTGCGCCCCCCCCTCGGGACCCTGGTGGTCTTGGGGGGGCTGCGGGAGGGGGGGGAGGGGGGGGGGCGAGGGGGGGGGCCCGGGGGGGGGGGCGAGGTCGCCGAAGACGCCTGGGAGCTCGACCTGGGGAGTCTGCAGTGGAGGCAGCACCAGGTGGGGGGGGGGGGGGGGGGCGTGGGGGGGGGGGCGTGGGGGGGGTGTGGGGGGGGGCGTGGGGGGGTTATAGGGGGGGTGGGGGGGGGATATGGGGGGGGTGGGGGGGGGTATGGGGGCGTTATGGGGAGGTTATGGGGGGGTCATGGGGGGGGGATGGGGGGAATGGGGGGGGTATGGGGGGGATATGGGGGGTTGGCTCGGGGGATATGGGGGGTTGGGGATATGAGGTCGAACCTGGGACCTCGGGTGCCGGGATCCGGACATCACCCTGTGACGCCACCCGGGACCTGAGCCGACCCGGGGTTTTTTGGCCGGTATGGGGAATCGAACCTGGGACCTCGGGTGCCGGGGTCCCGACATCACCCTGTGACGCCACCCGGGACCTGAGCCGACCCGGGGTTTTTTGGCCGGTATGGGGAATCGAACCTGGGACCTCGGGTGCCGGGGTCCCGACATCACCCTGTGACGCCACCTGGGGACCTGACCCGACCCGGGGTCTAGGGGCCGGTATGGGGAATCGAACCTGGGACCTCAGGTGCCGGGGTCCTGACATCACCCTGTGACGCAACCTGGGGTCCTGACCTGACACAGGGTCCACGGGCCGGTATGGGGAATCGAACCTGGGACGTCGGGTGCCAGGGTCCCGACGTCACCCTGTGACGCCACCCGGGGACCCAAGCCGACCCGGGGTTTTTTTGGCCGGTATGGGGAATCGAACCTGGGACCTCGGGTGCCGGGGTCCCGACATCACCCTGTGACGCCACCCGGGGACCTGACCTGACCCGGGGTCCAGGGGCCGGTATGGGGAATCGAACCTGGGACCTCGCGTGCTGGGGTCCCGACATTATCCTGTGATGCCACTCTGGGGACCCGAGCCGTCCTGGGGTCCAGGGGCCGGTATGGGGAATCGAACCTATGTCGGGTACAGGGGTCCCGACATCACCCTGTGACGCCACCTGGAGTCCTGACCCGATCCAGGGTTTTTTGACTGCTATGAGGAATCGAACAAGGGACCTCGGCTGCAGGGGTCCCGATATCACCCTGTGACGCCACCCGGGGACCCGAGGCGACCCGGGGTTTTTTTTGCCGGTATGGGGAATCGAACCTGGGACCTCGCGTGCCGGGGTCCCGACATCACCCTGTGACGCCACCCGGGGACCCGACCTGACCCGGGGTCCAGGGGCCGGTTTGGGGAATCGAACCTGAGATGTCGGGTACAGGGGTCCCGACATCACCCTGTGACGCTACCCGGGGACTGGACCCGACCCGGGGTTTTTTGACTGGTATGGAGAATCGAACAAGGGACCTCGGGCGCCGGGTTCCCGACATTACCCTGTGACACCACCAGGGGACCCGACCCGACCCGGGGTCCAGGGGCCGGTATGGGGAATCGAACCTGGGACCTCGGGTGCCGGGGTCCCGACATCACTCTGTGACGCCACCCGGGGATCCAACCCGACCCGGTGTTTTTTTGAGTTGTATGGCGAATCGAACCTGGGACCTCGGGTGCCGGGGTCCCGACATCACCCTGTGACGCCACCCGGGGACCAGACCCGACCCGGGGTTTTTTGCCGGTATGGGGAATCGAACCTGGGACCTCAGGTGCCGGGGTCCCGACATCACCCTGTGACGCCACCCAGGCGCCCGACCCAACCCGGGGTCCTGGGCCGGTATGGGGAATCGAACCTGGGACCTCGGGTGCCGGGGTCCCGACATCACCCTGTGACGCCACTCGGCGACCCGAGCCGACCCGGGGTTTTTTGACTTGTATGGTGAATCGAACCTGGGACCTCGGGTTCCGGGGTCCCGACATCACCCTGTGACGCCACCTGGGGATCCGACCCGACCCGGGGTCCAGGGGCCGGTATGGGGAATCGAACCTGGGACGTTGGGTGCCGGGGTCCCGACATCACCCTGTGACGCCACCCGGGGACCCGAGCCGACCCGGGGTTTTTTGGCCGGTATGGGGTATCGAACCTGGGACCTCGGGTGCCGGGGTCCCGACATCACCTTTTGACGCCACACGGGGACCCAAGCCGTCCCGGGGTCCAGGGGCCGGTATGGGGATCGAACCTGCGACCTCGGTTGCCGGGGTCCCGACATTATCCTGTGATGCCACTCCGGGGACCCGACCCGACCTGGGGTCCAGGGGCCGGTATGGGGAATCGAACCTGGGACCTCGGGTGCCGGGGTCTCGACATCACCCTGTGACGCCACCCGGGGGCCCGACCGGATCCCGGGTTTTTTGGCCGGTATGGGGAATCGAACCTGCGACCTCGAGTGCCGGGGTCCCGACATCACCCTGTGACGCCACCCAGCGACCCGACCCGACCCGGGGTCCAGGGGCCGGTATGGGGAATCGAACCTGGGACCTCGGGTGCCGGGGTCCCGACATCACCTTTTGACGCCATCCGGGCACCAGACCCGACCCGGGGTCCAGGGGCCGATATGGAGAATCGAAAGTGGGACCTCGGATGCCGGGGTCCGGACATCACCCTGTGACACCACCAGGGGACCCGAACTGACCCAGGGTCCAGGGGCCGGTATGGGGAATGGAACCTGGGACCTCGGGTGCCGGGGTCCCGACATCACCCTGTGACGCCACCCGGGGACCCGACCCGACCCGGGGTCCAGGGGCCAGTATGGGGAATCGAACCTGCGACCTCAGGTGCCGGGGTCCCGACATCACCCTGTGACGCCACCCGGGGACCCGACCCGACCCGGGGTCCAGGGGCCGGTATGGGGAATCGAACCTGGGACCTCGGGTGCCGGGGTCTTGACATCACCCTGTGATGCCACCCGGGGATCCGACCCGACCCGGGGTTTTTTGACTTGTATGGCGAATCGAACCTGGGACCTCGCGTGCCGGGGTCCCGACATCACCCTGTGACGCCACCTAGGGACTTGAGCCGACCCGGGGTTTTTTGGCCGGTTTGGGGAATCGAACCTGGGACCTCGTGTGCCGGAGTCCCGACATCACCCTGTGAGGCCACCCGGGGACCCGACCCGACCCGGGGTCCAGGGGCCGGTATGGGGAATCGAACCTGGGAAGTCGGCTGCCAGGTTCCTGACATCACCCTGTGATGCCACCCGGGGACCCGAGCCGAGCCGGCGTCCAGGGGCCGGTATGGGGAATCGAACCTGGGACCTCGGATGCCGGGGTCCCGACATCACCCTGTGACGCCACCCAGGCGCCCGACCCGACCCGGGGTACAGGGGCCGGTATGGGGAATCGAACCTGCGACCTCAGGTGCCGGGGTCCCGACATCACCCTGTGACGCCACCCGGGGACCCGACCCGACCCTGGTTCCAGGGGTTGGTATGGGAACCGAACCTGGGACCTCGGGTGCCGGGGTCCCGACATCACCCTGTGACGCCACCCGGGGACCCGACCCGACCCGGGGTCCAGGGGCCAGTATGGGGAATCGAACCTGGGACCTCGGGTGCCGGGGTCCTGACATCACCCTGTGACGCCACCCGGGGACCCGAGCTGACCTGGGGTCCAGGGGCCGGTATGGGGAATCGAACCTGGGACCTCGGGTGCCGGGGTCCCGACATCACCCTGTGACGCCACCCAGGGACTTGAGCCGACCCGGGGTCCAGTGGCCGGTATGGGGAATCGAACCTGGGACCTCGCGTGCTGGGGTCCCGACATCATCCTATGATGCCACCAGGGGACCCGACCCGACCCGGGGTCCAAGGGCCGGTATGGGGAATCGAACCTGGGTCCTCGGGTGCCGGGGTCCCGACATCACCCTGTGACGCCACCCGGGGACCCGACCCGACCCGGGGTCCAGGGGCCGGTATGGGGAATCGAACCTGGGTTCTCGGGTGCCGGGGTCCCGACATCACCCTGTGACGTCACCCGGGGACCCGAGCCGACCCGGGGATTTTTGGCCGGTATGGGGAATCGAACCTGGGACCTCGGGTGCCGGGGTCCCGACATCACCCTGTGACGCCACCCGGGGATCCGACCCGACCCGGGGTTTTTTGACTTGTATGGCGAATCGAACCTGGGACCTCGCGTGCCGGGGTCCCGACATCACCCTGTGACGCCACCCGGGGACCCGACCCGACCCGGGGTCCAGGGGCCGGTATGGGGAATCGAACCTGTGAACTCAGGTGCCGGGGGTCCCGACATCACCTTTTGACGCCATCCGGGCACCAGAGCCGAACCGGGGTCCAGGGGCCGATATGGGGAATCGAAAGTGGGACCTCGGATGCCGGGGTCCGGACATCACCCTGTGACGCCACCAGGGGACCCGAACTGACCGAGGGTCCAGGGGTCAGTATGGGGAATGGAACCTGGGACCTCGCGTGCAGGGGTCCCGACATCACCCTGTGACGCCACCCGGGGACCCGACCCGACCCGGGGTCCTCTGGCCGGTATAGGGAATCGAACCTGGGACCTCAGGTGCCGGGGTCCCGAAATCACCCTGTGACGCCACCCGGGGACCCGACCCGAGCCGGGGTTTTTTGGCCGGTATGGGGAATCGAACCTGAGACCTCGGGTGCCGGAGTCCCGACATCACCCTGTGACGCCACCCGGGGACCTGACCCGACCCGGGGTCCAGGGGCCAGTATGGGGAATCGAACCTGGGACGTCGGGTACCAGGTTCCCGACATCAACCTGTGATCCCACCCGGGGACCTTAGCCGACCCGGGTCCAGGGGCCGGTATGGGGAATCGAACCTGGGACCTCAGGTGCCGGGGTCCCGACATCACCCTGTGACGCCACCCAGGCGCCCGACCCGACCCGGGGTCCTGGGCCGGTATGGGGAATCGAACCTGGGACCTCGGGTGCCGGGGTCCCGACATAACCCTGTGACGCCACCCGGGGACCCGACCCGACCCGGCGTTTTTTGACCGGTATGGGGAATCGAACATTGGTCGTCGGCTTCCAGGTTCCCGACATCACAATTTGACGCCACTTGGGGGCCCGACCCGACCCCGGGTGTAGGGGCCGGTATGGGGAATCGAACCTGGGACCTCGGGTGCCGGGGTCCCGACATCACCCTGTGACGCCACCCGGGGACCAGACCTGACCCGGGGTCCTGGGGCCGGTATGGGGAATCGAACCTGGGACCTCGGGTGCCGGGGTCCCGACATCACCCTGTGACTCCACCCGGGGACCATATACGACCCGGGGTCGAGGGGCCGGTATGGGGAATCGAACCTGGGTTCTCAGGTGCCGGGGTCCCGACATCACCCTGTGACGCCACCCGGGGACCTGACCCGACCCGGGGTTTTTTGACTGGTATGGGGAATCGAACCTGGGACGTCGGGTGCCGGGGTCTCGACATCACATTGTGACGCCACCCGGGCACCCGAGCAGACCCGGGGTTTTTTGGCCGGTTTGGGGAATCGAACCTGGGACCTCGCGTGCCGGGGTCCCGACATCACCCTGTGACGCCACCCGGGCACCCGAGCAGACCCGGGGTCCAGGGGCCGGTTTGGGGAATCGAACCTGGCACCTCGCGTGCCGGGGTCCCGACATCATCCTGTGACGCCACCCGGGGACCATATACGACCCGGGGTCGAGGGGCCGGTATGGGGAATCGAACCTGGGTTCTCGGGTGCCGGGGTCCCGACATCACCCTGTGACGCCACCCGGGGACCCGACCCGACCCGGGGTTTTTTGACTTGTATGGCGAATCGAACCTGGGACCTTGGGTGCAGGGGTCCCGACATCACCCTGTGACGCTACCCGGGGACCCGAGCCGTCCTGGGGTCCAGGGGCCGGTATGGCAAATCGAACCTGGGACCTCGGGTGCCGGGGTCCCAACATCACCCTGTGACCCCACCCGGGGACCCGAGCCGACCCGGGGTCCAGGGGCCGGTATAGGGAATCGAACCTGGGACCTCGGGTGCCGGGGTCCCGACATCACCCTTTGGCGCCACCCGGGGACCCGAACCGACCCGGGGTTTTTTGACTGGAATAGGGAATCGAACCTGGGACCTCGGGTGCCGGGGTCCCGACATTATCCTGTGACGCCACCCGGGGATCCGACCCGACCCGGGGGTTTTTTGACTTGTATGGAGAATCGAACCTGCGACCTCAGGTGCCGGGGTCCCGACATCAGCTTTTGATGCCATCCGGGCACCAGACCAGACCCGGAGTCCAGGGGCCGATATGGGGAATCGAAAGTGGGACCTCGGATGCCGGGGTCCGGACATCACCCTGTGACGCCACCAGGGGACCCGAACTGACCCAGGGTCCAGGGGCCGGTATGGGGAATGGAACCTGGGACCCGTCGCGTGCAGGGGTCCCGACAGCACCCTGTGACGCCACCCGGGGACCCGACCCCGACCCGGGGTCCAGGGGCCGGTATGGGGAATCGAACCTGGGACCTCGGGTGCCGGGTCCCGACATCACCCTGTGACGCCACCCGGGGACCCGACCCGACCCGGGTTTTTTGAGTTGTATGGCGAATCGAATCTGGGACCTCGGGTGCCGGGGTCCTGACATCACCCTGTGACGCCACCAGGGGACCCCGACCCGACCCGGGGTTTTTTGCCGGTATGGGGAATCGAACCTGGGACCTCAGGTGCCGGGGTCCCGACATCACCCTGTGACGCCACCCAGGCGCCCGACCCGACCCGGGGTCCTGGGCCGGTATGGGGAATCGAACCTGGGACCTCGGGTGCCAGGGTCCCGACATCACCCTGTGACGCCACCCCGGAGACCCGAGCCGACCCGGGTTTTTTGACTTGTATGACGAATCGAACCTGGGACCTTGCGTGCCGGGGTCCCGACATCAGACTGTGACGCCACCCGGGAACCCGAGCCGACCCGGGGTCCTCTGGCCGGTATATGGAATCGAACCTGGGACCTCAGGTGCCGGGGTCCCCGAAATCACCCTGTGACGCTTCCCGGGGACCCGACCCGACCCGGGGTTTTTTTGGCCGGTATGGGGAATCGAACCTGGGACATCGGCTGCCAGGTTCCCGACATCACCCTGTGATCCCACCCGGGGACCCGAGCCGACCCGGGTCCAGGGGCCGGTATGGGGAATCGAACCTGGGACCTCGGGTGCCGGGGTTCCGACATCACCCTGTGACGCCACCCGGGGACCCGAGCCGAACCGGGGTCCAGGGGCCGGTATGGGGATCGAACCTGGGACCTTGGGTGCCGGGGTCCCGACATCACCCTGTGACGCCACCCAAGGACCCGACCCGACCCGGGGTCCAGGGACCGGTATGCCCCTTAAGCCCCCTCCCCTTAAGCCCCTCCCACCCCCTTAGGCCCCTCCCCCCTTACGCCCCTCCCCCCTTTGGCACCTCCGCCCTTAAGCCCCGCCCCTTTTCTCCCCCCCCCCCCCAGGTTCTCGGTGCCCTCCGGCCGCTGGACCCAGGTCCTGGCGGGGGGGTCCCAGGGGGGGCCGGGCCCCTCCCCCCCCGCGCCTTCCACGCCGCCGCCCTGCGCCCCCCCCTCGGGACCCTGGTGGTCTTGGGGGGGCTGCGGGAGGGGGGGGGAGGGGGGGGGGCGAGGGGGGGGGCCCGGGGGGGGGGGCGAGGTCGCCGAAGACGCCTGGGAGCTCGACCTGGGGAGTCTGCAGTGGAGGCAGCACCAGGTGGGGGGGGGGGGGGGGGGGCGTGGGGGGGGGCGTGGGGGGGGTGTGGGGGGGGGGCGTGGGGGGGTTATAGGGGGGGTGGGGGGGGGGATATGGGGGGGGTGGGGGGGGTGTATGGGGGCGTTATGGGGAGGTTATGGGGGGGTCATGGGGGGGGGATGGGGGGAATGGGGGGGGGTATGGGGGGATATGGGGGGTTGGCTCGGGTGGATATGGGGGGTTGGGGAATATGAGGTCGAACCTGGGACCTCGGGTGCCGGGATCCGGACATCACCCTGTGACGCCACCCGGGACCTGAGCCGACCCGGGGGTTTTTTGGCCGGTATGGGGAATCGAACCTGGGACCTCGGGTGCCGGGGTCCCGACATCACCCTGTGACGCCACCCGGGACCTGAGCCGACCCGGGGTTTTTTGGCCGGTATGGGGAATCGAACCTGGGACCTCGGGTTGCCGGGGTCCCGACATCACCCTGTGACGCCACCTGGGGACCTGACCCGACCGGGGTCTAGGGGCCGGTATGGGGAATCGAACCTGGGACCTCAGGTGCCGGGGGTCCTGACATCACCCTGTGACGCAACCTGGGGTCCTGACCTGACACAGGGTCCACGGGCCGGTATGGGGAATCGAACCTGGGACGTCGGGTGCCAGGGTCCCGACGTCACCCTGTGACGCCACCCGGGGACCCAAGCCGACCCGGGGTTTTTTGGCCGGTATGGGGAATCGAACCTGGGACCTCGGGTGCCGGGGTCCCGACATCACCCTGTGACGCCACCCCGGGACCTGACCTGACCCCGGGGTCCAGGGGCCGGTATGGGGAATCGAACCTGGGACCTCGCGTGACGGGGTCCCGACATTATCCTGTGATGCCACTCTGGGGACCCGAGCCGTCCTGGGGTCCAGGGGCCGGTATGGGGAATCGAACCTATGTCGGGTACAGGGGTCCCGACATCACCCTGTGACGCCACCTGGAGTCCTGACCCGATCCAGGGTTTTTTGACTGCTATGAGGAATCGAACAAGGGACCTCGGCTGCAGGGGTCCCGATATCACCCTGTGACGCCACCCGGGGACCCGAGGCGACCCGGGGGTTTTTTTGCCGGTATGGGGAATCGAACCTGGGACCTCGCGTGCCGGGGTCCCGACATCACCCTGTGACGCCACCCGGGGACCCGACCTGACCCGGGGTCCAGGGGCCGGTTTGGGGAATCGAACCTGAGATGTCGGGTACAGGGGTCCCGACATCACCCTGTGACGCTACCCGGGGACTGGACCCGACCCGGGGTTTTTGACTGGTATGGGGAATCGAACAAGGGACTCGGGCGCCGGGTTCCCGACATTACCCTGTGACACCACCAGGGGACCCGACCCGACCCGGGGTCCAGGGGCCGGTATGGGGAATCGAACCTGGGACCTCGGGTGCCGGGGTCCCGACATCACTCTGTGACGCCACCCGGGGGATCCAACCCGACCCGGTGTTTTTTGAGTTGTATGGCGAATCGAACCTGGGACCTCGGGTGCCGGGGTCCCGACATCACCCTGTGACGCCACCCGGGGACCAGACCCGACCCGGGGTTTTTTGCCGGTATGGGGAATCGAACCTGGGACCTCAGGTGCCGGGGGTCCCGACATCACCCTGTGACGCCACCCAGGCGCCCGACCCGACCGGGGTCCTGGGCCGGTATGGGGAATCGAACCTGGGGACCTCGGGTGCCGGGGTCCCGACATCACCCTGTGACGCCACTCGGCGACCCGAGCCGACCCGGGGTTTTTTTGACTTGTATGGTGAATCGAACCTGGGACATCGGGTTCCGGGGGTCCCTACATCACCCTGTGACGCCACCTGGGGATCCGACCCGACCCGGGGTCCAGGGGCCGGTATGGGGAATCGAACCTGGGACGTTGGGTGCCGGGGGTCCCGACATCACCCTGTGACGCCACCCCGGGGACACCGAGCCGACCCGGGGTTTTTTTGGCCGGTATGGGGTATCGAACCTGGGACCTCGGGTGCCGGGGTCCCGACATCACCTTTTGAACGCCAACACACGGGGGACCCAAGCCGTCCCGGGGTCCAGGGGCCGGTATGGGATCGAACCTGCGACCTCGGTTGCCGGGGTCCCGACATTATCCTGTGATGCCACTCCGGGGACCCCGACCCGACCTGGGTCCAGGGGCCGTATGGGGAATCGAACCTGGGACCTCGGGTGCCGGGGTCTCGACATCACCCTGTGACGCCAACCCGGGGGCCCGACCGGATCCGGGGTTTTTTGGCCGGTATGGGGAATCGAACCTGCGACCTCGAGTGCCGGGGTCCCGACATCACCCTGTGACGCCACCCAGCGACCCGACCCGACCCGGGGTCCAGGGGCCGGTATGGGGAATCGAACCTGGGACCTCGGGTGCCGGGGTCCCGACATCACCTTTTGACGCCATCCGGGCACCAGACCAGACCCGGGGTCCAGGGGCCGATATGGGGAATCGAAAGTGGGACCTCGGATGCCGGGGTCCGGACATCACCCTGTGACACCACCAGGGGACCCGAACTGACCCAGGGTCCAGGGGCCGGTATGGGGAATGGAACCTGGGACCTCGCGTGCAGGGGTCCCGACATCACCCTGTGACGCCACCCGGGGACCCGACCCGACCCGGGGTCCAGGGGCCAGTATGGGGAATCGAACCTGCGACCTCAGGTGCCGGGGTCCCGACATCACCCTGTGACGCCACCCGGGGACCCGACCCGACCCGGGGTCCAGGGGCCGGTATGGGGAATCGAACCTGGGACCTCGGGTGCCGGGGTCTTGACATCACCCTGTGATGCCACCCGGGGATCCGACCCGACCCGGGGTTTTTTGACTTGTATGGCGAATCGAACCTGGGACCTCGCGTGCCGGGGTCCCGACATCACCCTGTGACGCCACCTAGGGACTTGAGCCGACCCGGGGTTTTTTGGCCGGTTTGGGGAATCGAACCTGGGACCTCGTGTGCCGGAGTCCCGACATCACCCTGTGAGGCCACCCGGGGACCCGACCCGACCCGGGGTCCAGGGGCCGGTATGGGGAATCGAACCTGGGAAGTCGGCTGCCAGGTTCCTGACATCACCCTGTGATGCCACCCGGGGACCTGAGCCGAGCCGGCGTCCAGGGGCCGGTATGGGGAATCGAACCTGGGACCTCGGATGCCGGGGTCCCGACATCACCCTGTGACGCCACCCAGGCGCCCGACCCGACCCGGGGTACAGGGGCCGGTATGGGGAATCGAACCTGCGACCTCAGGTGCCGGGGTCCCGACATCACCCTGTGACGCCACCCGGGGACCCGACCCGACCCTGGTTCCAGGGGTTGGTATGGGAACCGAACCTGGGACCTCGGGTGCCGGGGTCCCGACATCACCCTGTGACGCCACCCGGGGACCCGACCCGACCCGGGGTCCAGGGGCCAGTATGGGGAATCGAACCTGGGACCTCGGGTGCCGGGGTCCTGACATCACCCTGTGACGCCACCCGGGGACCCGAGCTGACCTGGGGTCCAGGGGCCGGTATGGGGAATCGAACCTGGGACCTCGGGTGCCGGGGTCCCGACATCACCCTGTGACGCCACCCAGGGACTTGAGCTGACCCGGGGTCCAGTGGCCGGTATGGGGAATCGAACCTGGGACCTCGCGTGCCGGGGTCCCGACATCATCCTATGATGCCACCAGGGGACCCGACCCGACCCGGGGTCCAAGGGCCGGTATGGGGAATCGAACCTGGGTCCTCGGGTGCCGGGGTCCCGACATCACCCTGTGACGCCACCCGGGGACCCGACCCGACCCGGGGTCCAGGGGCCGGTATGGGGAATCGAACCTGGGTTCTCGGGTGCCGGGGTCCCGACATCACCCTGTGACGTCACCCGGGGACCCGAGCCGACCCGGGGATTTTTGGCCGGTATGGGGAATCGAACCTGGGACCTCGGGTGCCGGGGTCCCGACATCACCCTGTGACGCCACCCGGGGATCCGACCCGACCCGGGGTTTTTTGACTTGTATGGCGAATCGAACCTGGGACCTCGCGTGCCGGGGTCCCGACATCACCCTGTGACGCCACCCGGGGACCCGAACTGACCGAGGGTCCAGGGGTCAGTATGGGGAATGGAACCTGGGACCTCGCGTGCAGGGGTCCCGACATCACCCTGTGACGCCACCCGGGGACCCGACCCGACCCGGGGTCCAGGGGCCGGTATGGGGAATCGAACCTGCGACCTCAGGTGCCGGGGTCCCGACATCACCCTGTGATGCCACCCGGGGACCAGACCCGACCTGGGGTCTAGGGGCCGGTATGGGGAATCGAACCTGGGACCTCGGGTGCCGGGGTGCCGACATCACCCTGTGACGCCACCCGGGGACCCGACCCGACCCGGGGTTTTTTGAGTTGTATGGCGAATCGAATCTGGGACCTCGGGTGCCGGGGTCCTGACATCACCCTGTGACGCCACCAGGGGACCCGACCCGACCCGGGGTTTTTTGCCGGTATGGGGAATCGAACCTGGGACGTTGGGTGCCGGGGTCCCGACATAACCCTGTGATGCCACCCAGGCGCCCGACCCGACCCGGGGTCCAGGGGCCGGTATGGGGAATCGAACCTGGGACCTCGGGTGCCGGGGTCCCGACATCACCCTGTGACGCCACACGGGGACCCGACCCGACCTGGGGTTTTTTGGCCGGTATGGGGAATGGAACCTGGGACCTCGCGTGCCGGGGTCCTGACATCACCCTGTGACGCCACCCGGGGACCCGACCCGACCTGGGTTCCAGGGGCCGGTATGGGGAATCGAACAAGGGACCTCGGCTGCCGGGGTCCCGACATCATCCTGTGACGCCACCCGGGCACCCGAGCCGACCTGGGGTCTAGGGGCCGGTATGGGGAATCGAACCTGGGACCTCGGGTGCCGGGGTCCCGACATCACCCTGTGACGCCACCCGGGGACCCGAGCCGACCTGGGGTCCAGGGGTCGGTATGGGGAATCGAACCTGGGACCTCGGGTGCCGGGGTCCCGACATCACCCTGTGACGCCACCCGGGGACCCGAGCCGACCTGGGGTCCAGGGGTCGGTATGGGGATCGAAGCTGCGACCTCGGGTGCCGGGGTCCCGACATCACCCTGTGACGCCACCCAGGGACCCGAGCCGACCTGGGGTCTAGGGGCCGGTAGTGGGAATCGAACCTGGGACCTCGGGTGCCGGGGTCCCGACATCACCTTTTGACGCCACACGGGGACCCAAGCCGTCCCGGGGTGCAGGGGCCGGTATGGGGAATCGAACCTGGGACCTCGGGTGCCGGGGTCTCGACATCACCCTGTGATGCCACCCGGGGACCCGACCGGATCCGGGGTTTTTTGGCCGGTATGGGGAATCGAACCTGGGACCTCGAGTGCCGGGGTCCCGACATCACCCTGTGACGCCACCCAGGGACCCGACCCGACCCGGGGTTTTTTGGCCAGTATGGGGAATCGAACCTGGGACCTCGGGTGCCGGGGTCCCGACATCACCCTGTGACGCCACCAGGGGACCCGAACTGACCCAGGGTCCAGGGGTCGGTATGGGGAATCGAACCTGGGACCTCGGGTGCCGGGGTCCCGACATAACCCTGTGACGCCACCCAGGCGCCCGACCCGACCCGGGGTCCAGGGGCCGGTATGGGGAATCGAACCTGGGACCTCAGGTGCCGGGGTCCCGACATCACCCTGTGACGTCACCCGGGGACCCGACCCGACCCGGGGTCCTGGGGCCGGTATGGGGAATCGAACCTGGGACCTCGGGTGCCTGGGTCCCGACATCACCCTGTGACCCCACCCGGGGATCCGACCCGACCCGGGGTTTTTTGGCCGGTATGGGGAATCGAACCTGGGACGTCGGGTGCCGGGGTCCCGACATCACCCTTGACGCCACCCGGGGACCCGAGCCGATCCGGGGTTTTTTGGCCGGTATGGGGAATCGAACCTGGGACCTTGCGTGCCGGGGTCCCGACATCACCCTGTGACGCCACCCGGGGACCCGACCCGACCCAGGGTTTTTTGGCCGGTATGGGGAATCGAACCTGGGACCTCGGGTGCCGGGGTCCCGACATCACCCTGTGACGCCACCAGGGGACCCGACCCGACCCGGGGTCCAGGGGCCGGTATGGGGAATCGAACCTGGGACCTCGGGTGCCGGGGTCCTGACATCACCCTGTGACGCCACCCGGGGACCCGAGCCGACCCGGGGTCCAGGGGCCGGTATGGGGAATCGAACCTGGGACCTCAGGTGCCGGGATCCCGACATCACCCTTTGACGCCACCCGGGGACCAGAGCAGACCCGGGGTTTTTTGGCCGGTTTGGGGAATCGAACCTGGGACCTCGCGTGCCGGAGTCCCGACATCACCCTGTGACGTCACCCGGGGACCTGACCCGATCCGGGGTTTTTGGACTGGTATGGGGAATCGAACCTGGGACCTCGGGTGCCAGGTTTCCCGACATCACCCTGTTACGCCACCCGGGGACCTGACCCGACCCGGGGTCCTGGGGCCGGTATGGGGAATCGAACCTGGGACCTCGGGTGCCGGGGTCCAGACATCACCCTGTGACGCCACCCGGGGACCTGACCCGACCCGGGGTCCAGGGGCCGGTATGGGGAATCGAACCTGGGTCCTTGGGTGCCGGGGTCCCAACATCACCCTGTGACGCCACCCGAGGACCTGACCCGACCCGGGGTTTTTGGACTGGTATGGGGAATCGAACCTGGGACGTCGGGTGCCGGGGTCCCGACATCACACTGTGACGCCACCCGGGCACCCGAGCAGACCCGGGGTTTTTTGGCCGGTTTGGGGAATCGAACCTGGGACCTCGGGTGCCGGGGTCCCAACATCACCCTGTGACGCCACCCGAGGACCTGACCCGACCCGGGGTTTTTGGACTGGTATGGGGAATCGAACCTGGGACGTCGGGTGCCGGGGTCCCGACATCACACTGTGACGCCACCCGGGCACCCGAGCAGACCCGGGGTTTTTTGGCCGGTTTGGGGAATCGAACCTGGGACCTCTCGTGCCGGGGTCCCGACATCACACTCTGATGCCACCCGGGCACCCGAGCAGACCCGGGGTCCAGGGGCCGGTTTGGGGAATCGAACCTGGGACCTCGCGTGCCGGGGTCCCAACATCATCCTGTGACGCCACCCGGGGACCATATACGACCCGGGGTCGAGGGGCCGGTATGGGGAATCGAACCTGGGTACTCGGGTGCCGGGGTCCCGACATCACCCTGTGACGCCACCCGGGGACCCGACCCGACCCGGGGTTTTTTGACTTGTATGGCGAATCGAACCTGGGACCTCGGGTGCCGGGGTCCCGACATCACCCTGTGACGCCACCCGGGGATCCAACCCGACCCGGGGTATTTTGGCCGGTATGGGGAATCGAACCAGTGACGTCGGCTGCCGGGGTCCCGACATCACCCTGTGACGCCACCCGGGGACCCGACCCAACCCGGGGTTTTTTGGCCGGTATTTGGAATTGAACCTGGGACCTCGGGTGCCGGCGTCCCAACATCACCCTGTGACGCTACCCGGGGACCCGAGCCGACCTGGGTTTCAGGGGCCGGTATGGGAATAGAACCTGGGACCTCGCGTGCCGGGGTCCCGACATCACCCTGTGATGGCACACGGGGACCAGAGCCGTCCTGGGGTCCAGGGGCCGGTATGGCGAATCGAACCTGGGACCTCGGGTGCCGGGGTCCCGACATCACCCTGTGACGCCACCCAGGGACCCGAGCCGACCCGGGGATTTTTGGCCGGTATGGGGAATCGAACCTGCGACCTCGGGTGCCGGGTTCCCGACATCACCCTGTGACGCCACCAGGGGACCCGACCCGACCCGGGGTCCAGGGGCCGGTATGGGGAATCGAACCTGGGACCTCGGGTGCCGGGGTCCCGACATCACCCTGTGACCCCACCCGGGGACCCGAGCCGACCTGGGGACCAGGGGCCGGTATGGGGAATCGAACCTGGGTCCTTGGGTGCCGGGGTCCCAACATCACCCTGTGACGCAACCCGAGGACCTGACCCGACCCGGGGTTTTTTGACTGGTATGGGGAATCGAACCTGGGACCTCGCGTGCTGGAGTCCCGACATCACCCTGTGACGTCACCCGGGGACCTGACCCGATCCGGGGTTTTTGGACTGGTATGGGGAATCGAACCTGGGACCTCGCGTGCCAGGTTTCCCGACATCACCCTGTGACGCCACCCGGGGACCCGAGCCGACCCAGGGTCCTGGGGCCGGTATGGGGAATCGAACCTGGGACCTCAGGTGCCGGGGTCCCGACATCACCCTGTGACGCCACCCGGGCACCTGACCCGACCCGGGGTCCAGGGGCCGGTATGGGGAATCGAACCTGGGTCCTTGGGTGCCGGGGTCCCAACATCACCCTGTGACGCCACCCGAGGACCTGACCCGACCCGGGGTTTTTTGACTGGTATGGGGAATCGAACCTGGGACGTCGGGTGCCGGGGTCCCGACATCACACTGTGACGCCACCCGGGCACCCGAGCAGACCCGGGGTTTTTTGGCCGGTTTGGGGAATCGAACCTGGGACCTCGCGTGCCGGGGTCCCGACATCACACTGTGACGCCACCCGGGCACCCGAGCAGACCCGGGGTCCAGGGGCCGGTTTGGGGAATCGAACCTGGGACCTCGCGTGCCGGGGTCCCAACATCATCCTGTGACGCCACCCGGGGACCATATACGACCCGGGGTCGAGGGGCCGGTATGGGGAATCGAACCTGGGTTCTCGGGTGCCGCGGTCCAGACATCACCCTGTGACGCCACCCGGGGACCCGACCCGACCCGGGGTTTTTTGACTTGTATGGCGAATCGAACCTGGGACCTCGGGTGCCGGGGTCCCGACATCACCCTGTGACGCCACCCGGGGATCCGATCTGACCCGGGGTATTTTGGCCGGTATGGGGAATCGAACCAGTGACGTCGGCTGCCGGGGTCCCGACGTCACCCTGTGACGCCACCCGGGGACCCGACCCAACCCGGGGTTTTTTGGCCGTTATTTGGAATTGAACCTGGGACCTCGGGTGCCAGCGTCCCAACATCACCCTGTGACCCCACCAGGGGACCCGAGCCGACCCGGGTTCCAGGGGCCTGTATGGGAATAGAACCTGCGACCTCGCGTGCCGGGGTCCCGACATCACACTGTGACGCCACCCGGGCACCAGAGCCGACCTGGGGTCTAGGGGCCGGTATGGGGAATTGAACCTGGGACCTCAGGTGCCGGGGTCCCGACATCACCCTGTGACGCCACCCGGGGACCCGAGCCGACCTGGGGTCCAGGGGTCGGTATGGCGAATCGAACCTGGGACCTCGGGTGCCGGGGTCCCGACATCACCCTGTGACGCCACCCGGGGATCCAACCCGACCCGGGGTCCTCTGGCCGGTATAGGGAATCAAACCTGGGACCTCAGGTGCCGGGGTCCCGACATCACCCTGTGATGCCACCCGGCGACCCGAGCCGACCCGGGGTTTTTTGACTTGTATGGCGAATCGAACCTGGGACCTCGCGTGCCGGGGTCCCGACATCACCCTGTGACGCCACCCAGGGACCCGAGCCGACCTGGGGTCTAGGGGCCGGTATGGGGAATCGAACCTGGGACCTCAGGTGCCGGGGTCCCGACATCACCCTGTGACGCCACCCGGGGACCCGAGCCGACCTGGGGTCCAGGGGTCGGTATGGGGAATCGAACCTGGGACCTCGGGTGCCGGGGTCCCGACATCACCCTGTGACGCCACCCGGGGTCCCGAGCCGACCCGGGGTCCTCTGGCCGGTATAGGGAATCGAACCAGGGACCTCAGGTGCCGGGGTTCCGAAATCACCCTGTGACGCAACCTGGGGTCCTGACCTGACACAGGGTCCACGGGCCGGTATGGGGAATCGAACCTGGGACGTCGGGTGCCAGGGTCCCGACGTCACCCTGTGACGCCACCCGGGGACCTGACCCGACCCGGGGTCCAGGGGCCGGTATGGGGAATCGAACCTGGGACCTCGCGTGCCGGGGTCCCGACATTATCCTGTGATGCCACTCCGGGGACCCGAGCCGTCCTGGGGTCCAGGGGCTGGTATGGGGAATCGAACCTGAGATGTCGGGTACAGGGGTCCCGACATCACCCTGTGACGCCACCCGGAGTCCTGACCCGATCCAGGGTTTTTTAACTGCTATGAGGAATCGAAGAAGGGGCCTCGGCTGCCGGGGTCCCGATATCACCCTGTGACGCCACCCGGGGACCCGACCCGACCCGGAGTTTTTTTGCCGGTATGGGGAATCGAATCTGGGACCTCGCGTGCCGGGGTCCTGACATCACCCTGTGACGCCACCCGGGGACCCGAGCCGTCCTGGGGTCCAGGGGTCAGTATGGGGAATCGAACAAGGGACCTCGGCTGCCGGGGTCCGGACATCACACTGTGACGCCACCCGGGCACCCGAGCCGACCTGGGGTCTAGGGGCCGGTATGGGGAATCGAACCTGGGACCTCGGGTGCCGGGGTCCCGACATCACCCTGTGACGCCACCCGGGGACCCGAGCCAACCCCGGGTGTAGGGGCCGGTATGGGGAATCGAACCTGGGACCTCGGGTGCCGGGGTCCCGACATCACCCTGTGACGCCACCCGGGGACCCGAGCCGACCCGGGGTCCTCTGGCCGGTATAGGGAATCGAACCTGGGACCTCAGGTGCCGGGGTCCCGACATCACCCTGTGACGCCACCCGGCGACCCGAGCCGACCCGGGGTTTTTTGACTTGTATGGCGAATCGAACCTGGGACCTCGCGTGCCGGGGTCCCGACATCACCCTGTGACGCCACCCAGGGACCCCAGCCGACCTGGGGTCTAGGGGTCGGTATGGGGAATCGAACCTGGGACCTCGGGTGCCGGGGTCCCGACATCACCCAGTGACGCCACCCGGGGACCCGAGCCAACCTGGGGTCCAGGGGTCGGTATGGGGAATGGAACCTGGGACCTCGGGTGCCGGGGTCCCGACATCACCCTGTGACGCCACCCGGGGTCCCGAGCCGACCCGGGGTCCTCTGGCCGGTATGGGGAATCGAACCTGGGACCTCGCGTGTCGGCGTCCCAACATCACCCTGTGACGCAACCTGGGGTCCTGACCTGACACAGGGTCCACGGGCCGGTATGGGGAATCGAACCTTGGACGTCGGGTTCCAGGGTCCCGACGTCACCCTGTGACGCCACCCGGGGACCAAAGCCGACCCGGGGTTTTTTTGCCGGTATGGGGAATCGAACCTGGGACCTCGGGTGCCGGGGTCCCGACATCACCCTGTGACGCCACCCGGGGACCTGACCTGACCCGGGGTCCAGGGGCCGGTATGGGGAATCGAACCTGGGACCTCGCGTGCCGGGGTCCCGACATTATCCTGTGATGCCACTCCGGGGACCCGAGCCGTCCTGGGGTCCAGTGGCCGGTATGGGGAATCGAACCTGAGATGTCGGGTACAGGGGTCCCGACATCACCCTGTGATGCCACCCGGAGTCCTGACCCGATCCAGGGTTTTTTGACTGCTATGAGGAATCGAACAAGGGACCTCGGCTGCCGGGGTCCCGACATCACCCTGTGACGCCACCCGGGGACCCGAGCAGACCCGGGGTTTTTTGGCCGGTTTGGGGAATCGAACCTGGGACCTCGCGTGCCGGGGTCCTGACATCACCCTGTGACGCCACCCGGGGACCTGACCTGACTCGGGGTCCAGGGGCCGGTATGGGGAATCGAACCTGGGACCTCAGGTGCCGGGGTCCCTACATCACCCTGTGACGCCACCTGGGGATCCGACCCGACCCGGGGTCCTGGGGCCGGTATGGGGAATCGAACCTGGGACGTTGGGTGCCGGGGTCCCGACATCACCCTGTGACGCCACCCGGGGACCAGACCCGACCTGGGGTTTTTTGGCCGGTATGGGGAATCGAACCTGGGAGATTGGGTGCCGGGGTCCCGACATCACCTTTTGACGCCACACGGGGACCCAAGCCGTCCCGGGGTCCAGGGGCCGGTATGGGGATCGAACCAGTGTCCTCGGGTGCTGGGGTCCCGACGTCACACTGTGACGCCACCCGGGGACCCGACCCGACCCGGGGTTTTTTGACTGGAATGGGGAATCGAACCTGGGACCTCGGGTGCCGGGGTCCCAACATCACCCTGTGACGCCACAGGGGATCCGACCCGACCCGGCGTCCAGGGGCCGGTATGGGGATTCAACCTGCGACCTCGGGTGTCAGGGTCCCGACATCACCCTGTGACGCCACCCGGCGACCCGACCCGACCCGGGGTCCAGGGGCCGGTATGGGGATCGAACATGCGACCTCGGGTGCCGGGGTCCTGACATCACCCTGTGACGCCACCCGGGGACCTGACCTGACCCGGGGTTTTTTGGCCGTTATTGGGAATCGAACCTGGGACCTCGGGTGCCGGGTTCCCGACATTATCCTGTGATGCCACTCCGGGGACCCGACCCCACCTGGGGTCCAGGGGCCGGTATGGGGAATCGAACCTGGGACCTCGGGTGCCGGGGTCCCGACATCACCCTGTTACGCCAACCGGGGACCCGAGCCAATCTGGGGTCCAGGGGCCGGTATGGGGAATCGAACCTGGGACCTCGGGTGCCGGGGTCCCGACATCACCCTGTGACGTCACCCGTGGACCTGACCCGACCCGGGGTTTTTTGACTGGTATGGGGAATCGAACCTGGGACCTCAGGTGCCGGGGTCCCGACATCACCCTCTGACGCCACCCGGGGACCCGAGGCGACACTGGGTTTTTTGTCCGGTATGGGGAATCGAACCTGGGACCTCGCGTGCCGGGGTCACGACATCACCCTGTGACGCCACCCGGGGGCCCGACCCGACCCGGGGTCCAGGGTCCGGTATGGGGAATCGAACCAGTGTCCTCGGGTGCTGGGGTCCCGACGTCACACTGTGACGCCACCCGGGGACCCGACCCGACCCGGGGTTTTTTGACTGGAATGGGGAATCGAACCTGGGACCTCGGGTGCCGGGGTCCCAACATCACCCTGTGATGCCACAGGGGATCCGACCCGACCCGGCGTCCAGGGGCCGGTATGGGGATTCAACCTGCGACCTCGGGTGTCAGGGTCCCGACATCACCCTGTGACGCCACCCGGGGACCCGAGCCGACCCGGGGTTTTTTGGTCGGTATGGGGAATCGAAACTGGGACCTCGGGTGCCGGGGTCCCGACATCACCCAGTGACGCAAACCGGGGACCCGAGCCGACCTGGGGTCCTGGGGCCAGTATGGGGAATTGAACCTGCGACCTCGGGTGCCGGGGTCCCGATATTATCCTGTGATGCCACCCAGGGACCCGACCCGACCCGGGGTCCATGGGCTGGAATGGGGAATCGAACCTGGGACCTCGTGTGCTGGGGTCCCGACGTCACCCTGTGACGCCACCCGGGGACCCGAGCCGACCCTGGGTTTTTTGGCCGGTATGGGGAATCAAACCTGGGACCTCGGGTGCCGGGGTCCCGACATCACCCTGTGACGCCACCCGGGGGCCCAACCCGACCCGGGGTCCTGGGACCGGTATGGGGAATCGAACCTGGGACCTCGGGTGCCGGCGTCCCGACATCACCCTGTGACGCCACCTGGGGACCAGACACGACCCGGAGTCCAGGGGCCGGTATGGGGAATCGAACCTGGGTCCTCGCGTGCCAGGGTCCCGACATCACCCTGTGACGGCACACGGGGATCCGAGCCGACCCGGGGTCCTGGGCCCGTATGGGGAATCGAACCTGGGACCTCGGGTGCCGGGGTCCCGACATCACCCTGTGACGCCACCCGGGGACCCGAGCCGACCTGGGGTCTAGGGGCCGGTATGGGGAATCGAACCTGGGACCTCGGGTGCCGGGGTCCCGACATCACCCTGTGACGCCACCCGGGGACCCGAGCCGTCCCGGGGCCGGTATGGGGAATCGAACCTGGGAGCTCGTTTGCCGGGGTCACGACATCACCCTGTGACGCAACCCAGGGAACCGACCCGACCCGGGGTCCTGGGGCCGGTATGGGGAATCGAACCTGGGACATCGGGTGCCGGGGTCCTGACATCACCCTGTGACGCCACCAGGGGACAAGACCTGACCCGGGGTCCAGGGGCCGGTATGGGGAATCGAACCTGGGACCTCGGGTGCCGGGGTCCCGACATCACCCTGTGACGCCACCCGGGGATCCGACCCGACCCGGGGTCCAGGGGCCGGTATGGGGAATCGAACCAGTGACATCGGCTGCCGGGGTCCCGACGTCACCCTGTGACGCCACCCGGGGACCCGACCCAACCCGGGGTTTTTTGGCCGGTATTTGGAATTGAACCTGGGACCTCGGGTGCCAGCGTCCCAACATCACCCTGTGACCCCACCCGGGGACCCGAGCCGACCCGGGTTCCAGGGGCCGGTATGGGAATAGAACCTGCGACCTCGCGTGCCGGGGTCCCGACATCACCCTGTGATGCCACACGGGGACCCGAGCCGACCTGGCGTCTAGGGGCCGGTATGGGGAATCGAACCTGGGACCTCAGGTGCCGGGGTCCCAAAATCACCCTGTGACGCAACCTGGGGACCTGACCTGACACAGGGTCCACGGGCCGGTATGGGGAATTGAACCTGGGACGTCGGGTGCCAGGGTCCCGACGTCACCCTGTGACGCCACCCGGGGACCTGACCTGACCCGGGGTCCAGGGGCCGGTATGGGGAATCGAACAAGGGACCTCGCGTGCCGGGGTCCCGACATTATCCTGTGATGCCACTCCGGGGACCCGAGCCGTCCTGGGGTCCAGGGGCCGGTATGGGGAATCGAACCTGAGATGTCGGGTACAGGGGTCCCGACATCACCCTGTGACGCCACCCGGAGTCCTGACCCTATCCAGGGTTTTTTGACTGCTATGAGGAATCGAACAAGGGACCTCGGCTGCCGGGGTCCCGATATCACCCTGTGACGCCACCCGGGGACCCGACCCGACCCGGAGTTTTTTTGCCGGTATGGGGAATCGAACCTGGGACCTCGCGTGCCGGGGTCCTGACATCACCCTGTGACGCCACCCGGGGACCCGAGCCGACCTGGGGTCCAGGGGTCGGTATGGGGAATCGAACAAGGGACCTCGGCTGCCGGGGTCCCGACATCACACTGTGACGCCACCCGGGCACCCGAGCCGACCTGGGGTCCAGGGGTCGGTATGGGGAATCGAACCTGGGACCTCGGGTGCCGGGGTCCCGACATCACCCTGTGACGCCACCCGGGGACCCGAGCCGACCCGGGGTCCTCTGCCCGGTATAGGGAATCGAACCTGGGACCTCAGGTGCCGGGGTCCCGACATCACCCTGTGACGCCACCCGGCGACCCGAGCCGACCTGGGGTTTTTTGACTTGTATGGCGAATCGAACCTGGGACCTCGCGTGCCGGGGTCCCAACATCACCCTGTGACGCCACCCAGGGACCAGAGCCGACCTGGGGTCTAGGGGCCGGTATGGGGAATCGAACCTGGGACCTCGGGTGCCGGGGTCCCGACATCACCCTGTGACGCCACCCGGGGACCCGAGCCAACCTGGGGTCCAGGGGTCGGTATGGGGAATGGAACCTGGGACCTCGGGTGCCGGGGTCCCGACATCACCCTGTGACGCCACCCGGGGTCCCGAGCCGACCCGGGGTCCAGGGGCCGGTATGGGGAATCGAACCTGGGACCTCGCGTGCCGGCGTCCCAATATCACCCTGTGACGCAACCTGGGGTCCTGGCCTGACACAGGGTCCACGGGCCGGTATGGGGAATCGAACCTTGGACGTCGGGTGCCAGGGTCCCGACGTCACCCTGTGACGCCACCCGGGGACCAAATCCGACCCGGGGTTTTTTTGCCGGTATGGGGAATCGAACCTGGGACCTCGGGTGCCGGGGTCCCGACATCACCCTGTGACGCCACCCGGCGACCCGAGCCGACCCGGGGTTTTTTGACTGGAATGGGGAATCGAACCTGGGACCTTGGGTGCCGGGGTCCCAACATCACCCTGTGACGCCACAGGGGATCCGACCCGACCCGGCGTCCAGGGGCCAATATGGGGATTCAACCTGCGACCTCGGGTGTCAGTGTCCCGACATCACCCTGTGACGCCACCCGGCGACCCGACCCGACCCGGGGTCCAGGGGCCGGTATGGGGATCGAACCTGCGACCTCGGGTGCCGGGGTCCTGACATCACCCTGTGACGCCACCCAGGGACCTGACTCGACCCGGGGTTTTTTGGCCGGTATGGGGATCGAACCTGCGACCTCGGGTGCCGGGGTCCCGACATTATCCTGTGATGCCACTCCGGGGACCCGACCCGACCTGGGGTCCAGGAGCCGGTATGGGGAATCGAACCTGGGACCTCGGGTGCCGGGGTCCCGACATCACCCAGTGACGCCAACCGGGGACCCGAGCCAACCTGGGGTCCAGGGGCCGGTATGGGGAATCGAACCTGGGACCTCGGGTGCCGGGGTCACGACATCACCCTGTGACGCCACCCGGGGGCCCGACCCGACGCGGGGTCCAGGGGCCGGTATGGGGAATCGAACCTGGGACCTCGGGTGCTGGGGTCCCGACATCACCCTGTGACGCCACCAGGGGGCTCGACACGACCCTGGGTTTTTTGGCCGGTATGGGGAATCGAACCTGGGACCTCCCGTGCGGGGGTCCTGACATCACCCTGTGACACCACCCGCGGACCCGACCCGACCCGGGGTCCAGGGGCTGGAATGGGGAATCGAACCAGTGTCCTCGGGTGCTGGGGTCCCGACGTCACAATGTGACGCCACCCGGGGACCCGACCCGACCCGGGGTTTTTTGACTGGAATGGGGAATCGAACCTGGGACCTCGGGTGCCGGGGTCCCAACATCACCCTGTGACGCCACAGGGGATCCGACCCGACACGGCGTCCAGGGGCCGGTATGGGGATTCAACCTGCGACCTCGGGTGTCAGGGTCCCGACATCACCCTGTGACGCCACCCGGGGACCCGACCCGACCCGGGGTCCTGGGGCCGGTATGGGGAATTGAACCTGCGACCTCGGGTGCCGGGGTCCCGACATCACCCTGTGACGCCACCCAGGGACCCGACCCGACCCGGGGTCCATGGGCTGGAATGGGGAATCGAACCTGGGACCTCGGGTGCTGGGGTCCCGACGTCACCCTGTGACGCCACCCGGGGACCCGAGCCGACCCTGGGTTTTTTTGCCGGTATGGGGAATCAAACCTGGGACCTCGGGTGCCGGGGTCCCGACATCACCCTGTGACGCCACCCGGGGGCCCAACCCGACCCGGGGTCCTGGGACCGGTATGGGGAATCGAACCTGGGACCTCGGGTGCCGGCGTCCCGACATCACCCTGTGACGCCACCTGGGGACCAGACACGACCCGGAGTCCAGGGGCCGGTATGGGGAATCGAACCTGGGTCCTCGCGTGCCAGGGTCCCGACATCACCCTGTGACGCCACCCGGGGATCCGAGCCGACCCGGGGTCCTGGGCCCGTATGGGGAATCGAACCTGGGACCTCGGGTGCCGGGGTCCCGACATCACCCTGTGACGCCACCCGGGGACCCGAGCCGACCTGGGGTCTAGGGGCCGGTATGGGGAATCGAACCTGGGACCTCGGGTGCCGGGGTCCCGACATCACCCTGTGACGCCACCCGGGGACCCGAGCCGACCTGGGGTCCAGGGGTCGGTATGGGGAATGGAACCTGGGACGTTGGGTGCCGGGGTCCCGACATCACCCTGTGACGCCACCCGGGGTCCCGAGCCGACCCGGGGTCCTCTGGCCGGTATAGGGAATCGAACTTGGGACCTCAGGTGCCGGGGTCCCGAAATCACCCTGTGACGCAACCTGGGGTCCTGACCTGACACAGGGTCCACGGGCCGGTATGGGGAATCGAACCTGGGACGTCGGGTGCCAGGGTCCCGACGTCACCCTGTGACGCCACCCGGGGACCTGACCTGACCCGGGGTCCAGGGGCCGGTATGGGGAATCGAACCTGGGACCTCGCGTGCCGGGGTCCCGACATTATCCTGTGATGCCACTCCGGGGACCCGAGCCGTCCTGAGGTCCAGGGGCCGGTATGGGGAATCGAACCTGAGATGTCGGGTACAGGGGTCCCGATATCACCCTGTGACGCCACCCGGGGACCCGACCCGACCCGGAGTTTTTTTGCCGGTATGGGGAATCGAACCTGGGACCTCGCGTGCCGGGGTCCTGACATCACCCTGTGACGCCACCCGGGGACCCGAGCCGACCTGGGGTCCAGGGGTCGGTATGGGGAATCGAACAAGGGACCTCGGCTGCCGGGGTCCCGACATCACACTGTGACGCCACCCGGGCACCCGAGCCGAGCTGGGGTCTAGGGGCCGGTATGGGGAATCGAACCTGGGACCTTGGGTGCCGGGGTCCCGACATCACCCTGTGACGCCACCCGGGGACCCGAGCCGACCTGGGGTCCAGGGGTCGGTATGGGGAATCGAACCTGGGACCTCGGGTGCCGGGGTCCCGACATCACCCTGTGACGCCACCCGGGGACCCGAGCCGACCCGGGGTCCTCTGGCCGCTATAGGGAATCGAACCTGGGACCTCAGGTGCCGGGGTCCCGACATCACCCTGTGACGCCACCCGGGGACCAAAGCCGACCCGGGGTTTTTTTGCCGGTATGGGGAATCGAACCTGGGACCTCGGGTGCCGGGGTCCCGACATCACCCTGTGACGCCACCCGGGGACCTGACCTGACCCGGGGTCCAGGGGCCGGTATGGGGAATCGAACCTGGGACCTCGCGTGCCGGGGTCCCGACATTATCCTGTGATGCCACTCCGGGGACCCGAGCTGTCCTGGGGTCCAGTGGCCGGTATGGGGAATCGAACCTGAGATGTCGGGTACAGGGGTCCCGACATCACCCTGTGACGCCACCCGGAGTCCTGACCCGATCCAGGGTTTTTTGACTGCTATGAGGAATCGAACAAGGGACCTCGGGTGCCGGGGTCCCGACATCACCCTGTGACGCCACCCGGCGACCCGAGCCGACCCGGGGTTCTTTGACTTCTATGGCGAATCGAACCTGGGACCTCTGGTGCCGGGGTCCCTACATCACCCTGTGACGCCACCTGGGCATCCGACCCGACCCGGGGTTTTTTGACTGGAATGGGGAATCGAACCTGGGACCTCGGGTGCCGGGGTCCCGACATCACCCTGTGACGCCACCCGGGGACCAGACCCGACCTGGGGTTTTTTGGCCGGTATGGGGAATCGAACCTGGGACCTCGGGTGCCGGGGTCCTGACATCACCCTCTGACGCCACCCGGGGACCCGACCCGACCCGGGGTTTTTTGGCCAGTATGGGGAATCGAACCTGGGACCTCGGGTGCCGGGGTCCCGACATCACCCTGTGACGCCACCCGGGGACCCGAACTGACCCAGGGTCCAGGGGTCGGTATGGGGAATGGAAACTGGGACCTCGGGTGCCGGGGTCCCGACATCACCCTATGACGCCACCCGGGGACCCGACCCGACCTGGGGTCCAGGGGCCGGTATGGGGAATCGAACCTGGGACCTCGCGTGCCGGAGTCCCGACTTCACCCTGTGACGCTTCCCGGGGACCTGACCCGACCCGGGGTTTTTTGGCCGGTATGGGGAATCGAAAGTGGGACCTCGGGTGCCGGAGTCCTGACATCACCCAGTGACCCCACCCGGGGACCCGAGCCGACCCGGGGTCCAGGGGCCGGTATGGGGATCGAACCTGCGACCTCGGGTGCCGGGGTCCCGACATTATCCTGTGATGCCACTCCGGGGACCCGACCCGACCTGGGGTCCAGGGGCCGGTATGGGGAATTGAACCTGGGACCTCGGGTGCCGGGGTCCCGACATCACCCTGTGTTGCCACAGGGGATACGACCCGACCCAGGGTCCAGGGGCCGGTATGGGGAATCGAACCTGGGACCTCAGGTGCCGTGGTCCTGACATCACCCTGTGATGCAACCTGAGGACCTGACCTGACACAGGGTCCACGGGCCGGTATGGGGAATCGAACCTGGGACCTCGCGTGCCGGGGTCCCGACTTCACCCTGTGACGCCACCCGGCGACCCAACCCGACCCGGGGTCCAGGGGCCGGTATGGGGAATCGAACCTGGGACCTCGGGTGCCGGGTTCCCGACATCACCCTGTGACGCCACCCGGGGATCCGACCCGACGCGGGGTCCAGGGGCCGGTATGGGGAATCGAACCTGGGACCTCGCGTGCCGTGGTCCCGACATCACCCTGTGACGCCACCCGGGGACCCGAGGCGAACCTGGGTATTTTGTCCGGTATGGGGAATCGCACCTGGGACCTCGGGTGCCGGGGTCCCGACATCACCCTGTGACGCCACCTGGAGTCCTGACCCGATCCAGGGTTTTTTGACTGCTATGGGGAATCGAACCTGGGACCTCGGGTGCCGGGGTCCCGTCGTCACCCTGTGATGCCACCAGGGGGCTCGACACGACCCTGGGTTTTTTGGCCGGTATGGGGAATCGAACCTGGGACCTCGCGTGCCGGGGTCCTGACATCACCCTGTGACACCACCCAGGGACCCGACCCGACCCGGGGTCCAGGGGCTGGAATGGGGAATCGAACCAGTGTCCTCGGGTGCTGGGGTCCCGACGTCACGCTGTGACGCCACAGGGGATCCGACCCGACCCGGTGTCCAGGGGCCGGTATGGGGATTCAACCTGCGACCTCGGGTGTCAGGGTCCCGACATCACCCTGTGACGCCACCCGGCGACCCGACCCGACCCGGGGTCCAGGGGCCGGTATGGGGATCGAACCTGCGACCTCGGGTGCCGGGGTCCTGACATCACCCTGTGACGCCACCCGGGGACCTGACCCGACCCGGGGTTTTTTGGCCGTTATGGGGAATCGAACCTGGGACCTCGGGTGCCGGGGTCCCGACATTATCCTGTGATGCCACCCGGGGACCCGACCCGACCTGGGGTCCAGGGGCCGGTATGGGGAATCGAACCTGGGACCTCGGGTGCCGGGGTCCCGACATCACCCAGTGACGCCAACCGGGGACCCGAGCCAACCTGGGGTCCAGGGGCCGGTATGGGGAATCGAACCTGGGACCTCGGGTGCCGGGGTCCCGACATCACCCTGTGACGTCACCCGGGGACCTGACCCGACCCGGGGTTTTTTGACTGGTATGGGGAATCGAACCTGGGACGTCGGGTGCCGGGGTCCCGACATCACCCTCTGACGCCACCCGGGGACCCGAGGCGACACTGGGTTTTTTGTCCGGTATGGGGAATCGAACCTGGGACCTCGGGTGCCGGGGTCACGACATCACCCTGTGACGCCACCCGGGGGCCCGACCCGACGCGGGGTCCAGGGGCCGGTATGGGGAATCGAACCTGGGACCTCGGGTGCTGGGGTCCCGACATCACCCTGTGACGCCACCAGGGGGCTCGACATGACCCTTGGTTTTTTGGCCGGTATGGGGAATCGAACCTGGGACCTCGCGTGCGGGGGTCCTGACATCACCCTGTGACACCACCCGCGGACCCGACCCGACCCGGGGTCCAGGGGCTGGAATGGGGAATCGAACCAGTGTCCTCGGGTGCTGGGGTCCCGACGTCACACTGTGACGCCAGCCGGGGACCCGACCTGACCCGGGGTTTTTTGACTGGAATGGGGAATCGAACCTGGGACCTCGGGTGCCGGGGTCCCAACATCACCCTGTGACGCCACAGGGGATCCGACCCGACCCGGCGTCCAGGGGCCGGTATGGGGATTCAACCTGCGACCTCGGGTGTCAGGGTCCCGACATCACCCTGTGACGCCACCCGGGGACCCGAGCCGACCCGGGGTTTTTTGGTCGGTATGGGGAATCGAACCTGGGACCTCGGGTGCCGGGGTCCCGACATCACCCAGTGACGCAAACCGGGGACCCGAGGCGACCTGGGGTCCTGGGGCCGGTATGGGGAATTGAACCTGCGACCTCGGGTGCCGGGGTCCCGACATCACCCTGTGACGCCACCCAGGGACCTGACCCGATCCGGGGTCCATGGGCTGGAATGGGGAATCGAACCTGGGACCTCGGGTGCCGGGGTCCCGACGTTACCCTGTGACGCCACCCGGGGACCCGAGCCGACCCTGGGTTTTTTGGCCGGTATGGGGAATCAAACCTGGGACCTCGGGTGCCGGGGTCCCGACATCACCCTGTGACGCCACCCGGGGGCCCAACCCGACCCGGGGTCCTGGGACCGGTATGGGGAATCGAACCTGGGACCTCGGGTGCCGGCGTCCCGACATCACCCTGTGACGCCACCTGGGGACCAGACACGACCCGGAGTCCAGGGGCCGGTATGGGGAATCGAACCTGGGTCCTCGCGTGCCAGGGTCCCGACATCACCCTGTGACACCACCCGGGGGCCCGAGCCGACCCGGGGTCCAGGGGCCGGTATGGGGAATCGAACCTGGGACCTCGGGTGCCGGGGTCCCGACATCACCCTGTGACGCCACAAGGGATCCGACCCGACCCGGGGTCCAGGGGCCAGTATGGGGAATCGAACCTGGAACCTCGTGTTCTGGGGTCCCGACATCACCCTGTGACACCACCCGGGGACCCGAGCCGTAACGGGGTCCAGGGGCCGGTATGGGGAATCGAACCTGGGACCTCAGGTGCCGGGGTCCCGACATCACCCTGTGACGCCACCCGGGGACCTGACCCGACACAGGGTCCAGGGGCCGGTATGGGGAATCGAACCTGGGACCTCGCGTGCGGGGGTCCTGACATCACCCTGTGACACCACCCGCGGACCCGACCCGACCCGGGGTCCAGGGGCTGGAATGGGGAATCGAACCAGTGTCCTCGGGTGCTGGGGTCCCGACGTCACACTGTGACGCCAGCCGGGGACCCGACCTGACCCGGGGTTTTTTGACTGGAATTGGGAATCGAACCTGGGACCTCGGGTGCCGGGGTCCCAACATCACCCTGTGACGCCACAGGGGATCCGACCCGACCCGGTGTCCAGGGGCCGGTATGGGGATTCAACCTGCGACCTCGGGTGTCAGGGTCCCGACATCACCCTGTGACGCCACCCGGGGACCCGAGCCGACCCGGGGTTTTTTGGTCGGTATGGGGAATCGAACCTGGGACCTCGGGTGCCGGGGTCCCGACATCACCCAGTGACGCAAACCGGGGACCCGAGGCGACCTGGGGTCCTGGGGCCGGTATGGGGAATTGAACCTGCGACCTCGGGTGCCGGGGTCCCGACATCACCCTGTGACGCCACCCAGGGACCCGACCCGACCCGGGGTCCATGGGCTGGAATGGGGAATCGAACCTGGGACCTCGGGTGCCGGGGTCCCGACGTTACCCTGTGACGCCACCCGGGGACCCGAGCCGACCCTGGGTTTTTTGGCCGGTATGGGGAATCAAACCTGGGACCTCGGGTGCCGGGGTCCCGACATCACCCTGTGACGCCACCCGGGGGCCCAACCCGACCCGGGGTCCTGGGACCGGTATGGGGAATCGAACCTGGGACCTCGGGTGCCGGCGTCCCGACATCACCCTGTGACGCCACCTGGGGACCAGACACGACCCGGAGTCCAGGGGCCGGTATGGGGAATCGAACCTGGGTCCTCGCGTGCCAGGGTCCCGACATCACCCTGTGACACCACCCGGGGGCCCGAGCCGACCCGGGGTCCAGGGGCCTGTATGGGGAATCGAACCTGGGACCTCGGGTGCCGGGGTCCCGACATCACCCTGTGACGCCACAAGGGATCCGACCCGACCCGGGGTCCAGGGGCCAGTATGGGGAATCGAACCTGGAACCTCGTGTTCTGGGGTCCCGACATCACCCTGTGACACCACCCGGGGACCCGAGCCGTAACGGGGTCCAGGGGCCGGTATGGGGAATCGAACCTGGGACCTCAGGTGCCGGGGTCCCGACATCACCCTGTGACGCCACCCGGGGACCTGACCCGACACAGGGTCCAGGGGCCGGTATGGGGAATCGAACCTGGGACCTCGGGTGCCGGGGTCCCAACATCACCCTGTGTTGCCACCGGGGATCCGACCCGACCCGGCGTCCAGGGGCCGGTATGGGGATCGAACCTGCGACCACGGGTGCCGGGGTCCCGACATCACCCTGTGACGCCACCCGGCGACCCGAGCCGTCCCGGGGCCGGTATGGGGAATCGAACCTGGGACCTCGGGTGCCGGGGTCCCAACATCACCCTGTGTTGCCACCGGGGATCCGACCCGACCCGGCGTCCAGGGGCCGGTATGGGGATCGAACCTGCGACCACGGGTGTCGGGGTCCCGACATCACCCTGTGACGCCACCCGGGGGCCCAACCCGACCCGGGGTCCTGGGACCGGTATGGGGAATCGAACCTGGGACCTCGGGTGCCGGGGTCCCGACATCACCCTGTGACGCCACCCGGGGACCCGACCCGACCCGGGGTCCAGGGGCTGGATTGGGGAATCGAACCTGGGACCTCGGGTGCTGGGGTCCCGACGTCACCCGGTGACGCCACCCGGGGACCCGACCCGACCCGGGGTTTTTTGTCCGGTATGGGGAATCAAACATGGGACGTCGGGTGCCGGGGTACTGACATCACCCTGTGACGCCACCAGGGGACCAGACCTGACCCGGGGTCCAGGGACCGGTATGGGGAATCGAACCTGGGACCTCGGGTGCCGGGGTCCCGACATCACCCTGTGACACCACCCGGGGGCCCGAGCCGACCCGGGGTCCAGGGGCCGGTATGGGGAATCGAACCTGGGACCTCGGGTGCCGGGGTCCCGACATCACCCTGTGACGCCACAAGGGATCCGACCCGACCCGGGGTCCAGGGGCCAGTATGGGGAATCGAACCTGGAACCTCAGGTTCTGGGGTCCCGACATCACCCTGTGACACCACCAGGGGACCCGAGCCGTAACGGGGTCCAGGGTCCGGTATGGGGAATCGAACCTGGGACCTCAGGTGCCGGGGTCCCGACATCACCCTGTGACGCCACCCGGAGACCTGACCCGACACAGGGTCCAGGGTCCGGTATGGGGAATCGAACCTGGGACCTCGGGTGCCGGGGTCCCAACATCACCCTGTGTTGCCACCGGGGATCCGACCCGACCCGGCGTCCAGGGGCCGGTATGGGGATCGAACCTGCGACCTCGGGTGCCGGGGTCCTGACATCACCCTGTGACGCCACCCGGGGACCTGACTCGACCCGGGGTCCAGGGGCCGGTATGGGGAATCGAACCTGGGACCTCGCGTGCCGGGGTCCTGACATTATCCTGTGATGCCACTCCGGGGACGCGACCCGACCTGGGGTCCAGGGGCCGGTATGGGAATTGAACCTGGGACCTCGGGTGCCGGGGTCCCGACATCACCCTGTGACGCCACCCGGGGACCCGACCCGACCCGGGGTTTTTTGGATGGTATGTGGAATCGTACCTGGGACCTCGGGTGCCGGGGTCCCGACATCACCCTGTGACGCCACCCAGGGACCCGAGCCGACCCGGGGTTTTTTGGCCGTTATGGGGAATCGAACCTGGGACCTCGGGTGCCGGCGTCCCGACATCACCCTGTGACGCCACCTGGGGACCAGACCCGATCCGGAGTCCAGGGGCCGGTATGGGGAATGGAACCTGGGACCTCGGGTGCCGGGGTCCCGACATCACCCTGTGACGCCACCCGGGGACCTGACCTGACCCGGGGTCCAGGGGCCGGTATGGGGAATCGAACCTGAGATGTCGGGTACAGGGGTCCCGACATCACCCTGTGACGCCACCCGGAGTCCTGACCCGATCCAGGGTTTTTTGACTGCTATGAGGAATCGAACCTGGGACCTCGGGTGCCGGGGTCCCGACATCACCCTGTGACGCCACCCGGCGACCCGAGCCGACCCGGGGTTCTTTGACTTCTATGGCGACTCGAACCTGGGACCTCTGGTGCCGGGGTCCCTACATCACCCTGTGACGCCACCTGGGCATCCGACCCGACCCGGGGTCCAGGGGCCGGTATGGGGAATCGAACCTGGGACGTTGGGTGCCGGGGTCCCGACATCACCCTGTGACGCCACCCGGGGACCAGACCCGACCTGGGGTTTTTTGGCCGGTATGGGGAATCAAACCTGGGAGCTTGGGTGCCGGGGTCCCGACATCACCTTTTGACGCCACACGGGGACCCAAGCCGTCCCGGGGTCCAGGGGCCCGTATGGGGATCGAACCTGCGACCTCGGGTGCCGGGGTCCCGACATTATCCTGTGATGCCACTCCGGGGACCCGACCCGACCTGGGGTCCAGGGGCCGGTATGGGGAATTGAACCTGGGACCTCGGGTGCCGGGGTCCCGACATCACCCTGTGTTGCCACAGGGGATACGACACGACCCAGGGTCCAGGGGCCGGTATGGGGAATCGAACCTGGGACCTCAGGTGCCGTGGTCCTGACATCACCCTGTGACGCAACCTGAGGACCTGACCTGACACAGGGTCCACGGGCCGGTATGGGGAATCGAACCTGGGACCTCGGGTGCCGGGGTCCCGACTTCACCCTGTGACGCCACCCGGCGACCCAACCCGACCCGGGGGCCAGGGGCCGGTATGGGGAATCGAACCTGGGACCTCGGGTGCCGGGTTCCCGACATCACCCTGTGACGCCACCCGGGGATCCGACCCGACGCGGGGTCCAGGGGCCGGTATGGGGAATCGAACCTGGGACCTCGCGTGCCGTGGTCCCGACATCACCCTGTGACGCCACCCGGGGACCCGAGGCGACCCTGGGTATTTTGTCCGGTATGGGGAATCGAACCTGGGACCTCGGGTGCCGGGGTCCCGACATCACCCTGTGACGCCACCTGGAGTCCTGACCCGATCCAGGGTTTTTTGACTGCTATGGGGAATCGAACCTGGGACGTTGGGTGCCGGGGTCCCGTCGTCACCCTGTGATGCCACCAGGGGGCTCGACACGACCCTGGGTTTTTTGGCCGGTATGGGGAATCGAACCTGGGACCTCGCGTGCCGGGGTCCTGACATCACCCTGTGACACCACCCGGGGACACGACCCGACCCGGGGTCCAGGGGCTGGAATGGGGAATCGAACCAGTGTCCTCGGGTGCTGGGGTCCCGACGTCACGCTGTGACGCCACCCGGGGACCCGACCCGACCCGGGGTTTTTTGACTGGAATGGGGAATCGAACCTGGGACCTCGGGTGCCGGGGTCCCAACATCACCCTGTGACGCCACAGGGGATCCGACCCGACCCGGTGTCCAGGGGCCGGTATGGGGATTCAACCTGCGACCTCGGGTGTCAGGGTCCCGACATCACCCTGTGACGCCACCCGGCGACCCGACCCGACCCGGGGTCCAGGGGCCGGTATGGGGATCGAACCTTCGACCTCGGGTGCCGGGGTCCTGACATCACCCTGTGACGCCACCCGGGGACCTAACCCGACCCGGGGTTTTTTGGCCGTTATGGGGAATCGAACCTGGGACCTCGGGTGCCGGGGTCCCGACATTATACTGTGATGCCACCCGGGGACCCGACCCGACCTGGGGTCCAGGGGCCGGTATGGGGAATCGAACCTGGGACCTCGGGTGCCGGGGTCCCGACATCACCCAGTGACGCCAACCGGGGACCCGAGCCAACCTGGGGTCCAGGGGCCGGTATGGGGAATCGAACCTGGGACCTCGGGTGCCGGGGTCCCGACATCACCCTGTGACGTCACCCGGGGACCTGACCCGACCCGGGGTTTTTTGACTGGTATGGGGAATCGAACCTGGGACCTCAGGTGCCGGGGTCCCGACATCACCCTCTGACGCCACCCGGGGACCCGAGGCGACACTGGGTTTTTTGTCCGGTATGGGGAATCGAACCTGGGACCTCGGGTGCCGGGGTCACGACATCACCCTGTGACGCCACCCGGGGGCCCGACCCGACGCGGGGTCCAGGGGCCGGTATGGGGAATCGAACCTGGGACCTCGGGTGCTGGGGTCCCGACATCACCCTGTGACGCCACCAGGGGGCTCGACACGACCCTTGGTTTTTTGGCCGGTATGGGGAATCGAACCTGGGACCTCGCGTGCGGGGGTCCTGACATCACCCTGTGACACCACCCGCGGACCCGACCCGACCCGGGGTCCAGGGGCTGGAATGGGGAATCGAACCAGTGTCCTCGGGTGCTGGGGTCCCGACGCCACACTGTGACGCCAGCCGGGGACCCGACCTGACCCGGGGTTTTTTGACTGGAATGGGGAATCGAACCTGGGACCTCGGGTGCCGGGGTCCCAACATCACCCTGTGACGCCACAGGGGATCCGACCCGACCCGGCGTCCAGGGGCCGGTATGGGGATTCAACCTGCGACCTCGGGTGTCAGGGTCCCGACATCACCCTGTGACGCCACCCGGGGACCCGAGCCGACCCGGGGTTTTTTGGTCGGTATGGGGAATCGAACCTGGGACCTCGGGTGCCGGGGTCCCGACATCACCCTGTGACGCCACGCAGGGACCCGACCCGACCCGGGGTCCATGGGCTGGAATGGGGAATCGAACCTGGGACCTCGGGTGCTGGGGTCCCGACGTTACCCTGTGACGCCACCCGGGGACCCGAGCCGACCCTGGGTTTTTTGGCCGGTATGGGGAATCAAACCTGGGACCTCGGGTGCCGGGGTCCCGACATCACCCTGTGACGCCACCCGGGGGCCCAACCCGACCCGGGGTCCTGGGACCGGTATGGGGAATCGAACCTGGGACCTCGGGTGCCGGCGTCCCGACATCACCCTGTGACGCCACCTGGGGACCAGACACGACCCGGAGTCCAGGGGCCGGTATGGGGAATCGAACCTGGGTCCTCGCGTGCCAAGGTCCCGACATCACCCTGTGACGCCACAAGGGATCCGACCCGACCCGGGGTCCAGGGGCCAGTATGGGGAATCGAACCTGGAACCTCGTGTTCTGGGGTCCCGACATCACCCTGTGACACCACCCGGGGACCCGAGCCGTAACGGGGTCCAGGGGCCGGTATGGGGAATCGAACCTGGGACCTCAGGTGCCGGGGTCCCGACATCACCCTGTGACGCCACCCGGGGACCTGACCCGACACAGGGTCCAGGGGCCGGTATGGGGAATCGAACCTGGGACCTCGGGTGCCGGGGTCCCAACATCACCCTGTGTTGCCACCGGGGATCCGACCCGACCCGGCGTCCAGGGGCCGGTATGGGGATCGAACCTGCGACCTCGGGTGTCGGGGTCCCGACATCACCCTGTGACGCCACCCGGCGACCCGAGCCGTCCCGGGGCCGGTATGGGGAATCGAACCTGGGAGCTCGTTTGCCGGGGTCCTGACATCACCCTGTGACGCCACCCGGGGACCCGACCCGACCCGGGGTCCAGGGGCCGGTATGGGGAATCGAACCTGGGACCTTGGGTGCCGGGGTCCCGACATCACCCTGTAACGCCACCCGGGGACCCGACCCGACCCGGGGTCCAGGGGCTGGATTGGGGAATCGAACCTGGGACCTCGGGTGCTGGGGTCCCGACGTCACCCGGTGACGCCACCCGGGGACCCGACCCGACCCGGGGTTTTTTGTCCGGTATGGGGAATCAAACCTGGGACGTCGGGTGCCGGGGTACTGACATCACCCTGTGACGCCACCAGGGGACCAGACCTGACCCGGGGTCCAGGGACCGGTATGGGGAATCGAACCTGGGACCTCGGGTGCCGGGGTCCCGACATCACCCTGTGACACCACCCGGGGGTCCGAGCCGACCCGGGGTCCAGAGGCCGGTATGGGGAATCGAACCTGGGACCTTGGGTGCCGGGGTCCCGACATCACCCTGTGACGCCACAAGGGATCCGACCCGACCCGGGGTCCAGGGGCCAGTATGGGGAATCGAACCTGGAACCTCAGGTTCTGGGGTCCCGACATCACCCTGTGACACCACCAGGGGACCCGAGCCGTAACGGGGTCCAGGGTCCGGTATGGGGAATCGAACCTGGGACCTCAGGTGCCGGGGTCCCGACATCACCCTGTGACGCCACCCGGGGACCTGACCCGACACAGGGTCCAGGGTCCGGTATGGGGAATCGAACCTGGGACCTCGGGTGCCGGGGTCCCAACATCACCCTGTGTTGCCACTGGGGATCCGACCCGACCCGGCGTCCAGGGGCCGGTATGGGGATCGAACCTGCGACCTCGGGTGCCGGGGTCCCGACATCACCCTGTGACGCCACCCGGGGACCCGACCCGACCCGGGGTCCAGGGGCCGGTATGGGGATCGAACCTGGGACCTCGGGTGCCGGGGTCCTGACATCACCCTGTGACGCCACCCGGGGACCTGACTCGACCCGGGGTCCAGGGGCCGGTATGGGGAATCGAACCTGGGACCTCGCGTGCCGGGGTCCTGACATTATCCTGTGATGCCACTCCGGGGACGCGACCCGACCTGGGGTCCAGGGGCCGGTATGGGAATTGAACCTGGGACCTCGGGTGCCGGGGTCCCGACATCACCCTGTGACGCCACCCGGGGACCCGACCCGACCCGGGGTTTTTTGGATGGTATGTGGAATCGTACCTGGGACCTCGGGTGCCGGGGTCCCGACATCACCCTGTGACGCCACCCAGGGACACGAGCCGACCCGGGGTTTTTTGGCCGTTATGGGGAATCGAACCTGGGACCTCGGGTGCCGGCGTCCCGACATCACCCTGTGACGCCACCTGGGGACCAGACCCGATCCGGAGTCCAGGGGCCGGTATGGGGAATCGAACCTGGGACCTCGGGTGCCGGGGTCCCGACATCACCCTGTGACACCACCCGGGGACCCGACCCGACCTCGGGTCCAGGGGCCGGTATGGGGAATCGAACCTGGGACCTCGGGTGCCGGGTTCCCGACATCACCCTGTGACGCCACCCGGGGACCCGACACGACCCGGGGTCCAGGGGCCGGTATGGGGAATCGAACCTGGGACCTCGGGTGCCGGGTTCCCGACATCATCCAGTGATGCCACCAGGGGGCTTGACACGACCCTGGGTTTTCTGGCCGGTATGGGGAATCGAACCTGGGACCTCGCGTGCCGGGGTCCCGACATCACCCTGTGACACCACCAGGGGACCGGACCTGACCCGGGGTTTTTTGGCCGGTATGGGGAATCGAACCTGGGACCTCGGGTGCCGGGGTCCCGACATCACCCTGTGACGCCACCCGGGGACCAGACCTGACCCGGGGTTTTTTGTCTGGTATGGGGAATCGAACCTGGGACCTCGGTGTCGGGTTCCCGACATCACCCTGTGAAGCCACCCGGGGGCCCGACCCGACCCGGGGTCCTGGGGCCGGTATGGGGAATCGAACCTGGGACCTCAGATGCCGGGGTCCCGACATCACCCTGTGACGCCACCCGGGGACCCGACCCGACCCGGGGTTTTTTGGCTAGTATGTGGAATCGAACCTGGGACCTCGGGTGCCGGGGTCCCGACATAACCTTGTGATGCCACTCGGGGACCCGAGCCGTCCCGGGGTCCAGGGGCCGGTATGGGGAATCGAACCTGGGACCTCGGGTGCCGGGGTCCTGACATCACCCTGTGACGCCACCCGGGGACCCGACCCGACCCGAGGTTTTTTGATTGGAATGGGGAATCGAATCTGGGACCTCGGGTGCCGGGGTCCCGACATCACCTTGTGACGCCACCTGGGGACACGACACGACCCGGGGTCCAGGGGCCGGTATGGGGAATCGAACCTGGGACCTCGGGTGCCGGGGTCCCGACATCACCCTGTGACGCCACCCGGGGACCCGACCCGACCCGGGGTTTTTTGACCGGTATGGGGAATCGAACCAGTGTCCTCGGGTGCCGGGGTCCCGACATCACCCTGTGACGCCACCCGGGGACCCGACCCGACCCGGGGTTTTTTGGCCGGTATGGGGAATCGAACATGGGATCTCGGGTGCCGGGGTCCCTACATCACCCTGTGACGCCACACGGGGACCCGAGCCGACCTCGGACCAGGGGCCGGTATGGGGAATCGAACCTGGGACCTCGGGTGCCGGGGTCACGACATCACCCTGTGACGCCACCCGGGGGCCAGACCCGACGCGGGGTCCAGGGGCCGGTATGGGGAATCGAACCTGGGACCTCGGGTGCCGGGTTCCCGACATCACCCTGTGACACCACCCGGGGGCCCGACCCGACCCGGGGTTTTTTGGCTGGTATGTGGAATCGAACTTGGGACCTCGGGTGCCGGGGTCCCGACATCACCCTGTGACGCCACCCGGGAACCCGAGCCGACCCGGGGTCCAGGGGCCGGTATGTGGAATCGAACTTGGGACCTCGGGTGCCGGGGTCCCGACATCACCCTGTGACGCCACCCGGGGGCCAGACCCAACCCGGGGTCCAGGGGCCGGTATGGGGAATCGAACCTGGGACCTCGGGTGCCGGGGTCCCGACATCACCCTGTGACGCCACCCGGGGACCCGACTCCACCCGGGGTTTTTTGTTCGGTATGGGGAATCGAACCGGGGACCTCGGGTACCGGGGTCCCGACATCACCCTGTGACGCCACCAGGGGACCCGAGCCGTCCCGGGGTCCAGGGGCCTGTATGGGGAATCGAACCTGGGACCTCGGGTGCCGGGTTCCCGACATCACCCTGTGACGCCACCCGGGGACCCGACTCGACCCGGGGTTTTTTGTTCGGTATGGGGAATCGAACCGGGGACCTCGGGTGCCGAGGTCCCGACATCACCCTGTGACGCCACCAGGGGACCAGACCCGACCCGGGGTCCAGGAGCCGGTATGGGGAATCGAACCTGGGACCTCGGGTGCTGGGGTCCCGACATCACCCTGTGACGCCACCTGGGGATCCGACCTGACACGGGCTCCAGGCGCTGGTATGGGGAATCGAACCTGGGAGCTCGGGTGCCGGGGTTCCGACATCACCCTGTGACGCCACCCAGGGACCCAACCCAACATAGGGTCCTGAGGCCGATATGGGGAATCGAACCTGGGACCTCGGGTGCCGGGGTCCCGACATCACCCTGTGACGCCATCAGGGGGCCCGACCCGGCACGGGGTCCTGGGGCCGGTATGGGGAATTGAACCTGGGACCTCAGGTGCCGTGGTCCTGACATCACCCTGTGACGCCACCCGGGGACCAGACCAGACCCGGCGTACAGGGGCCGGTATGGGGAATGGAACCTGGGACCTCGGGTGCCGGGGTCCCGACATCACCCTGTGACGCCACCTGGGGACCCGACTCGACCCGGGGTTTTTTGTCCGGTATGGGGGATCGAACCGGGGACCTCGGGTGCCGGGGTCCCGACATCACCCTGTGACGCCACCCGGGGACCCGACCGAACCCAGGGTCCTTGGGCCCATATGAGGAATCGAACCTGGGACCTAGGGTGCCGGGGTCCCGACATCACCCTGTGACGCCACCCGGGGGCCCGACCTGACCCGGGGTCCAGGGGCCGATATGGGGAATCGAACCTGGAACCTCGGGTGCCGGGGTCCCGACATCACCCTGTGACGCCACCCGGGGACTCGACCCGATCCGGGGTTTTATGTCCGGTATGGGGAATCGAACCTGGGACCTCGGGTGCCGGGGTCCCGACATCACCGTGTGACGCCACCCGGGGACCCGAACCGACCCGGGATTTTTTGTTCGGTATGGTAATCGAACCTGGGACCTCAGGTGCCGGGGTCCGGACATCACCCTGTGACGCCACCCGGGGACCCGACCCGACCCGGGCTTTTTGTTCGCTATGGGGAATCGAACCTGGGACCTTGGGTGCCTGGGTCCCTACATCACCCTGTGACACCTCCCGGGGACCAGACCCGTCCTGGGGTACAGGGGCCGGTATGGGGAATCGAACCTGGGATCTCGGGTGCCGGGGTCCCGACATCACCCTGTGACGCCACCCGGGGACCAGACCCGACCCGGGGTCCAGGGGCCGGTATGGGGAATCGAACCTGGGACCTCGAATGCCGGGGTCCCGACATCACCCTGTGACGCCACCCGGGGATCCGACGCGACCCGGGGTCCTGGGGCCGGTATGGGGAGTTGAACCTGGGACGTCGGGTGCCGGGGTCCGGACATCACCCTGTTACGCCACCCGGGGACCCGAGCCGACCCGGGGTCCAGGGGCCGGTATGGGGAATCGAACCTGGGACCTCGGGTGCCGGGGTCCCGACATCACCCTGTGACGCCACTCGGGGACCCAAACAGACCCGGGGTCCAGGGGCCGGTATGGGGAATCGAACCTGGGACCTCGGGTGCTGGGGTCCCGACATCACCCTGTGACGCCACCTGGGGATCCGACCTGACAGGGGCTCCAGGCGCTGGTATGGGGAATCGAACCTGGGAGCTCGGGTGCCTGGGTCCCGACATCACCCTGTGACGCCACCCAGGGACCCGACCCAACATAGGGTCCTGAGGCCGATATGGGGAATCGAACCTGGGACCTCGGGTGCCAGGGTCCGGACATCACCCATTGACGCCACCCGGGGACCCGACCTGACTCGGGGTTTATTGGCCGGTATGGGGAATCAAACCTAGGACTTCGGGTGCCGGGGTCCCGACATCACCCTGTGACGCCACCCAGGGACCCGACCCGACCAGGGTTCCAGGGGCCGGTATGGGGAATGGAACCTGGGACCTCGGGTGCCGGGGTCCCGACATCACCCTGTGACGCCACCCGGGGACCCGACTCGACCCGGGGTTTTTTGTCCGGTATGGGGAATCGAACCGGGGACCTCGGGTGCCGGGGTCCCGACATCACCCTGTGATGCCACCCGGGGACCCGACCGAACAGAGAGTCCTTGGGCCCATATGGGGAATCGAACCTGGGACCTAGGGTGCCGGGGTCCCGACATCACCCTGTGACGCCACCCGGGGGCCCGACCTGACCCGGGGTCCAGGGGCCGATATGGGGAATCGAACCTGGAACCTCAGGTGCCGGGGTCCCGACATCACCCTGTGACGCCACCCGGGGACCCGACCCGATCCGGGGTTTTTTGGCCGGTTTGGGGAATCGAACCTGGGACCTCGGGTGCCGGGGTCCCGACATCACCGTGTGACGCCACCCGGGGACCCGAGCCGACCCGGGATTTTTTGTTCGGTATCGGGAATCGAACCTGGGACCTCAGGTGCCGGGGTCCGGACATCACCCTGTGACGCCACCCGGGGACCCGACCCGACCCGGGCTTTTTGTTCAGTATGGGGAATCGAACCTGGGACCTCGGGTGCCTGGGTCCCTACATCACCCTGTGACGCCACCCAAGGACCCGACCCGACCCGGGGTTTTTTGTCCGGTATGGGAAATCGAACCAGTGTCCTCGGGTGCCGGGGTCCCGACATCACCCTGTGACGCCACCCGGGGACCCGAGGAGACCCGGGGTCCAGGGTTCTGTATGGGGAATCGAACCTGGGACCTTGCGTGCCGGGGTCCCGACATCACCCTGTGACACCACCCGGGGACCCGACCTGACCCGGGGTTTTTTGGCCGGTATGGGGAATCGAACCTGGGACATCGGGTGCCGTGGTCCCGACATCACCCTGTGACGCTACCCGGGGACCAGACCCGACCTGGGGTCCTGGGGCCGGTATGCGGAATCGAACCTGGGACCTCAGGTTCCGGGGTCCCGACATCACCCTGTGACGCCACCCAGGGACCCAACCCAACATAGGGTCCTGAGGCCGATATGGGGAATCGAACCTGGGACCTCGGGTGCCGGGGTCCCGATATCACCCTGTGACGCCACCAGGGGGCCCGACCCGACACGGGGTCCTGGGGCCGGTATGGGGAATTGAATCTGGGACCTCAGGTGCCGGGGTCCTGACATCACCCTGTGACGCCACCCGGGGACCAGACCAGACCCGGCGTACAGGGGCCGGTATGGGGAATGGAACCTGGGACCTCGGGTGCCGGGGTCCCGACATCACCCTGTGACGCCACCTGGGGACCCGACTCGACCCGGGGTTTTTTGTCCGGTATGGGGAATCGAACCGGGGACCTCGGGTGCCGGGGTCCCGACATCACCCTGCGACGCCACCCGGGGACCCGACCGAACCCAGGGTCCTTGGGCCCATATGGGGAATCGAACCTGGGACCTAGGGTGCCGGGGTCCCGACATCACCCTGTGACGCCACCCGGGGGCCCGACCTGACCCGGGGTCCAGGGGCCGATATGGGGAATCGAACCTGGAACCTCGGGTGCCGGGGTCCCGACATCACCCTGTGACGCCACGCGGGGACCCGACCCGACCCGGGGTTTTTTGTCCGGTATGGGGAATCGAACGTGGGACCTCGGGTGCCGGGGTCCCGACATCACCCTCTGACGCCACCCGGGGACCCGAGCCGACCCGGGGTTTTTTGTTCGGTATGGGGAATCGAACCTGGGACCTCAGGTGCCGGGGTCCGGACATCACCCTGTGACGCCATTCGGAGACCCGACCCGACCCGGGCTTTTTGTTCGGTATGGGGAATCGAACCTGGGACCTCGGGTGCCTGGGTCCCTACATCACCCTGTGACACCTCCCGGGGACCAGACCCGTCCCGGGGTCCACGGGCCGGTATGGGGAATCGAACCTGGGATCTCGGGTGCCGGGGTCCCGACATCACCCTGTGACGCCACCCGGGGACCAGACCCGACCCGGGGTCCAGGGGCCGGTATGGGGAATCGAACCTGGGACCTCGAGTGCCGGGGTCCCGACATCACCCTGTGACGCTACCCGGGGACCAGACCCGACCTGGGGTCCTGGGGCCGGTATGTGGAATCGAACCTGGGACCTCAGGTTCCGGGGTCCTGACATCACCCTGTGACGCCATCCCGGGACCCGAGCCGACCTCGGGTACAGGGGCCGGTATGGGGAATCGAACCTGGGACCTCGGGTGCCGGGGTCCGGACATCACCCTGTGACGCCACCCGGGGACCCACCCGACCCGGGATTTTATGACTGGTATGGGGAATCGAACCTGGGACCTCAGGTGCCGGGGTCCCGACATCACCCTGTGACGCCACCCGGGGACCAGACCCGACACAAGGTCCAGGCGTCATTATGGGGAATCAAACTAGGGACCTCGGGTGCCGGGGTCCCGACATCACCCTGTGACGCCACCCGGGGACCCGAGCCGTCCCGGCGTCCAGGGGTCGGTATAGGGAATCGAACCTGGGACCTCGGGTGCCGGCGTCCCGACATCATCCTGTGACGCCACCCGGGGACCCGACCCGACCCGGGGTCCTGGGGCCGATATGGGGAATTGAACCTAGAACCTCGGGTGCCGGGGTACCGACATCACCCTGTGACGCTACCCGGGGACCCGACCTGACCCGGGGTTTTTTGGCCGGTATGGGGAATCGAACCTGGGACCTCGGGTGCTTGGGTCCTGACAGCACCCTGTGACCCCACCCAGGGACCCGACCCGACCCGGGGCTTTTTGGCCGGTATGGGGAATCGAACCTGGGACCTCGGGTGCTGGGGTCCCGACATCACCCTGTGACGCCACCCGGGGACCCGACCCGACCCGGGGTCCTGGGGACGATATGGGGAATTGAACCTGGGACCTCGGGTGCCAGGGTCCGGACATCACCCATTGACGCCACCCGGGGACCCGACCTGACGCGGGGTTTATTGGCCGGTATGGGGAATCAAACCTAGGACTTCGGGTGCCGGGGTCCCGACATCACCCTGTGACACCACCCGGGGACCCGAGCCGAACCGCGGTTTATTGGCGTGTATGGGGAATCGAACCTGGGACCTCGCGTGCCGGGGTCCCGACATCACCCTGTGATGCCACACGGGGACCCGACCCGACCCGGGGTTTTTTGGCCGGTATGGGGAATCGAACCTGGGACCTCAGGTGCCGGGGTCCCGACATCACCCTGTGACGCCACCCAGGGACCTGACCCAACCTGGGGTTTTTTGGCCGGTATGGGGAATCGAACCTGGGACCTCGGGTGCCGGGGTCCCGACATCACCCTGTGACGCCACCCGGGGACCCGACACGACCCGGGCTTTTTAGGCCGGTTTCGGGAATCGAACCTGGGACCTCGCCTGCCGGAGTCCCGACATCACCCTGTGACGTCCCCCCGGGACCTGACCCGACCCGGGGTTTTTGGACTGGTATGGGGAATCGAACCTGGGACCTCGGGTGCCAGGTTTCCCGACATCACCCTGTGACGCCACCCGGGGACCCGACCGACCCAGGGTCCTGGGGCCGGTATGGGGAATCGAACCTGGGACGTCGGGTGCCTGGGTCCCGACATCATCCTGTGACGCCACCCGGGGACCTGACCCGACCCGGGGTCCAGGGGCCGGTATGGGGAATCGAACCTGGGACCTCGGGTGCCGGGGTCCCAACATCACACTGTGACGCCACCCGGGGAACTGACCCGACCCAGGGTTTTTTGACTGGTATGGGGAATCGAACCTGGGACGTCGGGTGCCGGGGTCCCGACATCACACTGTTGCCACAGGGGATCTGACCCGACCCAAGGTCCAGGGGCCAGTATGGGGAATCGAACCTGGGACCTCGGGTGCCGGGGTCCCGACATCACCTTTTGACGCCACACGGGGACCCGATCCGTTCCGGGGTCCAGGGGCCGGTATGGGGAATCGAACCTGGGACCTCAGGTGCCGGGTTCCCGACATCACCCTGTGACGCCACCTGGGGACCTGACCCGACCTGGGGTCCAGGGGCCGGTATGGGGAATCGAACCTGGGACCTCGGTTGCCGGGGTCCCGACATCACCCTGTGTTGCCACAGGGGATACGACCCGACCCAGGGTCCAGGGGCCGGTATGGGGAATCGAACATGGGACCTCAGGTGCCGTGGTCCTGACATCACCCTGTGACGCAACCTGGGGACCTGACCTGACACAGGGTCCACGGGCCGGTATGGGGAATGGAACCTGGGACCTCGGGTGCCGGGGTCCCGACTTCACCCTGTGACGCCACCCGGCGACCCAGCCCGACCCGGGGTCCAGGGGACGGTATGGGGAATCGAACCTGGGACCTCGGGTGCCGGGGTCCCGACATCACCCTGTGACACCACCCGGGGACCCGAGCCGACCTGGGGTCTAGGGGCCGGTATGGGGAATCGAACCTGGGACCTCGGGTGCCGGGGTCCCGACATCACCCTGTGACGCCACCCGGGGACCCGAGCCGACCTGGGGTCCAGGGGCCGGTATGGGGAATCGAACCTGGGACCTCGCGTGCCGGGGTCCCGACATCACCCTGTGACGCCACCCGGGGGACCCGAGCCGACCCGGGGTCCTCTGGCCGGTATAGGGAATCGAACCTGGGACCTCAGGTGCCGGGGTCCCGAAATCACCCTGTGACGCCACCCGGGGACCCGACCCGACCCGGGGTTTTTTGGCCGGTATGGGGAATCGAACCTGGGACCTCGTGTGCCGGAGTCCCGACATCACCCTGTGACGCCACCCGGGGACCCGAGCCGACCCGGGGTCCAGGGGCCGGTATGGGGAATCGAACCTGGGACCTCGCGTGCCGGGGTCCCGACATCACCCTGTGTCGCCACCTGGGGACGCGACCCGACCCGGTGTTTTTTGACATGTATGGGGAATTGAACATGGGACGTCGGGTGCCGGGGTCCCGACATCACCCTGTGACGCTACCCGGGGACCCGACCCGACACAGGGTCCAGGGGCCGGTATGGGGAATCGAACCTGGGACCTCGGGTGCCGGGGTCCCGACATCACCCTGTGACGCCACCCGGGGACCCGACCCGACCCGGGGTCCTGGGGACGATATGGGGAATTGAACCTGGGACCTCGGGTGCCAGGGTCCGGACATCACCCATTGACGCCACCCGGGGACCCGACCTGACGCGGGGTTTATTGGCCGGTATGGGGAATCAAACCTAGGACTTCGGGTGCCGGGGTCCCGACATCACCCTGTGACACCACCCGGGGACCCGAGCCGAACCGCGGTTTATTGGCGTGTATGGGGAATCGAACCTGGGACCTCGCGTGCCGGGGTCCCGACATCACCCTGTGATGCCACACGGGGACCCGACCCGACCCGGGGTTTTTTGGCCGGTATGGGGAATCGAACCTGGGACCTCAGGTGCCGGGGTCCCGACATCACCCTGTGACGCCACCCAGGGACCTGACCCAACCTGGGGTTTTTTGGCCGGTATGGGGAATCGAACCTGGGACCTCGGGTGCCGGGGTCCCGACATCACCCTGTGACGCCACCCGGGGACCCGACACGACCCGGGGTTTTTAGGCCGGTTTCGGGAATCGAACCTGGGACCTCGCCTGCCGGAGTCCCGACATCACCCTGTGACGTCCCCCCGGGACCTGACCCGACCCGGGGTTTTTGGACTGGTATGGGGAATCGAACCTGGGACCTCGGTGCCAGGTTTCCCGACATCACCCTGTGACGCCACCCGGGGACCCGACCGACCCAGGGTCCTGGGGCCGGTATGGGGAATCGAACCTGGGACGTCGGGTGCCTGGGTCCCGACATCATCCTGTGACGCCACCCGGGGACCTGACCCGACCCGGGGTCCAGGGGCCGGTATGGGGAATCGAACCTGGGACCTCGCGTGCCGGAGTCCCAACATCACGCTGTGACGCCACCCGGGGAACTGACCCGACCCAGGGTTTTTTGACTGGTATGGGGAATCGAACCTGGGACGTCGGGTGCCGGGGTCCCGACATCACACTGTTGCCACAGGGGATCTGACCCGACCCAAGGTCCAGGGGCCAGTATGGGGAATCGAACCTGGGACCTCGGGTGCCGGGGTCCCGACATCACCTTTTGACGCCACACGGGGACCCGATCCGTCCCGGGGTCCAGGGGCCGGTATGGGGAATCGAACCTGGGACCTCAGGTGCCGGGTTCCCGACATCACCCTGTGACGCCACCTGGGGACCTGACCCGACCTGGGGTCCAGGGGCCGGTATGGGGATCGAACCTGCGACCTCGGTTGCCGGGGTCCCGACATCACCCTGTGACGCCACCCGGCGACCCGAGCCGTCCCGGGGCCGGTATGGGGAATCGAACCTGGGAGCTCGTTTGCCGGGGTCCCGACATCACCCTGTGACGCCACCCGGGGGCCCAACCCGACCCGGGGTCCTGGGACCGGTATGGGGAATCGAACCTGGGACCTCGGGTGCCGGGGGTCCCGACATCACCCTGTGACGCCACCCGGGGACCCGACCCGACCCGGGGTCCAGGGGCCGGTATGGGGAATCGAACCTGGGTCCTTGGGTGCCGGGGTCCCGACATCACCCTGTGACGCCACCCGGGGACCCGACCCGACCCGGGGTCCAGGGGCTGGATTGGGGAATCGAACCTGGGACCTCGGGTGCTGGGGTCCCGACGTCACCCGGTGACGCCACCCGGGGACCCGACCCGACCCGGGGTTTTTTGTCCGGTATGGGGAATCAAACCTGGGACGTCGGGTGCCGGGGTACTGACATCACCCTGTGACGCCACCAGGGGACCAGACCTGACCCGGGGTCCAGGGACCGGTATGGGGAATCGAACCTGGGACCTCGGGTGCCGGGGTCCCGACATCACCCTGTGACACCACCCGGGGGCCCGAGCCGACCCGGGGTCCAGGGGCCGGTATGGGGAATCGAACCTGGGACCTCGGGTGCCGGGGTCCCGACATCACCCTGTGACGCCACAAGGGATCCGACCCGACCCGGGGTCCAGGGGCCAGTATGGGGAATCGAACCTGGAACCTCAGGTTCTGGGGTCCCGACATCACCCTGTGACACCACCAGGGGACCCGAGCCGTAACGGGGTCCAGGGTCCGGTATGGGGAATCGAACCTGGGACCTCAGGTGCCGGGGTCCCGACATCACCCTGTGATGCCACCCGGGGACCTGACCCGACACAGGGTCCAGGGTCCGGTATGGGGAATCGAACCTGGGACCTCGGGTGCCGGGGTCCCAACATCACCCTGTGTTGCCACCGGGGATCCGACCCGACCCGGCGTCCAGGGGCCGGTATGGGGATCGAACCTGCGACCTCGGGTGCCGGGGTCCCGACATCACCCTGTGACGCCACCCGGGGACCCGACCCGACCCGGGGTCCAGGGGCCGGTATGGGGATCGAACCTGGGACCTCGGGTGCCGGGGTCCTGACATCACCCTGTGACGCCACCCGGGGACCTGACTCGACCCGGGGTCCAGGGGCCGGTATGGGGAATCGAACCTGGGACCTCGCGTGCCGGGATCCTGACATTATCCTGTGATGCCACTCCGGGGACGCGACCCGACCTGGGGTCCAGGGGCCGGTATGGGAATTGAACCTGGGACCTCGGGTGCCGGGGTCCCGACATCACCCTGTGACGCCACCCGGGGACCCGACCCGACCCGGGGTTTTTTGGATGGTATGTGGAATCGTACCTGGGACCTCGGGTGCAGGGGTCCCGACATCACCCTGTGACGCCACCCAGGGACCCGAGCCGACCCGGGGTTTTTTGGCCGTTATGGGGAATCGAACCTGGGACCTCGGGTGCCGGCGTCCCGACATCACCCTGTGACGCCACCTGGGGACCAGACCCGATCCAGAGTCCAAGGGCCGGTATGGGGAATGGAACCTGGGACCTCGGGTGCCGGGGTCCCGACATCACCCTGTGACGCCACCCGGGGACCTGACCTGACCCGGGGTCCAGGGGCCGGTATGGGGAATCGAACCTGAGATGTCGGGTACAGGGGTCCCGACATCACCCTGTGACGCCACCCGGAGTCCTGACCCGATCCAGGGTTTTTTGACTGCTATGAGGAATCGAACAAGGGACCTCGGGTGCCGGGGTCCCGACATCACCCTGTGACGCCACCCGGCGACCCGAGCCGACCTGGGGTTCTTTGACTTCTATGGCGAATCGAACCTGGGACCTCTGGTGCCGGGGTCCCTACATCACCCTGTGACGCCACCTGGGCATCCGACCCGACCCGGGGTCCAGGGGCCGGTATGGGGAATCGAACCTGGGACGTTGGGTGCCGGGGTCCCGACATCACCCTGTGACGCCACCCGGGGACCAGACCCGACCTGGGGTTTTTAGGCCGGTATGGGGAATCAAACCTGGGAGCTTGGGTGCCGGGGTCCTGACATCACCTTTTGACGCCACACGGGGACCCAAGCCGTCCCGGGGTCCAGGGGCCGGTATGGGGATCGAACCTGCGACCTCGGGTGCCGGGGTCCCGACATTATCCTGTGATGCCACTCCGGGGACCCAACCCGACCTGGGGTCCAGGGGCCGGTATGGGGAATTGAACCTGGGACCTCGGGTGCCGGGGTCCCGACATCACCCTGTGTTGCCACAGGGGATACGACCCGACCCAGGGTCCAGGGGCCGGTATGGGGAATCGAACCTGGGACCTCAGGTGCCGTGGTCCTGACATCACCCTGTGACGCAACCTGAGGACCTGACCTGACACAGGGTCCACGGGCCGGTATGGGGAATCGAACCTGGGACCTCGGGTGCCGGGGTCCCGACTTCACCCTGTGACGCCACCCGGCGACCCAACCCGACCCGGGGGCCAGGGGCCGGTATGGGGAATCGAACCTGGGACCTCGAATGCCGGGTTCCCGACATCACCCTGTGACGCCACCCGGGGATCCGACCCGACGCGGGGTCCAGGGGCCGGTATGGGGAATCGAACCTGGGACCTCGCGTGCCGGGGTCCTGACATCACCCTGTGACACCACCCGGGGACCCGACCCGACCCGGGGTTTTTTGACTGGAATGGGGAATCGAACCTGGGACCTCGGGTGCCGGGGTCCCAACATCACCCTGTGACGCCACAGGGGATCCGACCCGACCCGGTGTCCAGGGGCCGGTATGGGGATTCAACCTGCGACCTCGGGTGTCAGGGTCCCGACATCACCCTGTGACGCCACCCGGCGACCCGACCCGACCCGGGGTCCAGGGGCCGGTATGGGGATCGAACCTGCGACCTCTGGTGCCGGGGTCCTGACATCACCCTGTGACGCCACCCGGGGACCTGACCCGACCCGGGGTTTTTTGGCCGTTATGGGGAATCGAACCTGGGACCTCGGGTGCCGGGGTCCCGACATTATCCTGTGATGCCACCCGGGGACCCGACCCGACCTGGGGTCCAGGGGCCGGTATGGGGAATCGAACCTGGGAGCTCGGGTGCCGGGGTCCCGACATCACCCAGTGACGCCAACCGGGGACCCAAGCCAACCTGGGGTCCAGGGGACGGTATGGGGAATCGAACCTGGGACCTCGGGTGCCGGGGTCCCGACATCACCCTGTGACGTCACCCGGGGACCTGACCCGACCCGGGGTTTTTTGACTGGTATGGGGAATCGAACCTGGGACCTCGGTTGCCGGGGTCCCGACATCACCCTGTGTTGCCACAGGGGATACGACCCGACCCAGGGTCCAGGGGCCGGTATGGGGAATCGAACATGGGACCTCAGGTGCCGTGGTCCTGACATCACCCTGTGACGCAACCTGGGGACCTGACCTGACACAGGGTCCACGGGCCGGTATGGGGAATGGAACCTGGGACCTCGGGTGCCGGGGTCCCGACTTCACCCTGTGACGCCACCCGGCGACCCAGCCCGACCCGGGGTCCAGGGGACGGTATGGGGAATCGAACCTGGGACCTCGGGTGCCGGGGTCCCGACATCACCCTGTGACACCACCCGGGGACCCGAGCCGACCTGGGGTCTAGGGGCCGGTATGGGGAATCGAACCTGGGACCTCGGGTGCCGGGGTCCCGACATCACCCTGTGACGCCACCCGGGGACCCGAGCCGACCTGGGGTCCAGGGGCCGGTATGGGGAATCGAACCTGGGACCTCGCGTGCCGGGGTCCCGACATCACCCTGTGACGCCACCCGGGGACCCGAGCCGACCCGGGGTCCTCTGGCCGGTATAGGGAATCGAACCTGGGACCTCAGGTGCCGGGGGTCCCGAAATCACCCTGTGACGCCACCCGGGGACCCGACCCGACCCGGGGTTTTTTGGCCGGTATGGGGAATCGAACCTGGGACCTCGTGTGCCGAGTCCCGACATCACCCTGTGACGCCACCCGGGGACCCGAGCCGACCCGGGGTCCAGGGGCCGGTATGGGAATCGAACCTGGGACCTCGCGTGCCGGGGGTCCCGACATCACCCTGTGTCGCCACCTGGGGACGCGACCCGACCCGGTGTTTTTTGACATGTATGGGGAATTGAACATGGGACGTCGGGTGCCGGGGTCCCGACATCACCCTGTGACGCTACCCGGGACCCGACCCGACACAGGGTCCAGGGGCCGGTATGGGGAATCGAACCTGGGACCTCGGGTGCCGGGGTCCCGACATCACCCTGTGACGCCACCCGGGGACCCGACCCGACCCGGGGTCCTGGGGACGATATGGGGAATTGAACCTGGGACCTCGGGTGCCAGGTCCGGACATCACACCATTGACGCCACCCGGGGACCCGACCTGACGCGGGGTTTATTGGCCGGTATGGGGGAATCAAACCTAGGGGACTTCGGGTGCCGGGGTCCCGACATCACCCTGTGACACCACCCGGGGACCCGAGCCGAACCGCGGTTTATTGGCGTGTATGGGGAATCGAACCTGGACCTCGCGTGCCGGGGTCCCGACATCACCCTGTGATGCCACACGGGGACCCGACCCGACCGGGGTTTTTTTGGCCGTTATGGGGAATCGAACCTGGGACCTCAGGTGCCGGGGTCCCGACATCACCCTGTGACGCCACCCAGGGACCTGACCCAACCTGGGGTTTTTTGGCCGGTATGGGGAATCGAACCTGGGACCTCGGGTGCCGGGGTCCCGACATCACCCTGTGACGCCACCCGGGGACCCGACACGACCCGGGGTTTTTAGGCCGGTTGCGGGAATCGAACCTGGGACCTCGCCTGCCGGAGTCCCGACATCACCCTGTGACGTCCCCCCGGGACCTGACCCGACCCGGGGTTTTTGGACTGGTATGGGGAATCGAACCTGGGACCTCGGTGCCAGGTTTCCCGACATCACCCTGTGACGCCACCCGGGGACCCGACCGACCCAGGGTCCTGGGGCCGGTATGGGGAATCGAACCTGGGACGTCGGGTGCCTGGGTCCCGACATCATCCTGTGACGCCACCCGGGGACCTGACCCGACCCGGGGTCCAGGGGCCGGTATGGGGAATCGAACCTGGGACCTCGCGTGCCGGAGTCCCAACATCACGCTGTGACGCCACCCGGGGAACTGACCCGACCCAGGGTTTTTTGACTGGTATGGGGAATCGAACCTGGGACGTCGGGTGCCGGGGTCCCGACATCACACTGTTGCCACAGGGGATCTGACCCGACCCAAGGTCCAGGGGCCAGTATGGGGAATCGAACCTGGGACCTCGGGTGCCGGGGTCCCGACATCACCTTTTGACGCCACACGGGGACCCGATCCGTCCCGGGGTCCAGGGGCCGGTATGGGGAATCGAACCTGGGACCTCAGGTGCCGGGTTCCCGACATCACCCTGTGACGCCACCTGGGGACCTGACCCGACCTGGGGTCCAGGGGCCGGTATGGGGATCGAACCTGCGACCTCGGTTGCCGGGGTCCCGACATCACCCTGTGACGCCACCCGGCGACCCGAGCCGTCCCGGGGCCGGTATGGGGAATCGAACCTGGGAGCTCGTTTGCCGGGGTCCCGACATCACCCTGTGACGCCACCCGGGGGCCCCAACCCGACCCGGGGTCCTGGGACCGGTATGGGGAATCGAACCTGGGACCTCGGGTGCCGGGGTCCCGACATCACCCTGTGACGCCACCCGGGGACCCGACCCGACCCGGGGTCCAGGGGCCGGTATGGGGAATCGAACCTGGGTCCTTGGGTGCCGGGGTCCCCGACATCACCCTGTGACGCCACCCGGGGACCCGACCCGACCCGGGGTCCAGGGGCTGGATTGGGGAATCGAACCTGGGACCTCGGGTGCTGGGGTCCCGACGTCACCCGGTGACGCCACCCGGGGACCCGACCCGACCCGGGGTTTTTTGTCCGGTATGGGGAATCAAACCTGGGACGTCGGGTGCCGGGGTACTGACATCACCCTGTGACGCCACCAGGGGACCAGACCTGACCCGGGGTCCAGGGACCGGTATGGGGAATCGAACCTGGGACCTCGGGTGCCGGGGTCCCGACATCACCCTGTGACACCACCCGGGGGCCCGAGCCGACTCGGGGTCCAGGGGCCGGTATGGGGAATCGAACCTGGGACCTCGGGTGCCGGGGTCCCGACATCACCCTGTGACGCCACAAGGGATCCGACCCGACCCGGGGTCCAGGGGCCAGTATGGGGAATCGAACCTGGAACCTCAGGTTCTGGGGTCCCGACATCACCCTGTGACACCACCAGGGGACCCGAGCCGTAACGGGGTCCAGGGTCCGGTATGGGGAATCGAACCTGGGACCTCAGGTGCCGGGGTCCCGACATCACCCTGTGACGCCACCCGGGGACCTGACCCGACACAGGGTCCAGGGTCCGGTATGGGGAATCGAACCTGGGACCTCGGGTGCCGGGGTCCCAACATCACCCTGTGTTGCCACCGGGGATCCGACCCGACCCGGCGTCCAGGGGCCGGTATGGGGATCGAACCTGCGACCTCGGGTGCCGGGGTCCCGACATCACCCTGTGACGCCACCCGGGGACCCGACCCGACCCGGGGTCCAGGGGCCGGTATGGGGATCGAACCTGGGACCTCGGGTGCCGGGGTCCTGACATCACCCTGTGACGCCACCCGGGGACCTGACTCGACCCGGGGTCCAGGGGCCGGTATGGGGAATCGAACCTGGGACCTCGCGTGCCGGGGTCCTGACATTATCCTGTGATGCCACTCCGGGGACGCGACCCGACCTGGGGTCCAGGGGCCGGTATGGGAATTGAACCTGGGACCTCGGGTGCCGGGGTCCCGACATCACCCTGTGACGCCACCCGGGGACCCGACCCGACCCGGGGTTTTTTGGATGGTATGTGGAATCGTACCTGGGACCTCGGGTGCAGGGGTCCCGACATCACCCTGTGACGCCACCCAGGGACCCGAGCCGACCCGGGGTTTTTTGGCCGTTATGGGGAATCGAACCTGGGACCTCGGGTGCCGGCGTCCCGACATCACCCTGTGACGCCACCTGGGGACCAGACCCGATCCGGAGTCCAAGGGCCGGTATGGGGAATGGAACCTGGGACCTCGGGTGCCGGGGTCCCGACATCACCCTGTGACGCCACCCGGGGACCTGACCTGACCCGGGGTCCAGGGGCCGGTATGGGGAATCGAACCTGAGATGTCGGGTACAGGGGTCCCGACATCACCCTGTGACGCCACCCGGAGTCCTGACCCGATCCAGGGTTTTTTGACTGCTATGAGGAATCGAACAAGGGACCTCGGGTGCCGGGGTCCCGACATCACCCTGTGACGCCACCCGGAGTCCTGACCCGATCCAGGGTTTTTTGACTGCTATGAGGAATCGAACAAGGGACCTCGGGTGCCGGGGGTCCCGACATCACCCTGTGACGCCACCCGGCGACCCGAGCCGACCTGGGGTTCTTTGACTTCTATGGCGAATCGAACCTGGGACCTCTGGTGCCGGGGGTCCCTACATCACCCTGTGACGCCACCTGGGCATCCGACCCGACCCGGGGTCGAGGGGCCGGTATGGGGAATCGAACCTGGGACGTTGGGTGCCGGGGTCCCGACATCACCCTGTGACGCCACCCGGGGACCAGACCCGACCTGGGGTTTTTAGGCCGGTATGGGGAATCAAACCTGGGAGCTTGGGTGCCGGGGTCCTGACATCACCTTTTGACGCCACACGGGGACCCAAGCCGTCCCGGGGTCCAGGGGCCGGTATGGGGATCGAACCTGCGACCTCGGGTGCCGGGGTCCCGACATTATCCTGTGATGCCACTCCGGGGACCCAACCCGACCTGGGGTCCAGGGGCCGGTATGGGGAATTGAACCTGGGACCTCGGGTGCCGGGGGTCCCGACATCACCCTGTGTTGCCACAGGGGATACGACCCGACCCAGGGTCCAGGGGCCGGTATGGGGAATCGAACCTGGGACCTCAGGTGCCGTGGTCCTGACATCACCCTGTGACGCAACCTGAGGACCTGACCTGACACAGGGTCCACGGGCCGGTATGGGGAATCGAACCTGGGACCTCGGGTGCCGGGGTCCCGACTTCACCCTGTGACGCCACCCGGCGACCCAACCCGACCCGGGGGCCAGGGGCCGGTATGGGGAATCGAACCTGGGACCTCGAATGCCGGGTTCCCGACATCACCCTGTGACGCCACCCGGGGATCCGACCCGACGCGGGGTCCAGGGGCCGGTATGGGGAATCGAACCTGGGACCTCGCGTGCCGGGGTCCTGACATCACCCTGTGACACCACCCGGGGACCCGACCCGACCCGGGGTTTTTTGACTGGAATGGGGAATCGAACCTGGGACCTCGGGTGCCGGGGTCCCAACATCACCCTGTGACGCCACAGGGGATCCGACCCGACCCGGTGTCCAGGGGCCGGTATGGGGATTCAACCTGCGACCTCGGGTGTCAGGGTCCCGACGTCACCCTGTGACGCCACCCGGCGACCCGACCCGACCCGGGGTCCAGGGGCCGGTATGGGGATCGAACCTGCGACCTCGGGTGCCGGGGTCCTGACATCACCCTGTGACGCCACCCGGGGACCTGACCCGACCCGGGGTTTTTTGGCCGTTATGGGGAATCGAACCTGGGACCTCGGGTGCCGGGGTCCCGACATTATACTGTGATGCCACCCGGGGACCCGACCCGACCTGGGGTCCAGGGGCCGGTATGGGGAATCGAACCTGGGAGCTCGGGTGCCGGGGTCCCGACATCACCCAGTGACGCCAACCGGGGACCCGAGCCAACCTGGGGTCCAGGGGCCGGTATGGGGAATCGAACCTGGGACCTCGGGTGCCGGGGTCCCGACATCACCCTGTGACGTCACCCGGGGACCTGACCCGACCCGGGGTTTTTTGACTGGTATGGGGAATCGAACCTGGGACCTCGCGTGCGGGGGTCCTGACATCACCCTGTGACACCACCCGCGGACCCGACCCGACCCGGGGTCCAGGGGCTGGAATGGGGAATCGAACCAGTGTCCTCGGGTGCTGGGGTCCCGACGTCACACTGTGACGCCAGCCGGGGACCCGACCTGACCCGGGGTTTTTTGACTGGAATGGGGAATCGAACCTGGGACCTCGGGTGCCGGGGTCCCAACATCACCCTGTGACGCCACAGGGGATCTGACCCGACCCGGCGTCCAGGGGCCGGTATGGGGATTCAACCTGGGACCTCGGGTGTCAGGGTCCCGACATCACCCTGTGACGCCACCCGGGGACCCGAGCCGACCCGGGGTTTTTTGGTCGGTATGGGGAATCGAACCTGGGACCTCGGGTGCCGGGGTCCCGACATCACCCAGTGACGCAAACCGGGGACCCGAGGCGACCTGGGGTCCTGGGTCCGGTATGGGGAATTGAACCTGCGACCTCGGGTGCCGGGGTCCCGACATCACCCTGTGACGCCACCCAGGGACCCGACCCGACCCGGGGTCCATGGGCTGGAATGGGGAATCGAACCTGGGACCTCGGGTGCTGGGGTCCCGACGTTACCCTGTGACGCCACCCGGGGACCCGAGCCGACCCTGGGTTTTTTGGCCGGTATGGGGAATCAAACCTGGGACGTCGGGTGCCGGGGTACTGACATCACCCTGTGACGCCACCAGGGGACCAGACCTGACCCGGGGTCCAGGGACCGGTATGGGGAATCGAACCTGGGACCTCGGGTGCCGGAGTCCCGACATCACCCTGTGACACCACCCGGGGGCCCGAGCCGACCCGGGGTCCAGGGGCCGGTATGGGGAATCGAACCTGGGACCTTGGGTGCCGGGGTCCCGACATCACCCTGTGACGCCACAAGGGATCCGACCCGACCCGGGGTCCAGGGGCCAGTATGGGGAATCGAACCTGGAACCTCAGGTTCTGGGGTCCCGACATCACCCTGTGACACCACCAGGGGACCCGAGCCGTAACGGGGTCCAGGGTCCGGTATGGGGAATCGAACCTGGGACCTCAGGTGCCGGGGTCCCGACATCACCCTGTGACGCCACCCGGGGACCTGACCCGACACAGGGTCCAGGGTCCGGTATGGGGAATCGAACCTGGGACCTCGGGTGCCGGGGTCCCAACATCACCCTGTGTTGCCACCGGGGATCCGACCCGACCCGGCGTCCAGGGGCCGGTATGGGGATCGAACCTGCGACCTCGGGTGCCGGGGTCCCGACATCACCCTGTGACGCCACCCGGGGACCCGACCCGACCCGGGGTCCAGGGGCCGGTATGGGGATCGAACCTGGGACCTCGGGTGCCGGGGTCCTGACATCACCCTGTGACGCCACCCGGGGACCTGACTCGACCCGGGGTCCAGGGGCCGGTATGGGGAATCGAACCTGGGACCTCGCGTGCCGGGGTCCTGACATTATCCTGTGATGCCACTCCGGGGACGCGACCCGACCTGGGGTCCAGGGGCCGGTATGGGAATTGAACCTGGGACCTCGGGTGCCGGGGTCCCGACATCACCCTGTGACGCCACCCGGGGACCCGACCCGACCCGGGGTTTTTTGGATGGTATGTGGAATCGTACCTGGGACCTCGGGTGCCGGGGTCCCGACATCACCCTGTGACGCCACCCAGGGACCCGAGCCGACCCGGGGTTTTTTGGCCGTTATGGGGAATCGAACCTGGGACCTCGGGTGCCGGCGTCCCAACATCACCCTGTGACGCCACCTGGGGACCAGACCCGATCCGGAGTACAGGGGCCGGTATGGGGAATCGAACCTGGGACCTCGGGTGCCGGGGGTACCGACATCACCCTGTGACGCCACCCGGGGACCTGACCCGACACAGGGTCCAGGGTCCGGTATGGGGAATCGAACCTGGGACCTCGGGTGCCGGGGTCCCAACATCACCCTGTGTTGCCACCGGGGATCCGACCCGACCCGGCGTCCAGGGGCCGGTATGGGGATCGAACCTGCGACCTCGGGTGCCGGGGTCCCGACATCACCCTGTGACGCCACCCGGGGACCCGACCCGACCCGGGGTCCAGGGGCCGGTATGGGGATCGAACCTGGGACCTCGGGTGCCGGGGTCCTGACATCACCCTGTGACGCCACCCGGGGACCTGACTCGACCCGGGGTCCAGGGGCCGGTATGGGGAATCGAACCTGGGACCTCGCGTGCCGGGGTCCTGACATTATCCTGTGATGCCACTCCGGGGACGCGACCCGACCTGGGGTCCAGGGGCCGGTATGGGAATTGAACCTGGGACCTCGGGTGCCGGGGTCCCGACATCACCCTGTGACGCCACCCGGGGACCCGACCCGACCCGGGGTTTTTTGGATGGTATGTGGAATCGTACCTGGGACCTCGGGTGCCGGGGTCCCGACATCACCCTGTGACGCCACCCAGGGACCCGAGCCGACCCGGGGTTTTTTGGCCGTTATGGGGAATCGAACCTGGGACCTCGGGTGCCGGCGTCCCAACATCACCCTGTGACGCCACCTGGGGACCAGACCCGATCCGGAGTACAGGGGCCGGTATGGGGAATCGAACCTGGGACCTCGGGTGCCGGGGGTACCGACATCACCCTGTGACACCACCCGGGGACCCGACCCGACCCGGGGTCCAGGGGCCGGTATGGGGAATCGAACCTGGGACCTCGGGTGCCGGGGTCCCGACATCACCCTGTGACGCCACCTGGGGACCCGAGCCGACCTCGGGTCCAGGGGCCGGTATGGGGAATCGAACCTGGGACCTCGGGTGCCGGGTTCCCGACATCACCCTGTGACGCCACCCGGGGACCCGACACGACCCGGGGTCCAGGGGCCGGTATGGGGAATCGAACCTGGGACCTCGGGTGCCGGGTTCCCGACATCATCCAGTGATGCCACCAGGGGGCTTGACACGACCCTGGGTTTTCTGGCCGGTATGGGGAATCGAACCTGGGACCTCGCGTGCCGGGGTCCCGACATCACCCTGTGACACCACCAGGGGACCGGACCTGACCCGGGGTTTTTTGGCCGGCATGGGGAATCGAACCTGGGACCTCGGGTGCCGGGGTCCCGACATCACCCTGTGACGCCACCCGGGGACCAGAGCAGACCCGGGGTTTTTTGTCTGGTATGGGGAATCGAACCTGGGACCTCGGTGTCGGGTTCCCGACATCACCCTGTGAAGCCACCCGGGGGCCCGACCCGACCCGGGGTCCTGGGGCCGGTATGGGGAATCGAACCTGGGACCTCAGGTGCCGGGGTCCCGACATCACCCTGTGACGCCACCCGGGGACCCGACCCGACCCGGGGTTTTTTGGCTGGTATGTGGAATCGAACCTGGGACCTCGGGTGCCGGGGTCCTGACATCACCCTGTGACACCACCTGGGGACCCGACCCGACCCGGGGTTTTTTGACTGGAATGGGGAATCGAACCTGGGACCTCGGGTGCCGGGGTCCCAACATCACCCTGTGACGCCACAGGGGATCCGACCCGACCCGGTGTCCAGGGGCCGGTATGGGGATTCAACCTGCGACCTCGGGTGTCAGGGTCCCGACATCACCCTGTGACGCCACCCGGCGACCCGACCCGACCCGGGGTCCAGGGGCCGGTATGGGGATCGAACCTGCGACCTCGGGTGCCGGGGTCCTGACATCACCCTGTGACGCCACCCGGGGACCTGACCCGACCCGGGGTTTTTTGGCCGTTATGGGGAATCGAACCTGGGACCTCGGGTGCCGGGGTCCCGACATTATCCTGTGATGCCACCCGGGGACCCGACCCGACCTGGGGTCCAGGGGCCGGTATGGGGAATCGAACCTGGGAGCTCGGGTGCCGGGGTCCCGACATCACCCAGTGACGCCAACCGGGGACCCAAGCCAACCTGGGGTCCAGGGGACGGTATGGGGAATCGAACCTGGGACCTCGGGTGCCGGGGTCCCGACATCACCCTGTGACGTCACCCGGGGACCTGACCCGACCCGGGGTTTTTTGACTGGTATGGGGAATCGAACCTGGGACCTCGGTTGCCGGGGTCCCGACATCACCCTGTGTTGCCACAGGGGATACGACCCGACCCAGGGTCCAGGGGCCGGTATGGGGAATCGAACATGGGACCTCAGGTGCCGTGGTCCTGACATCACCCTGTGACGCAACCTGGGGACCTGACCTGACACAGGGTCCACGGGCCGGTATGGGGAATGGAACCTGGGACCTCGGGTGCCGGGGTCCCGACTTCACCCTGTGACGCCACCCGGCGACCCAGCCCGACCCGGGGTCCAGGGGACGGTATGGGGAATCGAACCTGGGACCTCGGGTGCCGGGGTCCCGACATCACCCTGTGACACCACCCGGGGACCCGAGCCGACCTGGGGTCTAGGGGCCGGTATGGGGAATCGAACCTGGGACCTCGGGTGCCGGGGTCCCGACATCACCCTGTGACGCCACCCGGGGACCCGAGCCGACCTGGGGTCCAGGGGCCGGTATGGGGAATCGAACCTGGGACCTCGCGTGCCGGGGTCCCGACATCACCCTGTGACGCCACCCGGGGACCCGAGCCGACCCGGGGTCCTCTGGCCGGTATAGGGAATCGAACCTGGGACCTCAGGTGCCGGGGTCCCGAAATCACCCTGTGACGCCACCCGGGGACCCGACCCGACCCGGGGTTTTTTGGCCGGTATGGGGAATCGAACCTGGGACCTCGTGTGCCGGAGTCCCGACATCACCCTGTGACGCCACCCGGGGACCCGAGCCGACCCGGGGTCCAGGGGCCGGTATGGGGAATCGAACCTGGGACCTCGCGTGCCGGGGTCCCGACATCACCCTGTGTCGCCACCTGGGGACGCGACCCGACCCGGTGTTTTTTGACATGTATGGGGAATTGAACATGGGACGTCGGGTGCCGGGGTCCCGACATCACCCTGTGACGCTACCCGGGGACCCGACCCGACACAGGGTCCAGGGGCCGGTATGGGGAATCGAACCTGGGACCTCGGGTGCCGGGGTCCCGACATCACCCTGTGACGCCACCCGGGGACCCGACCCGACCCGGGGTCCTGGGGACGATATGGGGAATTGAACCTGGGACCTCGGGTGCCAGGGTCCGGACATCACCCATTGACGCCACCCGGGGACCCGACCTGACGCGGGGTTTATTGGCCGGTATGGGGAATCAAACCTAGGACTTCGGGTGCCGGGGTCCCGACATCACCCTGTGACACCACCCGGGGACCCGAGCCGAACCGCGGTTTATTGGCGTGTATGGGGAATCGAACCTGGGACCTCGCGTGCCGGGGTCCCGACATCACCCTGTGATGCCACACGGGGACCCGACCCGACCCGGGGTTTTTTTGGCCGTTATGGGGAATCGAACCTGGGACCTCAGGTGCCGGGGTCCCGACATCACCCTGTGACGCCACCCAGGGACCTGACCCAACCTGGGGTTTTTTGGCCGGTATGGGGAATCGAACCTGGGACCTCGGGTGCCGGGGTCCCGACATCACCCTGTGACGCCACCCGGGGACCCGACACGACCCGGGGTTTTTAGGCCGGTTGCGGGAATCGAACCTGGGACCTCGCCTGCCGGAGTCCCGACATCACCCTGTGACGTCCCCCCGGGACCTGACCCGACCCGGGGTTTTTGGACTGGTATGGGGAATCGAACCTGGGACCTCGGTGCCAGGTTTCCCGACATCACCCTGTGACGCCACCCGGGGACCCGACCGACCCAGGGTCCTGGGGCCGGTATGGGGAATCGAACCTGGGACGTCGGGTGCCTGGGTCCCGACATCATCCTGTGACGCCACCCGGGGACCTGACCCGACCCGGGGTCCAGGGGCCGGTATGGGGAATCGAACCTGGGACCTCGCGTGCCGGAGTCCCAACATCACGCTGTGACGCCACCCGGGGAACTGACCCGACCCAGGGTTTTTTGACTGGTATGGGGAATCGAACCTGGGACGTCGGGTGCCGGGGTCCCGACATCACACTGTTGCCACAGGGGATCTGACCCGACCCAAGGTCCAGGGGCCAGTATGGGGAATCGAACCTGGGACCTCGGGTGCCGGGGTCCCGACATCACCTTTTGACGCCACACGGGGACCCGATCCGTCCCGGGGTCCAGGGGCCGGTATGGGGAATCGAACCTGGGACCTCAGGTGCCGGGTTCCCGACATCACCCTGTGACGCCACCTGGGGACCTGACCCGACCTGGGGTCCAGGGGCCGGTATGGGGATCGAACCTGCGACCTCGGTTGCCGGGGTCCCGACATCACCCTGTGACGCCACCCGGCGACCCGAGCCGTCCCGGGGCCGGTATGGGGAATCGAACCTGGGAGCTCGTTTGCCGGGGTCCCGACATCACCCTGTGACGCCACCCGGGGGCCCAACCCGACCCGGGGTCCTGGGACCGGTATGGGGAATCGAACCTGGGACCTCGGGTGCCGGGGTCCCGACATCACCCTGTGACGCCACCCGGGGACCCGACCCGACCCGGGGTCCAGGGGCCGGTATGGGGAATCGAACCTGGGTCCTTGGGTGCCGGGGTCCCGACATCACCCTGTGACGCCACCCGGGGACCCGACCCGACCCGGGGTCCAGGGGCTGGATTGGGGAATCGAACCTGGGACCTCGGGTGCTGGGGTCCCGACGTCACCCGGTGACGCCACCCGGGGACCCGACCCGACCCGGGGTTTTTTGTCCGGTATGGGGAATCAAACCTGGGACGTCGGGTGCCGGGGTACTGACATCACCCTGTGACGCCACCAGGGGACCAGACCTGACCCGGGGTCCAGGGACCGGTATGGGGAATCGAACCTGGGACCTCGGGTGCCGGGGTCCCGACATCACCCTGTGACACCACCCGGGGGCCCGAGCCGACTCGGGGTCCAGGGGCCGGTATGGGGAATCGAACCTGGGACCTCGGGTGCCGGGGTCCCGACATCACCCTGTGACGCCACAAGGGATCCGACCCGACCCGGGGTCCAGGGGCCAGTATGGGGAATCGAACCTGGAACCTCAGGTTCTGGGGTCCCGACATCACCCTGTGACACCACCAGGGGACCCGAGCCGTAACGGGGTCCAGGGTCCGGTATGGGGAATCGAACCTGGGACCTCAGGTGCCGGGGTCCCGACATCACCCTGTGACGCCACCCGGGGACCTGACCCGACACAGGGTCCAGGGTCCGGTATGGGGAATCGAACCTGGGACCTCGGGTGCCGGGGTCCCAACATCACCCTGTGTTGCCACCGGGGATCCGACCCGACCCGGCGTCCAGGGGCCGGTATGGGGATCGAACCTGCGACCTCGGGTGCCGGGGTCCCGACATCACCCTGTGACGCCACCCGGGGACCCGACCCGACCCGGGGTCCAGGGGCCGGTATGGGGATCGAACCTGGGACCTCGGGTGCCGGGGTCCTGACATCACCCTGTGACGCCACCCGGGGACCTGACTCGACCCGGGGTCCAGGGGCCGGTATGGGGAATCGAACCTGGGACCTCGCGTGCCGGGGTCCTGACATTATCCTGTGATGCCACTCCGGGGACGCGACCCGACCTGGGGTCCAGGGGCCGGTATGGGAATTGAACCTGGGACCTCGGGTGCCGGGGTCCCGACATCACCCTGTGACGCCACCCGGGGACCCGACCCGACCCGGGGTTTTTTGGATGGTATGTGGAATCGTACCTGGGACCTCGGGTGCAGGGGTCCCGACATCACCCTGTGACGCCACCCAGGGACCCGAGCCGACCCGGGGTTTTTTGGCCGTTATGGGGAATCGAACCTGGGACCTCGGGTGCCGGCGTCCCGACATCACCCTGTGACGCCACCTGGGGACCAGACCCGATCCGGAGTCCAAGGGCCGGTATGGGGAATGGAACCTGGGACCTCGGGTGCCGGGGTCCCGACATCACCCTGTGACGCCACCCGGGGACCTGACCTGACCCGGGGTCCAGGGGCCGGTATGGGGAATCGAACCTGAGATGTCGGGTACAGGGGTCCCGACATCACCCTGTGACGCCACCCGGAGTCCTGACCCGATCCAGGGTTTTTTGACTGCTATGAGGAATCGAACAAGGGACCTCGGGTGCCGGGGTCCCGACATCACCCTGTGACGCCACCCGGAGTCCTGACCCGATCCAGGGTTTTTTGACTGCTATGAGGAATCGAACAAGGGACCTCGGGTGCCGGGGTCCCGACATCACCCTGTGACGCCACCCGGCGACCCGAGCCGACCTGGGGTTCTTTGACTTCTATGGCGAATCGAACCTGGGACCTCTGGTGCCGGGGTCCCTACATCACCCTGTGACGCCACCTGGGCATCCGACCCGACCCGGGGTCGAGGGGCCGGTATGGGGAATCGAACCTGGGACGTTGGGTGCCGGGGTCCCGACATCACCCTGTGACGCCACCCGGGGACCAGACCCGACCTGGGGTTTTTAGGCCGGTATGGGGAATCAAACCTGGGAGCTTGGGTGCCGGGGTCCTGACATCACCTTTTGACGCCACACGGGGACCCAAGCCGTCCCGGGGTCCAGGGGCCGGTATGGGGATCGAACCTGCGACCTCGGGTGCCGGGGTCCCGACATTATCCTGTGATGCCACTCCGGGGACCCAACCCGACCTGGGGTCCAGGGGCCGGTATGGGGAATTGAACCTGGGACCTCGGGTGCCGGGGTCCCGACATCACCCTGTGTTGCCACAGGGGATACGACCCGACCCAGGGTCCAGGGGCCGGTATGGGGAATCGAACCTGGGACCTCAGGTGCCGTGGTCCTGACATCACCCTGTGACGCAACCTGAGGACCTGACCTGACACAGGGTCCACGGGCCGGTATGGGGAATCGAACCTGGGACCTCGGGTGCCGGGGTCCCGACTTCACCCTGTGACGCCACCCGGCGACCCAACCCGACCCGGGGGCCAGGGGCCGGTATGGGGAATCGAACCTGGGACCTCGAATGCCGGGTTCCCGACATCACCCTGTGACGCCACCCGGGGATCCGACCCGACGCGGGGTCCAGGGGCCGGTATGGGGAATCGAACCTGGGACCTCGCGTGCCGGGGTCCTGACATCACCCTGTGACACCACCCGGGGACCCGACCCGACCCGGGGTTTTTTGACTGGAATGGGGAATCGAACCTGGGACCTCGGGTGCCGGGGTCCCAACATCACCCTGTGACGCCACAGGGGATCCGACCCGACCCGGTGTCCAGGGGCCGGTATGGGGATTCAACCTGCGACCTCGGGTGTCAGGGTCCCGACGTCACCCTGTGACGCCACCCGGCGACCCGACCCGACCCGGGGTCCAGGGGCCGGTATGGGGATCGAACCTGCGACCTCGGGTGCCGGGGTCCTGACATCACCCTGTGACGCCACCCGGGGACCTGACCCGACCCGGGGTTTTTTGGCCGTTATGGGGAATCGAACCTGGGACCTCGGGTGCCGGGGTCCCGACATTATACTGTGATGCCACCCGGGGACCCGACCCGACCTGGGGTCCAGGGGCCGGTATGGGGAATCGAACCTGGGAGCTCGGGTGCCGGGGTCCCGACATCACCCAGTGACGCCAACCGGGGACCCGAGCCAACCTGGGGTCCAGGGGCCGGTATGGGGAATCGAACCTGGGACCTCGGGTGCCGGGGTCCCGACATCACCCTGTGACGTCACCCGGGGACCTGACCCGACCCGGGGTTTTTTGACTGGTATGGGGAATCGAACCTGGGACCTCGCGTGCGGGGGTCCTGACATCACCCTGTGACACCACCCGCGGACCCGACCCGACCCGGGGTCCAGGGGCTGGAATGGGGAATCGAACCAGTGTCCTCGGGTGCTGGGGTCCCGACGTCACACTGTGACGCCAGCCGGGGACCCGACCTGACCCGGGGTTTTTTGACTGGAATGGGGAATCGAACCTGGGACCTCGGGTGCCGGGGTCCCAACATCACCCTGTGACGCCACAGGGGATCTGACCCGACCCGGCGTCCAGGGGCCGGTATGGGGATTCAACCTGGGACCTCGGGTGTCAGGGTCCCGACATCACCCTGTGACGCCACCCGGGGACCCGAGCCGACCCGGGGTTTTTTGGTCGGTATGGGGAATCGAACCTGGGACCTCGGGTGCCGGGGTCCCGACATCACCCAGTGACGCAAACCGGGGACCCGAGGCGACCTGGGGTCCTGGGTCCGGTATGGGGAATTGAACCTGCGACCTCGGGTGCCGGGGTCCCGACATCACCCTGTGACGCCACCCAGGGACCCGACCCGACCCGGGGTCCATGGGCTGGAATGGGGAATCGAACCTGGGACCTCGGGTGCTGGGGTCCCGACGTTACCCTGTGACGCCACCCGGGGACCCGAGCCGACCCTGGGTTTTTTGGCCGGTATGGGGAATCAAACCTGGGACGTCGGGTGCCGGGGTACTGACATCACCCTGTGACGCCACCAGGGGACCAGACCTGACCCGGGGTCCAGGGACCGGTATGGGGAATCGAACCTGGGACCTCGGGTGCCGGAGTCCCGACATCACCCTGTGACACCACCCGGGGGCCCGAGCCGACCCGGGGTCCAGGGGCCGGTATGGGGAATCGAACCTGGGACCTTGGGTGCCGGGGTCCCGACATCACCCTGTGACGCCACAAGGGATCCGACCCGACCCGGGGTCCAGGGGCCAGTATGGGGAATCGAACCTGGAACCTCAGGTTCTGGGGTCCCGACATCACCCTGTGACACCACCAGGGGACCCGAGCCGTAACGGGGTCCAGGGTCCGGTATGGGGAATCGAACCTGGGACCTCAGGTGCCGGGGTCCCGACATCACCCTGTGACGCCACCCGGGGACCTGACCCGACACAGGGTCCAGGGTCCGGTATGGGGAATCGAACCTGGGACCTCGGGTGCCGGGGTCCCAACATCACCCTGTGTTGCCACCGGGGATCCGACCCGACCCGGCGTCCAGGGGCCGGTATGGGGATCGAACCTGCGACCTCGGGTGCCGGGGTCCCGACATCACCCTGTGACGCCACCCGGGGACCCGACCCGACCCGGGGTCCAGGGGCCGGTATGGGGATCGAACCTGGGACCTCGGGTGCCGGGGTCCTGACATCACCCTGTGACGCCACCCGGGGACCTGACTCGACCCGGGGTCCAGGGGCCGGTATGGGGAATCGAACCTGGGACCTCGCGTGCCGGGGTCCTGACATTATCCTGTGATGCCACTCCGGGGACGCGACCCGACCTGGGGTCCAGGGGCCGGTATGGGAATTGAACCTGGGACCTCGGGTGCCGGGGTCCCGACATCACCCTGTGACGCCACCCGGGGACCCGACCCGACCCGGGGTTTTTTGGATGGTATGTGGAATCGTACCTGGGACCTCGGGTGCCGGGGTCCCGACATCACCCTGTGACGCCACCCAGGGACCCGAGCCGACCCGGGGTTTTTTGGCCGTTATGGGGAATCGAACCTGGGACCTCGGGTGCCGGCGTCCCAACATCACCCTGTGACGCCACCTGGGGACCAGACCCGATCCGGAGTACAGGGGCCGGTATGGGGAATCGAACCTGGGACCTCGGGTGCCGGGGGTACCGACATCACCCTGTGACGCCACCCGGGGACCTGACCCGACACAGGGTCCAGGGTCCGGTATGGGGAATCGAACCTGGGACCTCGGGTGCCGGGGGTCCCAACATCACCCTGTGTTGCCACCGGGGATCCGACCCGACCCGGCGTCCAGGGGCCGGTATGGGGATCGAACCTGCGACCTCGGGTGCCGGGGTCCCGACATCACCCTGTGACGCCACCCGGGGACCCGACCCGACCCGGGGTCCAGGGGCCGGTATGGGGATCGAACCTGGGACCTCGGGTGCCGGGGTCCTGACATCACCCTGTGACGCCACCCGGGGACCTGACTCGACCCGGGGTCCAGGGGCCGGTATGGGGAATCGAACCTGGGACCTCGCGTGCCGGGGTCCTGACATTATCCTGTGATGCCACTCCGGGGACGCGACCCGACCTGGGGTCCAGGGGCCGGTATGGGAATTGAACCTGGGACCTCGGGTGCCGGGGTCCCGACATCACCCTGTGACGCCACCCGGGGACCCGACCCGACCCGGGGTTTTTTGGATGGTATGTGGAATCGTACCTGGGACCTCGGGTGCCGGGGTCCCGACATCACCCTGTGACGCCACCCAGGGACCCGAGCCGACCCGGGGTTTTTTGGCCGTTATGGGGAATCGAACCTGGGACCTCGGGTGCCGGCGTCCCAACATCACCCTGTGACGCCACCTGGGGACCAGACCCGATCCGGAGTACAGGGGCCGGTATGGGGAATCGAACCTGGGACCTCGGGTGCCGGGGTACCGACATCACCCTGTGACACCACCCGGGGACCCGACCCGACCCGGGGTCCAGGGGCCGGTATGGGGAATCGAACCTGGGACCTCGGGTGCCGGGGTCCCGACATCACCCTGTGACGCCACCTGGGGACCCGAGCCGACCTCGGGTCCAGGGGCCGGTATGGGGAATCGAACCTGGGACCTCGGGTGCCGGGTTCCCGACATCACCCTGTGACGCCACCCGGGGACCCGACACGACCCGGGGTCCAGGGGCCGGTATGGGGAATCGAACCTGGGACCTCGGGTGCCGGGTTCCCGACATCATCCAGTGATGCCACCAGGGGGCTTGACACGACCCTGGGTTTTCTGGCCGGTATGGGGAATCGAACCTGGGACCTCGCGTGCCGGGGTCCCGACATCACCCTGTGACACCACCAGGGGACCGGACCTGACCCGGGGTTTTTTGGCCGGCATGGGGAATCGAACCTGGGACCTCGGGTGCCGGGGTCCCGACATCACCCTGTGACGCCACCCGGGGACCAGAGCAGACCCGGGGTTTTTTGTCTGGTATGGGGAATCGAACCTGGGACCTCGGTGTCGGGTTCCCGACATCACCCTGTGAAGCCACCCGGTGGCCCGACCCGACCCGGGGTCCTGGGGCCGGTATGGGGAATCGAACCTGGGACCTCAGGTGCCGGGGTCCCGACATCACCCTGTGACGCCACCCGGGGACCCGACCCGACCCGGGGTTTTTTGGCTGGTATGTGGAATCGAACCTGGGACCTCGGGTGCCGGGGTCCCGACATAACCTTGTGATGCCACTCGGGGACCCGATACGTCCCGGGGTCCAGGGGCCGGTATGGGGAATCGAACCTGGGACCTCGGGTGCCGGGGTCCTGACATCACCCTGTGACGCCACCCGGGGACCCGACACGACCCGGGGTTTTTTGATTGGAATGGGGAATCGAACCTGGGACCTCGGGTGCCGGGGGTCCCGACATCACCTTGTGACGCCACCTGGGGACACGACCGGAGCCGGGGTCCAGGGGCCGATATGGGGAATCGAACCTGGGACCTCGGGTGCCGGGGTCCCGACGTCACCCTGTGACGCCACCCGGGGACCCGACACGACCCGGGGTCCAGGGGCCGGTATGGGGAATCGAACCTGGGACCTCGGGTGCCGGGGTCCCGACATCACCCTGTGACGCCACCCGGGGACCCGACCCGACCCGGGGTTTTTTGACCGGTATGGGGAATCGAACCAGTGTCCTCGGGTGCCGGGGTCCCGACATCATCCTGTGACGCCACCCGGGGACCCGACCCGACCCGGGGTTTTTTGGCCGGTATGGGGAATCGAACATGGGATCTCGGGTGCCGGGGTCCCTACATCACCCTGTGACGCCACCCGGGGACCCGAGCCGACCTCGGACCAGGGGCCGGTATGGGGAATCGAACCTGGGACCTCGGGTGCCGGGGTCACGACATCACCCTGTGACGCCACCCGGGGGCCCGACCCGACGCGGGGTCGAGGGGCCGGTATGGGGAATCGAACCTGGGACCTCGGGTGCCGGGTTCCCGACATCACCCTGTGACACCACCCGGGGGCCCGACCCGACCCGGGGTTTTTTGGCTGGTATGTGGAATCGAACTTGGGACCTCGGGTGCCGGGGTCCCGACATCACCCTGTGACGCCACCCGGGAACCCGAGCCGACCCGGGGTCCAGGGGCCGGTATGGGGAATCGAACCTGGGACCTCGCGTGCCAGGGTCCCGACATCACCCTGTGACGCCACCCGGGGGCCAGACCCGACCCGGGGTCCAGGGGCCGGTATGGGGAATCGAACCTGGGACCTCGGGTGCCGGGGTCCCGACATCACCCTGTGACGCCACCCGGGGACCCGACTCGACCCGGGGTTTTTTGTTCGGTATGGGGAATCGAACCTGGGACCTCGGGTGCCGGGGTCCCGACATCACCCTGTGACGCCACCAGGTTACCCGAGCCGTCCCGGGGTCCAGGGGCCTGTATGGGGAATCGAACCTGGGACCTCGGGTGCCGGGTTCCCGACATCACCCTGTGACGCCACCCGGGGACCCGACTCGACCCGGGGTTTTTTGTTCGGTATGGGGAATCGAACCGGGGACCTCGGGTGCCGAGGTCCCGACATCACCCTGTGACGCCACCAGGGGACCAGACCCGACCCGGGGTCCAGGAGCCGGTATGGGGAATCGAACCTGGGACCTCGGGTGCTGGGGTCCCGACATCACCCTGTGACGCCACCTGGGGATCCGACCTGACACGGGCTCCAGGCGCTGGTATGGGGAATCGAACCTGGGAGCTCGGGTGCCGGGGTTCCGACATCACCCTGTGACGCCACCCAGGGACCCAACCCAACATAAGGTCCTGAGGCCGATATGGGGAATCGAACCTGGGACCTCGGGTGCCGGGGTCCCGACATCACCCTGTGACGCCACCAGGGGGCCCGACCCGGCACGGGGTCCTGGGGCCGTTATGGGGAATCGAACCTGGGACCTCGGGTGCCGGCGTCCCAACATCACCCTGTGACGCCACCTGGGGACCAGACCCGATCCGGAGTACAGGGGCCGGTAGGGGGAATCGAACCTGGGACCTCGGGTGCCGGGGGTACCGACATCACCCTGTGACACCACCCGGGGACCCGACCCGACCCGGGGTCCAGGGGCCGGTATGGGGAATCGAACCTGGGACCTCGGGTGCCGGGGTCCCGACATCACCCTGTGACGCCACCTGGGGACCCGAGCCGACCTGGGGTCCAGGGGTCGGTATGGGGAATCGAACCTGGGACCTCGGGTGCCGGGGTCCCGACATCACCCTGTGACGCCACCCGGGGACCCGACACGACCCGGGGTCCAGGGGCCGGTATGGGGAATCGAACCTGGGACCTCGGGTGCCGGGTTCCCGACATCATCCAGTGATGCCACCAGGGGGCTTGACACGACCCTGGGTTTTCTGGCCGGTATGGGGAATCGAACCTGGGACCTCGCGTGCCGGGGTCCCGACATCACCCTGTGACACCACCAGGGGACCGGACCTGACCCGGGGTTTTTTGGCCGGTATGGGGAATCGAACCTGGGACCTCGGGTGCCGGGGTCCCGACATCACCCTGTGACGCCACCCGGGGACCAGACCAGACCCGGGGTTTTTTGTCTGGTATGGGGAATCGAACCTGGGACCTCGGTGTCGGGTTCCCGACATCACCCTGTGAAGCCACCCGGGGGCCCGACCCGACCCGGGGTCCTGGGGCCGGTATGGGGAATCGAACCTGGGACCTCAGGTGCCGGGGTCCCGACATCACCCTGTGACGCCACCCGGGGACCCGACCCGACCCGGGGTTTTTTGGCTGGTATGTGGAATCGAACCTGGGACCTCGGGTGCCGGGGTCCCGACATAACCTTGTGATGCCACTCGGGGACCCGATACGTCCCGGGGTCCAGGGGCCGGTATGGGGAATCGAACCTGGGACCTCGGGTGCCGGGGTCCTGACATCACCCTGTGACGCCACCCGGGGACCCGACACGACCCGGGGTTTTTTGATTGGAATGGGGAATCGAACCTGGGACCTCAGGTGCCGGGGTCCCGACATCACCTTTTGACGCCACCTGGGGACACGACCGGAGCCGGGGTCCAGGGGCCGATATGGGGAATCGAACCTGGGACCTCGGGTGCCGGGGTCCCGACGTCACCCTGTGACGCCACCCGGGGACCCGACACGACCCGGGGTCCAGGGGCCGGTATGGGGAATCGAACCTGGGACCTCGGGTGCCGGGGTCCCGACATCACCCTGTGACGCCACCCGGGGACCCGACCCAACCCGGGGTTTTTTGACCGGTATGGGGAATCGAACCAGTGTCCTCGGGTGCCGGGGTCCCGACATCATCCTGTGACGCCACCCGGGGACCCGACCCGACCCGGGGTTTTTTGGCCGGTATGGGGAATCGAACATGGGATCTCGGGTGCCGGGGTCCCTACATCACCCTGTGACGCCACCCGGGGACCCGAGCCGACCTCGGACCAGGGGCCGGTATGGGGAATCGAACCTGGGACCTCGGGTGCCGGGGTCACGACATCACCCTGTGACGCCACCCGGGGGCCCGACCCGACGCGGGGTCCAGGGGCCGGTATGGGGAATCGAACCTGGGACCTCGGGTGCCGGGTTCCCGACATCACCCTGTGACACCACCCGGGGGCCCGACCCGACCCGGGGTTTTTTGGCTGGTATGTGGAATCGAACTTGGGACCTCGGGTGCCGGGGTCCCGACATCACCCTGTGACGCCACCCGGGAACCCGAGCCGACCCGGGGTCCAGGGGCCGGTATGGGGAATCGAACCTGGGACCTCGCGTGCCAGGGTCCCGACATCACCCTGTGACGCCACCCGGGGGCCAGACCCGACCCGGGGTCCAGGGGCCGGTATGGGGAATCGAACCTGGGACCTCGGGTGCCGGGGTCCCGACATCACCCTGTGACGCCACCCGGGGACCCGACTCGACCCGGGGTTTTTTGTTCGGTATGGGGAATCGAACCTGGGACCTCGCGTGCCGGGGTCCCAACATCACCCTGTGACGCCACCAGGGGACCCGAGCCGTCCCGGGGTCCAGGGGCCTGTATGGGGAATCGAACCTGGGACCTCGGGTGCCGGGTTCCCGACATCACCCTGTGACGCCACCCGGGGACCCGACTCGACCCGGGGTTTTTTGTTCGGTATGGGGAATCGAACCGGGGACCTCGGGTGCCGAGGTCCCGACATCACCCTGTGACGCCACCAGGGGACCAGACCCGACCCGGGGTCCAGGAGCCGGTATGGGGAATCGAACCTGGGACCTCGGGTGCTGGGGTCCCGACATCACCCTGTGACGCCACCTGGGGATCCGACCTGACACGGGCTCCAGGCGCTGGTATGGGGAATCGAACCTGGGAGCTCGGGTGCCGGGGTTCCGACATCACCCTGTGACGCCACCCAAGGTCCCAACCCAACATAGGGTCCTGAGGCCGATATGGGGAATCGAACCTGGGACCTCGGGTGCCGGGGTCCCGACATCACCCTGTGACGCCACCAGGGGGCCCGACCCGGCACGGGGTCCTGGGGCCGGTATGGGGAATTGAACCTGGGACCTCAGGTGCCGGGGTCCTGACATCACCCTGTGACGCCACCCGGGGACCAGACCAGACCCGGCGTACAGGGGCCGGTATGGGGAATGGAACCTGGGACCTCGGGTGCCGGGGTCCCGACATCACCCTGTGACGCCACCTGGGGACCCGACTCGACCCGGGGTTTTTTGTCCGGTATGGGGAATCGAACCGGGGACCTCGGGTGCCGGGGTCCCGACATCACCCTGTGACGCCACCCGGGGACCCGACCGAACCCAGGGTCCTTGGGCCCATATGGGGAATCGAACCTGGGACCTAGGGTGCCGGGGTCCCGACATCACCCTGTGACGCCACCCGGGGGCCCGACCTGACCCGGGGTCCAGGGGCCGATATGGGGAATCGAACCTGGAACCTCGGGTGCCGGGGTCCCGACATCACCCTGTGACGCCACCCGGGGACCTGACCCGACCCGGGGTTTTTTGTCCGGTATGGGGAATCGAACCTGGGATCTCGGGTGCCGGGGTCCCGACATCACCCTGTGACGCCACCCGGGGACCAGACCCGACCCGGGGTCCAGGGGCCGGTATGGGGAATCGAACCTGGGACCTCGGGTGCCGGGGTCCCGACATCACCCTGTGACGCCACCCGGGGATCCGACGCGACCCGGGGTCCTGGGGCCGGTATGGGGAGTTGAACCTGGGACGTCGGGTGCCGGGGTCCGGACATCACACTGTTACGCCACCCGGGGACCCGAGCCGACCCGGGGTCCAGGGGCCGGTATGGGGAATCGAACCTGGGACCTCGGGTGCCGGGGTCCCGACATCACCCTGTGACACCTCCCGGGGACCAGACCCGACCCGGGGTTTTTTGTTCGGTATGGGGAATCGAACCAGTGTCCTCGGGTGCCGGGGTCCCGACATCACCCTGTGACGCCACCCGGGGACCCAAACAGACCCGGGGTCTAGGGGCCGGTATGGGGAATCGAACCTGGGACCTCGGGTGCTGGGGTCCCGACATCACCCTGTGACGCCACCTGGGGATCCGACCTGACAGGGGCTCCAGGCGCTGGTATGGGGAATCGAACCTGGGAGCTCGGGTGCCTGGGTCCCGACATCACCCTGTGACGCCACCCAGGGACCCGACCCAACATAGGGTCCTGAGGCCGATATGGGGAATCGAACCTGGGACCTCGGGTGCCAGGGTCCGGACATCACCCTGTGACGCCACCCGGGGACCCGACCTGACCCGGGGTTTATTGGCCGGTATGGGGAATCAAACCTAGGACTTCGGGTGCCGGGGTCCCGACATCACCCTGTGACGCCACCCAGGGACCCGACCCGACCAGGGTTCCAGGGGCCGGTATGGGGAATGGAACCTGGGACCTCGGGTGCCGGGGTCCCGACATCACCCGGTGACGCCACCCGGGGACCCGACCCGACCCGGGGTTTTTTGGCCGGTATGGGGAATCGAACCTGGGACCTCAGGTGCCGGGGTCCCGACATCACCCTGTGACGCCACCCGGGGACCCGACCCGACCCGGGGTTTTTTGGCCAGTATGGGGAATCGAACCTGGGACCTTGGGTTCCGCGGTCCCAACATCACCCTGTGACGCCACCCGGGGACCCGATATGACCCGGCGTTTTTTGGCCGGTATGGGGAATCGTACCTGGGACCTCGGGTGCCGGGTTAACGACATCACCCTGTGACGCCACCCGGGGACCCGAACCGACCCGGGGTTTATTGGCCGGTATGGGGAATCGAACCAGGGACCTCGGGTGCCGGGGTCCAGACATCACCCTGTGACGCCACCCGGGGACCCGAGCCGACCTCGGCTCCAGGGGCCGGTATGGGGAATCGAACCTGGGACCTCGGGTGCCAGGGTCCGGACATCACCCATTGACGCAACCCGGGGACCCGACCCGACCCAGGGTCGTGGGGCTCATATGGGGAATCGAACCTGGGACCTCGGTTGCTGGGGTCCCGACATCACCCTGTGACGCCACCCGGGGACCCGACCCGACCCGGGGTCCTGGGGACGATATGGGGAATTGAACCTGGGACCTCGGGTGCCAGGGTCCGGACATCACCCATTGACCCCACCCGGGGACCCGACCTGACGTGGGGTTTATTGGCCGGTATGGGGAATCAAACCTGGGACCTCGGGTGCCGGGGTCCCGACATCACCCTGTGACACCACCCGGGGACCCGAGCCGAACCGCGGTTTATTGGCGTGTATGGGGAATCGAACCTGGGACCTCGCGTGCCGGGGTCCCGACATCACCCTGTGACGCCACCTGGGGACCCGACCCGACCCGGGGTCCTGGGGCCAGTATGGGGAATCGAACCTGGGACCTCAGGTGCCGGAGTCCCGACATCACCCTGTGACGTCATCCGGGGACCTGACCCGACCCGGGGTTTTTGGACTTGTATGGGGAATCGAACCTGGGACGTCGACTGCCGGGTTCCGGACATCACCCTGTGACCCCACCCGGGGACACGAGCCGACTCGGTGTTTTTTTGCCGGTATGGGGAATCGACCCTGGGACCTCGGGTGCCGGGGTCCCGACATCACCCTGTGACGCCACCCGGGGACCCGAGCCGACCTGGGGTCCAGGGGCCGGTATGGGGAATCGAACCTGGGACCTCGGGTGCCGGGGTCCCGACATCACCCTGTGACGCCACCAGGGGACCCGAGCCGACCCGGGGTCCAGGGGCCGGTATAGGGAATCGAACCTGGGACCTCGGGTGCCAGGGTCCCGACATCACCCTTTGGCGACACCCGGGGACCCGACCCGACCTGCGGTCCAGGGGCCGGTATAGGGAATCGAACCTGGGACCTCGCGTGCCGGGGTCCCGACATCATCCTGTGACGCCACCCGGGGACCTGACCCGACCCGGGGTTTTTTGACTGGAATAGGGAATCGAACCTGGGACCTCGGGTGCCGGGGTCCCGACATTACCCTGTGACGCCACCCAGGGATCCGACCCGACCCGGGGTTTTTTGACTTGTATGGCGAATCGAACCTGGGACCTCGCGTGCCGGGGTCCCGACATAACCCTGTGACGCCACCCGGGGACCCGACCCGACCCGGGGTTTTTTGACCGGTATGGGGAATCGAACATTGGACGTCGGCTTCCAGGTTCCCAACATCACAATTTGACGCCACTTGGGGGCCCGACCCGACCCCGGGTCTAGGGGCCGGTATGGGGAATCGAACCTGGGACCTCGGGTGCCGGGGTCCCGACATCACCCTGTGACGCCACCCGGGGACCTGAACTGACCCGGGGTCCTGGGGCCGGTATGGGGAATCGAACCTGGGACTTCGACTGCCGGGTTCCGGACATCACCCTGTGACCCCACTCAGGGACACGAGCCGACTCGGTGTTTTTTGGCCGGTATGGGGAATCGAACCTGGGACCTCGGGTGCCGGGGTCCCGACATTATCCTGTGATTCCACTCCGGGGACCCGACCCGACCTGGGGTCCAGGGGCCGGTATGGGGAATCGAACCTGGGATGTCGGGTACAGGGGTCCCGACATCACCCTGTGACGTCACCCGGAGTCCCGACCCGATCCAGGGTTTTTTGACTGCTATGGGGAATCGAACAAGGGACCTCGGTTTCCGGGGTCCCGACATCACCCTGTGACGCCACCAGGGGATCCGAGCCGTCCCGGGGTCCAGGGTCTCGTAGGGGAATCGAACCTGGGACCTCGGGTGCCGGGGTCCCGACATCACCCTGTGACGCCACCCGGGGACCCGAGGCGACCCGGGGTCCTGGGGCCGGTATGGGGAATCGAACCTGGGACCTCGCGTGCCAGGGTCCCGACATCACCCTGTGACGCCACCCGGGGGCCAGACCCGACCCGGGGTCCAGGGGCCGGTATGGGGAATCGAACCTGGGACCTCGGGTGCCGGGTTCCCGACATCACCCTGTGACGCCACCCGGGGACCCGACTCGACCCGGGGTTTTTTGTTCGGTATGGGGAATCGAACCGGGGACCTCGGGTGCCGAGGTCCCGACATCACCCTGTGACGCCACCAGGGGACCAGACCCGACCCGGGGTCCAGGAGCCGGTATGGGGAATCGAACCTGGGACCTCGGGTGCTGGGGTCCCGACATCACCCTGTGACGCCACCTGGGGATCCGACCTGACACGGGCTCCAGGCGCTGGTATGGGGAATCGAACCTGGGAGCTCGGGTGCCGGGGTTCCGACATCACCCTGTGACGCCACCCAAGGTCCCAACCCAACATAGGGTCCTGAGGCCGATATGGGGAATCGAACCTGGGACCTCGGGTGCCGGGGTCCCGACATCACCCTGTGACGCCACCAGGGGGCCCGACCCGGCACGGGGTCCTGGGGCCGGTATGGGGAATTGAACCTGGGACCTCAGGTGCCGGGGTCCTGACATCACCCTGTGACGCCACCCGGGGACCAGACCAGACCCGGCGTACAGGGGCCGGTATGGGGAATGGAACCTGGGACCTCGGGTGCCGGGGTCCCGACATCACCCTGTGACGCCACCTGGGGACCCGACTCGACCCGGGGTTTTTTGTCCGGTATGGGGAATCGAACCGGGGACCTCGGGTGCCGGGGTCCCGACATCACCCTGTGACGCCACCCGGGGACCCGACCGAACCCAGGGTCCTTGGGCCCATATGGGGAATCGAACCTGGGACCTAGGGTGCCGGGGTCCCGACATCACCCTGTGACGCCACCCGGGGGCCCGACCTGACCCGGGGTCCAGGGGCCGATATGGGGAATCGAACCTGGAACCTCGGGTGCCGGGGTCCCGACATCACCCTGTGACGCCACCCGGGGACCAGACCCGACCCGGGGTTTTTTGTCCGGTATGGGGAATCGAACCTGGGATCTCGGGTGCCGGGGTCCCGACATCACCCTGTGACGCCACCCGGGGACCAGACCCGACCCGGGGTCCAGGGGCCGGTATGGGGAATCGAACCTGGGACCTCGGGTGCCGGGGTCCCGACATCACCCTGTGACGCCACCCGGGGATCCGACGCGACCCGGGGTCCTGGGGCCGGTATGGGGAGTTGAACCTGGGACGTCGGGTGCCGGGGTCCGGACATCACACTGTTACGCCACCCGGGGACCCGAGCCGACCCGGGGTCCAGGGGCCGGTATGGGGAATCGAACCTGGGACCTCGGGTGCCGGGGTCCCGACATCACCCTGTGACACCTCCCGGGGACCAGACCCGACCCGGGGTTTTTTGTTCGGTATGGGGAATCGAACCAGTGTCCTCGGGTGCCGGGGTCCCGACATCACCCTGTGACGCCACCCGGGGACCCAAACAGACCCGGGGTCTAGGGGCCGGTATGGGGAATCGAACCTGGGACCTCGGGTGCTGGGGTCCCGACATCACCCTGTGACGCCACCTGGGGATCCGACCTGACAGGGGCTCCAGGCGCTGGTATGGGGAATCGAACCTGGGAGCTCGGGTGCCTGGGTCCCGACATCACCCTGTGACGCCACCCAGGGACCCGACCCAACATAGGGTCCTGAGGCCGATATGGGGAATCGAACCTGGGACCTCGGGTGCCAGGGTCCGGACATCACCCTGTGACGCCACCCGGGGACCCGACCTGACCCGGGGTTTATTGGCCGGTATGGGGAATCAAACCTAGGACTTCGGGTGCCGGGGTCCCGACATCACCCTGTGACGCCACCCAGGGACCCGACCCGACCAGGGTTCCAGGGGCCGGTATGGGGAATGGAACCTGGGACCTCGGGTGCCGGGGTCCCGACATCACCCGGTGACGCCACCCGGGGACCCGACCCGACCCGGGGTTTTTTGGCCGGTATGGGGAATCGAACCTGGGACCTCAGGTGCCGGGGTCCCGACATCACCCTGTGACGCCACCCGGGGACCCGACCCGACCCGGGGTTTTTTGGCCAGTATGGGGAATCGAACCTGGGACCTTGGGTTCCGCGGTCCCAACATCACCCTGTGACGCCACCCGGGGACCCGATATGACCCGGCGTTTTTTGGCCGGTATGGGGAATCGTACCTGGGACCTCGGGTGCCGGGTTAACGACATCACCCTGTGACGCCACCCGGGGACCCGACCCGACCCGGGGTTTATTGGCCGGTATGGGGAATCGAACGTGGGACCTCGGGTGCCGGGGTCCAGACATCACCCTGTGACGCCACCCGGGGACCCGAGCCGACCTCGGCTCCAGGGGCCGGTATGGGGAATCGAACCTGGGACCTCGGGTGCCAGGGTCCGGACATCACCCATTGACGCAACCCGGGGACCCGACCCGACCCAGGGTCGTGGGGCTCATATGGGGAATCGAACCTGGGACCTCGGTTGCTGGGGTCCCGACATCACCCTGTGACGCCACCCGGGGACCCGACCCGACCCGGGGTCCTGGGGACGATATGGGGAATTGAACCTGGGACCTCGGGTGCCAGGGTCCGGACATCACCCATTGACCCCACCCGGGGACCCGACCTGACGTGGGGTTTATTGGCCGGTATGGGGAATCAAACCTGGGACCTCGGGTGCCGGGGTCCCGACATCACCCTGTGACGCCACCCGGGGACCCGAGCCGAACCGCGGTTTATTGGCGTGTATGGGGAATCGAACCTGGGACCTCGCGTGCCGGGGTCCCGACATCACCCTGTGACGCCACCTGGGGACCCGACCCGACCCGGGGTCCTGGGGCCAGTATGGGGAATCGAACCTGGGACCTCAGGTGCCGGAGTCCCGACATCACCCTGTGACGTCATCCGGGGACCTGACCCGACCCGGGGTTTTTGGACTTGTATGGGGAATCGAACCTGGGACGTCGACTGCCGGGTTCCGGACATCACCCTGTGACCCCACCCGGGGACACGAGCCGACTCGGTGTTTTTTTGCCGGTATGGGGAATCGACCCTGGGACCTCGGGTGCCGGGGTCCCGACATCACCCTGTGACGCCACCCGGGGACCCGAGCCGACCTGGGGTCCAGGGGCCGGTATGGGGAATCGAACCTGGGACCTCGGGTGCCGGGGTCCCGACATCACCCTGTGACGCCACCAGGGGACCCGAGCCGACCCGGGGTCCAGGGGCCGGTATAGGGAATCGAACCTGGGACCTCGGGTGCCAGGGTCCCGACATCACCCTTTGGCGACACCCGGGGACCCGACCCGACCTGCGGTCCAGGGGCCGGTATAGGGAATCGAACCTGGGACCTCGCGTGCCGGGGTCCCGACATCATCCTGTGACGCCACCCGGGGACCTGACCCGACCCGGGGTTTTTTGATTGGAATAGGGAATCGAACCTGGGACCTCGGGTGCCGGGGTCCCGACATTACCCTGTGACGCCACCCAGGGATCCGACCCGACCCGGGGTTTTTTGACTTGTATGGCGAATCGAACCTGGGACCTCGCGTGCCGGGGTCCCGACATAACCCTGTGACGCCACCCGGGGACCCGACCCGACCCGGGGTTTTTTGACCGGTATGGGGAATCGAACATTGGACGTCGGCTTCCAGGTTCCCAACATCACAATTTGACGCCACTTGGGGGCCCGACCCGACCCCGGGTCTAGGGGCCGGTATGGGGAATCGAACCTGGGACCTCGGGTGCCGGGGTCCCGACATCACCCTGTGACGCCACCCGGGGACCTGAACTGACCCGGGGTCCTGGGGCCGGTATGGGGAATCGAACCTGGGACTTCGACTGCCGGGTTCCGGACATCACCCTGTGACCCCACTCAGGGACACGAGCCGACTCGGTGTTTTTTGGCCGGTATGGGGAATCGAACCTGGGACCTCGGGTGCCGGGGTCCCGACATTATCCTGTGATTCCACTCCGGGGACCCGACCCGACCTGGGGTCCAGGGGCCGGTATGGGGAATCGAACCTGGGATGTCGGGTACAGGGGTCCCGACATCACCCTGTGACGTCACCCGGAGTCCCGACCCGATCCAGGGTTTTTTGACTGCTATGGGGAATCGAACAAGGGACCTCGGTTTCCGGGGTCCCGACATCACCCTGTGACGCCACCAGGGGATCCGAGCCGTCCCGGGGTCCAGGGTCTCGTAGGGGAATCGAACCTGGGACCTCGGGTGCCGGGGTCCCGACATCACCCTGTGACGCCACCCGGGGACCCGAGGCGACCCGGGGTCCTGGGGCCGGTATGGGGAATCGAACCTGGGACCTCGGGTGCCGGGGTCCCGACATCACCCTGTGACGCCACCCGGGGACCCGAGCCGACCTGGGGTCCAGGGGCCGGTATGGGGAATCGAACCTGGGACCTCGGGTGCCGGGGTCCCGACATCACCCTGTGACGCCACCCGGGGACCCGAGCCGACCTGCGGTCCAGGGGCCGGTATGGGGAATCGAACCTGGGACCTCGGGTGCCGGGGTCCCGACATCACCCTGTGACGCCACCTGGGGACCCGAGCCGACCCGGGGTCCTCTGGCCGGTATAGGGAATCGAACCTGGGACCTCAGGTGCCGGGGTCCCGACATCACCCTGTGACGCCACCCGGGGACCCGACCCGACCCGGGGTCCAGGGGCCGGTATGGGGAATCGAACCTGGGACCTCGTGTGCCGGATTCCCGACATTACCCTGTGACGCCACCCGGGGACCCGACCCGACCCGGGGTCCAGGGGCCGGTATGGGGAATCGAACCTGGGACGTCGGCTGCCAGGTTCCCGACATCACCCTGTGACCCCACCCGGGGACCCGAGCCGACCCGGGTCCAGGGGCCGGTATGGGGAATCGTACCTGGGACCTTGGGTGCCGGGGTCCCGACATCACCCTGTGACGCCACCCGGGGACCCGACCCGACCCGGGGTTTTTTGGCCGGTATGGGGAATCGAACCTGGGACCTCGGGTGCCGCGGTCCCGACATTATCCTGTGATGCCACCAGGGGACCCGACCCGACCCGGGGTTTTTTGGCCGGTATGGGGAATCGAACCTGGGACCTCGCGTGCCGGGGTCCCGACATCACCCTGTGACGCCACCCGGGGACCCGACCCGACCCGGGGTCCTTGGACCGGTATGGGGAATCGAACCTGGGACCTCGGGTGCCGGGGTCCCGACATCACCCTGTGACGCCACCCGGGGACCCGACCCGACCCGGGGTTTTTTGACCGGTATGGGGAATCGAACATTGGACGTCGGCTTCCAGGTTCCCGACATCACAATTTGACGCCACTTGGGGGTCCGACCCGACCCCGGGTCTAGGGGCCGGTATGGGGAATCGAACCTGGGACCTCGGGTGCCGGGGTCCCGACATCACCCTGTGACGCCACCCGGGGACCTGACCTGACCCGGGGTCCTGGGGCCGGTATGGGGAATCGAACCTGGGACGTCGACTGCCGGGTTCCGGACATCACCCTGTGACCCCACCCGGGGACACGAGCCGACTCGGTGTTTTTTGGCCGGTATGGGGAATCGACCCTGGGACCTCGGGTGCCGGGGTCCCGACATCACCCTGTGACGCCACCCGGGACCTGAGCCGACCCGGGGTTTTTTGGCCGGTATGGGGAATCAAACCTGGGACCTCGGGTGCCGGGGTCCCGACATCACCTTTTGACGCCACACGGGGACCCGAGCCGTCCCGGGGTCCAGGGGCCGGTATGGGGAATCGAACCTGAGATGTCGGGTACAGGGGTCCCGATATCACCCTGTGACACCACCCAGGGACCCGATGCGACCTGGGGTTTTTTGGCCGTTATGGGGAATCGAACCTGGGACCTCGGGTGCCGGGTTCCCGACATCACCCTGTGATGCCACCAGGGGGCTCGACACGACCCGGGGTTTTTTGGCCGGTATGGGGAATCGAACCTGGGACCTCGGGTGCCGGGGTCCCGACATCACCCTGTGACGCCACCCGGGGACCCGACCCGACCCAGGGTCCAGGGGCCGGTATGGGGAATCGAACCTGGGACCTCGGGTGCCGGGGTCCCGACATCACCCTGTGTTGCCACAGGGGATCCGACCCGACCTGGGGTCCAGGGGCCAGTATGGGGAATCGAACCTGGGACCTCGGGTGCCGGGGTCCCGACATCACCTTTTGACGCCACACGGGGACCCGATCCGACCGGGGTCCAGGGGCCGGTATGGGGAATCGAACCTGGGACCTCGGGTGCCGGGTTCCCGACATCACCCTGTGACGCCACCTGGGGACCTGACCCGACCTGGGGTCCAGGGGCCGGTATGGGGAATCGAACCTGGGACCTCGGTTGCCGGGGTCCCGACATCACCCTGTGACGCAACCTGGGGACCTGACCTGACACAGGGTCCACGGGCCGGTATGGGGAATCGAACCTGGGACCTTGGGTGCCGGGGTCCCGACTTCACCCTGTGACGCCACCCGGCGACCCAACCCGACCCGGGGTCCAGGGGCCGGTATGGGGAATCGAACCTGGGACCTCGGGTGCCGGGTTCCCGACATCACCCTGTGACGCCACCCGGGGACCCGACCCGACGAGGGGTCCAGGGGCCGGTATGGGGAATCGAACCTGGGACCTCGGGTGCCGGGGTCCCGACATCACCCTGTGACGCCACCCGGGGACCCGAGGCGACCCTGGGTATTTTGTCCGGTATGGGGAATCGAACCTGGGACCTCGGGTGCCGGGGTCCCGACATCACCCTGTGACACCACCCGGGGACCCGAGCCGACCTGGGGTCTAGGGGCCGGTATGGGGAATCGAACCTGGGACCTCGGGTGCCGGGGTCCCGACATCACCCTGTGACGCCACCCGGGGACCCGAGCCGACCTGGGGTCCAGGGGCCGGTATGGGGAATCGAACCTGGGACCTCGCGTGCCGGGGTCCCGACATCACCCTGTGACGCCACCCGGGGACCCGAGCCGACCCGGGGTCCTCTGGCCGGTATAGGGAATCGAACCTGGGACCTCAGGTGCCGGGGTCCCGAAATCACCCTGTGACGCCACCCGGGGACCCGACCCGACCCGGGGTTTTTTGGCCGGTATGGGGAATCGAACCTGGGACCTCGTGTGCCGGAGTCCCGACATCACCCTGTGACGCCACCCGGGGACCCGAGCCGACCCGGGGTCCAGGGGCCGGTATGGGGAATCGAACCTGGGACCTCGCGTGCCGGGGTCCCGACATCACCCTGTGACGCCACCCGGGGACCCGAGCCGACCCGGGGTCCTCTGGCCGGTATAGGGAATCGAACCTGGGACCTCAGGTGCCGGGGTCCCGAAATCACCCTGTGACGCCACCCGGGGACCTGACCTGACACAGGGTCCACGGGCCGGTATGGGGAATCGAACCTGGGACCTCGTGTGCCGGAGTCCCGACATCACCCTGTGACGCCACCCGGGGACCCGAGCCGACCCGGGGTCCAGGGGCCGGTATGGGGAATCGAACCTGGGACCTCGCGTGCCGGGGTCCCGACATCACCCTGTGACGCCACCTGGGGACGCGACCCGACCCGGTGTTTTTTGACATGTATGGGGAATTGAACATGGGACGTCGGGTGCCGGGGTCCCGACATCACCCTGTGACGCTACCCGGGGACCCGACCCGACACAGGGTCCAGGGGCCGGTATGGGGAATCGAACCTGGGACCTCGGGTGCCGGGGTCCCGACATCACCCTGTGACGCCACCCGGGGACCCGACCCGACCCGGGGTCCTGGGGACGATATGGGGAATTGAACCTGGGACCTCGGGTGCCAGGGTCCGGACATCACCCATTGACGCCACCCGGGGACCCGACCTGACACGGGGTTTATTGGCCGGTATGGGGAATCGAACCTGGGACCTCGGGTGCCGGGGTCCCGACATCACCCTGTGACACCACCCGTGGACCCGAGCCGAACCGCGGTTTATTGGCGTGTATGGGGAATCGAACCTGGGACCTCGCGTGCCGGGGTCCCGACATCACCCTGTGATGCCACACGGGGACCCGACCCGACCCGGGGTTTTTTGGCCGGTATGGGGAATCGAACCTGGGACCTCAGGTGCCGGGGTCCCGACATCACCCTGTGACGCCACCCAGGGACCTGACCCAACCTGGGGTTTTTTGGCCGGTATGGGGAATCGAACCTGGGACCTCGGGTGCCGGGGTCCCGACATCACCCTGTGACGCCACCCGGGGACCCGACACGACCCGGGCTTTTTAGGCCGGTTTCGGGAATCGAACCTGGGACCTCGCCTGCCGGAGTCCCGACATCACCCTGTGACGTCCCCCCGGGACCTGACCCGACCCGGGGTTTTTGGACTGGTATGGGGAATCGAACCTGGGACCTCGGGTGCCAGGTTTCCCGACATCACCCTGTGACGCCACCCGGGGACCCGACCGACCCAGGGTCCTGGGGCCGGTATGGGGAATCGAACCTGGGACGTCGGGTGCCTGGGTCCCGACATCATCCTGTGACGCCACCCGGGGACCTGACCCGACCCGGGGTCCAGGGGCCGGTATGGGGAATCGAACCTGGGACCTCGCGTGCCGGGGTCCCAACATCACGCTGTGACGCCACCCGGGGAACTGACCCGACCCAGGGTTTTTTGACTGGTATGGGGAATCGAACCTGGGACGTCGGGTGCCGGGGTCCCGACATCACCCTGTTGCCACAGGGGATCTGACCCAACCCAAGGTCCAGGGGCCAGTATGGGGAATCGAACCTGGGACCTCGGGTGCCGGGGTCCCGACATCACCTTTTGACGCCACACGGGGACCCGATCCGTCCCGGGGTCCAGGGGCCGGTATGGGGAATCGAACCTGGGACCTCAGGTGCCGGGTTCCCGACATCACCCTGTGACGCCACCTGGGGACCTGACCCGACCTGGGGTCCAGGGGCCGGTATGGGGAATCGAACCTGGGACCTCGGTTGCCGGGGTCCCGACATCACCCTGTGTTGCCACAGGGGATACGACCCGACCCAGGGTCCAGGGGCCGGTATGGGGAATCGAACATGGGACCTCAGGTGCCGTGGTCCTGACATCACCCTGTGACGCAACCTGGGGACCTGACCTGACACAGGGTCCACGGGCCGGTATGGGGAATCGAACCTGGGACCTCGGGTGCCGGGGTCCCGACATCACCCTGTGACACCACCCGGGGACCCGAGCCGACCTGGGGTCTAGGGGCCGGTATGGGGAATCGAACCTGGGACCTCGGGTGCCGGGGTCCCGACATCACCCTGTGACGCCACCCGGGGACCCGACCCGACACAGGGTCCAGGGGCCGGTATGGGGAATCGAACCTGGGACCTCGCGTGCCGGGGTCCCGACATCACCCTGTGACGCCACCCGGGGACCCGAGCCGACCCGGGGTCCTCTGGCCGGTATAGGGAATCGAACCTGGGACCTCAGGTGCCGGGGTCCCGAAATCACCCTGTGACGCCACCCGGGGACCCGAGCCGACCCGGGGTCCAGGGGCCGGTATGGGGAATCGAACCTGGGACCTCGCGTGCCGGGGTCCCGACATCACCCTGTGTCGCCACCTGGGGACGCGACCCGACCCGGTGTTTTTTGACATGTATGGGGAATTGAACATGGGACGTCGGGTGCCGGGGTCCCGACATCACCCTGTGACGCTACCCGGGGACCCGACCCGACACAGGGTCCAGGGGTCGGTATGGGGAATCGAACCTGGGACCTCGGGTGCCGGGGTCCCGACATCACCCTGTGACGCCACCCGGGGACCCGACCCGACCCGGGGTCCTGGGGACGATATGGGGAATTGAACCTGGGACCTCGGGTGCCAGGGTCCGGACATCACCCATTGACGCCACCCGGGGACCCGACCTGACGCGGGGTTTATTGGCCGGTATGGGGAATCAAACCTAGGACTTCGGGTGCCGGGGTCCCGACATCACCCTGTGACACCACCCGGGGACCCGAGCCGAACCGCGGTTTATTGGCGTGTATGGGGAATCGAACCTGGGACCTCGCGTGCCGGGGTCCCGACATCACCCTGTGATGCCACACGGGGACACGACCCGACCCGGGGTTTTTTGGCCGGTATGGGGAATCGAACCTGGGACCTCAGGTGCCGGGGTCCCGACATCACCCTGTGACGCCACCCAGGGACCTGACCCAACCTGGGGTTTTTTGGCCGGTATGGGGAATCGAACCTGGGACCTCGGGTGCCGGGGTCCCGACATCACCCTGTGACGCCACCCGGGGACCCGACACGACCCGGGCTTTTTAGGCCGGTTTCGGGAATCGAACCTGGGACCTCGCCTGCCGGAGTCCCGACATCACCCTGTGACGTCCCCCCGGGACCTGACCCGACCCGGGGTTTTTGGACTGGTATGGGGAATCGAACCTGGGACCTCGGGTGCCAGGTTTCCCGACATCACCCTGTGACGCCACCCGGGGACCCGACCGACCCAGGGTCCTGGGGCCGGTATGGGGAATCGAACCTGGGACGTCGGGTGCCTGGGTCCCGACATCATCCTGTGACGCCACCCGGGGACCTGACCCGACCCGGGGTCCAGGGGCCGGTATGGGGAATCGAACCTGGGACCTCGCGTGCCGGGGTCCCAACATCACGGTGACGCCACCCGGGGAACTGACCCGACCCAGGGTTTTTTGACTGGTATGGGGAATCGAACCTGGGACGTCGGGTGCCGGGGTCCCGACATCACACTGTTGCCACAGGGGATCTGACCCGACCCAAGGTCCAGGGGCCAGTATGGGGAATCGAACCTGGGACCTCGGGTGCCGGGGTCCCGACATCACCTTTTGACGCCACACGGGGACCCGATCCGTCCCGGGGTCCAGGGGCCGGTATGGGGAATCGAACCTGGGACCTCAGGTGCCGGGTTCCCGACATCACCCTGTGACGCCACCTGGGGACCTGACCCGACCTGGGGTCCAGGGGCCGGTATGGGGAATCGAACCTGGGACCTCGGTTGCCGGGGTCCCGACATCACCCTGTGTTGCCACAGGGGATACGACCCGACCCAGGGTCCAGGGGCCGGTATGGGGAATCGAACATGGGACCTCAGGTGCCGTGGTCCTGACATCACCCTGTGACGCAACCTGGGGACCTGACCTGACACAGGGTCCTGGGGCCGGTATGTGGAATCGAACCTGGGACCTCGTGTGCCGGGGTCCCGACTTCACCCTGTGACGCCACGCGGCGACCCAACCCGACCCGGGGTCCAGGGGACGGTATGGGGAATCGAACCTGGGACCTCGGGTGCCGGGTTCCCGACATCACCCTGTGACGCCACCCGGGGGCCCGACCCGACGCGGGGTCCAGGGGCCGGTATGGGGAATCGAACCTGGGACCTCGGGTGCCTGGGTCCCGACATCACCCTGTGACGCCACCCGGCGACCCGACCCGACCCTGGGTATTTTGTCCGGTATGGGGAATCGAACCTGGGACCTCGGGTGCCGGGGTCCCGACATCACCCTGTGACACCACCCGGGGACCCGAGCCGACCTGGGGTCTAGGGGCCGGTATGGGGAATCGAACCTGGGACCTCGGGTGCCGGGGTCCCGACATCACCCTGTGACGCCACCCAGGGACCCGAGCCGACCTGGGGTCCAGGGGCCGGTATGGGGAATCGAACCTGGGACCTCGCGTGCCGGGGTCCCGACATCACCCTGTGACGCCACCCGGGGACCCGAGCCGACCCGGGGTCCTCTGGCCGGTATAGGGAATCGAACCTGGGACCTCGGGTGCCGGGGTCCCGAAATCACCCTGTGACGCCACCCAGGGACCCGACCCGACCCGGGGTTTTTTGGCCGGTATGGGGAATCGAACCTGGGACCTCGGGTGCCGGAGTCCCGACATCACCCTGTGACGCCACCCGGGGACCCAACCCGACCCGGGGTCCAGGGGCCGGTATGGGGAATCGAACCTGGGACGTCGGCTGCCAGGTTCCCGACATCACCCTGTGACCCCACATGGGGTCCCGAGCCGACCCGGGTCCAGGGGCCGGTATGGGGAATCGAAAGTGGGACCTCGGGTGCCGGGGTCCCATCATCACCCTGTGACGCCACCCGGGGACCCGACCCGACCGGGGTCCAGGGGCCGGTATGGGGATCGAACCTGGGACCTTGGGTGCCGGGGTCCCGACATCACCCTGTGATGCCACCCGGGGACCCGAGCCGATCCGGGGTCCAGGGGCCGGTATGGGGAATCGAACCTGGGACCTCGCGTGCCGGGGTCCCGACATCATCCTGTGATGCCACCAGGGGACCCGACCCGACCCGGGGTTTTTTGACTGGTATGGGGAATCGAACCTGGGACCTCGCGTGCCGGGGTCCCGACATCACCCTGTGACGCCACCCTGGGACCCGACCCGACCCGGGGTCCTTGGACCGGTATGGGGAATCGAACCTGGGACCTCGCGTGCCGGGGTCCCGACATCACCCTGTGACGCCACCCAGGCGCCCGACCCGACCCGGGGTTTTTTGACTGGAATGGGGAATCGAACCTGGGACCTCGGGTGCCGGGATCCGGAAATCACCCTGTTACGCCACCTGGGGACCCGAACTGACCCAGGGTCCAGGGGCCGGTATGGGGAATCGAACCTGGGACCTCGGGTGCCTGGGTCCCGACATCACCCTGTGACGCCACCCGGGGATCCGACCCGACCCGGGGTCCAGGGGCCAGTATGGGGAATCGAACCTGGGACATTGGGTGCCGGGGTCCCGACATCACCCTGTGACGCCACCCGGGGACCAGACCCGACCCGGTGTTTTTTGGCCGGTATGGGGAATCGAACCTGGGACCTCGGGTGCCGGGGTCCCGACATCACCTTTTGAAGCCACACGGGGACCCAAGCCGTCCCGGGGTCCAGGGGCCGGTATGGGGATCGAACCTGCGACCTCGGGTGCCGGGGTCCCGACATTATCCTGTGATGCCACTCCGGGGACCCGACCCGACCTGGGGTCCAGGGGCCGGTATGGGGAATCGAACCAGGGACCTCAGGTGCCGGGGTCCCGACATCACCCTGTGACGCCACCCGGAGTCCTGACCCGATCCAGGGTTTTTGACTGCTATGGGTAATCGAACAAGTGACCTCTGGTGCCGGGGTCCCGACATCACCCTGTGACACCACCCAGGGACCCGATGCGACCTGGGGTTTTTTGGCCGTTATGGGGAATCGAACCTGGGACCTCGCGTGCCGGGTTCCCGACATCACCCTGTGATGCCACAAGGGGGCTCGACACGACCCGGGGTTTTTTGGCCGGTATGGGGAATCGAACCTGGGACCTCGGGTGCCGGGGTCCCGACATCACCCTGTGACGCCACCCGGGGACCCGACCCGACCTGGGGTCCAGGGGCCGGTATGGGGAATCGAACCTGGGACCTCGGGTGCCGGGGTCCCGACATCACCCTGTGATGCCACCAGGGGGCTCGACACGACCCGGGGTTTTTTGGCCGGTATGGGGAATCGAACCTGGGACCTCGGGTGCCGGGGTCCCGACATCACCCTGTGTTGCCACAGGGGATCCGACCCGACCTGGGGTCCAGGGGCCAGTATGGGGAATCGAACCTGGGACCTCGGGTGCCGGGGTCCCGACATCACCTTTTGACGCCACACGGGGACCCGATCCGTCCCGGGGTCCAGGGGCCGGTATGGGGAATCGAACCTGGGACCTCGGGTGCCGGGTTCCCGACATCACCCTGTGACGCCACCTGGGGACCTGACCCGACCTGGGGTCCAGGGGCCGGTATGGGGAATCGAACCTGGGACCTCGGTTGCCGGGGTCCCGACATCACCCTGTGTTGCCACAGGGGATACGACCCGACCCAGGGTCCAGGGGCCGGTATGGGGAATCGAACATGGGACCTCAGGTGCCGTGGTCCTGACATCACCCTGTGACGCAACCTGGGGACCTGACCTGACACAGGGTCCACGGGCCGGTATGGGGAATCGAACCTGGGACCTCGGGTGCCGGGGTCCCGACATCACCCTGTGACGCCACCCGGGGGCCCGACCCGACGCGGGGTCCAGGGGCCGGTATGGGGAATCGAACCTGGGACCTCGGGTGCCGGGGTCCCGACATCACCCTGTGACGCCACCCGGGGACCCGAGGCGACCCTGGGTATTTTGTCCGGTATGGGGAATCGAACCTGGGACCTCGGGTGCCGGGGTCCCGACATCACCCTGTGACACCACCCAGGGACCCGAGCCGACCTGGGGTCTAGGGGCCGGTATGGGGAATCGAACCTGGGACCTCGGGTGCCGGGGTCCCGACATCACCCTGTGACGCCACCCGGGGACCCGACCCGACCCGGGGTTTTTTGGCCGGTATGGGGAATCGAACCTGGGACCTCGGGTGCCGGGGTCCCGACATCACCCTGTGACGCCACCCGGGGACCCGACCCGACCCGGGGTCCAGGGGCCGGTATGGGGAATCGAACCTGGGACCTCGCGTGCCGGGGTCCCGACATCACCCTGTGTCGCCACCCGGGGACGCGACCCGACCCGGTGTTTTTTGACATGTATGGGGAATTGAACATGGGACGTCGGGTGCCGGGGTCCCGACATCACCCTGTGACACCACCCGGGGACCCGACCCGACACAGGGTCCAGGGGCCGGTATGGGGAATCGAACCTGGGACCTCGGGTGCCGGGGTCCCGACATCACCCTGTGACGCCACCCGGGGACCCGACCCGACCCGGGGTCCTGGGGACGATATGGGGAATTGAACCTGGGACCTCGGGTGCCAGGGTACGGACATCACCCATTGACGCCACCCGGGGACCCGACCTGACGCGGGGTTTATTGGCCGGTATGGGGAATCAAACCTAGGACTTCGGGTGCCGGGGTCCCGACATCACCCTGTGACACCACCCGGGGACCCGAGCCGAACCGCGGTTTATTGGCGTGTATGGGGAATCGAACCTGGGACCTCGCGTGCCGGGGTCCCGACATCACCCTGTGACGCCACCTGGGGACCCGACCCGACCCGGGGTTTTTTGGCCGGTATGGGGAATCGAACCTGGGACCTCGGGTGCCGGGGTCCCGACATCACCCTGTGACGCCACCCGGAGTCCTGACCCGATCCAGGGTTTTTGACTGCTATGGGGAATCGAACAAGTGACCTCGGGTTCCGGGGTCCCGACATCACCCTGTGACACCACCCAGGGACCCGATGCGACCTGGGGTTTTTTGGCCGTTATAGGGAATCGAACCTGGGACCTCGGGTGCCGGGTTCCCGACATCACCCTGTGATGCCACCAGGGGGCTCGACACGACCCGGGGTTTTTTGGCCGGTATGGGGAATCGAACCTGGGACCTCGGGTGCCGGGGTCCCGACATCACCCTGTGACGCCACCCGGGGACCCGACCCGACCCGGGGTCCAGGGGCCGGTATGGGGAATCGAACCTGGGACCTCGGGTGCCGGGTTCCCGACATCACCCTGTGACACCACCCGGGGGCCCGACCCGACCCGGGGTCCAGGGGCCAGTATGGGGAATCGAACCTGGGACCTCGGGTGCCGGGGTCCCGACATCACCCTGTGTTGCCACAGGGGATCTGACCCGACCTGGGGTCCAGGGGCCAGTATGGGGAATCGAACCTGGGACCTCGGGTGCCGGGGTCCCGACATCACCTTTTGACGCCACACGGGGACCCGATCCGTCCCGGGGTCCAGGGGCCGGTATGGGGAATCGAACCTGGGACGTCGGGTGCCGGGTTCCCGACATCACCCTGTGACGCCACCTGGGGACCTGACCCGACCTGGGGTCCAGGGGCCGGTATGGGGAATCGAACCTGGGACCTCGGTTGCCGGGGTCCCGACATCACCCTGTGTTGCCACAGGGGATACGACCCGACCCAGGGTCCAGGGGCCGGTACGGGGAATCGAACATGGGACCTCAGGTGCCGTGGTCCTGACATCACCCTGTGACGCCACCCGGGGACCTGACCTGACACAGGGTCCACGGGCCGGTATGGGGAATCGAACCTGGGACCTCGGGTGCCGGGGTCCCGACTTCACCCTGTGACGCCACCCGGCGACCCAACCCGACCCGGGGTCCAGGGGCCGGTATGGGGAATCGAACCTGGGACCTCGGGTGCCGGGGTCCCGACATCACCCTGTGACGCCACCCGGGGACCCGAGGCGACCCTGGGTATTTTGTCCGGTATGGGGAATCGAACCTGGGACCTCGGGTGCCGGGGTCCCGACATCACCCTGTGACACCACCCGGGGACCCGAGCCGACCTGGGGTCTAGGGGCCGGTATGGGGAATCGAACCTGGGACCTCGGGTGCCGGGGTCCCGACATCACCCTGTGACGCCACCCGGGGACCCGAGCCGACCTGGGGTCCAGGGGCCGGTATGGGGAATCGAATCTGGGACCTCGCGTGCCGGGGTCCCGACATCACCCTGTGACGCCACCCGGGGACCCGAGCCGACCCGGGGTCCTCTGGCCGGTATAGGGAATCGAACCTGGGACCTCAGGTGCCGGGGTCCCGAAATCACCCTGTGACGCCACCCGGGTACCCGACCCGACCCGGGGTTTTTTGGCCGGTATGGGGAATCGAACCTGGGACCTCGTGTGCCGGAGTCCCGACATCAACCTGTGACGCCACCCGGGGACCCGACCCGACCCGGGGTCCAGGGGCCGGTATGGGGAATCGAACCTGGGACGTCGGCTGCCAGGTTCCCGACATCACCCTGTGACCCCACATGGGGACCCGAGCCGACCTGGGGTCCAGGGGCCGGTATGGGGAATCGAAAGTGGGACCTCGGGTGCCGGGGTCCCGACATCACCCTGTGACGCCACCCAGGGACCCGAGCCGAACCGGGGTCCAGGGGCCGGTATGGGGATCGAACCTGGGACCTTGGGTGCCGGGGTCCCGACATCACCCTGTGATGCCACCCGGGGACCCGACCCTACCCGTGGTCCAGGGGCCGGTATGGGGAATCGAACCTGGGACCTCGCGTGCCGGGGTCCCAACATCATCCTGTGATGCCACCAGGGGACCCGACCCGACCCGGGGTTTTTTGACTGGTATGGGGAATCGAACCTGGGACCTCGCGTGCCGGGGTCCCGACATCACCCTGTGACGCCACCCGGGGACCCGACCCGACCCGGGGTCCTTGGACCGGTATGGGGAATCGAACCTGGGACCTCGGGTGCCGGGGTCCCGACATCACCCTGTGACGCCACCCGGGGACCCGACCCGACCCGGGGTTTTTTGACTGGAATGGGGAATCGAACTAGGGACCTCGGGTGCCGGGATCCGGAAATCACCCTGTGACGCCACCTGGGGACCCGAACTGACCCAGGGTCCAGGGGCCGGTATGGGGAATCGAACCTGGGACCTCGGGTGCCGGGGTCCCGACATCACCCTGTGACGCCACCAGGGGGCTCGACACGACCCGGGGTTTTTTGGCCGGTATGGGGAATCGAACCTGGGACCTCGCGTGCCGGGGTCCCGACATCACCCTGTGACGCTACCCGGGGACCCGACCCGACCCGGGGTCCAGGGGCCGGTATGGGGAATCGAACCTGGGACCTCGGGTGCCGGGGTCCCGACATCACCCTGTGACACCACCCGGGGGCCCGAGCCGACCCGGGGTCCAGGGGCCTGTATGGGGAATCGAACCTGGGACCTCAGGTGCCGGGGTCCTGACATCACCCTGTGATGCCACAGGGGATCCGACCCGACCTGGGGTCCAGGGGCCAGTATGGGGAATCGAACCTGGGACCTCAGGTGCCGTGGTCCTGACATCACCCTGTGACGCAACCTGGGGACCTGACCTGACACAGGGTCCACGGGCCTGTATGGGGAATCGAACCTGGGACCTCGGGTGCCGGGGTCCCGACTTCACCCTGTGACGCCACCCGGCGACCCAACCCGACCCGGGGTCCAGGGGCCGGTATGGGGAATCGAACCTGGGACCTCGGGTGCCGGGTTCCTGACATCACCCTGTGATGCCGCCCGGGGGCCCGACCCGACGCGGGGTCCAGGGGCCAGTATGGGGAATCGAACCTGGGACCTCGGGTGCCGGGGTCCCGACATCACCCTGTGACGCCACCCGGGGACCCGAGGCGACCCTGGGTATTTTGTCCGGTATGGGGAATCGAACCTGGGACCTCGGGTGCCGGGGTCCCGACATCACCCTGTGACACCACCCGGGGACCCGAGCCGACCTGGGGTCTAGGGGCCGGTATGGGGAATCGAACCTGGGACCTCGGGTGCCGGGGTCCCGACATCACCCTGTGACGCCACCCGGGGACCCGAGCCGACCTGGGGTCCAGGGGCCGGTATGGGGAATCGAACCTGAGACCTCGGGTGCCGGGGTCCCGACATCACCCTGTGACGCCACCCGGGGACCCTAGCCGACCCGGGGTCCTCTGGCTGGTATAGGGAATCGAACCTGGGACCTCAGGTGCCGGGGTCCCGAAATCACCCTGTGACGCCACCCGGGGACCCGACCCGACCCGGGGTCCTGGGGACGATATGGGGAATTGAACCTGGGACCTCGGGTGACAGGGTCCGGACATCACCCATTGACGCCACCCGGGGACCCGACCTGACGCGGGGTTTATTGGCCGGTATGGGGAATCAAACCTAGGACTTCGGGTGCCGGGGTCCCGACATCACCCTGTGACACCACCCGGGGGCCCGAGCCAAACCGCGGTTTATTGGCGTGTATGGGGAATCGAACCTGGGACCTCGGGTGCCGGGGTCCCGACATCACCCTGTGACGCCACCTGGGGACCCGACCCGACCCGGGGTTTTTTGGCCGGTATGGGGAATCGAACCTGGGACCTCGGATGCCGGGGTCCCGACATCACCCTGTGACGCCACCCAGGGACCCGACACGACCCGGGGTTTTTAGGCCGGTTTCGGGAATCGAACCTGGGACCTCGCGTGCCGGAGTCCCGACATCACCCTGTGACGTCACCCGGGGACCCGACCGACCCAGGGTCCTGGGGCCGGTATGGGGAATCGAACCTGGGACGTCGGGTGCCTGGGTCCCGACATCATCTTGTGACGCGACCCGGGGACCTGACCCGACCCGGGGTCCAGGGGCCGGTATGGGGAATCGAACCTGGGACCTCGGGTGCCGGGGTCCCAACATCACCCTGTGACGCCACCCGGGGAACTGACCCGACCTGGGGTTTTTTGACTGGTATGGGGAATCGAACCTGGGACGTCGGGTGCCGGGGTCCCGACATCACCCTGTGACGCCACCCGGGCACCCGAGCCGACCCGGGTTTTTTTGGCCGGTTTGGGGAATCGAACCTGGGACCTCGGGTGCCGGGGTCCCAACATCACCCTGTGACGCCACCCGGGGAACTGACCCGACCTGGGGTTTTTTGACTGGTATGGGGAATCGAACCTGGGACCTCACGTGCCGGGGTCCCGACATCACACTGTGACGCCACCCGGGCACCCGAGCAGACCCGGGGTTTTTTGGCCGGTTTGGGGAATCGAACCTGGGACCTCGGGTGCCGGGGTCCCGACATCATCCTGTGACGCCACCCGGGGACCATATACGACCCGGGGTCGAGGGGCCGGTATGGGGAATCGAACCTGGGACCTCACGTGCCGGGGTCCCGACATCACACTGTGACGCCACCCGGGGACCCGAGCAGACCCGGGGTTTTTTGGCCGGTTTGGGGAATCGAACCTGGGACCTCACGTGCCGGGGTTCCGACATCACCCTGTGACGCCACCCGGGGACCCGACCCGGGGTTTTTTGACTTGTATGGCGAATCGAACCTGGGACCTCGGGTGCCGGGGTCCCGACATCACCCTCTGACGCCACCCGGGGACCCGACCCGACCCGGGGTTTTTTGGCCGGTATGGGGAATCGAACCTGTGACGTCGGCTGCCGGGGTCCCGACGTCACCCTGTGACGCCACCCGGGGACCCGACCCAACCCGGGGTTTTTTGGCCGGTATTTGGAATTGAACCTGGGACCTCGGGTGCCGGGGTCCCAACATCACTCTGTGACGCTACCCGGGGACCCGAGCCGACCCGGGTTCCAGGGGCCGGTATGGGGATCGAACCTGCGACCTCGCGTGCCGGGGTCCCGACATCACCCTGTGATGCCACACGGGGACCCGAGCCGTCCTGGGGTCCAGGGGCCGGTATGGCGAATCGAACCTGGGACCTCGGGTGCCGGGGTCCCGACATCACCCTTTGGCGCCACCCGGGGACCCGAACCGACCCGGGGTCCAGGGGCCGGTATAGGGAATCGAACCTGGGACCTCGGGTGCCGGGGTCCCGACATCACCCTGTGACCCCACCCGGGGACCCGAGCCGACCCGGGGTCCTCTGGCCGGTATAGGGAATCGAACCTGGGACCTCGGGTGCCGGGGTCCCGACATCACCCTGTGACCCCACCCGGGGACCCGAGCCAACCCGGGGTCCAGGGGCCGGTATAGGGAATCGAACCTGGGACCTCAGGTGCCGGGGTCCCGACATCACCCTTTGGCGCCACCCGGGGACCCGACCCGACCCGGGGTCCTATGGCCGGTATAGGAAATCGAACCTGGGACCTCGCGTGCCGGGGTCCCGACATCATCCTGTGACGCCACCCGGGGACCTGACCCGACCCGGGGTTTTTTGACTGGAATAGGGAATCGAACCTGGGACCTCGGGTGCCGGGGTCCCGACATTACCCTGTGACGCCACCCGGGGATCCGACCCGACCCGGGGTTTTTTGACTGGAATGGCGAATCGAACCTGGGACCTCGCGTGCCGGGGTCCCGACATCACCCTGTGACGCCACCCGGGGACCCGACCCGACCCGGGGTCCAGGGGCCGGTATGGGGAATCGAACCTGCGACCTCAGGTGCCGGGGTCCCGACATCACCTTTTGACGCCTTCCGGGGACCCGAGCCGACCTGGGGTCCAGGGGCCGATATGGGGAATCGAAAGTGGGACCTCGGATGACGGGGTCCGGACATCACCCTGTGACGCCACCCGGGGAACCGAACTGACCCAGGGTCCAGGGGCCGGTATGGGGAATGGAACCTGGGACCTCGCGTGCAGGGGTCCCGACATCACCCTGTGACGCCACCCGGGGACCCGAGCCGACCTCGGGTACAGGGGCCAATATGGGGAATCGAACCTGGGACCTCGGGTGCCGGGGTCCCGACATCACCCTGTGACGCCACCCGGGGACCCGAGCCGACCTGGGGTCCAGGGGCCAGTATGGGGAATCGAACCTGGGACCTCGGGTGCCGGGGTCCCGACATCACCCTGTGACGCCACCCGGGGACCCGAGCCGACCCGGGGTCCAGGGGCCGGTATAGGGAATCGAACCTGGGACCTCAGGTGCCGGGGTCCCGAAATCACCCTGTGACGCCACCCGGGGAACTGACCCGACCCGGGGTCCAGGGGCCGGTATGGGGAATCGAACATGGGACCTCAGGTGCCGTGGTCCTGACATCACCCTGTGACGCAACCTGGGGACCTGACCTGACACAGGGTCCATGGGCCGGTATGGGGAATCGAACCTGGGACCTCGGGTGCCGGGGTCCCGACTTTACCCTGTGACGCCACCCAGCGACCCAACCCGACCCGGGGTCCAGGGGCCGATATGGGGAATCGAACCTGGGACCTCGGGTGCCGGGTTCCCGACATCACCCTGTGACGCCACCGGGGGGCCCGACCCGACGCGGGGTCCAGTGGCCGGTATGGGGAATCGAACCTGGGACCTCGGGTGCCGGGGTCCCGACATCACCCTGTGACGCCACCCGGGGACCCGAGGCGACCCTGGGTATTTTGTCCGGTATGGGGAATCGAACCTGGGACCTCGGGTGCCGGGGTCCCGACATCACCCTGTGACGCCACCCGGGGACCCGAGCCGACCTGGGGTCCAGGGGCCGGTATGGGGAATCGAACCTGGGACCTCGGGTGCCGGGGTCCCGACATCACCCTGTGATGCCACCCGGGGACCCGAGCCGACCCGGGGTCCTCTGGCCGGTATAGGGAATCGAACCTGGGACCTCAGGTGCCGGGGTCCCGAAATCACCCTGTGACGCCACCCGGGGACCCGACCCGACCCGGGGTTTTTTGGCCGGTATGGGGAATCGAACCTGGGACCTCAGGTGCCGGAGTCCCGACATCACCCTGTGACGCCAGCCAGGGACCCGACCCGACCCGGGGTCCAGGGGGCGGTATGGGGAATCGAACCTGGGACGTCGGCTGCCAGGTTCCCGACATCACCCTGTGACCCCACCCGGGGACCCGAGCCGACCCGGGTCCAGGGGCCGGTATGGGGAATCGAAAGTGGGACCTCGGGTGCCGGGGTCCCGACATCACCCTGTGACGCCACCCGGGGACCCGACCCGACCCGGGGTTTATTGGCCGCTATGGGGAATCGAACCTAGGACTTCGGGTGCCGGGGTCCAGACATCACCCTCTGACGCCACCCGGGGACCCGAGCCGACCTCGGCTCCAGGGGCCGGTATGGGGAATCGAACCTGGGACCTCGCGTGCCGGGGTCCCGACATCACCCTGTGTCGCCACCTGGGGACGCGACCCGACCCGGGGTTTTTTGACATGTATGGGGAATTGAACATGGGACGTCGGGTGCCGGGGTCCCGACATCACCCTGTGACGCTACCCGGGGACCCGACCCGACACAGGGTCCAGGGGCCGGTATGGGGAATCGAACCTGGGACCTCGGGTGCCGGGGTCCCGACATCACCCTGTGACGCCACCCGGGGACCCGAGCCGACCCGGGGTCCTGGGGACGATATGGGGAATTGAACCTGGGACCTCGGGTGCCAGGGTCCGGACATCACCCATTGACGCCACCCGGGGACCCGACCTGACGCGGGGTTTATTGGCCGGTATGGGGAATCAAACCTAGGACTGCGGGTGCCGGGGTCCCGACATCACCCTGTGACGCCACCCGGGGACCCGACCCGACCCGGGGTCCTGGGACCGGTATGGGGAATCGAACCTGGGACCTCACGTGCCGGGGTCCCGACATCACACTGTGACGCCACCCGGGGACCCGAACAGACCCGGGGTTTTTTGGCCGGTTTGGGGAATCGAACCTGGGACCTCACGTGCCGGGGTTCCGACATCACACTGTGACGCCACCCGGGGACCCGACCCGACCCGGGGTTTTTTGACTTGTATGGCGAATCGAACCTGGGACCTCGGGTGCCGGGGTCCCGAAATCACCCTGTGACGCCACCCGGGGATCCGACCCGACCCGGGGTTTTTTGGCCGGTATGGGGAATCGAACCTGTGACGTCGGCTGCCGGGGTCCCGACGTCACCCTGTGACGCCACCCGGGGACCCGACCCAACCCGGGGTTTTTTGGCCGGTATTTGGAATTGAACCTGGGACCTCGGGTGCCGGGGTCCCAACATCACCCTGTGACGCCACCCGGGGACACGACCCGACCCGGGTTCCAGGGGCAGGTATGGGGATCGAACCTGCGACCTCGCGTGCCGGGGTCCCGACATCACCCTGTGATGCCACACGGGGACCCGAGCCGTCCTGGGGTCCAGGGGCCGGTATGGCGAATCGAACCTGGGACCTCGGGTGCCGGGGTCCCGACATCACCCTTTGGCGCCACCCGGGGACCCGAACCGACCCGGGGTCCAGGGGCCGGTATAGGGAATCGAACCTGGGACCTCGGGTGCCGGGGTCCCGACATCACCCTGTGACCCCACCCGGGGACCCGAGCCGACCCGGGGTCCTCTGGCCGGTATGGGGAATCGAACCTGGGACCTCGGGTGCCGGGGTCCCGACATCACCCTGTGACCCCACCCGGGGACCCGACCGGACCCGGGGTCCTCTGGCCGGTATAGGAAATCGAACCTGGGACCTCGGGTGCCGGGGTCCCGACATCATCCTGTGACGCCACCCGGGGACCTGACCCGACCCGGGGTTTTTTGACTGGAATAGGGAATCGAACCTGGGACCTCGGGTGCCGGGGTCCCGACATTACCCTGTGACGCCACCCGGGGATCCGACCCGACCCGGGGTTTTTTGACTTGTATGGCGAATCGAACCTGGGACCTCGCGTGCCGGGGTCCCGACATCACCCTGTGACGCCACCCGGGGACCCGACCCGACCCGGGGTCCAGGGGCCGGTATGGGGAATCGAACCTGCGACGTCAGGTGCCGGGGTCCCGACATCACCCTTTGGCGCCACCCGGGGACCCGACCCAACCCGGGGTTTTTTGGCCGGTATGGGGAATCGAACCAGGGACCTCGGGTGCCGGGGTCCCGACATCACCCTGTGACGCCACCCGGGGACCCGAGCCGACCCGGGGTCCTCTGGCCGGTATAGGGAATCGAACCTGGGACCTCAGGTGCCGGGGTCCCGAAATCACCCTGTGACGCCACCCGGGGACCCGACCCGACCGGGGTTTTTTGGCCGGTATGGGGAATCGAACCTGGGACCTCGGGTGCCGGAGTCCCGACATCACCCTGTGACGCCACCCGGGGAACTGACCCGACCCGGGGTCCAGGGGCCGGTATGGGGAATCGAACATGGGACCTCAGGTGCCGGGGTCCCGACTTCACCCTGTGACGCCACCCGGCGACCCAACCCGACCCGGGGTCCAGGGGCCGGTATGGGGAATCGAACCTGGGACCTCGGGTGCCGGGTTCCCGACATCACCCTGTGACGCCACCCGGGGGCCCGACCCGACGCGGGGTCCAGGGGCCGGTATGGGGAATCGAACCTGGGACCTCGGGTGCCGGGGTCCCGACATCACCCTGTGACGCCACCCGGGGACCCGAGGCGACCCTGGGTATTTTGTCCGGTATGGGGAATCGAACCTGGGACCTCGGGTGCCGGGGTCCTGACATCACCCTGTGACACCACCCGGGGACCAGAGCCGACCTGGGGTCTAGGGGCCGGTATGGGGAATCGAACCTGGGACCTCGGGTGCCGGGGTCCCGACATCACCCATTGACGCCACCCGGGGACCCGAGCCGACCTGGGGTCCAGGGGCCGGTATGGGGAATCGAACCTGGGACCTCGGGTGCCGGGGTCCCGACATCACCCTGTGACGCCACCCGGGGACCCGACCCGACCCGGGGTCCTCTGGCCTGTATAGGGAATCGAACCTGGGACCTCAGGTGCCGGGGTCCCGAAATCACCCTGTGACGCCACCCGGGGACCCGACCCGACCCGGGGTTTTTTGGCCGGTATGGGGAATCGAACCTGGGACCTCGGGTGCCGGAGTCCCGACATCACCCTGTGACGCCACCCGGGGACCCGAGCCGTCCCGGGGTCCAGGGGCCGGTATGGGGAATCGAACCTGGGACGTCGGCTGCCAGGTTCCCGACATCACCCTGTGACCCCACCCGGGGACCCGAGCCGACCCGGGTCCAGGGGCCGGTATGGGGAATCGAACCTGGGACCTCGGGTGCCGGGGTCCCGACATCACCCTGTGATGCCACCCGGGGACCCGAGCCGAACCGGGGTCCAGGGGCCGGTATGGGGATCGAACCTGGGACCTTGGGTGCCGGGGACCCGACATCACCCTGTGACGCCACCCGGGGACCCGACCCGACCCGGGGTTTATTGGCCGGTATGGGGAATCGAACCTAGGACTTCGGGTGCCGGGGTCCAGACATCACCCTGTGACGCCACCCGGGGACCCGAGCCGACCTCGGCTCCAGGGGCCGGTATGGGGAATCGAACCTGGGACCTCGCGTGCCGGGGTCCCGACATCACCCTGTGTCGCCACCTGGGGACGCGACCCGACCCGGGGTTTTTTGACATGTATGGGGAATTGAACCTGTGACCTCGGGTGCCGGGGTCCCGACATCACCCTGTGATGCTACCCGGGGACCCGACCCGACACAGGGTCCAGGGGCCGGTATGGGGAATCGAACCTGGGACCTCGGGTGCCGGGGTCCCGACATCACCCTGTGACGCCACCCGGGGACCCGACCCGACCCGGGGTCCTGGGGACGATATGGGGAATTGAACCTAGGACCTCGGGTGCCAGGGTCCGGACATCACCCATTGACGCTACCCGGGGACCCGACCTGACGCGGGGTTTATTGGCCGGTATGGGGAATCAAACCTAGGACTTCGGGTACCGGGGTCCCGACATCACCCTGTGACACCACCCGTGGACCCGAGCCGAACCGCGGTTTATTGGCGTGTATGGGGAATCGAACCTGGGACCTCGCGTGCCGGGGTCCCGACATCACCCTGTGATGCCACACCGGGACCCGACCCGACCCGGGGTTTTTTGGCCGGTATGGGAAATCGAACCTGGGACCTCAGGTGCCGGGGTCCCGACATCACCCTGTGATGCCACCCAGGGACCTGACCCAACCTGGGGTTTTTTGGCCGGTATGGGGAATCGAACCTGGGACCTCGGGTGCCGGGGTCCCGACATCACCCAGTGACGCCAACCGGGGACCCGACACGACCCGGGGTTTTTAGGCCGGTTTCGGGAATCGAACCTGGGACCTCGCGTGCCGGAGTCCCGACATCACCCTGTGACGTCACCCGGGGACCTGACCCGACCCGGGGTTTTTGGACTGGTATGGGGAATCGAACCTGGGACCTCGGGTGCCGGGGTCCCGACATCACCCTTTGGCGCCACCCGGGGACCCGAACCGACCCGGGGTCCAGGGGCCGGTATAGGGAATCGAACCTGGGACCTCGGGTGCCGGGGTCCTGACATCAACCTTTGGCGCCACCCGGGGACCCGACCCGACCCGGGGTCCTCTGGCCGGTATAGGAAATCGAACCTGGGACCTCGCGTGCCGGGGTCCCGACATCATCCTGTGACGCCACCCGGGGACCTGACCCGACCCGGGGTTTTTTGACTGGAATAGGGAATCGAACCTGGGACCTCGGTTGCCGGGGTCCCGACATTACCCTGTGACGCCACCCGGGGATCCGACCCGACCCGGGGTTTTTTGACTTGTATGGCGAATCGAACCTGGGACCTCGCGTGCCGGGGTCCCGACATCACCCTGTGACGCCACCCGGGGACCCGACCCGAACCGGGGTCCAGGGGCCGGTATGGGGAATCGAACCTGCGACCTCAGGTGCCGGGGTCCCGACATCACCTTTTGACGCCTTCCGGGGACCCGAGCCGACCTGGGGTCCAGGGGCCGATATGGGGAATCGAAAGTGGGACCTCGGATGACGGGGTCCGGACATCACCCTGTGACGCCACCCGGGGACCCGAACTGACCCAGGGTCCAGGGGCCGGTATGGGGAATGGAACCTGGGACCTCGCGTGCAGGGGTCCCGACATCACCCTGTGACGCCACCCGGGGACCCGAGCCGACCTCGGGTCCAGGGGCCGGTATGGGGAATCGAACCTGGGACCTCGGGTGCCGGGGTCCCGACATCACCCTGTGACGCCACCCGGGGACCCGAGCCGACCTGGGGTCCAGGGGCCAGTATGGGGAATCGAACCTGGGACGTCGGGTGCCGGGGTCCCGACATCACCCTGTGACGCCACCCGGGGACCCGAGCCGACCCGGGGTCCAGGGGCCGGTATAGGGAATCGAACCTGGGACCTCAGGTGCCGGGGTCCCGAAATCACCCTGTGACGCCACCCGAGGACCTGACCCGACCTGGGGTCCAGGGGCCGGTATGGGGAATCGAACCTGGGACCTCGTGTGCCGGAGTCCCGACATCACCCTGTGACGCCACCCGGGGAACTGACCCGACCCGGGGTCCAGGGGCCGGTATGGGGAATCGAACATGGGACCTCAGGTGCCGTGGTCCTGACATCACCCTGTGACGCAACCTGGGGACCTGACCTGACACAGGGTCCACGGGCCGGTATGGGGAATCGAACCTGGGACCTCGGGTGCCGGGGTCCCGACTTCACCCTGTGACGCCACCCGGCGACCTAACCCGACCCGGGGTCCAGGGGCCGGTATGGGGAATCGAACCTGGGACCTCGGGTGCCGGGTTCCCGACATCACCCTGTGACGACACCCGGGGACCCGACCCGACGCGGGGTCCAGGGGCCGGTATGGGGAATCGAACCTGGGACCTCGGGTGCCGGGGTCCCGACATCACCCTGTGACGCCACCCGGGGACCCGACGCGACCCTGGGTATTTTTTCCGGTATGGGGAATCGAACATGGGACCTCGGGTGCCGGGGTCCCGACATCACCCTGTGACGCCACCCGGGGACCCGAGCCGACCTGGGGTCCAGGGGCCGGTATGGGGAATCGAACCTGGGACGTCGGCTGCCAGGTTCCCGACATCACCCTGTGACCCCACCCGGGGACCCGAGCTGACCCGGGTCCAGGGGCCGGTATGGGGAATCGAACCTGGGACCTCGGGTGCCGGGGTCCCGACATCACCCTGTGACGCCACCCGGGGACCCGACCCGACCCGGGGTTTATTGGCCGCTATGGGGAATCGAACCTAGGACTTCGGGTGCCGGGGTCCAGACATCACCCTCTGACGCCACCCGGGGACCCGAGCCGACCTCGGCTCCAGGGGCCGGTATGGGGAATCGAACCTGGGACCTCGCGTGCCGGGGTCCCGACATCACCCTGTGACGCCACCCGGGGACCCGACCCGACCCGGGGTCCTGGGGACGATATGGGGAATTGAACCTGGGACCTCGGGTGCCAGGGTCCGGACATCACCCATTGACGCCACCCGGGGACCCGACCTGACGCGGGGTTTTTTGGCCGGTATGGGGAATCAAACCTAGGACTTCGGGTGCCGGGGTCCCGACATCACCCTGTGACGCCACCCGGGGACCCGAGCAGACCCGGGGTTTTTTGGCCGGTTTGGGGAATCGAACCTGGGACCTCGGGTGCCGGGGTCCCGACATCACCCTTTGGCGCCACCCGGGGACCCGACCCGACCCGGGGTCCTCTGGCCGGTATAGGAAATCGAACCTGGGACCTCGGGTGCCGGGGTCCCGACATCATCCTGTGACGCCACCCGGGGACCTGACCCGACCCGGGGTTTTTTGACTGGAATAGGGAATCGAACCTGGGACCTCGGGTGCCGGGGTCCCGACATTACCCTGTGACGCCACCCGGCGATCCGACCCGACCCGGGGTTTTTTGACTTGTATGGCGAATCGAACCTGGGACCTCGCGTGCCGGGGTCCCGACATCACCCTGTGACGCCACCCAGGGACCCGACCCGACCCGGGGTCCAGGGGCCGGTATGGGGAATCGAACCTGCGACGTCAGGTGCCGGGGTCCCGACATCACCCTTTGGCGCCACCCGGGGACCCGACCCAACCCGGGGTTTTTTGGCCGGTATGGGGAATCGAACCAGGGACCTCGGGTGCCGGGGTCCCGACATCACCCTGTGACGCCACCCGGGGACCCGAGCCGACCCGGGGTCCTCTGGCCGGTATAGGGAATCGAACCTGGGACCTCAGGTGCCGGGGTCCCGAAATCACCCTGTGACGCCACCCGGGGACCCGACCCGACCGGGGTTTTTTGGCCGGTATGGGGAATCGAACCTGGGACCTCGTGTGCCGGAGTCCCGACATCACCCTGTGACGCCACCCGGGGAACTGACCCGACCCGGGGTCCAGGGGCCGGTATGGGGAATCGAACATGGGACCTCAGGTGCCGTGGTCCTGACATCACCCTGTGACGCAACCTGGGGACCTGACCTGACACAGGGTCCAGGGGCCGGTATGGGGAATCGAACCTGGGACCTCGGGTGCCGGGGTCCCGACTTCACCCTGTGACGCCACCCGGCGACCCAACCCGACCCGGGGTCCAGGGGCCGGTATGGGGAATCGAACCTGGGACCTCGGGTGCCGGGTTCCCGACATCACCCAGTGACGCCACCCGGGGGCCCGACCCGACGCGGGGTCCAGGGGCCGGTATGGGGAATCGAACCTGGGACCTCGGGTGCCGGGGTCCCGACATCACCCTGTGACGCCACCCGGGGACCCAAGGCGACCCTGGGTATTTTGTCCGGTATGGGGAATCGAACCTGGGACCTCGGGTGCCGGGGTCCCGACATCACCCTGTGACACCACCCGGGGACCCGAGCCGACCTGGGGTCTAGGGGCCGGTATGGGGAATCGAACCTGGGACCTCGGGTGCCGGGGTCCCGACATCACCCTGTGACGCCACCCGGGGACCCGAGCCGACCTGGGGTTCAGGGGCCGGTATGGGGAATCGAACCTGGGACCTCGGGTGCCGGGGTCCCGACATCACCCTGTGACGCCACCCGGGGACCCGACCCGACCCGGGGTCCTCTGGCCTGTATAGGGAATCGAACCTGGGACCTCAGGTGCCGGGGTCCCGACATCACCCTGTGACGCCACCCGGGGACCCGACCCGACCCGGGGTTTTTTGGCCGGTATGGGGAATCGAACCTGGGACCTCGGGTGCCGGAGTCCCGACATCACCCTGTGACGCCACCCGGGGACCCGAGCCGTCCCGGGGTCCAGGGGCCGGTATGGGGAATCGAACCTGGGACGTCGGCTGCCAGGTTCCCGACATCACCCTGTGACCCCACCCGGGGACCCGAGCCGACCCGGGTCCAGGGGCCGGTATGGGGAATCGAAAGTGGGACCTCGGTTTCCGGGGTCCCGACATCACCCTGTGACGCCACCCGGGGACCCGAGCCGAACCGGGGTCCAGGGGCCGGTATGGGGATCGAACCTGGGACCTTGGGTGCCGGGGACCCGACATCACCCTGTGACGCCACCCGGGGACCCGACCCGACCCGGGGTTTATTGGCCGGTATGGGGAATCGAACCTAGGACTTCGGGTGCCGGGGTCCAGACATCACCCTGTGACGCCACCCGGGGACCCGAGCCGACCTCGGCTCCAGGGGCCGGTATGGGGAATCGAACCTGGGACCTCGCGTGCCGGGGTCCCGACATCACCCTGTGATGCCACACGGGGACCCGACCCGACCCGGGGTTTTTTGGCCGGTATGGGGAATCGAACCTGGGACCTCAGGTGCCGGGGTCCCGACATCACCCTGTGACGCCACCCAGGGACCTGACCCAACCTGGGGTTTTTTGGCCGGTATGGGGAATCGAACCTGGGACCTCGGGTGCCGGGGTCCCGACATCACCCTGTGACGCCAACCGGGGACCCGACACGACCCGGGGTTTTTAGGCCGGTTTCGGGAATCGAACCTGGGACCTCGCGTGCCGGAGTCCCGACATCACCCTGTGACGTCACCCGGGGACCTGACCCGACCCGGGGTTTTTGGACTGGTATGGGGAATCGAACCTTGGACCTCGGGTGCCGGGGTCCCGACATCACCCTTTGGCGCCACCCGGGGACCCGAACCGACCCAGGGTCCAGGGGCCGGTATAGGGAATCGAACCTGGGACCTCGGGTGCCGGGGTCCCGACATCACCCTGTGACCCCACCCGGGGACCCGACCCGACCGGGGTTTTTTGACTTGTATGGCGAATCGAACCTGGGACCTCGCGTGCCGGGGTCCCGACATCACCCTGTGACCCCACCCGGGGACCCGACCCGACCCGGGGTTTTTTGACTTGTATGGCGAATCGAACCTGGGACCTCGCGTGCCGGGGTCCCGACATCACCCTGTGACGCCACCCGGGGACCTGACCCGACCCGGGGTTTTTGGACTGGTATGGGGAATCGAACCTGGGACCTAGGGTGCCGGGGTCCCGACATCACCCTTTGGCGCCACCCGGGGACCCGAACCGACCCGGTGTCCAGGGGCCGGTATAGGGAATCGAACCTGGGACCTCGGGTGCCGGGGTCCCGACATCACCCTGTGACCCCACCCGGGGACCCGACCCGACCCGGGGTCTTTTGACTTGAATGGCGAATCGAACCTGGGACCTCGCGTGCCGGGGTCCCGACATCACCCTGTGACGCCACCCGGGGACCTGACCCGACCCGGGGTTTTTGGACTGGTATGGGGAATCGAACCTGGGACCTCGGGTTCCGGGGTCCCGACATCACCCTGTGACGCCACCCGGGGACCCGAGCCGACCCGGGGTTTTTTGACTTGTATGGCGAATCGAACCTGGGACCTCGCGTGCCGGGGTCCCGACATCACCCTGTTACGCCAACCGGGGACCCGAGCCAACCCGGGGACCAGGGCCCGGTATGGGGAATCGAACCTGGGAGCTCGTTTGCCGGGGTCCCGACATCACCCTGTGACGCCACCCGGGGACACGAGCCGACCCGGGGTCCTCTGGCCGGTATGGGGAATCGAACCTGGGACCTCAGGTGCCGGGGTCCCGAAATCACCCTGTGACGCCACCCGGGGACCCGACCCGACCCGGGGTTTTTTGGCCGGTATGGGGAATCGAACCTGGGACCTCGTGTGCCGGAGTCCCGACATCACCCTGTGACGCCACCCGGGGAACTGACCCGACCCGGGGTGCAGGGGCCGGTATGGGGAATCGAACCTGGGACCTCGGGTGCCTGGGTCCCGACATCACCCTGTGACGCGACCTGGGGACCTGAGTCGACCCGGGGTCCAGGGGCCGGTATGGGGAATAGAACCTGCGACCTCGGGTGCCGGGGTCCCGACATAACCCTGTGACGCCACCCAGGGACCCGACCCGACCCGGGGTTTTTTGACCGGTATCGGGAATCGAACATTGGACGTCGGCTTCCAGGTTCCCGACATCACAATTTGACGCCACTTGGGGGCCCGACCCGACCCGGGGTCCAGGGGCCGGTATGGGGAATCGAACCTGCGACGTCAGGTGCCGAGGTCCCGACATCACCCTGTGACGCCACCCGGGGACCTGACCTGACCCGGGGTCCTGGGGACGGTATGGGGAATCGAACCTGGGACCTCGGGTGCCGGCGTCCCGACATCACCCTGTGACGCCACCCGGGGACCCGAGCCGACCCGGGGTCCTCTGGCCGGTATAGGGAATCGAACCTGGGACCTCGGGTGCCGGGGTCCCGAAATCACCCTGTGACGCCACCCGGGGACCCGACCCGACCCAGGGTTTTTTGGCCGGTATGGGGAATCGAACCTGGGACCTCGGGTGCCGGAGTCCCGACATCACCCTGTGACCCCACCCGGGGACCAGAGCCGACCCGGGTCCAGGGGCCGGTATGGGGAATCGAACCTGGGACCTCGGGTGCCGGGGTCCCGACATCACCCTGTGACCCCACCCGGGGACCAGAGCCGACCCGGGTCCAGGGGCCGGTATGGGGAATCGAACCTGGGACCTCGGGTGCCGGGGTCCCGACATCACCCTGTGACGCCACCCGGGGACCCGACCCGACCCGGGGTCCAGGGGCCGGTATGGGGAATCGAACCTGGGACCTCACGTGCCGGGGTCCCGACATCATCCTGTGATTCCACCCGGGGACCCGACCCGACCCGGGGTTTTTTGGCCGGTATGGGGAATCGAACCTGGGACCTCGGGTGCCGGGGTCCCGACATCACCCTGTGACGCCACCCGGGGACCCGACCCGACCCGGGGTCCTGGGACCGGTATGGGGAATCGAACCTGGGACCTCGGGTGCCGGGGTCCCGACATCACCCTGTGACGCCACCCAGGGACCCGACCCGACCCTGGGTTTTTTGACTGCTATGGGGAATCGAACAAGGGACCTCGGGTTCCGGGGTCCCGACATCACCCTGTGACGCCACCAGGGGATCCGAGCCGTCCCGGGGTCCAGGGTCTGGTAGGGGAATCGAACCTGGGACCTCGGGTGCCGGGGTCCCGACATCACCCTGTGATGCCACCAGGGTCTCGACCCGACCCGGGGTTTTTTGGCTGGTATTGGGAATTAACCTGGGAGCTCGCGTGCCGGGGTCCTGACATCACCCTGTGACACCACCCGGGGACCAGACCTGACCCGGGGTCCTGGGGTCGGTATGGGGAATCGAACCAGGAACCTCGGCTGCTGGGGTCCCGACATCACCCTGTGACGCCACCCGGGGACCCGAGCCGACCCGGGGTTTTTTGAATTGTATGGCGAATCGAATCTGGGACCTCGGGTGCCGGGGTCCCGACATCACCCTGTGACGCCACCCAGGCGCCCGACCCGACCCGGGGTCCAGGGGCCGGTATGGGGAATCGAACCTGGGACGTCGGCTGCCAGGTTCCCGACATCACCCTGTGACCCCACCCGGGGACCCGAGCCGACCCGGGTCCAGGGGCCGGTATGGGGAATCGAACCTGGGACCTCGGGTGCCGGGGTCCCGACATCACCCTGTGACGCCACCCAGGGACCCGAGCCGAACCGGGGTCCAGGGGCCGGTATGGGGATCGAACCTGGGACCTTGGGTGCCGGGGTCCCGACATCACCCTGTGACGCCACCAGGGGACCTGACCTGACCCGGGGTCCTGGGGCCGGTATGGGGAATGGAACCTGGGACCTCGGGTGCCGGGATCCCGACATCACCCTGTGACGCCACCCGGGGACCTGACCTGACCCGGGGTCCTGGGGCCGGTATGGGGAATCGAACCTGGGACCTCGTGTGCCGGGGTCCCGACATCACCCTGTGACGCCACCCGGGGACCCGAGCCGACCCGGGGTCCTCTGGCCGGTATAGGGAATCGAACCTGGGACCTCAGGTGCCGGGGTCCCGAAATCACCCTGTGATGCCACCCGGGGACCCGACCCGACCCGGGGTCCAGGGGCCGGTATGGGGAATCGAACCTGGGACCTCGTGTGCCGGAGTCCCGACATCACCCTGTGACCCCACCCGGGGACCCGAGCCGACCCGGGTCCAGGGGCCGGTATGGGGAATCGAACCTGGGACCTCGGGTGCCGGGGTCCCGACATCACCCTGTGACGCCACCCGGGGACCCGACCCGACCCGGGGTCCAGGGGCCGGTATGGGGAATCGAACCTGGGACCTCACGTGCCGGGGTCCCGACATCATCCTGTGATTCCACCCGGGGACCCGACCCGACCCGGGGTTTTTTGGCCGGTATGGGGAATCGAACCTGGGACCTCGGGTGCCGGGGTCCCGACATCACCCTGTGACGCCACCCGGGGACCCGACCCGACCCGGGGTCCTGGGACCGGTATGGGGAATCGAACCTGGGACCTCGGGTGCCGGGGTCCCGACATAACCCTGTGACGCCACCCGGGGACCCGAGCCGAACCGGGGTTTTTTGACCGGTATGGGGAATCGAACCTGGGACCTCGGCTGCCGGGATCCGGAAATCACCCTGTGACGCCACCTGGGGACCCGAACTGACCCAGGGTCTAGGGGCCGGTATGGGGAATCGAACCTGGGACCTCAGGTGCCGGGGTCCCGACATCACCCTGTGACGCGACCTGGGGACCTGAGCCGACCCGGGGTCCAGGGGCCGGTATGGGGAATAGAACCTGCGACCTCGGGTGCCGGGGTCCCGACATAACCCTGTGACGCCACCCGGGGACCCGACCCGACCCGGGGTTTTTTGACCGGTATGGGGAATCGAACATTGGACGTCGGCTTCCAGGTTCCCGACATCACAATTTGACGCCACTTGGGGGCCCGACCCGACCCCGGGTCTAGGGGCCGGTATGGGGAATGGAACCTGGGACCTCGGGTGCCGGGGTCCCGACATCACCCTGTGACGCCACCCGGGGACCTGACCTGACCCGGGGTCCTGGGGCAGGTATGGGGAATCGAACCTGGGACGTCGGGTGCCGGCGTCCCGACATCACCCTGTGACGCCACCCGGGGACCCGAGCCGACCCGGGGTCCTCTGGCCGGTATGGGGAATCGAACCTGGGACCTCGTGTGCCGGAGTCCCGACATCACCCTGTGACGCCACCCGGGGACCCGACCCGACCCGGGGTCCAGGGGCCGGTATGGGGAATGGAACCTGGGACCTCTGGTGCCGGGGTCCCGACATCACCCTGTGACGCCACCCGGGGACCCGAGCCGAACCGGGGTCCACGGGCCGGTATGGGGATCGAACCTGGGACCTTGGGTGCCGGGGTCCCGACATCACCCTGTGATGCAACCCGGGGACCCGACCCGACCCGGGGTCCAGGGGCCGGTATGGGGAATCGAACCTGCGACCTCGGGTGCCGTGGTCCCGACATCATCCTGTGATTCCACCAGGGGACCCGACCCGACCCGGGGTTTTTTGGCCGGTATGGGGAATCGAACCTGGGACCTCGGGTGCCGGGGTCCCGACATCACCCTGTGACGCCACCAAGGGACCCGAACTGACCCAGGGTCCAGGGGCCGGTATGGGGAATGGAACCTGGGACCTCGCGTGCAGGGGTCCCGACATCACCCTGTGACGCCACCCGGGGACCCGAGCCGACCTCGGGTACAGGGGCCGGTATGGGGAATCGAACCTGGGACCTCGGGTGCCGGGGTCCCGACATCACCCTGTGACGCCACCCGGGGACACGAGCCGACCCGGGGTCCTCTGGACGGTATAGGGAATCGAACCTGGGACCTCAGGTGCAGGGGTCCCGAAATCACCCTGTGACGCCACCCGGGGAACTGACCCGACCCGGGGTCCAGGGGCCGGTATGGGGAATCGAACCTGGGACGTCGGCTGCCAGGTTCCCGACATCACCCTGTGACCCCACCCGGGGACCCGAGCCGACCCGGGTCCAGGGGCCGGTATGGGGAATCGAACCTGGGACCTCGGGTGCCGGGGTCCCGACATCACCCTGTGACGCCACCCGGGGACTCGAGCCGAACCGGGGTCCAGGGGCCGGTATGGGGATCGAACCTGAGACCTTGGGTGCCGGGGTCCCGACATCACCCTGTGACGCCACCCGGGGACCCGACCCGACCCGGGGTCCAGGGGCCGGTATGGGGAATCGAACCTGGGACCTCGCGTGCCGCGGTCCCGACATCATCCTGTGATGCCACCAGGAGACCCGACCCGACCCGGGGTTTTTTGGCCGGTATGGGGAATCGAACCTGGGACCTCGCGTGCCGGGGTCCCGACATCACCCTGTGACGCCACCCGGGGACCCGACCCGACCCGGGGTCCTGGGACCGGTATGGGGAATCGAACCTGGGACCTCGGGTGCCGGGGTCCCGACATCACCCTGTGACGCCACCCAGGGACCCGACCCGACCCTGGGTTTTTTGACTGGAATGGGGAATCGAACCTGGGACCTCGGGTGCCGGGATCCGGAAATCACCCTGTGACGCCACCTGGGGACCCGAACTGACCCAGGGTCCAGGGGCCGGTATGGGGAATGGAACCTGGGACCTCGGGTGCCTGGGTCCTGACATCACCCTGTGACGCGACCTGGGGACCTGAGCCGACCCAGGGTCCAGGGGCCGGTATGGGGAATAGAACCTGCGACCTCGGGTGCCGGGGTCCCGACATAACCCTGTGACGCCACCCGGGGACCTGACCCGACCCGGGGTCCAGGGGCCGGTATGGGGAATCGAACATTGGACGTCGGCTTCCAGGTTCCCGAAATCACAATTTGACGCCACTTGGGGGGCCGACCCGACCCCGGGTCTAGGGGCCGGTATGGGGAATGGAACCTGGGACCTCGGGTGCCGGGGTCCCGACATCACCCTGTGACGCCACCCGGGGACCTGACCTGACCCGGGGTCCTGGGGCCGGTATGGGGAATCGAACCTGGGACGTCGACTGCCGGGTTCCGGACATCACCCTGTGACCCCACCCGGGGACACGAGCCGACTCGGTGTTTTTTGGCCGGTATGGGGAATCGACCCTGGGACCTCGGGTGCCGGGGTCCCGACATCACCCTGTGACGCCACCCGGGGACCCGAGCCGACCTGGGGTCCAGGGGCCGGTATGGGGAATCGAACCTGGGACCTCGGGTGCCGGGGTCCCGACATCACCCTGTGACGCCACCCGGGGACCCAAGCCGACCCGGGGTCCAGGGGCCGGTATAGGGAATCGAACCTGGGACCTCGGGTGCCGGGGTCCCGACATCACCCTTTGGCGCCACCCGGGGACCCGACCCGACCCGGGGTCCTCTGGCCGTTATAGGAAATCGAACCTGGGACCTCGCGTGCCGGGGTCCCGACATCATCCTGTGACGCCACCCGGGGACCTGACCCGACCTGGGGTTTTTTGACTGGAATAGGGAATGGAACCTGGGACCTCGGGTGCCGGGGTCCCGACATTACCCTGTGACTCCACCCGGGGACCCGACCCGACCCGGGGTTTTTTGACTTGTATGGCGAATCGAACCTGGGACCTCGCGTGCCGGGGTCCCGACATCACCCTGTGACGCCACCCGGGGACCCGAGCCGACCCGGGGTCCAGGGGCCGGTATGGGGAATCGAACCTGGGAGCTCGTTTGCCGGGGTCCCGACATCACCCTGTGACGCCACCCGGGGACAAGAGCCGAACCGGGGTCCTCTGGCCGGTATAGGGAATCGAACCTGGGACCTCAGGTGCCGGGGTCCCGAAATCACCCTGTGACGCCACCCGGGGACCCGACCCGACCCGGGGTTTTTTGGTCGGTATGGGGAATCGAACCTGGGACCTCGTGTGCCGGAGTCCCGACATCACCCTGTGACGCCACCCGGGGAACTGACCCGACCCGGGGTCCAGGGGCCGGTATGGGGAATCGAACCTGGGACGTCGGCTGCCAGGTTCCCGACATCACCCTGTGACCCCACCCGGGGACCCGAGCCGACCCGGGTCCAGGGGCCGGTATGGGGAATCGAACCTGGGACCTCGGGTGCCGGGGTCCCGACATCACCCTGTGACGCCACCCGGGGACCCGAGCCGAACCGGGGTCCAGGGGCCGGTATGGGGATCGAACCTGGGACCTTGGGTGCCTGGGTCCCGACATCACCCTGTGACGCCACCCGGGGACCCGACCCGACCCGGGGTCCAGGGGCCGGTATGGGGAATCGAACCTGGGACCTCGCGTGCCGCGGTCCCGACATCATCCTGTGATGCCACCAGGGGACCCGACCCGACCCGGGGTTTTTTGACTGGTATGGGGAATCGAACCTGGGACCTCGGGTGCCGGGGTCCCGACATCACCCTGTGACGCCACCCGGGGACCTGACCTGACCCGGGGTCCTGGGGCCGGTATGGGGAATCGAACCTGGGACGTCGGGTGCCGGCGTCCCGACATCACCCTGTGACGCCACCCGGGGACCCGAGCCGACCCGGGGTCCTCTGGCCGGTATAGGGAATCGAACCTGGGACCTCAGGTGCCGGGGTCCCGAAATCACCCTGTGATGCCACCCGGGGACCCGACCCGACCCGGGGTTTTTTGGCCGGTATGGGGAATCGAACCTGGGACCTCGGGTGCCGGAGTCCCGACATCACCCTGTGACCCCACCCGGGGACCCGACCCGACCCAGGGTCCAGGGGCCGGTATGGGGAATCGAACCTGGGACCTCGGGTGCCGGGGTCCCGACATCACCCTGTGACGCCACCCGGGGACCCGAGCCGAACCGGGGTCCAGGGGCCGGTATGGGGATCGAACCTGGGACCTCGGGTGCCGGGGTCCCGACATCATCCTGTGATTCCACCTGGGGACCCGACCCGACCCGGGGTTTTTTGGCCGGTATGGGGAATCGAACCTGGGACCTCGCGTGCCGGGGTCCCGACATCACCCTGTGACGCCACCCGGGGACCCGAGCCGACCCGGGGTCCTGGGACCGGTATGGGGAATCGAACCTGGGACCTCGGGTGCCGGGGTCCCGACATCACCCTGTGACGCCACCCAGGGACCCGACCCGACCCTGGGTTTTTTGACTGGAATGGGGAATCGAACCTGGGACCTCGGGTGCCGGGATCCGGAAATCACCCTGTGACGCCACCTGGGGACCCGAACTGACCCATGGTCCAGGGGCCGGTATGGGGAATGGAACCTGGGACCTCGGGTGCCTGGGTCCCGACATCACCCTGTGACGCGACCTGGGGACCTGAGCCGACCCGGGGTCCAGGGGCCGGTATGGGGAATAGAACCTGCGACCTCGGGTGCCGGGGTCCCGACATAACCCTGTGACGCCACCCGGGGACCTGACCCGACCCGGGGTCCAGGGGCCGGTATGGGGAATCGAACATTGGACGTCGGCTTCCAGGTTCCCGAAATCACAATTTGACGCCACTTGGGGGGCCGACCCGACCCCGGGTCTAGGGGCCGGTATGGGGAATGGAACCTGGGACCTCGGGTGCCGGGGTCCCGACATCACCCTGTGACGCCACCCGGGGACCTGACCTGACCCGGGGTCCTGGGGCCGGTATGGGGAATCGAACCTGGGACGTCGACTGCCGGGTTCCGGACATCACCCTGTGACCCCACCCGGGGACACGAGCCGACTCGGTGTTTTTTGGCCGGTATGGGGAATCGACCCTGGGACCTCGGGTGCCGGGGTCCCGACATCACCCTGTGACGCCACCCGGGGACCCGAGCCGACCTGGGGTCCAGGGGCCGGTATGGGGAATCGAACCTGGGACCTCGGGTGCCGGGGTCCCGACATCACCCTGTGACGCCACCCGGGGACCCAAGCCGACCCGGGGTCCAGGGGCCGGTATAGGGAATCGAACCTGGGACCTCGGGTGCCGGGGTCCCGACATCACCCTTTGGCGCCACCCGGGGACCCGACCCGACCCGGGGTCCTCTGGCCGTTATAGGAAATCGAACCTGGGACCTCGCGTGCCGGGGTCCCGACATCATCCTGTGACGCCACCCGGGGACCTGACCCGACCTGGGGTTTTTTGACTGGAATAGGGAATCGAACCTGGGACCTCGGGTGCCGGGGTCCCGACATTACCCTGTGACTCCACCCGGGGATCCGACCCGACCCGGGGTTTTTTGACTTGTATGGCGAATCGAACCTGGGACCTCGCGTGCCGGGGTCCCGACATCACCCTGTGATGCCACCCGGGGACCCGAGCCGACCCGGGGTCCAGGGGCCGGTATGGGGAATCGAACCTGGGAGCTTGTTTGCCGGGGTCCCGACATCACCCTGTGACGCCACCCGGGGACAAGAGCCGAACCGGGGTCCTCTGGCCGGTATAGGGAATCGAACCTGGGACCTCAGGTGCCGGGGTCCCGAAATCACCCTGTGACGCCACCCGGGGACCCGACCCGACCCGGGGTTTTTTGGCCGGTATGGGGAATCGAACCTGGGACCTCGTGTGCCGGAGTCCCGACATCACCCTGTGACGCCACCCGGGGAACTGACCCGACCCGGGGTCCAGGGGCCGGTATGGGGAATCGAACCTGGGACGTCGGCCGCCAGGTTCCCGACATCACCCTGTGACCCCACCCGGGGACCCGAGCCGACCCGGGTCCAGGGGCCGGTATGGGGAATCGAACCTGGGACCTCGGGTGCCGGGGTCCCGACATCACCCTGTGACGCCACCCGGGGACCCGAGCCGAACCGGGGTCCAGGGGCCGGTATGGGGATCGAACCTGGGACCTTGGGTGCCGGGGTCCCGACATCACCCTGTGACGCCACCCGGGGACCCGACCCGACCCGGGGTCCAGGGGCCGGTATGGGGAATCGAACCTGGGACCTCGCGTGCCGCGGTCCCGACATCATCCTGTGATGCCACCAGGGGACCCGACCCGACCCGGGGTTTTTTGACTGGTATGGGGAATCGAACCTGGGACCTCGGGTGCCGGGGTCCCGACATCACCCTGTGACGCCACCCGGGGACCTGACCTGACCCGGGGTCCTGGGGCCGGTATGGGGAATCGAACCTGGGACGTCGGGTGCCGGCGTCCCGACATCACCCTGTGACCCCACCCGGGGACCCGAGCCGACCCGGGGTCCTCTGGCCGGTATAGGGAATCGAACCTGGGACCTCAGGTGCCGGGGTCCCGAAATCACCCTGTGATGCCACCCGGGGACCCGACCCGACCCGGGGTTTTTTGGCCGGTATGGGGAATCGAACCTGGGACCTCGTGTGCCGGAGTCCCGACATCACCCTGTGACCCCACCCGGGGACCCGACCCGACCCAGGGTCCAGGGGCCGGTATGGGGAATCGAACCTGGGACCTCGGGTGCCGGGGTCCCGACATCACCCTGTGACGCCACCCGGGGACCCGAGCCGAACCGGGGTCCAGGGGCCGGTATGGGGATCGAACCTGGGACCTCGGGTGCCGGGGTCCCGACATCATCCTGTGACGCCACCCGGGGACCCGACCCGTCCCGGGGTCCTGGGACCGGTATGGGGAATCGAACCTGGGACCTCGGGTGCCGGGGTCCCGACATCACCCTGTGACGCCACCCAGGGACCCGACCCGACCCTGGGTTTTTTGACTGGTATGGGGAATCGAACATTGGACGTCGGCTTCCAGGTTCCCGACATCACAATTTGACGCCACTTGGGGGCCCGACCCGACCCCGGGTCTAGGGGCCGGTATGGGGAATAGAACCTGGGAGCTCGCGTGCCGGGGTCCCGACATCACCCTGTGACGCCACCCGGGGGCTCGACCCGATCCGGGGTGCTGGGGCCGGTATGGGGAATCGAACCTGGGACATCGACTGCCGGGTTCCGGACATCACCCTGTGACCCCACCCGGGGACACGAGCCGACTCGGTGTTTTTTGGCCGGTATGGGGAATCGAACCTGGGACCTCGGGTGCCGGGGTCACGACATCACCCTGTGACGCCACCCGGGACCTGAGCCGACCCGGGGTTTTTTGGCCGGTTTGGGGAATCGAACAAGTGACCTCGGGTGCCGGGGTCCCGACATCACCCTGTGACACCACCCAGGGACCCGATGCGACCTGGGGTTTTTTGGCCGTTATGGGGAATCGAACCTGGGACCTGGGGTACCGGGTTCCCGACATCACCCTGTGATGCCACCAGGGGGCTCGACACGACCCGGGGTTTTTTGGCCGGTATGGGGAATCGAACCTGGGTCCTCGGGTGCCGGGTTCCCGACATCACCATGTGACGCCACCCGGGGGCCCGACTGGACGCGGGGTCCAGGGGCCGATATGGGGAATCGAACCTGGGACCTCGGGTGCCGGGGTCCCGACATCACCCTGTGTTGCCACAGGGGATCCGACCCGACCTGGGGTCCAGGGGCCAGTATGGGGAATCGAACCTGGGACCTCGGGTGCCGGGGTCCCGACATCACCTTTTGACGCCACACGGGGACCCGATCCGTCCCGGGGTCCAGGGGCCGGTATGGGGAATCGAACCTGGGACCTCGGGTGCCGGGTTCCCGACATCACCCTGTGACGCCACCTGGGGACCTGACCCGACCTGGGGTCCAGGGGCCGGTATGGGGAATCGAACCTGGGACCTCGGTTGCCGGGGTCCCGACATCACCCTGTGTTGCCACAGGGGATCCGACCCGACCCAGGGTCCAGGGGCCGGTATGGGGAATCGAACCTGGGACCTCAGGTGCCGGGGTCCTGACATCACCCTGTGACGCAACCTGGGGACCTGACCTGACACAGGGTCCAGGGGCCGGTATGGGGAATAGAACCTGGGACCTCGGGTGCCAGGGTCCCGACTTCACCCTGTGACGCCACCCTGCGACCCAACCCGACCCGGGGTCCAGGGGCCGGTATGGGGAATCGAACCTGGGACCTCGCGTGCCGGGGTCCCGACATCACCCTGTGACGCCACCCGGGGACCCGAGGCGACCCTGGGTATTTTGTCCGGTATGGGGAATCGAACCTGGGACGTCGGGTGCCGGGGTCCCGACATCACCCTGTGACACCACCCGGGGACCCGAGCCGACCTGGGTTCTAGGGGCCGGTATGGGGAATCGAACCTGGGACCTCGGGTGCCGGGGTCCCGACATCACCCTGTGACGCCACTTGGGGGCCCGACCCGACCCCGGGTCTAGGGGCCGGTATGGGGAATCGAACCTGGGACCTCGGGTGCCGGGGTCCCGACATCACCTTTTGACGCCACACGGGGACCCGAGCCTTCCCGGGGTCCTGGGGCCGGTATGGGGAATCGAACCTGGGACCTCACGTGCCGGGGTCCCGACATTATCCTGTGATGCCACTCCGGGCACCCGAGCCGTCCTGGGGTCCAGGGGCCGGTATGGGGAATCGAACCTGAGACGTCGGGTTCCGGGGTCCCGACATCACCCTGTGATGCCACCCGGAGTCCTGACCCGATCCAGGGTTTTTTGACTGCTATGAGGAATCGAACCTGGGACCTCGGGGTCCGGGGTCCCGACATCACCCTGTGACGCCACCCGGGGACCTGAGGCGACCCGGGGTTTTTTTGCCGGTATGGGGAATCGAACCTGGGACCTCGCGTGCCGGGGTCCTGACATCACCCTGTGACGCCACCCGGGGACCAGAACTGACCCGGGGTGCAGGGGCCGGTATGGGGAATCGAACCTGGGACCTCGGGTGCCGGGGTCCCGACATCACCCTGTGACGCCACCCGGGGACCGGACCCGACCCGGGGTTTTTTGACTGGTATGGGGAATCGAACCTGGGACCTCGGGCGCCGGGTTCCCGACATCACCCTGTGACACCACCCGGGGACCCGACCCGACCCGGGGTCCAGGGGCCGGTATGGGGAATCGAACCTGGGACCTCGGGTGCCGGGGTCCAGACATCACCCTGTGACGTCACCCGGGGATCCGACCCGACCTGGCGTACTGGGCCCGTATGGGGAATCGAACCTGGGACCTCGGGTGCCGGGGTCCCGACATCACCCTGTGACACCACCCGGGGACCCGACCCGACCCGGGGTTTTTTGAGTTGTATGGCGAATCGAAAGTGGGACCTCGGGTGCCGGGGTCCCGACATCACCCTGTGACGCCACCCGGGGACCCGACCCGACCCGGGGTTTTTTGCCGTTATGGGGAATCGAACCAGTGACGTCGGCTGCCGGGGTCCCGACATCACCCTGTGACGCCACCCAGGCGACCGACCCGACCCGGGGTCCTGGGCCGGTATGGGGAATCGAACCTGGGACCTCGGGTGCCGGGGTCCCGACATCACCCTGTGACGCCACCCGGCGACCCGAGCCGACCCGGGGTTTTTTGACTTGTATGGCGAATCGAACCTGGGACCTCGGGTGCCGGGGTCCCGTCATCACCCTTGACGCCACCCGGGGATCCGACCCGACCCGGGGTCCAGGAGCCGGTATTTGGAATCGAACCTGGGACCTCAGGTGCCGGGGTCCCGACATCACCCTGTGACGCCACCCGGGGACCAGACCCAACCTGGGGTTTTTTGGCCGGTATGGGGAATCGAACCTGGGACCTCGGGTGCCGGGGTCCCGACATCACCTTTTGACGCCACACGGGGACCCAAGCCGTCCCGGGGTCCAGGGGCCGGTATGGGGATCGAACCTGCGACCTCGGGTGCCGGGGTCCCGACATTATCCTGTGATGCCACTCCGGGGACCCGACCCGACCTGGGGTCCAGGGGCCGGTATGGGGAATCGAACCTGGGACCTCGCGTGCCGGGGTCCCGACGTCACCCTGTGATGCCACCAGGGGGCTCGACACGACCCTGGGTTTTTTGGCCGGTATGGGGAATCGAACCTGGGACCTCGCGTGCCGGGGTCCTGACAACACCCTGTGACACCACCCGGGGACCCGACCCGTCCCGGGGTCCAGGGGCTGGAATGGGGAATCGAACCAGTGTCCTCTGGTGCTGGGGTCCCGACGTCACACTGTGACGCCACCCGTGGACACGACCCGACCCTGGGTTTTTTGTCCGGTATGGGGAATCGAACCTGGGACCTCGGGTGCCGGGTTCCCGACATCACCCTGTGACGCCACCCGGGGGCCCAACCCGATTCGGGGTCCTGGGACCGGTATGGGGAATCGAACCTGGGACCTCGGGTGCCGGGGTCCCGACATCACCCTGTGACGCCACAAGGGATCCGACCCGACCCGGGGTCCAGGGGCCAGTATGGGGAATCGAACCTGGGACCTCGGGTTCCGGGGTCCTGACATCACCCTGTGACGCCACCCGGGGACCCGACCCGACCCGGGGTTTTTTGACTGGAATGGGGAATGGAACCTGGGACCTGAGGTGCCGGGGTCCCGACATCACCCTGTGACACCACCAGGGGACCCGAGCCGTAACGGGGTCCAGGGGCCGGTATGGGGAATTGAACCTGGGACCTCAGGTGCCGGGGTCCCGACATCACCCTGTGACGCCCCCCGGGGACCTGACCCGACACAGGGTCCTGGGGCCGGTATGGGGAATCGAACCTGGGACCTCGGGTGCCGGGGTCCTGACATCACCCTGTGACGCCACCCGGGGACCTGACCCGACCCGGGGTTTTTTGGCCGGTATGGGGAATCGAACCTGGGACGTCGGGTGCCGGGGTCCCGACATCACCCTGTGACGCCACCCGGGGGCCCAACCCGACCCGGGGTCCAGGGGCCGGTATGGGGAATCGAACCTGGGACCTCGGGTGCCGGGGTCCCGACATCACCCTGTGATGCCACCCGGGGATCCGACCCGACCCGGGGTCCTGGGCCGGTATGGGGAATCGAACCTGGGACCTCGGGTGCCGGGGTCCCGACATCACCCTGTGATGCCACTCGGGGACCCTAGCCGTCCCGGGGCGGGTATGGGGAATCGAACCTGGGACCTCGGGTGCTGGGGTCCCGACATCACCCTGTGACGCCACCCGGGGACCCGACACGACCCGGGGTTTTTTGACCGGTATGGGGAATCGAAACTGGGACGTCGGGTGCTGGGGTCCCGACATCACACTGTGACGCCACCCGGGGACCCGAGCCGTCCCGGGGCCGGTATGGGGAATCGAACCTGGGAGCTCGTTTGCCGGGGTCTCGACATCACCCTGTGACGCAACCCAGGGAACCGACCCGACCCGGGGTCCTGGGGCCGGTATGGGGAATCGAACCTGGGACGTCGGGTGCCGGGGTCCTGACATCACCCTGTGACGCCACCAGGGGACCCGAACCGACCCGGGGTTTTTTGACCGGTATGGGGAATCGAACATGGGACCTCGGGTGCCAGGGTCCCGACATCACCCTCTGACGCCACCCGGGGCCCCGACCCGACCCGGGGTTTTTTGGCCGGTATGAGGAATCGAACATGGGATCTCGGGTGCCGGGGTCCCGACATCATCCTGTGACGCCACCCGGGGACCCGACCCGACCCGGGGTTTTTTGACCGGTATGGGGAATCGAACATGGGATCTCGGGTGCCGGGGTCCTGACATCACCCTGTGACGCCACCCGGGGACCCGAGCCGACCTCGGGTACAGGGGCCGGTATGGGGAATCGAACCTGCGACCTCGGGTGCCGGGGTCCCGACATCACCCTGTGACGCCACCCGGGGACCCGAGCCGACCCGGGGTCCAGGGGCCGGTATGGGGAATCGAACCTGGGACCTCGGGTGCCGGGGTCCCGACATCAACCTGTGACGCCACCCGGGGACCCGACCCGACCCGGGGTTTTTTGTCCGGTATGGGGAATCGAACCTGGGACCTCGTGTGCCGGGTTCCCGACATCACCCTGTGACGCCACCCAGGCGACCGACCCGACCCGGGGTCCTGGGCCGGTATGGGGAATCGAACCTGGGACCTCGTGTGCCGGGTTCCCGACATCACCCTGTGACGCCACCCGGGGACCGGACCCGACCCGGGGCCGGTATGGGGAATCGAACCTGGGAGCTCGTTTGCCGGGGTCCCGACATCACCCTGTGACGCCACCCGGGGACCCGACCCAACCCAGGGTCCTTGGGCCCATATGCGGAATCGAACCTGGGACCTCGGGTGCCGGGGTCCCGACATCACCCTGTGACGCCACCCGGGGGCCCGACCTGACCCGGTGTCCAGGGGCCGATGTGGGGAATCGAACCTGGGACCTCGGGTGCCGGGGTCACGACATCACCCTGTGACGCCACCCGGGGACCCGACCCGACCCGGGGTTTTTTGTTCGGTATGGGGAATCGAACCAGTGTCCTCGGGTGCCGGGGTCCCGACATCACCCTCTGACGCTACCCGGGGACCAGACCCGACCCGGGGTCCAGGGGCCGGTATGGGGAATCGAACCTGGGACCTCGGGTGCCGGGGTCCCGACATCACCCTGTGACGCCACCTGGGGATCCGACCTGACACGGGCTCCAGGCGCTGGTATGGGGAATCGAACCTGGGACCTCAGGTGCCGGGGTTCCGACATCACCCTGTGACGCCACCCAGGGACCCAACCCAACATAGGGTCTTGAGGCCGATATGGGGAATCGAACCTGGGACCTCGGGTGCCGGGGTCCCGACATCACCCTGTGACGCCACCAGGGGGCCCGACCCGACACGGGGTCCTGGGGCCGGTATGGGGAATTGAACCTGGGACCTCAGGTGCCGGGTACCGGACATCACCCTGTGACGCCACCCGGGGACCCGACCCGACCCGGGGTTTTTTGATTGGAATGGGGAATCGAACCTGGGACCTCGGGTGCCGGGGTCCGGACATCACCCTGTGACGCCACCCAGTAACCTGACCCGACCCGGGTTCCAGGGGCCGATATGGGGAATCGAAACTGGGACCTCGGGTGCCGGGATCCCGACGTCACCCTGTGACGCCACCCGGGGACAAGAGCCGACCCGGGGTCCAGGGGCTGGAATGGGGAATCGAACCTGGGACCTCGGGTGCCGGGGTCCCGACATCACCCTGTGACGCCACCCGGGGGCCCAACCCGACCTGAGGTCCTGGGACCGGTATGGGGAATCGAACCTGGGACCTCGGGTGCCGGGGTCCCGACATCACCCTGTGACGCCACCCGGGGACCATATACGACCCGGGGTCCAGGGGCCGGTATGGGGAATCGAACCAGTGTCCTCGGGTGCCGGGGTCCCGACATCATCCTGTGACGCCACCCGGGGACCCGACCTGACCCGGGGTTTATTGGCGTGTATGGGGAATCGAACATGGGATCTCGGGTGCCGGGGTCCCGACATCACCCTGTGACGCCACCCGGGGACCCGACCCGACCTCGGGTACAGGGGCCGGTATGGGGAATCGAACCTGCGACCTCGGGTGCCGGGGTCCCGACATCACCCTGTGACGCCACCCGGGGACCAGACCCGACCCGGTGTCCAGGGGCCGGTATGGGGAATCGAACCTGGGACCTCGGGTGCCGGGGTCCCGACATCACCCTGTGACCCCACCCGGGGACCCGAGGCGACCCTGGGTTTTTTGTCCGGTATGGGGAATCGAACCTGGGACCTCGTGTGCCGGGTTCCCGACATCACCCTGTGACGCCACCCGGAGGCCCGACCCGACCCGGGGTCCAGGGGCCGGTATGGGGAATCGAACCTGGGACCTCGGGTGCCGGGTTCCCGACATCACCCTGTGACGCCACCCGGAGTCCTGACCCGATCCAGGGTTTTTTGACTTCTATAGGGAATCGAACAAGGGACCTCGGTTTCCGGGTACCGGACATCACCCTGTGACGCCACCCGGGGACCCGATCCGTCCCGGGATCCAGGGGCTGCTATGGGGAATCGAACCTGGGACCTCGGGTGCCGGGTTCCCGACATCACCCTGTGATGCCACCAGGGGGCTCGAAAAGACCCTGGGTTTTTTGGCCGGTATGGGGAATCGAACGTGGGACCTCGCGTGCCGGGGTCCTGACATCACCCTGTGACGCCACCCGGGGACCAGACCCGACCCAGGGTTTTTTTGCCGATATGGGGAATCGAACCAGGGGCCTCGGGTGCCGGGGTCCCGACATCACCCTGTGACGCCACCCGGGAACCCGACCCGACCCGGGGTCCAGGGGCTGGAATGGGGAATCGAACCTGGGACCTCGGGTGCTGGGGTCCCGACGTCACCCGGTGACGCCACCCGGGGACCCGACCCGACCCGGAGTTTTTTGTCCGGTATGGGGAATCGAACCTGGGACCTCGGGTGCCGGGGTCCCGACATCACCCTGTGACGCCACCCGGGGGCCCAACGCGACCCGGGGTCCTGGGACCGGTATGGGGAATCGAACCTGGGACCTCGGGTGCCGGGGTCCCGACATCAACCTGTGACGCCACCCGGGGACCCGACCCGACCCGGCGTCCAGGGGCCGGTATGGGGAATCGAACCTGGGACCTCGGGTGCCAGGGTCCCGACATCACCCTGTGACGCCACCCGGGGATCCGAGCCGACCCGGGGTCCAGGGGCCGGTATGGGGAATCGAACCTGGGACCTCGGGTGCCGGGGTCCCGACATCTCCCTGTGATGCCACCCGGGGACCCGAGCCGTCCCGGGGCGGGTATGGGGAATCGAACCTGGGACCTCGGGTGCCGGGGTCCCGACATCACCCTGTGACTCCACCCGGCGACCCGAGTTGACCCGGGGTTTTTTGACCGGTATGGGGAATCGAACCTGGGACCTCGGGTGCCGGGGTCCCGACATCACCCTGTGACGCCACCCGGGGACCCGAGCCGTCCCGGGGCGGGTATGGGGAATCGAACCTGGGACCTCGGGTGCCGGGGTCCCTACATCACCCTGTGACGCCACCCGGGGACCCGACCCGACCCGGGGTCCAGGGGCTGGTATGGGGAATCGAACCTGGGACCTCGGGTGCCGGGGTCCCGACATCACCCTGTGATGCCACCGGGGGCTTTACCCGACCCGGAGTTTTTTGTCCGGTATGGGGAATCGAACCTGGGACCTCGGGTGCCGGGGTCCCGACATCACCCTGTGACGCCACCTGGGGACCCGACCCGACCCGGGGTCCAGGGGCCGGAATGGGGAATCGAACCTGGGACCTCGGGTGCCTGGGCCCCTACATCACCCTGAGACACCTTCCGGGGACCAGACCCTACCCGGGGTTTTTTGGCCATTATGGGGAATCGAACCTGGGACCTCAGGTGCCGGGGTCCCGACATCACCCTGTGATGCCACCGGGGGCTCTACCCGACCCGGAGTTTTTTGTCCGGTATGGGGAATCAAACCTGGGACCTCGGGTGCCGGGGTCCCGACATCACCCTGTGACGCCACCCGGGGACCCGACCCGACCCGGGGTCCAGGGGCCGGAATGGGGAATCGAACCTGGGACCTCGGGTGCCTGGGTCCCTACATCACCCTGTGACACCTCCCGGGGACCAGACCCGACCCGGGGTTTTTTGGCCGGTATGGGGAATCGAACCTGAGACCTCGGGTGCCGGGGTGCCGACATCACCCTGTGACGCCACCCGGGGACCTGACCCGACCCGGGGTATTTGACTGGTATGGGGAATCGAACCTGGGACCTCGGGTGCCGGGGTCCCGACATCACCCTGTGACGCCACCCGGGGACCCACCCGACCCGGGATTTTATGACTGGTATGGGGAATCGAACCTGGGACCTCGGATACCGGGGTCCCGACATCACCCGGTGATGCCACCCGGGGACCCGAGGAGACCTGGGGTCCAGGGTTCTGTATGGGGAATCGAACCTGGGACCTCGGGTGTCGGGGTCCCGACATCACCCTGTGACACCACCCGGGGACCCGACCCAACCCGAGGTTTTTTGGCCGGTATGGGGAATCGAACCTGGGACCTCGCGTCCCGGGGTCCCGACATCACCCTGTGACGCCACCCGGGGACAAGACCCGACCTGGGGTCCTAGGGCCGGTATGGGGAATCGAACCTGGGACCTCGGGTGCCGGGGTCCCGACATCACCCTGTGACGCCACCCGGGGGCCCGACCCGACGCGGGGTCCAGGGGCCGGTATGGGGAATCGAACCTGGGACCTCGGGTGCCGGGGTCCCGACATCACCCTGTGACGCCACCCGGGGACCCGAGCCGACCTGGGGTCCAGGGGCCGGTATGGGGAATCGAACCTGGGACCTCGGGTGCCGGGGTCCCGACATCACCCTGTGACGCCACCCGGGGACCCAAGCCGACCCGGGGTCCAGGGGCCGGTATAGGGAATCGAACCTGGGACCTCGGGTGCCGGGGTCCCGACATCACCCTTTGGCGCCACCCGGGGACCCGACCCGACCCGGGGTCCTCTGGCCGTTATAGGAAATCGAACCTGGGACCTCGCGTGCCGGGGTCCCGACATCATCCTGTGACGCCACCCGGGGACCTGACCCGACCTGGGGTTTTTTGACTGGAATAGGGAATCGAACCTGGGACCTCGGGTGCCGGGGTCCCGACATTACCCTGTGACTCCACCCGGGGATCCGACCCGACCCGGGGTTTTTTGACTTGTATGGCGAATCGAACCTGGGACCTCGCGTGCCGGGGTCCCGACATCACCCTGTGATGCCACCCGGGGACCCGAGCCGACCCGGGGTCCAGGGGCCGGTATGGGGAATCGAACCTGGGAGCTTGTTTGCCGGGGTCCCGACATCACCCTGTGACGCCACCCGGGGACAAGAGCCGAACCGGGGTCCTCTGGCCGGTATAGGGAATCGAACCTGGGACCTCAGGTGCCGGGGTCCCGAAATCACCCTGTGACGCCACCCGGGGACCCGACCCGACCCGGGGTTTTTTGGCCGGTATGGGGAATCGAACCTGGGACCTCGTGTGCCGGAGTCCCGACATCACCCTGTGACGCCACCCGGGGAACTGACCCGACCCGGGGTCCAGGGGCCGGTATGGGGAATCGAACCTGGGACGTCGGCCGCCAGGTTCCCGACATCACCCTGTGACCCCACCCGGGGACCCGAGCCGACCCGGGTCCAGGGGCCGGTATGGGGAATCGAACCTGGGACCTCGGGTGCCGGGGTCCCGACATCACCCTGTGACGCCACCCGGGGACCCGAGCCGAACCGGGGTCCAGGGGCCGGTATGGGGATCGAACCTGGGACCTTGGGTGCCGGGGTCCCGACATCACCCTGTGACGCCACCCGGGGACCCGACCCGACCCGGGGTCCAGGGGCCGGTATGGGGAATCGAACCTGGGACCTCGCGTGCCGCGGTCCCGACATCATCCTGTGATGCCACCAGGGGACCCGACCCGACCCGGGGTTTTTTGACTGGTATGGGGAATCGAACCTGGGACCTCGGGTGCCGGGGTCCCGACATCACCCTGTGACGCCACCCGGGGACCTGACCTGACCCGGGGTCCTGGGGCCGGTATGGGGAATCGAACCTGGGACGTCGGGTGCCGGCGTCCCGACATCACCCTGTGACCCCACCCGGGGACCCGAGCCGACCCGGGGTCCTCTGGCCGGTATAGGGAATCGAACCTGGGACCTCAGGTGCCGGGGTCCCGAAATCACCCTGTGATGCCACCCGGGGACCCGACCCGACCCGGGGTTTTTTGGCCGGTATGGGGAATCGAACCTGGGACCTCGTGTGCCGGAGTCCCGACATCACCCTGTGACCCCACCCGGGGACCCGACCCGACCCAGGGTCCAGGGGCCGGTATGGGGAATCGAACCTGGGACCTCGGGTGCCGGGGTCCCGACATCACCCTGTGACGCCACCCGGGGACCCGAGCCGAACCGGGGTCCAGGGGCCGGTATGGGGATCGAACCTGGGACCTCGGGTGCCGGGGTCCCGACATCATCCTGTGACGCCACCCGGGGACCCGACCCGTCCCGGGGTCCTGGGACCGGTATGGGGAATCGAACCTGGGACCTCGGGTGCCGGGGTCCCGACATCACCCTGTGACGCCACCCAGGGACCCGACCCGACCCTGGGTTTTTTGACTGGTATGGGGAATCGAACATTGGACGTCGGCTTCCAGGTTCCCGACATCACAATTTGACGCCACTTGGGGGCCCGACCCGACCCCGGGTCTAGGGGCCGGTATGGGGAATAGAACCTGGGAGCTCGCGTGCCGGGGTCCCGACATCACCCTGTGACGCCACCCGGGGGCTCGACCCGATCCGGGGTGCTGGGGCCGGTATGGGGAATCGAACCTGGGACATCGACTGCCGGGTTCCGGACATCACCCTGTGACCCCACCCGGGGACACGAGCCGACTCGGTGTTTTTTGGCCGGTATGGGGAATCGAACCTGGGACCTCGGGTGCCGGGGTCACGACATCACCCTGTGACGCCACCCGGGACCTGAGCCGACCCGGGGTTTTTTGGCCGGTTTGGGGAATCGAACAAGTGACCTCGGGTGCCGGGGTCCCGACATCACCCTGTGACACCACCCAGGGACCCGATGCGACCTGGGGTTTTTTGGCCGTTATGGGGAATCGAACCTGGGACCTGGGGTGCCGGGTTCCCGACATCACCCTGTGATGCCACCAGGGGGCTCGACACGACCCGGGGTTTTTTGGCCGGTATGGGGAATCGAACCTGGGTCCTCGGGTGCCGGGTTCCCGACATCACCATGTGACGCCACCCGGGGGCCCGACTGGACGCGGGGTCCAGGGGCCGATATGGGGAATCGAACCTGGGACCTCGGGTGCCGGGGTCCCGACATCACCCTGTGTTGCCACAGGGGATCCGACCCGACCTGGGGTCCAGGGGCCAGTATGGGGAATCGAACCTGGGACCTCGGGTGCCGGGGTCCCGACATCACCTTTTGACGCCACACGGGGACCCGATCCGTCCCGGGGTCCAGGGGCCGGTATGGGGAATCGAACCTGGGACCTCGGGTGCCGGGTTCCCGACATCACCCTGTGACGCCACCTGGGGACCTGACCCGACCTGGGGTCCAGGGGCCGGTATGGGGAATCGAACCTGGGACCTCGGTTGCCGGGGTCCCGACATCACCCTGTGTTGCCACAGGGGATCCGACCCGACCCAGGGTCCAGGGGCCGGTATGGGGAATCGAACCTGGGACCTCAGGTGCCGGGGTCCTGACATCACCCTGTGACGCAACCTGGGGACCTGACCTGACACAGGGTCCAGGGGCCGGTATGGGGAATAGAACCTGGGACCTCGGGTGCCAGGGTCCCGACTTCACCCTGTGACGCCACCCTGCGACCCAACCCGACCCGGGGTCCAGGGGCCGGTATGGGGAATCGAACCTGGGACCTCGCGTGCCGGGGTCCCGACATCACCCTGTGACGCCACCCGGGGACCCGAGGCGACCCTGGGTATTTTGTCCGGTATGGGGAATCGAACCTGGGACGTCGGGTGCCGGGGTCCCGACATCACCCTGTGACACCACCCGGGGACCCGAGCCGACCTGGGGTCTAGGGGCCGGTATGGGGAATCGAACCTGGGACCTCGGGTGCCGGGGTCCCGACATCACCCTGTGACGCCACTTGGGGGCCCGACCCGACCCCGGGTCTAGGGGCCGGTATGGGGAATCGAACCTGGGACCTCGGGTGCCGGGGTCCCGACATCACCTTTTGACGCCACACGGGGACCCGAGCCTTCCCGGGGTCCTGGGGCCGGTATGGGGAATCGAACCTGGGACCTCACGTGCCGGGGTCCCGACATTATCCTGTGATGCCACTCCGGGCACCCGAGCCGTCCTGGGGTCCAGGGGCCGGTATGGGGAATCGAACCTGAGACGTCGGGTTCCGGGGTCCCGACATCACCCTGTGATGCCACCCGGAGTCCTGACCCGATCCAGGGTTTTTTGACTGCTATGAGGAATCGAACCTGGGACCTCGGGGTCCGGGGTCCCGACATCACCCTGTGACGCCACCCGGGGACCTGAGGCGACCCGGGGTTTTTTTGCCGGTATGGGGAATCGAACCTGGGACCTCGCGTGCCGGGGTCCTGACATCACCCTGTGACGCCACCCGGGGACCAGAACTGACCCGGGGTGCAGGGGCCGGTATGGGGAATCGAACCTGGGACCTCGGGTGCCGGGGTCCCGACATCACCCTGTGACGCCACCCGGGGACCGGACCCGACCCGGGGTTTTTTGACTGGTATGGGGAATCGAACCTGGGACCTCGGGCGCCGGGTTCCCGACATCACCCTGTGACACCACCCGGGGACCCGACCCGACCCGGGGTCCAGGGGCCGGTATGGGGAATCGAACCTGGAACCTCGGGTGCCGGGGTCCAGACATCACCCTGTGACGTCACCCGGGGATCCGACCCGACCTGGCGTACTGGGCCCGTATGGGGAATCGAACCTGGGACCTCGGGTGCCGGGGTCCCGACATCACCCTGTGACACCACCCGGGGACCCGACCCGACCCGGGGTTTTTTGAGTTGTATGGCGAATCGAAAGTGGGACCTCGGGTGCCGGGGTCCCGACATCACCCTGTGACGCCACCCGGGGACCCGACCCGACCCGGGGTTTTTTGCCGTTATGGGGAATCGAACCAGTGACGTCGGCTGCCGGGGTCCCGACATCACCCTGTGACGCCACCCAGGCGACCGACCCGACCCGGGGTCCTGGGCCGGTATGGGGAATCGAACCTGGGACCTCGGGTGCCGGGGTCCCGACATCACCCTGTGACGCCACCCGGCGACCCGAGCCGACCCGGGGTTTTTTGACTTGTATGGCGAATCGAACCTGGGACCTCGGGTGCCGGGGTCCCGTCATCACCCTTGACGCCACCCGGGGATCCGACCCGACCCGGGGTCCAGGAGCCGGTATTTGGAATCGAACCTGGGACCTCAGGTGCCGGGGTCCCGACATCACCCTGTGACGCCACCCGGGGACCAGACCCAACCTGGGGTTTTTTGGCCGGTATGGGGAATCGAACCTGGGACCTCGGGTGCCGGGGTCCCGACATCACCTTTTGACGCCACACGGGGACCCAAGCCGTCCCGGGGTCCAGGGGCCGGTATGGGGATCGAACCTGCGACCTCGGGTGCCGGGGTCCCGACATTATCCTGTGATGCCACTCCGGGGACCCGACCCGACCTGGGGTCCAGGGGCCGGTATGGGGAATCGAACCTGGGACCTCGCGTGCCGGGGTCCCAACGTCACCCTGTGATGCCACCAGGGGGCTCGACACGACCCTGGGTTTTTTGGCCGGTATGGGGAATCGAACCTGGGACCTCGCGTGCCGGGGTCCTGACAACACCCTGTGACACCACCCGGGGACCCGACCCGTCCCGGGGTCCAGGGGCTGGAATGGGGAATCGAACCAGTGTCCTTTGGTGCTGGGGTCCCGACGTCACACTGTGACGCCACCCGTGGACACGACCCGACCCTGGGTTTTTTGTCCGGTATGGGGAATCGAACCTGGGACCTCGGGTGCCGGGTTCCCGACATCACCCTGTGACGCCACCCGGGGGCCCAACCCGATTCGGGGTCCTGGGACCGGTATGGGGAATCGAACCTGGGACCTCGGGTGCCGGGGTCCCGACATCACCCTGTGACGCCACAAGGGATCCGACCCGACCCGGGGTCCAGGGGCCAGTATGGGGAATCGAACCTGGGACCTCGGGTTCCGGGGTCCTGACATCACCCTGTGACGCCACCCGGGGACCCGACCCGACCCGGGGTTTTTTGACTGGAATGGGGAATGGAACCTGGGACCTGAGGTGCCGGGGTCCCGACATCACCCTGTGACACCACCAGGGGACCCGAGCCGTAACGGGGTCCAGGGGCCGGTATGGGGAATTGAACCTGGGACCTCAGGTGCCGGGGTCCCGACATCACCCTGTGACGCCCCCCGGGGACCTGACCCGACACAGGGTCCTGGGGCCGGTATGGGGAATCGAACCTGGGACCTCGGGTGCCGGGGTCCTGACATCACCCTGTGACGCCACCCGGGGACCTGACCCGACCCGGGGTTTTTTGGCCGGTATGGGGAATCGAACCTGGGACGTCGGGTGCCGGGGTCCCGACATCACCCTGTGACGCCACCCGGGGGCCCAACCCGACCCGGGGTCCTTGGACCGGTATGTGGAATCGAACCTGGGACCTCGGGTGCCGGGGTCCCGACATCACTCTGTGACGCCACCTAGGGACCAGACCCGACCCGGAGTCCAGGGGCCGGTATGGGGAATCGAGCCTGGGACCTCGCGTGCCAGGGTCCCGACATCACCCTGTGATGCCACCCGGGGATCCGACCCGACCCGGGGTCCTGGGCCGGTATGGGGAATCGAACCTGGGACCTCGGGTGCCGGGGTCCCGACATCACCCTGTGATGCCACTCGGGGACCCTAGCCGTCCCGGGGCGGGTATGGGGAATCGAACCTGGGACCTCGGGTGCTGGGGTCCCGACATCACCCTGTGACGCCACCCGGGGACCCGACACGACCCGGGGTTTTTTGACCGGTATGGGGAATCGAAACTGGGACGTCGGGTGCTGGGGTCCCGACATCACACTGTGACGCCACCCGGGGACCCGAGCCGTCCCGGGGCCGGTATGGGGAATCGAACCTGGGAGCTCGTTTGCCGGGGTCACGACATCACCCTGTGACGCAACCCAGGGAACCGACCCGACCCGGGGTCCTGGGGCCGGTATGGGGAATCGAACCTGGGACGTCGGGTGCCGGGGTCCTGACATCACCCTGTGACGCCACCAGGGGACCCGAACCGACCCGTGGTTTTTTGACCGGTATGGGGAATCGAACATGGGACCTCGGGTGCCAGGGTCCCGACATCACCCTCTGACGCCACCCGGGGCCCCGACCCGACCCGGGGTTTTTTGGCCGGTATGAGGAATCGAACATGGGATCTCGGGTGCCGGGGTCCCGACATCATCCTGTGACGCCACCCGGGGACCCGACCCGACCCGGGGTTTTTTGACCGGTATGGGGAATCGAACATGGGATCTCGGGTGCCGGGGTCCTGACATCACCCTGTGACGCCACCCGGGGACCCGAGCCGACCTCGGGTACAGGGGCCGGTATGGGGAATCGAACCTGCGACCTCGGGTGCCGGGGTCCCGACATCACCCTGTGACGCCACCCGGGGACCCGAGCCGACCCGGGGTCCAGGGGCCGGTATGGGGAATCGAACCTGGGACCTCGGGTGCCGGGGTCCCGACATCAACCTGTGACGCCACCCGGGGACCCGACCCGACCCGGGGTTTTTTGTCCGGTATGGGGAATCGAACCTGGGACCTCGTGTGCCGGGTTCCCGACATCACCCTGTGACGCCACCCAGGCGACCGACCCGACCCGGGGTCCTGGGCCGGTATGGGGAATCGAACCTGGGACCTCGTGTGCCGGGTTCCCGACATCACCCTGTGACGCCACCCGGGGACCGGACCCGACCCGGGGCCGGTATGGGGAATCGAACCTGGGAGCTCGTTTGCCGGGGTCCCGACATCACCCTGTGACGCCACCCGGGGACCCGACCCAACCCAGGGTCCTTGGGCCCATATGCGGAATCGAACCTGGGACCTCGGGTGCCGGGGTCCCGACATCACCCTGTGACGCCACCCGGGGACCATATACGACCCGGGGTCCAGGGGCCGGTATGGGGAATCGAACCAGTGTCCTCGGGTGCCGGGGTCCCGACATCATCCTGTGACGCCACCCGGGGACCCGACCTGACCCGGGGTTTTTTGGCCGGTATGGGGAATCGAACATGGGATCTCGGGTGCCGGGGTCCCGACATCACCCTGTGACGCCACCCGGGGACCCGACCCGACCTCGGGTACAGGGGCCGGTATGGGGAATCGAACCTGCGACCTCGGGTGCCGGGGTCCCGACATCACCCTGTGACGCCACCCGGGGACCAGACCCGACCCGGTGTCCAGGGGCCGGTATGGGGAATCGAACCTGGGACCTCGGGTGCCGGGGTCCCGACATCACCCTGTGACCCCACCCGGGGACCCGAGGCGACCCTGGGTTTTTTGTCCGGTATGGGGAATCGAACCTGGGACCTCGTGTGCCGGGTTCCCGACATCACCCTGTGACGCCACCCGGAGGCCCGACCCGACCCGGGGTCCAGGGGCCGGTATGGGGAATCGAACCTGGGACCTCGGGTGCCGGGTTCCCGACATCACCCTGTGACGCCACCCGGAGTCCTGACCCGATCCAGGGTTTTTTGACTTCTATAGGGAATCGAACAAGGGACCTCGGTTTCCGGGTACCGGACATCACCCTGTGACGCCACCCGGGGACCCGATCCGTCCCGGGATCCAGGGGCTGCTATGGGGAATCGAACCTGGGACCTCGGGTGCCGGGTTCCCGACATCACCCTGTGATGCCACCAGGGGGCTCGAAAAGACCCTGGGTTTTTTGGCCGGTATGGGGAATCGAACGTGGGACCTCGCGTGCCGGGGTCCTGACATCACCCTGTGACGCCACCCGGGGACCAGACCCGACCCAGGGTTTTTTTGCCGATATGGGGAATCGAACCAGGGGCCTCGGGTGCCGGGGTCCCGACATCACCCTGTGACGCCACCCGGGAACCCGACCCGACCCGGGGTCCAGGGGCTGGAATGGGGAATCGAACCTGGGACCTCGGGTGCTGGGGTCCCGACGTCACCCGGTGACGCCACCCGGGGACCCGACCCGACCCGGAGTTTTTTGTCCGGTATGGGGAATCGAACCTGGGACCTCGGGTGCCGGGGTCCCGACATCACCCTGTGACGCCACCCGGGGGCCCAACGCGACCCGGGGTCCTGGGACCGGTATGGGGAATCGAACCTGGGACCTCGGGTGCCGGGGTCCCGACATCACCCTGTGACGCCACCCGGGGACCCGACCCGACCCGGCGTCCAGGGGCCGGTATGGGGAATCGAACCTGGGACCTCGGGTGCCAGGGTCCCGACATCACCCTGTGACGCCACCCGGGGATCCGAGCCGACCCGGGGTCCAGGGGCCGGTATGGGGAATCGAACCTGGGACCTCGGGTGCCGGGGTCCCGACATCTCCCTGTGATGCCACCCGGGGACCCGAGCCGTCCCGGGGCGGGTATGGGGAATCGAACCTGGGACCTCGGGTGCCGGGGTCCCGACATCACCCTGTGACTCCACCCGGCGACCCGAGTTGACCCGGGGTTTTTTGACCGGTATGGGGAATCGAACCTGGGACCTCGGGTGCCGGGGTCCCGACATCACCCTGTGACGCCACCCGGGGACCCGAGCCGTCCCGGGGCGGGTATGGGGAATCGAACCTGGGACCTCGGGTGCCGGGGTCCCTACATCACCCTGTGACGCCACCCGGGGACCCGACCCGACCCGGGGTCCAGGGGCTGGTATGGGGAATCGAACCTGGGACCTCGGGTGCCGGGGTCCCGACATCACCCTGTGATGCCACCGGGGGCTTTACCCGACCCGGAGTTTTTTGTCCGGTATGGGGAATCGAACCTGGGACCTCGGGTGCCGGGGTCCCGACATCACCCTGTGACGCCACCTGGGGACCCGACCCGACCCGGGGTCCAGGGGCCGGAATGGGGAATCGAACCTGGGACCTCGGGTGCCTGGGCCCCTACATCACCCTGAGACACCTTCCGGGGACCAGACCCTACCCGGGGTTTTTTGGCCATTATGGGGAATCGAACCTGGGACCTCAGGTGCCGGGGTCCCGACATCACCCTGTGATGCCACCGGGGGCTCTACCCGACCCGGAGTTTTTTGTCCGGTATGGGGAATCAAACCTGGGACCTCGGGTGCCGGGGTCCCGACATCACCCTGTGACGCCACCCGGGGACCCGACCCGACCCGGGGTCCAGGGGCCGGAATGGGGAATCGAACCTGGGACCTCGGGTGCCTGGGTCCCTACATCACCCTGTGACACCTCCCGGGGACCAGACCCGACCCGGGGTTTTTTGGCCGGTATGGGGAATCGAACCTGAGACCTCGGGTGCCGGGGTCCCGACATCACCCTGTGACGCCACCCGGGGACCTGACCCGACCCGGGGTATTTGACTGGTATGGGGAATCGAACCTGGGACCTCGGGTGCCGGGGTCCCGACATCACCCTGTGACGCCACCCGGGGACCCACCCGACCCGGGATTTTATGACTGGTATGGGGAATCGAACCTGGGACCTCGGATACCGGGGTCCCGACATCACCCGGTGATGCCACCCGGGGACCCGAGGAGACCTGGGGTCCAGGGTTCTGTATGGGGAATCGAACCTGGGACCTCGGGTGTCGGGGTCCCGACATCACCCTGTGACACCACCCGGGGACCCGACCCAACCCGAGGTTTTTTGGCCGGTATGGGGAATCGAACCTGGGACCTCGCGTCCCGGGGTCCCGACATCACCCTGTGACGCCACCCGGGGACCCACCCGACCCGGGATTTTATGACTGGTATGGGGAATCGAACCTGGGACCTCAGGTGCCGGGGTCCCGACATCACCCTGTGACGCTACCCGGGGACCCGACCTGACCCGGGGTTTTTAGGCCGGTGTGGGGAATCGAACCTGGGACCTCGGGTGCTGGGGTCCCGACATCACCCTCTGACGCCACCCAGGGACCCGACCCGACCCGGGGTTTTTTGGCCGGTATGGGGAATCGAACCTGGGACCTAGGGTGCTGGGGTCCTGACATCACCCTGTGACGCCACCCAGGGACCCGACCCGACCCGGGGTTTTTTGGCCGGTATGGGGAATCGAACCTGGGACCTCAGGTGCCGGGGTCCCGACATAACCCTGTGACGCCACCCAGGGATCCGACCCGACACGGGGTCCTGGGACCGGTATGGGGAATCGAACCTGGGACCTCACTTGCCAGAGTCCCGACATCACCCGTTGACGCCATCCGGGGACCCGAGCCGACCTCGGGTACAGGGGCCGTTATGGGGAATTGAACCTGGAACCTCGGGTGCCAGGGTCCGGACATCACCCATTGACGCCATCCGGGGACCCGACACTATCCGGGGTTTTTTGGCCGGTATTGGGAATCGAACCTGGGACCTTGGGTGCTGGGGTCCCGACATCACCCTGTGACGCCACCCGGGGACCCGACCTGACGCGGGGTTTATTGGCCGGTATGGGGAATGGAACCTAGGACTTCGGTTGCCGGGGTCCCGACATCACCCTGTGACACCACCAGGGGACCCGAGCCGAACCGGGGTTTTTTGGCCGGTATGGGGAATCGAACCTGGGACCTCGCGTGCCGGGGTCCTGACATCACCCTGTGATGCCACCTGGGGACCCGACCCAACCCGGGGTTTTTTGGCCGGTATGGGGAATCGAACCTGGGACCTCGGGTGCCGGGGTCCCGACATCACCCGGTGACGCCACCCGGGGACCCGACCCGACCCGGGATCCTGGGGACGATATGGGGAATTGAACCTGGGACCTCGGGTGCCAGGGTCCGGACATCACCCTGTGACGCCACCCGGGGACCCGACCCGACCCGAGGTTCAGGGGCCGGTATGGGGAATCGAACCTGGGATCTCGTCTGCTGGGGTCCCGACATCACCCTGTGAAGCCACCCGGGGATCCGACCCGACACGGGGTCCTGGGACCGGTATGGGGAATCGAACCTGGGACCTCGGGTGCCGGGGTCCCGACATCACCCTGTGACGACACACGGGGACCCGACCCGTCCCGGGGTCCTGGGGACGATATGGGGAATTGAACCTGGAACCTCGGGTGCCAGGGTCCGGACATCACCCATTGACGCCACCCGGGGACCCGACACTATCCGGGGTTTTTTGGCCGGTATTGGGAATCGAACCTAGGACCTCGGGTGCCGGGGTCCCGACATCACCCTATGACACCACCCGGGGACCCGAGCCGAACCGGGGTTTTTTGGCCGGTATGGGGAATCGAACCTGGGACCTCGGGTGCCGGGGTCCCGACATCACCCTGTGACGCCACCCGTGGACCCGACCCAACCCAGGGTCCTTGGGCCCATATGGGGAATCGAACCTGGGACCTCGGGTGCCGGGGTCCCGACATCACCCTGTGACGCCACCAGGGGACCCGAGCCGACCCGGGGTCCAGGGGCCAGTATGGGGAATCGAACCTGGAACCTCGGTTGCCAGGGTCCCGACATCACCCTGTGACGCCACCCGGGGACCCGACCCGACCCAGGGTCCTGGGGCTCATATGGGGAATCGAACCTGGGACCTCGGGTGCCGGGTTCCCGACATCACCCTCTGACACCACCCGGGGGCCCGACCCGACCCGGGGTTTTTTGGCTGGTATGTGGATCGAACCTGGGACCTCGGGTGCCGGGGTCACGACATCACCCTGTGACGCCACCCGGGAACCCGAGCCGACCCGGGGTCCAGGGGTCGGTATGGGGAATCGAACCTGGGACGTCGGGTGCCGGGTTCCCGACATCACCCTGTGACGCCACCCGGGGGCCCGACCCGACCCGGGGTTTTTTGTTCGGTATGGGGAATCGAACCTGCGACCTCGTGTGCCGGGGACCCAATATCAACCTGTGACGCCACCCGGGGACCCAACCCGACCCGGGGTTTTTTTGCCGGTATGGGGAATCGAACCAGGGGCCTCGGGTGCCGGGGTCCCGACATCACCCTGTGACGCCACCCGGGGACCCGACCCGACCCGGGGTCCAGGGGCTGGAATGGGGAATCGAACCTGGGACCTCGGGTGCTGCGGTCCCGACGTCACCCGGTGACGCCACCCGGGGACCAGAGCAGACCCTGGGTTTTTTGTCCGGTATGGGGACTCGACCCTGGGACCTCGGGTGCCGGGGTCCCGACATCATCCTGTGATGCCACGCGGGGACCCGAGCCGTCCCGGGGCGGGTATGGGGAATCGAACGTGGGACCTCGGGTGCCGGGGTCCCGACATCAACCTGTGACGCCACCCGGGGACCCGACCCGACCCGGCGTCCAGGGGCCGGTATGGGGAATCGAACCTGGGACCTCGGGTGCCAGGGTCCCGACATCACCCTGTGACGCCACCCGGGGATCCGAGCCGACCCGGGGTCCAGGGGCCGGTATGGGGAATCGAACCTGGGACCTCGGGTGCCGGGGTCCCGACATCTCCCTGTGATGCCACCCGGGGACCCGAGCCGTCCCGGGGCGGGTATGGGGAATCGAACCTGGGACCTCGGGTGCCGGGGTCCCGACATCACCCTGTGACTCCACCCGGCGACCCGAGTTGACCCGGGGTTTTTTGACCGGTATGGGGAATCGAACCTGGGACCTCGGGTGCCGGGGTCCCGACATCACCCTGTGACGCCACCCGGGGACCCGAGCCGTCCCGGGGCGGGTATGGGGAATCGAACCTGGGACCTCGGGTGCCGGGGTCCCTACATCACCCTGTGACGCAACCCGGGGACCCGACCCGACCCGGGGTTTTTTGATTGGAATGGGGAATCGAACCTGGGACCTCGGGTGCCGGGGTCCGGACATCACCCTGTGACGCCACCCAGTAACCTGACCCGACCCGGGGTCCAGGGGCCGATATGGGGAATCGAACCTGGGACCTCGGGTGCCGGGATCCCGACGTCACCCTGTGACGCCACCCGGGGACAAGAGCCGACCCGGGGTCCAGGGGCTGGAATGGGGAATCGAACCTGGGACCTCGGGTGCCGGGGTCCCGACATCACCCTGTGACGCCACCCGGGGGCCCAACCCGACCCGAGGTCCTGGGACCGGTATGGGGAATCGAACCTGGGACCTCGGGTGCCGGGGTCCCGACATCACCCTGTGACGCCACCCGGGGACCATATACGACCCGGGGTCCAGGGGCCGGTATGGGGAATCGAACCAGTGTCCTCGGGTGCCGGGGTCCCGACATCATCCTGTGACGCCACCCGGGGACCCGACCTGACCCGGGGTTTTTTGGCCGGTATGGGGAATCGAACATGGGATCTCGGGTGCCGGGGTCCCGACATCACCCTGTGACGCCACCCGGGGACCCGACCCGACCTCGGGTCCAGGGGCCGGTATGGGGAATCGAACCTGGGACCTCGGGTGCCGGGGTCCCGACATCACCCTGTGACGCCACCCGGGGACCAGACCCGACCCGGTGTCCAGGGGCCGGTATGGGGAATCGAACCTGGGACCTCGGGTGCCGGGGTCCCGACATCACCCTGTGACCCCACCCGGGGACCCGAGGCGACCCTGGGTTTTTTGTCCGGTATGGGGAATCGAACCTGGGACCTCGTGTGCCGGGTTCCCGACATCACCCTGTGACGCCACCCGGAGGCCCGACCCGACCCGGGGTCCAGGGGCCGGTATGGGGAATCGAACCTGGGACCTCGGGTGCCGGGTTCCCGACATCACCCTGTGACGCCACGCGGAGTCCTGACCCGATCCAGGGTTTTTTGACTGCTATAGGGAATCGAACAAGGGACCTCGGGTTCCGGGTACCGGACATCACCCTGTGACGCCACCCGGGGACCCGATCCGTCCCGGGATCCAGGGGCTGCTATGGGGAATCGAACCTGGGACCTCGGGTGCCGGGTTCCCGACATCACCCTGTGATGCCACCAGGGGGCTCGAAAAGACCCTGGGTTTTTTGGCCGGTATGGGGAATCGAACGTGGGACCTCGCGTGCCGGGGTCCTGACATCACCCTGTGACGCCACCCGGGGACCAGACCCGACCCAGGGTTTTTTTGCCGATATGGGGAATCGAACCAGGGGCCTCGGGTGCCGGGGTCCCGACATCACCCTGTGACGCCACCCGGGAACCCGACCCGACCCGGGGTCCAGGGGCTGGAATGGGGAATCGAACCTGGGACCTCGGGTGCTGGGGTCCCGACGTCACCCGGTGACGCCACCCGGGGACCCGACCCGACCCTGGGTTTTTTGTCCGGTATGGGGAATCGAACCTGGGACCTCGGGTGCCGGGGTCCCGACATCACCCTGTGACGCCACCCGGGGGCCCAACGCGACCCGGGGTCCTGGGACCGGTATGGGGAATCGAACCTGGGACCTCGGGTGCCGGGGTCCCGACATCAACCTGTGACGCCACCCGGGGACCCGACCCGACCCGGCGTCCAGGGGCCGGTATGGGGAATCGAACCTGGGACCTCGGGTGCCAGGGTCCCGACATCACCCTGTGACGCCACCCGGGGATCCGAGCCGACCCGGGGTCCAGGGGCCGGTATGGGGAATCGAACCTGGGACCTCGGGTGCCGGGGTCCCGACATCTCCCTGTGATGCCACCCGGGGACACGAGCCGTCCCGGGGCGGGTATGGGGAATCGAACCTGGGACCTCGGGTGCCGGGGTCCCGACATCACCCTGTGACTCCACCGGGCGACCCGAGTTGACCCGGGGTTTTTTGACCGGTATGGGGAATCGAACCTGGGACCTCGGGTGCCGGGGTCCCGACATCACCCTGTGACGCCACCCGGGGACCCGACCCGACCCGGGGTCCAGGGGCCGGTATGGGGAATCGAACCTGGGACCTCGGGTGCCGGGGTCCCGACATCAATCTGTGACGCCACCCGGGGACCAGACCCGACCCGGCGTCCAGGGGCTGGTATGGGGAATCGAACCTGGGACCTCGGGTGCCAGGGTCCCGACATCACCCTGTGACGCCACCCGGGGATCCGAGCCGACCCGGGGTCCAGGGGCCGATATGGGGAATCGAACCTGGGACCTCGGGTGCCGGGGTCCCGACATCACCCTGTGATGCCACCCGGGGACCCGAGCCGTCCCGGGGCGGGTATGGGGAATTGAACCTGGGACCTCGGGTGCCGGGTTCCCGACATCACCCTGTGACTCCACCCGGCGACCCGAGTTGACCCGGGGTTTTTTGACCGGTATGGGGAATCGAACCTGGGACCTCGGGTGCCGGGGTCCCGACATCACCCTGTGACGCCACCCGAGGACCCGAGCCGTCCCGGGGCGGGTATGGGGAATCGAACCTGGGACCTCGGGTGCCGGGGTCCCTACATCACCCTGTGACGCCACCCGGGGACCCGACCCGACCCGGGGTCCTGGGGCCGGTATGGAGAATCGAACCTGGGACCTCGGGTGCCGGGGTCCCGACATCACCCTGTGATGCCACCGGGGGCTCTACCTGACCCGGAGTTTTTTGTCCGGTATGGGGAATCGAACCTGGGACCTCGGGTGCCGGGGTCCCGACATCACCCTGTGACGCCACCTGGGGACCCGACCCGACCCGGGGTCCAGGGGCCGGAATGGGGAATCGAACCTGGGACCTCGGGTGCCTGGGCCCCTACATCACCCTGAGACACCTTCCGGGGACCAGACCCTACCCGGGGTTTTTTGGCCATTATGGGGAATCGAACCTGGGACCTCAGGTGCCGGGGTCCCGACATCACCCTGTGATGCCACCGGGGGCTCTACCCGACCCGGAGTTTTTTGTCCGGTATGGGGAATCGAACCTGGGACCTCGGGTGCCGGGGTCCCGACATCACCCTGTGACGCCACCCGGGGACCCGACCCGACCCGGGGTCCAGGGGCCGGAATGGGGAATCGAACCTGGGACCTCGGGTGCCTGGGTCCCTACATCACCCTGTGACACCTCCCGGGGACCAGACCCGACCCGGGGTTTTTTGGCCGGTATGGGGAATCGAACCTGGGACCTCGGGTGCCGGGGTGCCGACATCACCCTGTGACGCCACCCGGGGACCTGACCCGACCCGGGGTATTTGACTGGTATGGGGAATCGAACCTGGGACCTCGGGTGCCGGGGTCCCGACATCACCCTGTGACGCCACCCGGGGACCCACCCGACCCGGGATTTTATGACTGGTATGGGGAATCGAACCTGGGACCTCGGATACCGGGGTCCCGACATCACCCGGTGATGCCACCCGGGGACCCGAGGAGACCCGGGGTCCAGGGTTCTGTATGGGGAATCGAACCTGGGACCTCGGGTGTCGGGGTCCCGACATCACCCTGTGACACCACCCGGGGACCCGACCCAACCCGAGGTTTTTTGGCCGTTATGGGGAATCGAACCTGGGACATCGGGTGCCGGGGTCCCGACATCACCCTGTGACGCCACCCGGGGACAAGACCCGACCTGGGGTCCTAGGGCCGGTATGGGGAATCGAACCTAGAACCTCGGGTGCCGGGGTCCCGACATCACCCTGTGACGCCACCCGGGGACCCACCCGACCCGGGATTTTATGACTGGTATGGGGAATCGAACCTGGGACCTCAGGTGCCGGGGTCCCGACATCACCCTGTGACGCCACCCAGGGACCCGACCCGACCCGGGGTTTTTTGGCCGGTATGGGGAATCGAACCTGGGACCTAGGGTGCTGGGGTCCCGACATAACCCTGTGACGCCACCCAGGGATCCGACCCGACACGGGGTCCTGGGACCGGTATGGGGAATCGAACCTGGGACCTCACTTGCCAGAGTCCCGACATCACCCGTTGACGCCATCCGGGGACCCGAGCCGACCTCGGGTACAGGGGCCGTTATGGGGAATTGAACCTGGAACCTCGGGTGCCAGGGTCCGGACATCACCCATTGACGCCATCCGGGGACCCGACACTATCCGGGGTTTTTTAGCCGGTATTGGGAATCGAACCTGGGACCTTGGGTGCTGAGGTCCTGACATCACCCTGTGACGCCACCCGGGGACCCGACCTGACGCGGGGTTTATTGGCCGGTATGGGGAATGGAACCTAGGACTTCGGTTGCCGGGGTCCCGACATCACCCTGTGACACCACCAGGGGACCCGAGCCGAACCGGGGTTTTTTGGCCGGTATGGGGAATCGAACCTGGGACCTCGCGTGCCGGGGTCCTGACATCACCCTGTGATGCCACCTGGGGACCCGACCCAACCCGGGGTTTTTTGGCCGGTATGGGGAATCGAACCTGGGACCTCGGGTACCGGGGTCCCGACATCACCCGGTGACGCCACCCGGGGACCCGACCCGACCCGGGATCCTGGGGACGATATGGGGAATTGAACCTGGGACCTCGGGTGCCAGGGTCCGGACATCACCCTGTGACGCCACCCGGGGACCCGACCCGACCCGAGGTTCAGGGGCCGGTATGGGGAATCGAAACTGGGATCTCGTCTGCTGGGGTCCCGACATCACCCTGTGAAGCCACCCGGGGATCCGACCCGACACGGGGTCCTGGGACCGGTATGGGGAATCGAACCTGGGACCTCTCTTGCCAGAGTCCCGACATCACCCGTTGACGCCATCCGGGGACCCGAGCCGACCTCATGTACAGGGGCCGGTATGGGGAATCGAACCTGGGACCTCGGGTGCCGGGGTCCCGACATCACCCTGTGACGCCACCCGGGGACCCGACCCGTCCCGGGGTCCTGGGGACGATATGGGGAATTGAACCTGGAACCTCGGGTGCCAGGGTCCGGACATCACCCATTGACGCCATCCGGGGACCCGACACTATCCGGGGTTTTTTGGCCGGTATTGGGAATCGAACCTAGGACCTCGGGTGCCGGGGTCCCGACATCACCCTATGACACCACCCGGGGACCCGAGCCGAACCGGGGTTTTTTGGCCGGTATGGGGAATCGAACCTGGGACCTCGGGTGCCGGGGTCCCGACATCACCCTGTGACGCCACCCGTGGACCCGACCCAACCCAGGGTCCTTGGGCCCATATGGGGAATCGAACCTGGGACCTCGGGTGCCGGGGTCCCGACATCACCCTGTGACGCCACCCGGGGACCCGACCCGACCCAGGGTCCAGGGGCCAGTATGGGGAAATCGAACCTGGAACCTCGGTTGCCAGGGTCCCGACATCACCCTGTGACGCCACCCGGGGACCCGACCCGACCCAGGGTCCTGGGGCTCATATGGGGAATCGAACCTGGGACCTCGGGTGCTGGGGTCCCGACATCACCCTGTGACGCCACCCGGGGACCCGACCCGACCCGGGGTTTTGGGGACGATATGGGGAATTGAACCTGGGACCTCGGGTGTGAGGGTCCGGACATCACCCATTGACGCCACGCGGGGACCCGACCTGACCCGGGGTTTATTGGCCGGTATGGGGAATTGAACATGGGATCTCGGGTGCCGGGGTCCCGACATCACCCTGTGACGCCACCCGGGGACCAGACCCGACCCAAGGTCCAGGCGTCGGTATGGGGAATCGAAGCAGGGACGTCGGGTGCCGGGGTCCCGACGTCACCCTGTGACGCCACCAGGGGACCCGAGCCGTCCCGGCGTCCAGGGGTCGGTATAGGGATTCGAACCTGGGACCTCGGGTGCCGGCGTCCCGATATCATCCTGTGACGCCACCCGGGGACCCGACCCGACCCGGGGTCCTGGGGCCGATATGGGGAATTGAACCTAGAACCTTGTGTGCCGGGGTACCGACATCACCCTGTGACGCTACCCGGGGACCCGACGTGACCCGGGGTTTTTTGGCCGGTGTGGGGAATCGAACCTGGGACGTCGGGTGCTGGGGTCCCGACAGCACCCTGTGACGCCAGCCAGGGACCCGACCCGACCCGGGGTTCTTTGGCTGGTATGTGGAATCGAACCTGGGACCTCGGGTGCTGGGGTCCCGACATCACCCTGTGACGCCACCCGGGGACCCGACCCGACCCGGGGTTTTTTGACTGGTATGGGGAATCGAACCTGGGACCTCGGGTGCCGGGGTCCCGACATCACCCTCTGACGCCACCTGGGGACACGACCCGACCCTGGGTCCAGGGGCCAGTATGGGGAATCGAACCTGGGACCTCGGGTGCCGGGGTCCCGACATCACCCTGTGACGCCACCCGGGGACCCGACCCGACCCGGGGTCCTGGGGACGATATGGGGAATTGAACCTGGGACCTCAGGTGCCAGGGTCCGGACATCACCCATTGACGCCACCCGGGGACCCGACCTGACGCGGGGTTTATTGGCCGGTATGGGGAATCGAACCTAGGACTTCGGTTGCCGGGGTCCCGACATCACCCTGTGACACCACCAGGGGACCCGAGCCGAACCGGGGTATTTTGGCCGGTATGGGGAATCGAACCTGGGACCTCGCGTGCCGGGGTCCTGACATCACCCTGTGATGCCACCTGGGGACCCGACCCAACCCGGGGTTTTTTGGCCGGTATGGGGAATCGAACCTGGGACCTCGGGTGCCGGGTTCCCGACATCACCCTGTGATGCCACCTGGGGACCCGACCCAACCCGGGGTTTTTTGGCCGGTATGGGGAATCGAACCTGGGACCTCGGGTGCCGGGGTCCTGACATCACCCGGTGACGCCACCCGGGGACCCGACCCGACCCGGGATCCTGGGGACGATATGGGGAATTGAACCTGGGACCTCGGGTGCCAGGGACCGGACATCACCCTGTGACGCCACCCGGGGACCCGACCCGACCCGAGGTTCAGGGGCCGGTATGGGGAATCGAACCTGGGATCTTGTCTGCTGGGGTCCCGACATCACCCTGTGAAGCCACCCGGGGATCCGACCCGACACGGGGTCCTGGGACCGGTATGGGGAATCGAACCTGGGACCTCACTTGCCAGAGTCCCGACATCACCCGTTGACGCCATCCGGGGACCCGAGCCGACCTCGGGTACAGGGGCCGGTATGGGGAATCGAACATGGGACCTCGGGTGCCGGGGTCCCGACATCACCCTGTGACGCCACCCGGGGACCCGACCCGTCCCGGGGTCCTGGGGACGATATGGGGAATTGAACCTGGAACCTCGGGTGCCAGGGTCCGGACATCACCCATTGACGCCATCCGGGGACCCGACACTATCCGGGGTTTTTTGGCCGGTATTGGGAATCGAACCAGGGACCTCGGGTGCCGGGGTCCCGACATCACCCTATGACACCACCCGGGGACCCGAGCCGAACCGGGGTTTTTTGGCCGGTATGGGGAATCGAACCTGGGACCTCGGGTGCCGGGGTCCCGACATCACCCTGTGACGCCACCCGTGGACCCGACCCAACCCAGGGTCCTTGGGCCCATATGGGGAATCGAACCTGGGACCTCGGGTGCCGGGGTCCCGACATCACCCTGTGACACCACCAGGGGACCCGACCCGAACCGGGGTCCAGGGGCCAGTATGGGGAATCGAACCTGGGACCTCGGGTGCTGGGGTCCCGACATCACCCTGTGACGCCACCCGGGGACCCGACCCGACCCGGGGTCCTGGGGACGATATGGGGAATTGAACCTGGGACCTCGGGAGTGAGGGTCCGGACATCACCCATTGATGCCACCCGGGGACCCGACCTGACCCGGGGTTTATTGGCCGGTATGGGGAATTGAACATGGGACCTCGGGTGCCGGGGTCCCGACATCACCCTGTGACGCCACCCGGGGACCAGACCCGACCCAAGGTCCAGGCGTCGGTATGGGGAATCGAAGCAGGGACCTCGGGTGCCGGGGTCCCGACGTCACCCTGTGACGCCACCAGGGAACCCGAGCTGTCCCGGCGTCCAGGGGTTGGTATAGGGATTCGAACCTGGGACCTCGGGTGCCGGCGTCCCGACATCATCCTGTGACGCCACCCGGGGACCCGACCCGACCCGGGGTCCTGGGGCCGATATGGGGAATTGAACCTAGAACCTTGTGTGCCGGGGTACCGACATCACCCTGTGACGCTACCCGGGGACCCGACCTGACCCGTGGTTTTTTGGCCGGTGTGGGGAATCGAACCTGGGACGTCGGGTGCTGGGGTCCCGACATCACCCTGTGACGCCAGCCAGGGACCCGACCCGACCCGGGGTTTTTTGGCCGGTATGTGGAATCGAACCTGGGACCTCGGGTGCTGGGGTCCCGACATCACCCTGTGACGCCACCCGGGGACCCGACCCGACCCGGGGTTTTTTGACTGGTATGGGGAATCGAACCTGGGACCTCGGGTGCCGGGGTCCCGACATCACCCTCTGACGCCACCTGGGGACACGACCCGACCCTGGTTTCAGGGGCCAGTATGGGGAATCGAACCTGGGACCTCGGGTGCCGGGGTCCCGACATCACCCTGTGACGCCACCCGGGGACCCGACCTGACGCGGGGTTTATTGGCCGGTATGGGGAATGGAACCTAGGACTTCGGTTGCCGGGGTCCCGACATCACCCTGTGACACCACCAGGGGACCCGAGCCGAACCGGGGTTTTTTGGTCGGTATGGGGAATCGAACCTGGGACCTCGGGTGCCGGGGTCCCGACATCACCCGGTGACGCCACCCGGGGACCCGACCCGACCCGGGGTCCTGGGGACGATATGGGGAATTGAACCTGGGACCTCGGGTGCCAGGGTCCGGACATCACCCTGTGACGCCACCCGGGGACCCGACCTGACGCGGGGTTTATTGGCCGGTATGGGGAATCGAACCTAGGACTTCGGGTGCCGGGGTCCCAACATCACCCTGTGACACCACCCGGGGACCCGAGCCGAACCGGGGTTTTTTGGCCGGTATGGGGAATCGAACCTGGGACCTCGCGTGCCGGGGTCCCGACATCACCCTGTGACGCCACCTGGGGACCCGACCCGACCCGGGGTTTTTTGGCCGGTATGGGGAATCGAACCTGGGACCTCGGGTGCCGGAGTCCCGAAACCACCCTGTGACGCGACCCGGGGACCTGACCCAACCTGGGGTTTTTTGGCCGGTATGGGGAATCGAACCTGGGACCTCGGGTGCCGGGGTCCCGACATCATCCTGTGACGCCACCCGGGGACCCGAGCCGACCCGGGGTTTTTTGGCCGGTATGGGGAATCGAACCTGGGACCTCGGGTGCCGGGGTCCCGACATCACCCTGTGACGCCACCGTGGGGCCCGACACGACCCGGGGTCCAGCGGCCGGTATGGGGAATCGAACCTGGGACCTCGGGTGCTGGGGTCCCGACATCACCCTGTGACCCCACCCGGGGACCCGAACTGACCCGGGGTCCAGGGGCTGGAATGGAAAATCGAACCTGGGACCTCAGGTGCCGGGGTCCCGACATCACCCTGTGACGCCACCCGGGGATCCGACCCGACCCAAGGTCCAGGGGTCGGTATGGGGAATTCAACCTGGGACCTCGGGGGCAGGGGTCCAGACATCACCCTGTGACGCCACCCGGGGATCCGAGCCGACCCGGGGTCCAGGGGCCGGTATGGGGAATCGAACCTGGGACCTCGGGTGCCGGGGTCCCGACATCTCCCTGTGATGCCACCCGGGGACCCGAGCCGTCCCGGGGCGGGTATGGGGAATCGAACCTGGGACCTCGGGTGCCGGGGTCCCGACATCACCCTGTGACTCCATCCGGCGACCCGAGTTGACCCGGGGTTTTTTGACCGGTATGGGGAATCGAACCTGGGACCTCGGGTGCCGGGGTCCCGACATCACCCTGTGACGCCACCCGGGGACCCGAGCCGTCCCGGGGCGGGTATGGGGAATCGAACCTGGGACCTCGGGTGCCGGGGTCCCTACATCACCCTGTGACGCCACCCGGGGACCCGACCCGACCCGGGGTCCAGGGGCTGGTATGGGGAATCGAACCTGGGACCTCGGGTGCCGGGGTCCCGACATCACCCTGTGATGCCACCGGGGGCTTTACCCGACCCGGAGTTTTTTGTCCGGTATGGGGAATCGAACCTGGGACCTCGGGTGCCGGGGTCCCGACATCACCCTGTGACGCCACCTGGGGACCCGACCCGACCCGGGGTCCAGGGGCCGGAATGGGGAATCGAACCTGGGACCTCGGGTGCCTGGGCCCCTACATCACCCTGTGACACCTTCCGGGGACCAGACCCTACCCGGGGTTTTTTGGCCATTATGGGGAATCGAACCTGGGACCTCAGGTGCCGGGGTCCCGACATCACCCTGTGATGCCACCGGGGGCTCTACCCGACCCGGAGTTTTTTGTCCGGTATGGGGAATCAAACCTGGGACCTCGGGTGCCGGGGTCCCGACATCACCCTGTGACGCCACCCGGGGATCCGACCCGACCCGGGGTCCAGGGGCCGGAATGGGGAATCGAACCTGGGACCTCGGGTGCCTGGGTCCCTACATCACCCTGTGACACCTCCCGGGGACCAGACCCGACCCGGGGTTTTTTGGCCGGTATGGGGAATCGAACCTGAGACCTCGGGTGCCGGGGTGCCGACATCACCCTGTGACGCCACCCGGGGACCTGACCCGACCCGGGGTATTTGACTGGTATGGGGAATCGAACCTGGGACCTCGGGTGCCGGGGTCCCGACATCACCCTGTGACGCCACCCGGGGACCCACCCGACCCGGGATTTTATGACTGGTATGGGGAATCGAACCTGGGACCTCGGATACCGGGGTCCCGACATCACCCGGTGATGCCACCCGGGGACCCGAGGAGACCTGGGGTCCAGGGTTCTGTATGGGGAATCGAACCTGGGACCTCGGGTGTCGGGGTCCCGACATCACCCTGTGACACCACCCGGGGACCCGACCCAACCCGAGGTTTTTTGGCCGGTATGGGGAATCGAACCTGGGACCTCGCGTCCCGGGGTCCCGACATCACCCTGTGACGCCACCCGGGGACAAGACCCGACCTGGGGTCCTAGGGCCGGTATGGGGAATCGAACCTGGGACCTCGGGTGCCGGGGTCCCGACATCACCCTGTGACGCCACCCGGGGACCCACCCGACCCGGGATTTTATGACTGGTATGGGGAATCGAACCTGGGACCTCAGGTGCCGGGGTCCCGACATCACCCTGTGACGCTACCCGGGGACCCGACCTGACCCGGGGTTTTTAGGCCGGTGTGGGGAATCGAACCTGGGACCTCGGGTGCTGGGGTCCCGACTTCACCCTCTGACGCCACCCAGGGACCCGACCCGACCCGGGGTTTTTTGGCCGGTATGGGGAATCGAACCTGGGACCTAGGGTGCTGGGGTCCTGACATCACCCTGTGACGCCACCCAGGGACCCGACCCGACCCGGGGTTTTTTGGCCGGTATGGGGAATCGAACCTGGGACCTCAGGTGCCGGGGTCCCGACATAACCCTGTGACGCCACCCAGGGATCCGACCCGACACGGGGTCCTGGGACCGGTATGGGGAATCGAACCTGGGACCTCACTTGCCAGAGTCCCGACATCACCCGTTGACGCCATCCGGGGACCCGAGCCGACCTCGGGTACAGGGGCCGTTATGGGGAATTGAACCTGGAACCTCGGGTGCCAGGGTCCGGACATCACCCATTGACGCCATCCGGGGACCCGACACTATCCGGGGTTTTTTGGCCGGTATTGGGAATCGAACCTGGGACCTTGGGTGCTGGGGTCCCGACATCACCCTGTGACGCCACCCGGGGACCCGACCTGACGCGGGGTTTATTGGCCGGTATGGGGAATGGAACCTAGGACTTCGGTTGCCGGGGTCCCGACATCACCCTGTGACACCACCAGGGGACCCGAGCCGAACCGGGGTTTTTTGGCCGGTATGGGGAATCGAACCTGGGACCTCGCGTGCCGGGGTCCTGACATCACCCTGTGATGCCACCTGGGGACCCGACCCAACCCGGGGTTTTTTGGCCGGTATGGGGAATCGAACCTGGGACCTCGGGTGCCGGGGTCCCGACATCACCCGGTGACGCCACCCGGGGACCCGACCCGACCCGGGATCCTGGGGACGATATGGGGAATTGAACCTGGGACCTCGGGTGCCAGGGTCCGGACATCACCCTGTGACGCCACCCGGGGACCCGACCCGACCCGAGGTTCAGGGGCCGGTATGGGGAATCGAACCTGGGATCTCGTCTGCTGGGGTCCCGACATCACCCTGTGAAGCCACCCGGGGATCCGACCCGACACGGGGTCCTGGGACCGGTATGGGGAATCGAACCTGGGACCTCTCTTGCCAGAGTCCCGACATCACCCGTTGACGCCATCCGGGGAAGCGAGCCGACCTCGGGTACAGGGGCCGGTATGGGGAATCGAACCTGGGACCTCGGGTGCCGGGGTCCCGACATCACCCTGTGACGACACACGGGGACCCGACCCGTCCCGGGGTCCTGGGGACGATATGGGGAATTGAACCTGGAACCTCGGGTGCCAGGGTCCGGACATCACCCATTGACGCCACCCGGGGACCCGACACTATCCGGGGTTTTTTGGCCGGTATTGGGAATCGAACCTAGGACCTCGGGTGCCGGGGTCCCGACATCACCCTATGACACCACCCGGGGACCCGAGCCGAACCGGGGTTTTTTGGCCGGTATGGGGAATCGAACCTGGGACCTCGGGTGCCGGGGTCCCGACATCACCCTGTGACGCCACCCGTGGACCCGACCCAACCCAGGGTCCTTGGGCCCATATGGGGAATCGAACCTGGGACCTCGGGTGCCGGGGTCCCGACATCACCCTGTGACGCCACCAGGGGACCCGAGCCGACCCGGGGTCCAGGGGCCAGTATGGGGAATCGAACCTGGAACCTCGGTTGCCAGGGTCCCGACATCACCCTGTGACGCCACCCGGGGACCCGACCCGACCCAGGGTCCTGGGGCTCATATGGGGAATCGAACCTGGGACCTCGGGTGCCGGGTTCCCGACATCACCCTCTGACACCACCCGGGGGCCCGACCCGACCCGGGGTTTTTTGGCTGGTATGTGGATCGAACCTGGGACCTCGGGTGCCGGGGTCACGACATCACCCTGTGACGCCACCCGGGAACCCGAGCCGACCCGGGGTCCAGGGGTCGGTATGGGGAATCGAACCTGGGACGTCGGGTGCCGGGTTCCCGACATCACCCTGTGACGCCACCCGGGGGCCCGACCCGACCCGGGGTTTTTTGTTCGGTATGGGGAATCGAACCTGGGACCTCGTGTGCCGGGGACCCAATATCAACCTGTGACGCCACCCGGGGACCCAACCCGACCCGGGGTTTTTTTGCCGGTATGGGGAATCGAACCAGGGGCCTCGGGTGCCGGGGTCCCGACATCACCCTGTGACGCCACCCGGGGACCCGACCCGACCCGGGGTCCAGGGGCTGGAATGGGGAATCGAACCTGGGACCTCGGGTGCTGCGGTCCCGACGTCACCCGGTGACGCCACCCGGGGACCCGACCCGACCCTGGGTTTTTTGTCCGGTATGGGGAATCGAACCTGGGACCTCGGGTGCCGGGGTCCCGACATCATCCTGTGATGCCACGCGGGGACCCGAGCCGTCCCGGGGCGGGTATGGGGAATCGAACGTGGGACCTCGGGTGCCGGGGTCCCGACATCAACCTGTGACGCCACCCGGGGACCCGACCCGACCCGGCGTCCAGGGGCCGGTATGGGGAATCGAACCTGGGACCTCGGGTGCCAGGGTCCCGACATCACCCTGTGACGCCACCCGGGGATCCGAGCCGACCCGGGGTCCAGGGGCCGGTATGGGGAATCGAACCTGGGACCTCGGGTGCCGGGGTCCCGACATCTCCCTGTGATGCCACCCGGGGACCCGAGCCGTCCCGGGGCGGGTATGGGGAATCGAACCTGGGACCTCGGGTGCCGGGGTCCCGACATCACCCTGTGACTCCACCCGGCGACCCGAGTTGACCCGGGGTTTTTTGACCGGTATGGGGAATCGAACCTGGGACCTCGGGTGCCGGGGTCCCGACATCACCCTGTGACGCCACCCGGGGACCCGAGCCGTCCCGGGGTGGGTATGGGGAATCGAACCTGGGACCTCGGGTGCCGGGGTCCCTACATCACCCTGTGACGCCACCCGGGGACCCGACCCGACCCGGGGTTTTTTGATTGGAATGGGGAATCGAACCTGGGACCTCGGGTGCCGGGGTCCGGACATCACCCTGTGACGCCACCCAGTAACCTGACCCGACCCGGGGTCCAGGGGCCGATATGGGGAATCGAACCTGGGACCTCGGGTGCCGGGATCCCGACGTCACCCTGTGACGCCACCCGGGGACAAGAGCCGACCCGGGGTCCAGGGGCTGGAATGGGGAATCGAACCTGGGACCTCGGGTGCCGGGGTCCCGACATCACCCTGTGACGCCACCCGGGGGCCCAACCCGACCCGAGGTCCTGGGACCGGTATGGGGAATCGAACCTGGGACCTCGGGTGCCGGGGTCCCGACATCACCCTGTGACGCCACCCGGGGACCATATACGACCCGGGGTCCAGGGGCCGGTATGGGGAATCGAACCAGTGTCCTCGGGTGCCGGGGTCCCGACATCATCCTGTGACGCCACCCGGGGACCCGACCTGACCCGGGGTTTTTTGGCCGGTATGGGGAATCGAACATGGGATCTCGGGTGCCGGGGTCCCGACATCACCCTGTGACGCCACCCGGGGACCCGACCCGACCTCGGGTCCAGGGGCCGGTATGGGGAATCGAACCTGGGACCTCGGGTGCCGGGGTCCCGACATCACCCTGTGACGCCACCCGGGGACCAGACCCGACCCGGTGTCCAGGGGCCGGTATGGGGAATCGAACCTGGGACCTCGGGTGCCGGGGTCCCGACATCACCCTGTGACCCCACCCGGGGACCCGAGGCGACCCTGGGTTTTTTGTCCGGTATGGGGAATCGAACCTGGGACCTCGTGTGCCGGGTTCCCGACATCACCCTGTGACGCCACCCGGAGGCCCGACCCGACCCGGGGTCCAGGGGCCGGTATGGGGAATCGAACCTGGGACCTCGGGTGCCGGGTTCCCGACATCACCCTGTGACGCCACGCGGAGTCCTGACCCGATCCAGGGTTTTTTGACTGCTATAGGGAATCGAACAAGGGACCTCGGGTTCCGGGTACCGGACATCACCCTGTGACGCCACCCGGGGACCCGATCCGTCCCGGGATCCAGGGGCTGCTATGGGGAATCGAACCTGGGACCTCGGGTGCCGGGTTCCCGACATCACCCTGTGATGCCACCAGGGGGCTCGAAAAGACCCTGGGTTTTTTGGCCGGTATGGGGAATCGAACGTGGGACCTCGGGTGCCGGGGTCCGGACATCACCCTGTGACGCCACCCGGGGACCAGACCCGACCCAGGGTTTTTTTGCCGATATGGGGAATCGAACCAGGGGCCTCGGGTGCCGGGGTCCCGACATCACCCTGTGACGCCACCCGGGAACCCGACCCGACCCGGGGTCCAGGGGCTGGAATGGGGAATCGAACCTGGGACCTCGGGTGCTGGGGTCCCGACGTCACCCGGTGACGCCACCCGGGGACCCGACCCGACCCTGGGTTTTTTGTCCGGTATGGGGAATCGAACCTGGGACCTCGGGTGCCGGGGTCCCGACATCACCCTGTGACGCCACCCGGGGGCCCAACGCGACCCGGGGTCCTGGGACCGGTATGGGGAATCGAACCTGGGACCTCGGGTGCCGGGGTCCCGACATCAACCTGTGACGCCACCCGGGGACCCGATCCGACCCGGCGTCCAGGGGCCGGTATGGGGAATCGAACCTGGGACCTCGGGTGCCAGGGTCCCGACATCACCCTGTGACGCCACCCGGGGATCCGAGCCGACCCGGGGTCCAGGGGCCGGTATGGGGAATCGAACCTGGGACCTCGGGTGCCGGGGTCCCGACATCATCCTGTGACGCCACCCGGGGACACGAGCCGTCCCGGGGCGGGTATGGGGAATCGAACCTGGGACCTCGGGTGCCGGGGTCCCGACATCACCCTGTGACTCCACCGGGCGACCCGAGTTGACCCGGGGTTTTTTGACCGGTATGGGGAATCGAACCTGGGACCTCGGGTGCCGGGGTCCCGACATCACCCTGTGACGCCACCCGGGGACCCGACCCGACCCGGGGTCCAGGGGCCGGTATGGGGAATCGAACCTGGGACCTCGGGTGCCGGGGTCCCAACATCAATCTGTGACGCCACCCGGGGACCAGACCCGACCCGGCGTCCAGGGGCTGGTATGGGGAATCGAACCTGGGACCTCGGGTGCCGGGGTCCCGACATCACCCTGTGACGCCACCCGAGGACCCGAGCCGTCCCGGGGCGGGTATGGGGAATCGAACCTGGGACCTCGGGTGCCGGGGTCCCTACATCACCCTGTGACGCCACCCGGGGACCCGACCCGACCCGGGGTCCTGGGGCCGGTATGGAGAATCGAACCTGGGACCTCGGGTGCCGGGGTCCCGACATCACCCTGTGATGCCACCGGGGGCTCTACCCGACCCGGAGTTTTTTGTCCGGTATGGGGAATCGAACCTGGGACCTCGGGTGCCGGGGTCCCGACATCACCCTGTGACGCCACCTGGGGACCCGACCCGACCCGGGGTCCAGGGGCCGGAATGGGGAATCGAACCTGGGACCTCGGGTGCCTGGGCCCCTACATCACCCTGTGACACCTTCCAGGGACCAGACCCTACCCGGGGTTTTTTGGCCATTATGGGGAATCGAACCTGGGACCTCAGGTGCCGGGGTCCCGACATCACCCTGTGATGCCACCGGGGGCTCTACCCGACCCGGAGTTTTTTGTCCGGTATGGGGAATCGAACCTGGGACCTCGGGTGCCGGGGTCCCGACATCACCCTGTGACGCCACCCGGGGACCCGACCCGACCCGGGGTCCAGGGGCCGGAATGGGGAATCGAACCTGGGACCTCGGGTGCCTGGGTCCCTACATCACCCTGTGACACCTCCCGGGGACCAGACCCGACCCGGGGTTTTTTGGCCGGTATGGGGAATCGAACCTGGGACCTCGGGTGCCGGGGTGCCGACATCACCCTGTGACGCCACCCGGGGACCTGACCCGACCCGGGGTATTTGACTGGTATGGGGAATCGAACCTGGGACCTCGGGTGCCGGGGTCCCGACATCACCCTGTGACGCCACCCGGGGACCCGAGGAGACCCGGGGTCCAGGGTTCTGTATGGGGAATCGAACCTGGGACCTCGGGTGTCGGGGTCCCGACATCACCCTGTGACACCACCCGGGGACCCGACCCAACCCGAGGTTTTTTGGCCGGTATGGGGAATCGAACCTGGGACATCGGGTGCCGGGGTCCCGACATCACCCTGTGACGCCACCCGGGGACAAGACCCGACCTGGGGTCCTAGGGCCGGTATGGGGAATCGAACCTAGAACCTCGGGTGCCGGGGTCCCGACATCACCCTGTGACGCCACCCGGGGACCCACCCGACCCGGGATTTTATGACTGGTATGGGGAATCGAACCTGGGACCTCAGGTGCCGGGGTCCCGACATCACCCTGTGACGCTACCCGGGGACCCGACCTGACCCGGGGTTTTTTGGCCGGTGTGGGGAATCGAACCTGGGACCTCGGGTGCCTGGGGTCCCGACAGCACCCTGTGACGCCACCCAGGGACCCGACCTGACCCGGGGTTTTTTGGCCGGTATGGGGAATCGAACCTGGGACCTAGGGTGCTGGGGTCCCGACATAACCCTGTGACGCCACCCAGGGATCCGACCCGACACGGGGTCCTGGGACCGGTATGGGGAATCGAACCTGGGACCTCACTTGCCAGAGTCCCGACATCACCCGTTGACGCCATCCGGGGACCCGAGCCGACCTCGGGTACAGGGGCCGTTATGGGGAATTGAACCTGGAACCTCGGGTGCCAGGGTCCGGACATCACCCATTGACGCCATCCGGGGACCCGACACTATCCGGGGTTTTTTAGCCGGTATTGGGAATCGAACCTGGGACCTTGGGTGCTGAGGTCCTGACATCACCCTGTGACGCCACCCGGGGACCCGACCTGACGCGGGGTTTATTGGCCGGTATGGGGAATGGAACCTAGGACTTCGGTTGCCGGGGTCCCGACATCACCCTGTGACACCACCAGGGGACCCGAGCCGAACCGGGGTTTTTTGGCCGGTATGGGGAATCGAACCTGGGACCTCGCGTGCCGGGGTCCTGACATCACCCTGTGATGCCACCTGGGGACCCGACCCAACCCGGGGTTTTTTGGCCGGTATGGGGAATCGAACCTGGGACCTCGGGTACCGGGGTCCCGACATCACCCGGTGACGCCACCCGGGGACCCGACCCGACCCGGGATCCTGGGGACGATATGGGGAATTGAACCTGGGACCTCGGGTGCCAGGGTCCGGACATCACCCTGTGACGCCACCCGGGGACCCGACCCGACCCGAGGTTCAGGGGCCGGTATGGGGAATCGAAACTGGGATCTCGTCTGCTGGGGTCCCGACATCACCCTGTGAAGCCACCCGGGGATCCGACCCGACACGGGGTCCTGGGACCGGTATGGGGAATCGAACCTGGGACCTCTCTTGCCAGAGTCCCGACATCACCTGTTGACGCCATCCGGGGACCCGAGCCGACCTCGGGTACAGGGGCCGGTATGGGGAATCGAACCTGGGACCTCGGGTGCCGGGGTCCCGACATCACCCTGTGACGCCACCCGGGGACCCGACCCGTCCCGGGGTCCTGGGGACGATATGGGGAATTGAACCTGGAACCTCGGGTGCCAGGGTCCGGACATCACCCATTGACGCCATCCGGGGACCCGACACTATCCGGGGTTTTTTGGCCGGTATTGGGAATCGAACCTAGGACCTCGGGTGCCGGGGTCCCGACATCACCCTATGACACCACCCGGGGACCCGAGCCGAACCGGGGTTTTTTGGCCGGTATGGGGAATCGAACCTGGGACCTCGGGTGCCGGGGTCCCGACATCACCCTGTGACGCCACCCGTGGACCCGACCCAACCCAGGGTCCTTGGGCCCATATGGGGAATCGAACCTGGGACCTCGGGTGCCGGGGTCCCGACATCACCCTGTGACGCCACCAGGGGACCCGAGCCGACCCGGGGTCCAGGGGCCAGTATGGGGAAATCGAACCTGGAACCTCGGTTGCCAGGGTCCCGACATCACCCTGTGACGCCACCCGGGGACCCGACCCGACCCAGGGTCCTGGGGCTCATATGGGGAATCGAACCTGGGACCTCGGGTGCTGGGGTCCCGACATCACCCTGTGACGCCACCCGGGGACCCGACCCGACCCGGGGTCCTGGGGACGATATGGGGAATTGAACCTGGGACCTCGGGTGTGAGGGTCCGGACATCACCCATTGACGCCACGCGGGGACCCGACCTGACCCGGGGTTTATTGGCCGGTATGGGGAATTGAACATGGGATCTCGGGTGCCGGGGTCCCGACATCACCCTCTGACGCCACCCGGGGACCAGACCCGACCCAAGGTCCAGGCGTCGGTATGGGGAATCGAAGCAGGGACGTCGGGTGCCGGGGTCCCGACGTCACCCTGTGACGCCACCAGGGGACCCGAGCCGTCCCGGCGTCCAGGGGTCGGTATAGGGATTCGAACCTGGGACCTCGGGTGCCGGCGTCCCGACATCATCCTGTGACGCCACCCGGGGACCCGACCCGACCCGGGGTCCTGGGGCCGATATGGGGAATTGAACCTAGAACCTTGTGTGCCGGGGTACCGAAATCACCCTGTGACGCTACCCGGGGACCCGACGTGACCCGGGGTTTTTTGGCCGGTGTGGGGAATCGAACCTGGGACGTCGGGTGCTGGGGTCCCGACAGCACCCTGTGACGCCAGCCAGGGACCCGACCCGACCCGGGTTTCTTTGGCTGGTATGTGGAATCGAACCTGGGACCTCGGGTGCTGGGGTCCCGACATCACCCTGTGACGCCACCCGGGGACCCGACCCGACCCGGGGTTTTTTGACTGGTATGGGGAATCGAACCTGGGACCTCGGGTGCCGGGGTCCCGACATCACCCTCTGACGCCACCTGGGGACACGACCCGACCCTGGGTCCAGGGGCCAGTATGGGGAATCGAACCTGGGACCTCGGGTGCCGGGGTCCCGACATCACCCTGTGACGCCACCCGGGGACCCGACCCGACCCGGGGTCCTGGGGACGATATGGGGAATTGAACCTGGGACCTCAGGTGCCAGGGTCCGGACATCACCCATTGACGCCACCCGGGGACCCGACCTGACGCGGGGTTTATTGGCCGGTATGGGGAATCGAACCTAGGACTTCGGTTGCCGGGGTCCCGACATCACCCTGTGACACCACCAGGGGACCCGAGCCGAACCGGGGTTTTTTGGCCGGTATGGGGAATCGAACCTGGGACCTCGCGTGCCGGGGTCCTGACATCACCCTGTGATGCCACCTGGGGACCCGACCCAACCCGGGGTTTTTTGGCCGGTATGGGGAATCGAACCTGGGACCTCGGGTGCCGGGTTCCCGACATCACCCTGTGATGCCACCTGGGGACCCGACCCAACCCGGGGTTTTTTGGCCGGTATGGGGAATCGAACCTGGGACCTCGGGTGCCGGGGTCCTGACATCACCCGGTGACGCCACCCGGGGACCCGACCCGACCCGGGATCCTGGGGACGATATGGGGAATTGAACCTGGGACCTCGGGTGCCAGGGACCGGACATCACCCTGTGACGCCACCCGGGGACCCGACCCGACCCGAGGTTCAGGGGCCGGTATGGGGAATCGAACCTGGGATCTTGTCTGCTGGGGTCCCGACATCACCCTGTGAAGCCACCCGGGGATCCGACCCGACACGGGGTCCTGGGACCGGTATGGGGAATCGAACCTGGGACCTCACTTGCCAGAGTCCCGACATCACCCGTTGACGCCATCCGGGGACCCGAGCCGACCTCGGGTACAGGGGCCGGTATGGGGAATCGAACCTGGGACCTCGGGTGCCGGGGTCCCGACATCACCCTGTGACGCCACCCGGGGACCCGACCCGTCCCGGGGTCCTGGGGACGATATGGGGAATTGAACCTGGAACCTCGGGTGCCAGGGTCCGGACATCACCCATTGACGCCATCCGGGGACCCGACACTATCCGGGGTTTTTTGGCCGGTATTGGGAATCGAACCAGGGACCTCGGGTGCCGGGGTCCCGACATCACCCTATGACACCACCCGGGGACCCGAGCCGAACCGGGGTTTTTTGGCCGGTATGGGGAATCGAACCTGGGACCTCGGGTGCCGGGGTCCCGACATCACCCTGTGACGCCACCCGTGGACCCGACCCAACCCAGGGTCCTTGGGCCCATATGGGGAATCGAACCTGGGACCTCGGGTGCCGGGGTCCCGACATCACCCTGTGACACCACCAGGGGACCCGACCCGAACCGGGGTCCAGGGGCCAGTATGGGGAATCGAACCTGGGACCTCGGGTGCTGGGGTCCCGACATCACCCTGTGACGCCACCCGGGGACCCGACCCGACCCGGGGTCCTGGGGACGATATGGGGAATTGAACCTGGGACCTCGGGAGTGAGGGTCCGGACATCACCCATTGATGCCACCCGGGGACCCGACCTGACCCGGGGTTTATTGGCCGGTATGGGGAATTGAACATGGGACCTCGGGTGCCGGGGTCCCGACATCACCCTGTGACGCCACCCGGGGACCAGACCCGACCCAAGGTCCAGGCGTCGGTATGGGGAATCGAAGCAGGGACCTCGGGTGCCGGGGTCCCGACGTCACCCTGTGACGCCACCAGGGAACCCGAGCTGTCCCGGCGTCCAGGGGTTGGTATAGGGATTCGAACCTGGGACCTCGGGTGCCGGCGTCCCGACATCATCCTGTGACGCCACCCGGGGACCCGACCCGACCCGGGGTCCTGGGGCCGATATGGGGAATTGAACCTAGAACCTTGTGTGCCGGGGTCCCGACATCATCCTGTGACGCCACCCGGGGACCCGAGCCGACCCGGGGTTTTTTGGCCGGTATGGGGAATCGAACCTGGGACCTCGGGTGCCGGGGTCCCGACATCACCCTGTGACGCCACCGTGGGGCCCGACACGACCCGGGGTCCAGCGGCCGGTATGGGGAATCGAACCTGGGACCTCGGGTGCTGGGGTCCCGACATCACCCTGTGACCCCACCCGGGGACCCGAACTGACCCGGGGTCCAGGGGCTGGAATGGAAAATCGAACCTGGGACCTCAGGTGCCGGGGTCCCGACATCACCCTGTGACGCCACCCGGGGATCCGACCCGACCCAAGGTCCAGGGGTCGGTATGGGGAATTCAACCTGGGACCTCGGGGGCAGGGGTCCAGACATCACCCTGTGACGCCACCCGGGGACCCGACCCGACCCGGGGTCCTGGGGCCGGTATGGGGAATTGAACCTCGAGCCTCGGGTGCCGGGGTCCCGACATCACCCTGTGACGGCACCCGGGGACCCGGCCTAACCCTTGTTTTTTTGGCCGATAATGGGAATCGAACCTGGGACCTCAGGTGCCGGGGTCCCGACATCACCCTGTGACGCCACCCGGGGACCCGACCCGTCCCGGGGTTTTTTGGCCGCTATGGGGAATTGAACCTGGAGCCTCGGATGCCGGGGTCCCGACATCACCCTGTGACGGCACCCGGGGACCCGACCAAACCCTTGGTTTTTTGGCCGGTATGGGGAATCGAACCTGGGACCTCGGGTGCCGGTGTCCCGACATCACCCTGTGACGCCACCCGGGGACCCACCCGACCCGGGATTTTATGACTGGTATGGGGAATCGAACCTGGGACCTCGGGTGCCGGGGTCCCGACATCACCCTCTGACGCCACCCGGGGACCAGACCCGACCCAAGGTCCAGGCGTCGGTATGGGGAATCGAACCAGGGACCTCGGGTGCCCGGGTCCCGACATCACCCTGTGACGCGACCTGGGGACCCGACCCGACCCGGGGTCCAGGGGCCGGTATGGGGAATCGAACCTGGGACCTCGCGTGCCGGCGTCCCGACATCACCCTGTGACGCCACCCGGGGACCCGAGCCGACCCGGGGTTTTTTGGCCGGTATGGGGAATCGAACCTGGGACCTCGGGTGCCGGGGTCCCGACATCACCCTGTGTCGCCACCCGGGGACCTGACCCGAGCCGGGGTTTTTTGGCCGGTATGGGGAATCGAACCTGGGACCTCGGGTGCCGGGGTCCCGACATCACCCTGTGACGCCACCTGGGGACCCGACCCAACCCAGGGTTTTTTGGCCGGTATGGGTAATCGAACCTGGGACCTTGGGTGCCGGGGTCCCGACATCACCCTGTGACGCCACCCGGGGGCCCGACCCGACCCGGGGTCCAGGGGCCGGTATGGGGAATCGAACCTGGGACCTCGGGTGCTGGGGTCCCGACATCACCCTGTGACCCCACCCGGGGACCCGAACCGACCCGGGGTCCAGGGGCTGGAATGGAAAATCGAACCTGGGACCTCAGGTGCCGGGGTCCCGACATCACCCTGTGACGCCACCCGGGGATCCGACCCGACCCAAGGTCCAGGGGTCGGTATGGGGAATCGAACCTGGAACCTCGGTTGCCGGGGTCCCGACATCACCCTGTGACGCCACCCGGGGACCAGACCCGACCCAGGGTCCTGGGGCTCATATGGGGAATCGAACCTGGGACCTCGGGTGCTGGGGTCCCGACATCACCCTGTGACGCCACCCGGGGACCCGACCCGACCCGGGGTCCTGGGGACGATATGGGGAATTGAACCTGGGACCTCGGGTGTGAGGGTCCGGACATCACCCTTTGACGCCACCCGGGGACCCGACCTGACCCGGGGTTTTTTGACTGGTATGGGGAATCGAACCTGGGACCTCGGGTGCCGGGGTCCCGACATCACCCTGTGACGCCACCCGGGGACCAGACCCGACCCAAGGTCCAGGCGTCGGTATGGGGAATCGAAGCAGGGACCTCGGGTGCCGGGGTCCCGACGTCACCCTGTGACGCCACCCGGGGACCCGACCCGACCCGGGGTCCTGGGGCCGATATGGGGAATTGAACCTAGAACCTTGTGTGCCGGGGTACCGACATCACCCTGTGACGCTACCCGGGGACCCGACCTGACCCGGGGTTTTTTGGCCGGTGTGGGGAATCGAACCTGGGACGTCGGGTGCTGGGGTCCCGACAGCACCCTGTGACGCCACCCAGGGACCCGACCCGACCCGGGGTTTTTTGGCCGGTATGTGGAATCGAACCTGGGACCTCGGGTGCTGGGGTCCCGACATCACCCGTTGACGCCACCCGGTGACCCGACCCGACCCGGGGTTTTTTGACTGGTATGGGGAATCGAACCTGGGACCTCGGGTGCCGGGGTCCCGACATCACCCTCTGACGCCACCTGGGGACACGACCCGACCCTGGGTCCAGGGGCCAGTATGGGGAATCGAACCTGGGACCTCGGGTGCCGGGGTCCCGACATCACCCTGTGTCGCCACCCGGTGACCCGACCCGACCCGGGGTCCTGGGGACGATATGGGGAATTGAACCTGGGACCTCGGGTGCCAGGGTCCGTACATCACCCTGTGACGCCACCCGGGGACCCGACCTGACGCGGGGTTTATTGGCCGGTATGGGGAATCGAACCTAGGACTTCGGGTGCCGGGGTCTCGACATCACCCTGTGACACCACCCGGGGACCCGAGCCGAACCGGGGTTTTTTGGCCGGTATGGGGAATCGAACCTGGGACCTCGCGTGCCGGGGTCCCGACATCACCCTGTGACGCCACCTGGGGACCCGACCCAACCCGGGGTTTTTTGGCCGGTATGGGGAATCGAACCAGGGACCTAGGGTGCCGGGGTCCCGAAACCACCCTGTGACGCCACCCGGGGACCTGACCCAACCTGGGGTTTTTTGGCCGGTATGGGGAATCGAACCTGGGAGCTCGGGTGCCGGGGTCCTGACATCACCCTGTGACGCCACCCGGGGATCCGACCCGACCCGGGGTCCTGGGGCCGGTATGGGGAATTCAACCTAGGACCTCGGGTGCCGGGGTCCCGACATCACCCTGTGACGGCACCCGGTGACCCGACCTAACCCTTGTTTTTTTGGCCGATATGGGGAATCGAACCTGGGACCTCAGGTGCCGGGGTCCCGACATCACCCTGTGACGCCACCCGGGGACCCGACCCGACCCGGGGTTTTTTGGCCGGTATGGGGAATTGAACCTGGAGCCTCGGATGCCGGGGTCCCGACATCACCCTGTGACGGCACCCGGGGACCCGACCTAACCCTTGGTTTTTTGGCCGGTATGGGGAATCGAACCTGGGATTTCGGGTGCCGGGGTCCCGACATCACCCTGTGACGCCACCCGGGGACCCACCCGACCCGGGATTTTATGACTGGTATGGGGAATCGAACCTGGGACCTCGGGTGCCGGGGTCCCGACATCACCCTGTGACGCCACCCGGGGACCAGACCCGACCCAAGGTCCAGGCGTCGGTATGGGGAATCGAACCAGGGACCTCGGGTGCCCGGGTCCCGACATCACCCTGTGACGCGACCTGGGGACCCGACCCGACCCGGGGTCCAGGGGCCGGTATGGGGAATCGAACCTGGGACCTCGGGTGCCGGGGTCCCGACATCACCCTGTGACGCCACCCGGGGACCCGACCCGACCCGGGGTTTTTTGGCCGGTATGGGGAATCGAACCTGGGACCTCGGGTGCCGGGGGTCCCGACATCACCCTGTGTCGCCACCCGGGGACCTGACCCGAGCCGGGGTTTTTTGGCCGGTATGGGGAATCGAAGCAGGGACCTCGGGTGCCGGGGTCCCGACATCACCCTGTGACGCCACCTGGGGACCCGACCCAACCCAGGGTTTTTTGGCCGGTATGGGTAATCGAACCTGGGACCTCGGGTGCCGGGGTCCCGACATCACCCTGTGACGCCACCCGGGGGCCCGACCCGACCCGGGGTCCAGGGGCTGGAATGGAAAATCGAACCTGGGACCTCGGGTGCCGGGGTCCCGACATCACCCTGTGACGCCACCCGGGGATCCGACCCGACCCAAGGTCCAGGGTCCGGTATGGGGAATTCAACCTGGGACCTCGGGGGCAGGGGTCCAGACATCACCCTGTGACGCCACCCAGGGACCCGACCCGACCCGGGGTCCTGGGGCCTGTATGGGGTATTGAACCTCGAGCCTCGGGTGCCGGGGTCCCGACATCACCCTGTGACGGCACCCGGGGGCCCGACCCGACCCGGGGTCCAGGGGCCGGTATGGGGAATGGAACCTGGGACCTCGGGTGCCGGGGTCCCGACATCACCCTGTGACGCCACCGTGGGGCCCGACACGACCCGGGGTCCAGGGGCCGGTATGGGGAATCGAACCAGGAACCTCGGGTGCTGGGGTCCCGACATCACCCTGTGACGCCACCCGGGGACAAGAGCCGACCCGGGGTCCAGGGGCTGGTATGGGGAATCGAACCTGGGACCTCGGGTGCTGGGGTCCCGACATCACCCTGTGACGCCACCCGGGGACCAGACCCGACCCAAGGTCCAGGCGTCGGTATGGGGAATCGAACCTGGGACCTCGGGTGCCGGGGTCCCGACATCACCCTGTGACGCCACCCGGGGACCCGACCCGACAGGGTTTTTTTGGCCGGTATGGGGAATCGAACCGGGGATCTCGGGTGCCGGGGTCCCGATATCACCCTGTGACGCCACCAGGGGGCCCGAGCCGTCCCGTGGTCCAGGTTTCGGTATGGGGAATCGAACCTGGGACCTCGGGGGCCGGGGTCCCGACATCACCCTGTGACGCCACCCGGGGACCCGACCCGACCCGGGGTCCAGGGACCGGTATGGGGAATCGAACCTGGGACCTCGGGTGCCGGGGTCCCGACATCACCCTGTGACGCCACCCGGGGCTCCGACCCGACCCGGGGTCCTGGGGCCGGTATGGGGAATTGAACCTGGGACGTCGGGTGCCGGGGTCCGGACATCACCCTGTTACGCCACCCAGGGACCCGACCCGACCCGGGGTCCAGGGGCCGGTATGGGGAATCGAACCTGGGACCTCGGGTGCCGGGGTCCCGACATCACCCTGTGACGCCACGCGGGGACCCGATCCGACCCGGGGTTTTTTGTTCGGTATGGGGAATCGAACCAGTGTCCTTGGGTTCCGGGGTCCAGACATCACCCTCTGACGCCACCTGGGGACCAGACCCGACCCGGGGTCCAGGGGCCGGTATGGGGAATCGAACCTGGGACGTCGGGTGCCGGGGTCCCGACATCACCCTCTGACGCCACCCGGGGACCCGACCCGACCCGGGGTTTTTTGGCCGCTATGGGGAATCGAACCTGGGACCTCGGTTGCCGGGGTCCCGACATCACCCTGTGACGCCACTCGGGGACCCACCCAACCCGGGATTTTATGACTGGTATGGGGAATCGAACCTGGGAGCTCGTTTGCAGGGGTCCCGACATCACCCTGTGACGCCACCCGGGGACCAGACCCGACCCAAGGTCCAGGCGTCGGCATGGGGAATCGAACCAGGGACCTCGGGTGCCGGGGTCCCGACATCACCCTGTGACGCCACCAGGGGACCCGAGCCGTCCCGGTGTCCAGGGGTCGGTATAGGGAATCGAACCTGGGACCTCGGGTGCCGGCGTCCCGACATCATCCTGTGACGCCACCCGGGGACCAGACCCGACACGGGGTTTTTTGACCGGTATGGGGAATTGAACCTGGAACCTCGGGTGCCGGGGTACCGACATCACCCTGTGACGCTACCCGGGGACCCGACCTGACCCGGGGATTTTTGGCCGGTGTGGGGAATCGAACCTGGGACCTCGGGTGCTGGGGTCCCGACACCACCCTGTGACGCCACCCAGGGACCCGACCCGACCCGGGGTTTTTTGGCCGGTATGGGGAATCGAACCTGGGACCTCGGGTGCTGTGGTCCCGACATCACCCTGTGACGCCACCCGGGGACCCGACCCGACCCGGGGTTTTTTGACTGGTATGGGGAATCGAACCTGGGACCTCTGGTGCCGGGGTCCCGACATCACCCTGTGACGCCACCTGGGTCACGACCCGACCCTGGGTCCAGGGGCCGGTATGGGGAATCGAACCTTGGACGTCGGGTGCCGGGTTCCCGACATCACCCTGTGACGCCACCCGGGGACCTGACCCGACCCGGGGTTTTTTGACTGGTATGGGGAATCGAACCTGGGACCTCGGGTGCCGGGGTCCCGACATCACCCTGTGTCGCCACCCGGGGACCTGACCCGAGCCGGGGTTTTTTGGCCGGTATGGGGAATCGAAGCAGGGACCTCGGGTGCCGGGGTCCCGACATCACCCTGTGACGCCACCTGGGGACCCGACCCAACCCAGGGTTTTTTGGCCGGTATGGGTAATCGAACCTGGGACCTCGGGTGCCGGGGTCCCGACATCACCCTGTGACGCCACCCGGGGGCCCGACCCGACCCGGGGTCCAGGGGCTGGAATGGAAAATCGAACCTGGGACCTCGGGGGCCGGGGTCCCGACATCACCCTGTGACGCCACCCAGGGACCCGACCCGACCCGGGGTCCTGGGGCCTGTATGGGGTATTGAACCTCGAGCCTCGGGTGCCGGGGTCCCGACATCACCCTGTGACGGCACCCGGGGGCCCGACCCGACCCGGGGTCCAGGGGCCGGTATGGGGAATGGAACCTGGGACCTCGGGTGCCGGGGTCCCGACATCACCCTGTGACGCCACCGTGGGGCCCGACACGACCCGGGGTCCAGGGGCCGGTATGGGGAATCGAACCAGGAACCTCGGGTGCTGGGGTCCCGACATCACCCTGTGACGCCACCCGGGGACAAGAGCCGACCCGGGGTCCAGGGGCTGGTATGGGGAATCGAACCTGGGACCTCGGGTGCTGGGGTCCCGACATCACCCTGTGACGCCACCCGGGGACCAGACCCGACCCAAGGTCCAGGCGTCGGTATGGGGAATCGAACCTGGGACCTCGGGTGCCGGGGTCCCGACATCACCCTGTGACGCCACCCGGGGACCCGACCCGACAGGGTTTTTTTTGGCCGGTATGGGGAATCGAACCGGGGATCTCGGGTGCCGGGGTCCCGATATCACCCTGTGACGCCACCAGGGGGCCCGAGCCGTCCCGTGGTCCAGGTTTCGGTATGGGGAATCGAACCTGGGACCTCGGGGGCCGGGGTCCCGACATCACCCTGTGACGCCACCCGGGGACCCGACCCGACCCGGGGTCCAGGGACCGGTATGGGGAATCGAACCTGGGACCTCGGGTGCCGGGGTCCCGACATCACCCTGTGACGCCACCCGGGGCTCCGACCCGACCCGGGGTCCTGGGGCCGGTATGGGGAATTGAACCTGGGACGTCGGGTGCCGGGGTCCGGACATCACCCTGTTACGCCACCCAGGGACCCGACCCGACCCGGGGTCCAGGGGCCGGTATGGGGAATCGAACCTGGGACCTCGGGTGCCGGGGTCCCGACATCACCCTGTGACGCCACGCGGGGACCCGATCCGACCCGGGGTTTTTTGTTCGGTATGGGGAATCGAACCAGTGTCCTTGGGTTCCGGGGTCCAGACATCACCCTCTGACGCCACCTGGGGACCAGACCCGACCCGGGGTCCAGGGGCCGGTATGGGGAATCGAACCTGGGACGTCGGGTGCCGGGGTCCCGACATCACCCTCTGACGCCACCCGGGGACCCGACCCGACCCGGGGTTTTTTGGCCGCTATGGGGAATCGAACCTGGGACCTCGGTTGCCGGGGTCCAGACATCACCCTGTGACACCACCCGGGGTCCCGACCCAATCCGGGGTCCTGGGGCCGGTATGGGGAATCGAACCAGGAACCTCAGCTGCTGGGGTCCCGACATCACCCTGTGACGCCACACGGGGACAAGAGCCGACCCGGGGTCCAGGGGCTGGTATGAAGAATCGAACCTGGGACGTCGGGTGCCGGGGTCCCGACATCACCCTGTGACGCCACCCGGGGACCAGACCAGACCCAAGGTCCAGGTGTCGGTATGGGGAATCGAACCAGGGACCTCGGGTGCCGGGGTCCCGACATCACCCTGTGATGCCACCCGGGGACCCGACACGACCCGGGGTCCTCGGGCAGGTATGGGGAATCGAACCTGGGACCTCAGGTGCCGGGTCACGACATCACCCTGTGACGCCACACGGGGACCTGAGCCGACCAGGGGTTTTTTGGCCGGTATGGGGAATCGAACCTGGGACCTCGGGTGCCGGGGTCCCGACATCATCCTGTGACGCCACCCGGGGATTTAACCCGAACCGGGGTCCAGGGGCCAGTATGGGGAATCGAACCTGGGACCTCGGGTGCCGGGGTCCCGACATCATCCTGTGACGCCACCCGGGGATTTAACCCGAACCGGTGTCCAGGGGCCAGTATGGCGAATCAAACCTGAGACCTCGGGTGCCGGGGTCCCGACATCACCCTGTGACCCCACCCGGGGATCCGACCTGACCCTGGGTTTTTTGAACTGTATGGGGAATCGAACCTGGGACCTCGCGTGCCAGGGTCCCGACATCACCCTGTGACGCCACCCGGGGACCCGACCCGACCCGGGGTTTTTTGACCGGTATGGGGAATCGAACCTGGGATCTCTGGTGCCGGGGTCCCGACATCACCCTGTGACGCCACCCGGGGACCCGACCCGACCCGGGGTTTTTTGACCGGTATGGGGAATCGAACCTGGGACCTCGGGTGCCGGGGTCCCGACATCACCCTGTGACGCCACCCGGGGCTCCGACCCGACACAGGGTCCAGGGGCCGGTATGGGGAATCGAACCTGGGACCTCGGTTGCCGGGGTCCCGACATCACCCTGTGACGCCACCCGGGCACCCGAGCCGACCCGGGGTCCTGGGGCCGGTATGGGGAATCGAACCTGGGACCTCGGGTGCCGGGGTCCCGACATCACCCTGTGACGCCACCAGGGGACAAGAGCCGACCCGGGGTCCAGGGGCCGATATGGGGAATCGAACCTGGGACCTCGGGTGCCGGGGTCCCGACATCACCCTGTGACGCCACCCGGGGACCCGACCCGACCCGGGGTCCTCGGGCAGGTATGGGGAATCGAACCTGGGACCTCGGGTGCAGGGGTCCCGACATTACCCTGTGACACCTCCCGAAGACCCGACCCGACCCGGGGTCCAGGGGCTGGTATGGGGAATCGAACCTGGGACCTCGGGTGCCGGGGTCACGACATCATCCTGTGACGCCACCCGGGGATTTAACCCGAACCGGGGTCCAGGGGCCGGTATGGGGAATCGAACCTGGGACCTCGGGTGCCGGGTTCCCGACATCACCCTGTGACGCCACCCGGGGACCCGACCCGACCCGGGGTTTCTTGACTTGTATGGCGAATCAAACCTGAGACCTCGGGTGCCGGGGTCCCGACATCACCCTGTGACGCCACCCGGGGATCCGACCCGACCCGGGGTTTTTTGGCCGGTATGGGGAATCGAACCTGGGACCTCGCGTGCCAGGGTCCCGACATCACCCTGTGACACCACCCGGGGACCCGAGCCGAACCGGGGTTTTTTGGCCGGTATGGGGAATCGAACCTGGGACCTCGGGTGCCGGGGTCCCGACATCACCCTGTGACGCCACCCGGGGTCCCGACCCAATCCGGGGTCCAGGGGCCGGTATGGGGAATCGAACCTGGGACCTCGGGTGCCGGGGTCCCGGCATCACCCTGTGACGCCACCCGGGGACCAGACCCGACCCAAGGTCCAGGCGTCGGTATGGGGAATCGAACCTGGGACCTCGGGTGCCGGGGTCCCGACATCACCCTGTGACGCCACCCGGGGACCCGACCCGACCCGGGGTTTTTTGGCCGGTATGGGGAATCGAACCTGGGACCTCGGTTGCCGGGGTCCCGACATCACCCTGTGACGCCACCAGGGGACCTGAGCCGACCAGGGGTTTTTTGGCCGGTATGGGGAATCGAACCGGGGACCTCGGGTGCCGGGTTCCCGACATCACCCTGTGACGCCACCCAGGGTCCAGACCCGACCCGGGGTCCTGGGGCCGGTATGGGGAATCGAACATGGAACCTCGGGTGCCGTGGTCCCGACATCACCCTGTGACGCCACCCGGGGACCCGACCCGACCTGGCGTCCAGGGACCGGTATGGGGAATCGAACCTGGGACCTCGGGTGCCGGGGTCCCGACATCACCCTGTGACGCCACCCGGGGCTCCGACCCGACCCGGGGTCCTGGGGTCGGTATGGGGAATTGAATCTAGGACCTCGGGTGCCGGGGTCCCGACATCACCCTGTGACGCCACGCGGGGATCCGATCCGACCCGGGGTTTTTTGTTCGGTATGGGGAATCGAACCAGTGTCCTTGGGTGCCGGGGTCCCGACATCACCCTCTGACGCCACCCGGGGACCAGACCCGACCCGGGGTCCAGGGGCCGGTATGGGGAATCGAACCTGGGACCTCGGGTGCTGGGGTCCCGACATCACCCTGTGACGCCACCTGGGGATCCGACCTGACACGGGCTCCAGGCGCTGGTATGGGGAATCGAACCTGGGAGCTCGGGTGCCGGGGTCCCGACATCACCCTGTGACGCCACCCAGGGACCCGACCAAACTTAGGGTCCTGAGGCCGATATGGGGAATCGAACCTGGGACCTCGGGTGCCAGGGTCCGGACATCACCCATTGACGCCACCCGGGGACCTGACCTGACGCGGGGTTTATTGGCCGGTATGGGGAATCGAACCTAGGACTTCTGGTGCCGGGGTCCAGACATCACCCTGTGACGCCACCCAGGGACCCGACCCGACCAGGATTCCAGGGGCCGGTATGGGGAATTGAACCTGGAAACTCGGGTGCCGGGGTCCCGACATCACCCTGTGACGCCACCGGGGACCCGACCCGACCCGGGGTCCTGGGGCCGGTATGGGGAATTGAACCTGGGACCTCGGGTGCCGGGGTCCCGACATCACTCTGTGATGCCACCCGGGGACCCGAGGAGACCCGGGGTCCAGGGTTCTGTATGGGGAATCGAACCTGGGACCTCAGGTGTCGGGGTCCCGACATCACCCTGTGACACCACCCGGGGACCCGACCTGACCCGGGGTTTTTTGGCCGGTATGGGGAATCGAACCTGGGACATGGGGTGCCGGGGTACCGACATCACCCTGTGACGCCACCCGGGGACCAGACCCGACCCGGGGTTTTTTGGCCGGTATGGGGAATCGAACCTGGGACCTCAGGTGCCGGGGTCCCGACATCACCCTGTGACGCCACCCAGGGACCCGACCCGACCCGGGGTCCTGGGGCCGGTATGGGGAATCGAACCTGGGACCTCACTTGCCAGAGTCCCGACATAACCCGGTGACGCCATCCGGGGACCCGAGCCGACCTCGGGTACAAGGGCCGGTATGGGGAATCGAACCTGGGACCTCGGGTGCCGGGGTCCCGACATCACCCTGTGACGCCACTCGGGGACCCACCCAACCCGGGATTTTATGACTGGTATGGGGAATCGAACCTGGGAGCTCGTTTGCCGGGGTCCCGACATCACCCTGTGACGCCACCCGGGGACCAGACCCGACCCAAGGTCCAGGCGTCGGCATGGGGAATCGAACCTGGGACCTCGGGTGCCGGGGTCCCGACATCACCCTGTGACGCCACCAGGGGACCCGAGCCGTCCCGGTGTCCAGGGGTCGGTATAGGGAATCGAACCTGGGACCTCGGGTGCCGGCGTCCCGACATCATCCTGTGACGCCACCCGGGGACCAGACCCGACACGGGGTTTTTTGACCGGTATGGGGAATTGAACCTGGAACCTCGGGTGCCGGGGTACCGACATCACCCTGTGACGCTACCCGGGGACCCGACCTGACCCGGGGATTTTTGGCCGGTGTGGGGAATCGAACCTGGGACCTCGGGTGCTGGGGTCCCGACACCACCCTGTGACGCCACCCAGGGACCCGACCCGACCCGGGGTTTTTTGGCCGGTATGGGGAATCGAACCTGGGACCTCGGGTGCTGTGGTCCCGACATCACCCTGTGACGCCACCCGGGGACCCGACCCGACCCGGGGTTTTTTGACTGGTATGGGGAATCGAACCTGGGACCTCTGGTGCCGGGGTCCCGACATCACCCTGTGACGCCACCTGGGGACACGACCCGACCCTGGGTCCAGGGGCCGGTATGGGGAATCGAACCTTGGACGTCGGGTGCCGGGTTCCCGACATCACCCTGTGACGCCACCCGGTGACCCGACCCGTCCCAGGGTCCAGGGGCCGGTATGGGGAATCGAACCTGGGACCTCGGGTGCCGGGGTCCCGACATCACCCTGTGACGCCACCCGGGGACCCGACCCGACCTGGGGTCCTGGGGACGATATGGGGAATTGAACCTTGGACATCAGGTGCCAGGGTCCGGACATCACCCATTGACGCCACCCGGGGACCCGACCTGACGCGGGGTTTATTGGACGGTATGGGGAATCGAACCTAGGACTTCGGGTGCCGGGGTCCCGACATCACCCTGTGACACCACCAGGGGACCCGAGCCGAACCGGGGTTTTTTGGCCGGTATGGGGAATTGAACCTGGGACGTCGGGTGCTGGGGTCCTGACATCACACTGTGACGCTACCTGGGGACCCGACCCGACCCGGGGTTCAGGGGCCGGTATGGGGAATTGAACCTGGGACGTCGGGTGCCGGGGTCCCGACATCACCCTGTGATGCCACCCGGGGACCAGACCCGACCCGGGGTCGTGGGGCCAGTATGGGGAATCGAACCTGGGTCCTCAGGTGCCGGGGTCCCGACATCACCCTGTGACGCCACCCAGGGATCCGACCCGACACGGGGTCCTGGGGCCGGTATGGGGAATCGAACCTGGGACCTCACTTGCCAGAGTCCCGACATCACCCGTTGACGCCATCCGGGGACCCGAGCCGACCTCGGGTACAGGGGCCGGTATGGGGAATCGAACCTGGGACGTCGGATGCCGGGTTCGCGACATCACCCTGTGACGCCACTCGGGGACCAGACCCGACCCAAGGTCCAGGCGTCGGTATTGGGAATCGAACCTGGGACCTCGGGTGCCGGGGTCCCGACATCACCCTGTGACGCCACCCGGACACCAGACCCATCCCGGGGTCCTGGGGACGGTATGGGGAATTGAACCTGGAACCTCGGGTGCCAGGGTCCGGACATCACCCATTGACGCCATCCGGGGACCCGACACTATCCGGGGTTTTTTGGCCGGTATTGGGAATCGAACCTAGGACCTAGGGTGCCGGGGTCCCGAAACCACCCTGTGACGCCACCCGGGGACCTGACCCAACCCGGGGTTTTTTGGCCGGTATGGGGAATCAAACCTGGGACCTCGGGTGCCGGGGTCTCGACATCACCCTGTATCGCCACCCGAAGACCTGACCCGACCCGGGGTTTTTTGGCCGTTATGGGGAATCGAACCTGGGACCTCGGGTGCCGGGGTCCCGACATCACCCTGTGACGCCACCTGGGGACACGACCCAACCCGGGGTTTTTTTGGCCAGTATGGGGAATCGAACCTGGGACCTCGGGTGCCGGGGTCCGGACATCACCCGGTGATGCCACCCGGGGGCCCGACCCGACCTGGGGTCCTGGGCCGGTATGGGGAATCGAACCTGGGACCTCGGGTGCCGGGGTCCCGACATCACCCTGTGACGCCACCGTGGGTCCCTACCCAATCCGGGGTCCTGGGGCCGGTATGGGGAATCGAACCTTGGACCTCGCGTGCCGGGGTCCCGACATCACCCTGTGACGCCACCGTGGGGCCCGACCCGACGCCGGGTCCAGGGGCCGGTATGGGGAATCGAACCAGCAACCTTGGGTGCTGGGGTCCCGACATCACCCTGTGACGCCACCCGGGGACAAGAGCCGACCCGGGGTCCAGGGGCTCGTATGGGGAATTGAACCTGGGACCTCGGGTGCTGGGGTCCCGACATCACCCTGTGACGCCACCCGGGGACCTGAGCCGACCCGGGGTTTTTAGGCCGGTATGGGGAATCGAACCTGGGACCTCGGGTGCCGGGGTCCCGACATCACCCTGTGACGCCACCCGGCGACCTGACCCGACCGGGGTTTTTTGGCCGGTATGGGGAATCGAACCTGGGATCTCGGGTGCCGGGGTCCCGACATCAACCTGTGACGCCACCCGGGGATCCGACCCGACCCAAGGTCCAGGCGTCGGTATGGGGAATCGAACATGGGATCTCGTGTGCTGGGGTCCAGACATCACCCTGTGACGCCACCCGGGGACGAGACCCAACCCGGGGTCCTGGGGCCGGTATGCGGAATCGAACCTGGGACCTCAGGTGCCGGTGTCCCGACATCACCCTATGACGCCTCCCAGGGACCCGACCCGACACGGGGTCCTGGGGCCAGTATGGGGAATCGAACCTGGGACCTCACTTGCCAGAGTCCCGACATCACCCGGTGACGCCATCCGGGGACCCGAGCTGACCTCGGGTACAGGGGCCGGTATGGGGAATCGAACCTGGGACCTCGGGTGCCGGGGTCCCGACATCACCCTGTGACGCCACCCGGGGACCCACCCGACCCGGGATTTTATGACTGGTATGGGGAATCAAACCTGGGACGTCGGGTGCCGGGGTCCCGACATCACCCGGTGACGCCATCCGGGGACCCGAGCCGACCCTGGGTCCTGGGGCCGGTATGGGGAATCGAACATGGGACATCGGGTGCCGGTGTCCCGACATCACCCTGTGAAGCCATCCGGGGACCCGACCCGACCCGGGGTCCAGGGGCCGTTATGCGGAATCGAACCTGGGACCTCAGGTGCCGGGGTCCCGACATCACCCTGTGACGCCACCCGGGGACCAGACCCGACCCGGGGTCCTGGGGCCAGTATGCGGAATCGAACCTGAGACCTCAGGTGCCGGGGTCCCGACATCACCCTGTGACGCCACCAAGGAACCCGACCCGATACAAGGTCCTGGGGCCGGTATGGGGAATCGAACCTGGGACCTCGGGTGCCGGGGTCCCGACATCACCCTGTGACGCCACCCGGGGACCCGACCCGACCCGGGATCCTGGGGACGATATGGGGAATTGAACCTGGGACCTTGGGTGCCAGGTTCCGGACATCACCCATTGACGCCACCCGGGGACCCGACCTGACACGGAGTTTATTGGCCGGTATGGGGAATCAAACCTAGGACTTCGGGTGCCGGGGTCCCGACATCACCCTGTGACGCCACCCGGGGAACCGAGCCGAACCGGGGTTTTTTGGCCGGTATGGGGAATCGAACATGGGACCTCGCGTGCCGGGGTCCCGACATCACCCTGTGACGCCACCTGGGGACCCGACCCAACCCGGGGTTTTTTGGCCGGTATGGGGAATCGAACCTGGGACCTAGGGTGCCGGGGTCCCGAAACCACCCTGTGACGCCACCCGGGGACCTGACCCAACCGGGGGTTTTTTGGCCGGTATGGGGAATCGAACCTGGGACCTCGGGTGCCGGGGTCCCGACATCACCCTGTGACGCCACCCGGGGACCCGACCCGACCCAGGGTCCTTGGACCCATATGGGGAAATCTAACCTGGGACCTCGGGTGCCGGGGTCCCGACATCGCCCTGTGACGCCACCCGGGGACCCGACCCGACCTGGGGTTTTTAGGCCGGTATGGGGAATCGAACCTGTGACGTCGGGTGCCCGGGTCCCGACATCACCCTGTGACGCGACCCGGGGACGCAACCCGACCCGGGGTCCTGGGCCGGTATGTGGAATCGAACCTGGGACCTCGGGTGCCGGGGTCCCGACATCACCCTGTGACGCCACCCGGGGTCCCGACACAATCCGGGGTCCTGGGGCCGGTATGGGGAATCGAACCTGGGACCTCGCGTGCCGGGGTCCCGACATCACCCTGTGACGCCACCGTGGGGCCCGACCCGACCCGGGGTCCAGGGGCCGGTATGGGGAATCGAACCAGGAACCTCGGGTGCTGGGGTCCCGACATCACCCTGTGACGCCATCCGGGGACCCGACCTGACCCGGGGTCCAGGGGCTCGTATGGGGAATCGAACCTGGGACCTCGGGTGCTGGGGTCCCGACATCACCCTCTGACGCCACCCGGGGACAAGAGCCGACCCGGGGTCCTGGGGCCGGTATGGGGAATCGAACCTGGGACCTCGGGTGCCGGGGTCCCGACATCACCCTGTGACGCCACCCGGCTACCTGACCCGACCAGGGTTTTTTGGCCGGTATGGGGAATCGAACCTGGGACGTCGGGTGCCGGGGTCCCGACATCACCCGGTGACGCCACCAGGGGACCCAAGGAGACCCGGGGTCCAGGGGACGGTATGGGGAATCGAAGCAGGGACCTCGGGTGCCGGCGTACCGACATCACCCTGTGACGCCACCCGGGGATCCGACCCGACCCAAGGTCCAGGCATCGGTATGGGGAATTAAACATGGGACCTCGGGGGCAGGGGTCCCGACATCACCCTGTGACGCCACCCGGGGACCCGACCCGACCCGGGGTCCTGGGGCCGGTATGGGGAATTGAACCTCGAGCCTCGGGTGCCGGGGTCCCGACATCACCCTGTGACGGCACCTGGGGACCCGACCCGACCCGGGGTTTTTTGGCCGGTATGGGGAATCGAACCTGGGACCTCGGGTGCCGGGGTCCCGACATCACCCTGTGACGCCACCCGGGGACCGGACCCGACACGGGGTCCAGGGGTCGGCATGGGGAATCGAACCTGGGACCTCAGGTGACTGGGTCCCGACATCACCCTGTGACGCCACCAGGGGACACACCCGACCCGGGATTTTATGACTGGTATGGGGAATCGAACCTGGGACCTCGGGTGCCGGGGTCCCGACATCACCCTGTGACGCCACCCGGGGACCAGACCCGACACAAGGTCCAGGCGTCGGTATGGGGAATCGAACCAGGGACCTCGGGTGCCGGGGTCCTGACATCACCCTGTGACGCCACCCGGGGACCCGACCCGACCCGGGGTTTTTTGTCCGGTATGGGGAATCGAACCTGGGACCTCGGGTGCCGGGGTCCCGACATCACCCTGTGACGCCACCAGGGGACCCGAGCCGTCCCGGGGTCCAGGGGTCGGCATGGGGAATCGAACCTGGGACCTCAGGTGACTGGGTCCCGACATCATCCTGTGACGCCATCCGGGGACCAGACCCGACCAGGGGTCCTGGGGCCGATATGGGGAATTGAACCTGGAACCTCGGGTGCCGGGGTCCCGACATCACCCTGTGACGCCACCCGGGGACCCGAGCCGACCCGGGGTTTTTTGGCCGGTATGGGGAATCGAACCTGGAGCCTCGTCTGCTGGGGTCCCGACATCACCCTGTGACGCCTCCCGGGGACAAGACCCGACCCGGGGTCCTGGGGCCGGTATGCGGAATCGAACCTGGGACCTCAGGTGCCGGGGGTCCCGACATCACCCTGTGACGCCACCCAGGGACCCGACCCGACACGGGGTCCTGGGGCCAGTATGGGGAATCGAACCTGGGACCTCACTTGCCAGTGTCCCGACATCACCCGGTGACGCCATCCGGGGACCCGAGCTGACCTCCGGTACAGGGGCCGGTATGGGGAATCGAACCTGGGACCTCGGGTGCCGGGGTCCCGACATCACGCTGTGACGCCACTTGGGGACCTGACCCGACCCTGGGTCCAGGGTTCGGTATGCGGAATCGAACCTGGGACCTCGGGTGCCGGGGGTCCCGATATCACCCTGTGACGCCACCCGGGGACCCGACCCGATACGGGGTCCTGGGGCCGGTATGGGGAATCGAACCTGGGACCTCACTTCCCAGAGTCCCGACATCACCCGGTGACGCCATCCGGGGACCCGAGCTGACCTCGGGTACAGGGGCCGGTATGGGGAATCGAACCTGGGACGTCGGGTGCTGGGGTCCCGACATCACCCTGTGACGCCACCCAGGGACCCGAGCCGATCCGGGGTCCAGGGGCCGGTATGGGGAATCGAACCTGGGACCTCGGGTGCCGGGGTCCCGACATCACCCTGTGACCCCAACCGGGGACCCGAGCCGACCTGGGGACCAGGGGCCGGTATGGGGAATCGAACCTGGGACGTCGGGTGCCGGGGTCCCGACATCACCCGGTGACGCCACCCGGGGACCCGAGCCGTCCCGGGGTCCAGGGGCCGGTATGGGGAATCGAACGTGTGACCTCGGGTGCCGGGGTCCCGACATCACCCTGTGACGCCACCCGGGGACCCGACCTGACGCGAGGTTTATTGGCCGGTATGGGGAATCGAACCTAGGACTTTCGGGTGCCGGGGTCCCGACATCACCCTGTGACGCCACCCGGGGACCCGATACGACCTGGGGTTTTTAGGCCGGTATAGGGAATCGAACCTGGGACGTCGGGTGCCCGGGTCCCGACATCACCCTGTGACGCGACCCGGGGACCCGACCCGACCCGGGGTTTTTTGGCCGGTATGGGGAATCGAACCTGGGACCTCGCGTGCCGGGGTCCCGACATCACCCTGTGACGCCACCCGGGGACCCGAGCCGACCCGGGGTTTTTAGGCCGGTATGGGGAATCGAACCTGGGACCTCGGGTGCCGGGGTCCCGACATCACCCTGTGTCGCCACCCGGGGACCTGACCCGACCCGGGGTTTTTTGGCCGTTATGGGGAATCGAACCTGAGACCTCGGGTGCCGGGGTCCCGACATCACCCTGTGACGCCACCCGGGGTCCCGACCCAATCCGGGGTCCTGGGGCCGGTAGGGGGAATCGAACCTGGGACCTCGGGTGCCGGGGTCCCGACATCACCCTGTGACGCCACCCGGGGACCCGACCCGACCCGGGGTCCAGGGGCTGGTATGGGGAATCGAACCTGGGACATCGAGTGCCGGGGTCCCGACATCACCCTGTGACGCCACCCGGGGCTCCGACCCGACCGGGGTTTTTTGGCCGGTATGGGGAATCGAACCTGGGATCTCGGGTGCCGGGGTCCCGACATCACCCTGTGACGCCACCAGGGGGCCCGAGCCGTCCCGTGGTCCAGGGTTCGGTATGGGGAATCGAACCTGGGACCTCAGGTGCCGGGGTCCTGACATCATCCTGTGACACCACCCGGGGACCCGACCCGACCCGGGGTTTTTTGACTAGTATGGGGAATCGAACCTGGGACGTCGGGTGCCGGGGTCCCGACATCACCCTGTGACCCCACCCGGGGACCCGAACCGACCCGGGGTCCAGGGGCTGGAATGGAAAATCGAACCTGGAACCTCAGGTGCCGGGGTCCCGACATCACCCTGTGACGCCACCCGGGGATCCGACCCGACCCAAGGTCCAGGCGTCGGTATGGGGAATCGAACCTGGGACCTCGGGTGCCGGGGTCCCGACATCACCCTGTGACGCCACCCGGGGACCGGACCCGACACGGGGTCCAGGGGTCGGCATGGGGAATCAAACCTGGGACCTCAGGTGACTGGGTCCCGACATCACCCTGTGACGCCAACAGGGGACCCACCCGACCCGGGATTTTATGACTGGTATGGGGAATCGAACCTGGGACCTCGGGTGCCGGCGTCCCGACATCACCCTGTGACGCCACCCGGGGACCAGACCCGACACAAGGTCCAGGCGTCGGTATGGGGAATCGAACCAGGGACCTCGGGTGCCGGGGTCCTGACATCACTTTGTGACGCCACCCGGGGACCCGACCCGACCCGGGGTTTTTTGTCCGTTATGGGGAATCGAACCTGGGACCTCGGGTGCCGGGGTCCCGACATCACCCTGTGACGCCACCAGGGGACCCGAGCCGTCCCGGGGTCCAGGGGTCGGCATGGGGAATCGAACCTGGGACCTCAGGTGACTGGGTCCCGACATCATCCTGTGACGCCATCCGGGGACCAGACCCGACCAGGGGTCCTGGGGCCGATATGGGGAATTGAACCTGGAACCTCGGGTGCCGGGGTCCCGACATCACCCTGTGACGCCACCCGGGGACCCGACCCGACCCGGGGTCCTGGGGCCGGTATGGAGAATCGAACCTGGGACCTCGGGTGCCGGGGTCCCGACATCACCCTGTGACGCCAGCCGGGGACCCGAGCCGACCCGGGGTTTTTTGGCCGGTATGGGGAATCGAACCTGGGACCTCGGGTTCCGGGGTCCCGACATCACCCTGTGACGCCACCCGGGGACCTGACCCGTCCCGGGGTCCAGGGGCCGGTATGGGGAATCAAACCTAGGACTTCGTGTGCCGGGGTCCCGACATCACCCTGTGACACCACCCGGGGACCCGAGCCGAACCGGGGTTTTTTGGCCGGTATGGGGAATCGAACCTGGGACCTCGCGTGCCGGGGTCCCGACATCACCCTGTGACGCCACCTGGGGACCCGACCTAACCCGGGGTTTTTTGGCCAATATGGGGAATCGAACCTGGGACCTCGGGTGCCGGGGTCCCGACATCACCCTGTGACGCCACCCGGGGACCAGACCAGACCCAAGGTCCAGGTGTCGGTATGGGGAATCGAACCAGGGACGTCGGGTGCCGGGGTCCCGACATCACCATGTGACGCCACCCGGGGACCCGACCCGATACGGGGTCCTGGGGCCGGTATGGGGAATCGAACCTGGGACCTCGGGTGCCGGGGTCCCGACATCACCCTGTGACGCCACCCGGGGACCCTAGGAGACCCGGGGTTCAGGGGCCGGTATGGGGAATCGAACCTGGGACCTCGGGTGCCGGGGTCCCGACATCACCCTGTGACGCCACCTGGGGACCCGACCCAACCCGGGGTTTTTTGGCCGGTATGGGGAATCGAACCCGGGACCTCGGGTGCCGGGGTCCCGACATCACCCTGTGACACCTCCCGAAGACCCGACCCGACCCGGGGTCCAGGGGCTGGTATGGGGAATCGAACCTGGGACCTCGGGTGCCGGGGTCACGACATCACCCTGTGACGCCACCCGGGGACCTGACCCGACCCTGGGTCCAGCGGCCAGTATGGGGAATCGAACCTGGGACATCGGGTGCCGGGGGTACCGACATCACCCTGTGACGCCACCCAGGGACCCGACCCGACCAGGGTTCCAGGGGCCGGTATGGGGAATTGAACCTGGAACCTCGGGTTCCGGGGTCCCGACATCACCCTGTGACGCCACCCGGGGACCCGACCCGACCGGGGTTTTTTGGCCGGTATGGGGAATCGAACCGGGGACCTCGGGTGCCTGGGTCCCGACATCATCCTGTGACGCCACCCGGGGACCCGACCTGACCCAGGGTCCAGGGGACGGTATGGGGAATCGAAGCAGGGACCTCGGGTGCCGGGGTCCCGACATCACCCTGTGACGCCACCAGGGGATCCGACTCGACCCAAGGTCCAGGCGTCGGTATGGGGAATCGAACCTGGGACGTCGGGTGCCGGGGTCCCGACATCACCCTGTGATGCCACCCGGGGACCCATCCCGACCCGGGGTCCAGGGGCTGGAATGGAAAATCGAACCTGGGACCTCAGGTGCCGGGGTCCCGACATCACCCTGTGACACCACCCGGGGACCCGACCCGACCCGGGGTTTTTTGGCCGGTATGGGGAATCGAACCTGGAGCCTCGGGTGACGGGGTCCCGACATCACCCTGTGACGCCACCCGGGGACCCGACCTATCCCTTGGTTTTTTGGCCGGTATGGGGAATCGAACCTGGGACCTCAGGTGCAGGGGTCCCGACATCACCCTGTGACGCCACCCGGGGACCCGACCCGACCCGGGTTTTTTTGGCCAGTATGGGGAATTGAACCTGGAGCCTCGGGTGCCGGGGTCCCGACATCACCCTGTGACGGCACCCAGGGACCTGACCTAACCCTTGGTTTTTTGGCCGGTATGGGGAATCGAACCTGGGACCTCGGGTGCCGGGGTTCCGACATCACCCTGTGATGCCACACGGGGACCCGAGCCGACCCGGGGTCCAGGGGCCGGTATGGGGAATCGAACCTGGGACCTCGGGTGCCGGGGTCCCGACATCACCCTGTGACGCCACCCGGGGACCCGACCCGTCCCGTGGTCCAGAGGCCGGTATGGGGAATCGAACCTGGGACCTTGGGTGCCGGGGTCCCGACATCACCCTGTGACGCCACCCAGGGACCCGACCCGACCCGGGGTCCTGGGGACGATATGGGGAATTGAACCTGGGACCTCGGGTGCCAGGGTCCCGACATCACCCATTGACGCCACCCGGGGACCCGACCTGACGCGGGGTTTATTGGCCGGTATGGGGAATCAAACCTAGGACTTCGGGTGCCGGGGTCCCGACATCACCCTGTGACACACCCCCCGGGGACGCGAGCCGAACCGGGGTTTTTTGGCCGGTATGGGGAATCGAACCTGGGACGTCGGGTGCCGGGGTCCCGACATCACCCTGTGACGCCACCCGGGGACCTTACCCAACCTGGGGTTTTTTGGCCGGTATGGGGAATTGAACCTGGGACCTCGGGTGCCGGGGTCCCGACATCACCCTGTGACGCCACCCGGGGACCCGACACGACCCGGGGTTTTTTGGCCGGTATAGGGAATCGAACCTGGGACGTCGGGTGCCGGGGTCCCGACATCACCCTCTGACGCCACCCGGGGACCCGACCCGACCCGGGGTTTTTTGACCGGTATGGGGAATCGAACCTGGGACCTCGGGTGCCGGGGTCCCGACATCACCCTGTGACACCACCCGGGGAACCGAGCCGAACCGGGGTTTTTTGGCCGCTATGGGGAATCGAACCTGGGACCTCGGGTGCCGGGGTCCCGACATCACCCTGTGACACCACCCGGGGTCCCGACCCAACCCGGGGTTTTTTGACCGGTATGGGGAATCGAACTAGGAACCTCGGCTGCTGGGGTCCCGACATCACCCTGTGACGCCACACGGGGACAAGAGCCGACCCGGGGTCCAGGGGCTGGTATGGGGAATCGAACCTGGGACCTCGGGTGCCGGGGTCCCGACATCACCCTGTGACTCCACCAGGGGACCAGACCAGACCCAAGGTCCAGGTGTCGGTATGGGGAATCGAACCTGGGACCTCGGGTGCCGGGGTCCCGACATCACCCTGTGACGCCACCCGGGGACCCGACCCGACCCGGGGTTTTTTGACTGGTATGGGGAATCGAACCTGGGACGTCGGGTGCCGGGGTCCCGACATCACCCGGTGACGCCACCCAGGGACCCGACCTGACCCAGGGTCCAGGGGACGGTATGGGGAATCGAAGCAGGGACCTCGGGTGCCGGGGTCCCGACATCACCCTGTGACGCCACCAGGGGATCCGACCCGACCCAAGGTCCAGGCGTCGGTATGGGGAATCGAACCTGGGACGTCGGGTGCCGGGGTCCCGACATCACCCTGTGACCCCACCCGGGGACCCATCCCGACCCGGGGTCCAGGGGCTGGAATGGAAAATCGAACCTGGGACCTCAGGTGCCGGGGTCCCGACATCACCCTGTGACACCACCCGGGGACCCGACCCGACCCGGGGTTTTTTGGCCGGTATGGGGAATCGAACCTGGGACCTGGGGTGCCGGGGTCCCGACATCACCCTGTGACGCCACCAGGGGACAAGAGCCGACCCGGGGTCCAGGGGCTGTTATGGGGAATCGAACCTGGGACCTCGGGTGCCGGGGTCCCGACATCACCCTGTGACGCCACCCGGGGACCCGACCCGACCCGGGGTTTTTTGGTCGGTATGGGGAATCGAACCTGGGACCTGGGGTGCCGGGGTCCCGACATCACCCTGTGATACCTCCCGAAGACCCGACCCGACCCGGGGTCCAGGGGCTGGTATGGGGAATCGAACCTGGGACCTCGGGTGCCGGGGTCCCGACATCACCCTGTGACGCCACCCGGGGACCTGAGCCGACCAGGGGTTTTTTGGCCGGTATGGGGAATCGAACCTGGGACCTCGGGTGCCGGGTTCCCGACATCACCCTGTGACGCCACCCGGGGACCCGACCCGACCTGGCGTTTCTTGACTTGTATGGCGAATCGAACCTGAGACCTCGGGTGCCGGGGTCCCGACATCACCCTGTGACGCCACCCGGGGACCTGACCCAATCCGGGGTCCTGGGGTCGGTATGGGGAATCGAACCTGGAACCTCGGCTGCTGGGGTCCCGACATCACCCTGTGACGCCACCCGGGGACAAGAGCCTACCCGGGGTCCTAGGGCTGGTATGGGGAATCGAACCTGGGACCTCGGGTGCCGGGGTCCCGACATCACCCTGTGACGCCACCCGGGGACCTGACCCAATCCGGGGTCCTGGGGTCGGTATGGGGAATCGAACCTGGAACCTCGGCTGCTGGGGTCCCGACATCACCCTGTGACGCCACCCGGGGACAAGAGCCTACCCGGGGTCCTAGGGCTGGTATGGGGAATCGAACCTGGGACCTCGGGTGCCGGGGTCCCGACATCACCCTGTGACGCCACCCGGGGACCCGAGCCGACCCGGGGTTTTTAGGCCGGTATGGGGAATCGAACCTGGGACGTCGGGTGCCGGGGTCCCGACATCACCCTGTGACGCCACCCGGGGACCCGACCCGACCCGGGGTTTTTAGGCCGGTATAAGGAATCGAACCTGGGACGTCGGGTGCCGGGGTCCCGACATCACCCTCTGACGCTACCCGGGGACCCGACCCGACCCGGGGTTTTTTGACCGGTATGGGGAATCGAACCTGGGACCTCGGGTGCCAGGGTCCCGACATCACCCGGTGACGCCACCCAGGGACCCGACCTGACCCAGGGTCCAGGGGCCGGTATGGGGAATCGAACCTGGGACCTCGGGTGCCGGGGTCCCGACATCACCCTGTGACGCCACCAGGGGATCCGACCCGACCCAAGGTCCAGGCGTCGGTATGGGGAATCGAACCTGGGACGTCGGGTGCCGGGGTCTCGACATCACCCTGTGATGCCACCCGGGGACCCATCCCGACCCGGGGTCCAGGGGCTGGAATGGAAAATCGAACCAGGGACCTCAGGTGCCGGGGTCCCGACATCACCCTGTGACACCACCCGGGGACCCGACACGACCCGGGGTTTTTTGGCCGGTATGGGGAATCGAACCTGGGACATGGGGTGCCGGGGTACCGACATCACCCTGTGACGCCACCCGGGGACCAGACCCGACCCGGGGTCCAGGGGCCGGTATGGGGAATCGAACCTGGGACCTCGGGTGCCGGGGTCCCAACATCACCCTGTGACGCCACCCGGGTACCCGACCCGACCCGGTGTTTTTTGGCCGGTATGGGGAATCGAACCTGGGACCTGGGGTGCCGGGGTCCCGTCATCACCCTGTGACACCTCCCGAAGACCCGACCCGACCCGGAGTCCAGGGGCTGGTATGGGGAATCGAACCTGGGACCTCGGGTGCCGGGGTCCCGACATCACCCTGTGACGCCACCCGGGCACCCTAGCCGACCCGGGGTCCAGGGGCCGTTATGGGGAATCGAACCTGGGACTTCGGGTGCCGGGGTCCCGACATCACCCTGTGACGCCACCCGGGGACAAGAGCCGACCCGGGGTCCAGGGGCTGGTATGGGGAATCGAACCTGGGACCTCGGGTGCCGGGGTCCCGACATCACCCTGTGACGCCACCCCGGGATCCGAGCCGACCCGGGGTTTTTTGACCGGTATGGGGAATCGAACCTGGGACCTCGGGTGCCGGGGTCCCGACATCACCCTGTGACACCACCCGGGGACCCGACCCGACCCGGGGTCCAGGGGCTGGTATGGGGAATCGAACCTGGGACCTCGGGTGCCGGGGTCCCGACATCACCCTGTGACGCCACCCGGGGACCTGACCCGACCCTGGGTCCAGGGTTCGGTATGCGGAATCGAACCTGGGAGCTCGGGTGCCGGGGTCCCGACATCACCCTGTGACGCCACCCGGGGACCCGACCCGACCCGGGGTCCTGGGGCCGGTATGGGGAATCGAACCTGGGACCTCACTTCCCAGAGTCCCGACATCACCCGGTGACACCATCCGGGGACCCGAGCTGACCTCGGGTACAGGGGCCGGTATGGGGAATCTAACCTGGGACGTCGGGTGCTGGGGTCCCGACATCACCCTGTGAGGCCACCCGGGGACCCGAGCCGACCCGGGGTCCAGGGGCCGGTATGGGGAATCGAACCTGGGACCTCGGGTGCCGGGGTCCCGACATCACCCTGTGACCCCACCCGGGGACCCGAGCCGACCTGGGGACCAGGGGCCGGTATGGGGAATCGAACCTGGGACGTCGGGTGCCGGGGTCCCGACATCACCCGGTGACGCCACCCGGGGACCCGAGCCGTCCCGGGGTCCAGGGGCCGGTATGGGGAATCGAACCTGGGACCTCGGGTGCCGGGGTCCCGACATCACCCTGTGACGCCACCCGGGGACCCGACCTGACGCGAGGTTTATTGGCCGGTATGGGGAATCGAACCTAGGACTTTCGGGTGCCGGGGTCCCGACATCACCCTGTGACCCCACCCGGGGACCCGATACGACCTGGGGTTTTTAGGCCGGTATAGGGAATCGAACCTGGGACGTCGGGTGCCCGGGTCCCGACATCACCCTGTGACGCCACCTGGGGACTCGACCCAACCCGGAGTTTTTTGGCCGGTATGGGGAATCGAACATGGGATCTCGGGTGCCGGGGTCCCGACATCACCCTGTGACGCCACCCGGGGGCCCGACCCGACCCGGGGTCCTGGGCCGGTATGGGGAATCGAACCTGGGACCTCGGGTGCCGGGGTCCCGACATCACCCTGTGACGCCACCCGGGGTCCCGACCCAATCCGGGGTCCTGGGGCCGGTAGGGGGAATCGAACCTGGGAGCTCGGGTGCCGGGGTCCCGACATCACCCTGTGACGCCACCCGGGGACCAGACCCGACACAAGGTCCAGGGGCTGGTATTTGGAATCGAACCTGGGACATCGAGTGCCGGGGTCCCGACATCACCCTGTGACGCCACCCGGGGACCCGACCCGACCGGGGTTTTTTGGCCGGTATGGGGAATCGAACCTGGGATCTCGGGTGCCGGGGTCCCGACATCACCCTGTGACGCCACCAGGGGGCCCGAGCCGTCCCGTGGTCCAGGGTTCGGTATGGGGAATCGAACCTGGGACCTCAGGTGCCGGGGTCCTGACATCATCCTGTGACACCACCCGGGGAACCGACCTGACCCGGGGTTTTTTGACTAGTATGGGGAATCGAACCTGGGACGTCGGGTGCCGGGGTCCCGACATCACCCTGTGACACCACCCGGGGACCCGAACCGACCCGGGGTCCAGGGGCTGGAATGGAAAATCGAACCTGGAACCTCAGGTGCCGGGGTCCCGACATCACCCTGTGACGCCACCCGGGGATCCGACCCGACCCAAGGTCCAGGCGTCGGTATGGGGAATCGAACCTGGGACCTCGGGTGCCGGGGTCCCGACATCACCCTGTGACGCCACCCAGGGACCCGACCCGACCCAGGGTTTTTTGGCCAGTATGGGGTATCGAACCTGGGACCTCGGGTGCCGGGGTGCAGACATCACCCTGTGACGCTACCCGGGGACCCGAGCCGACCCAGGGTCCAGTGGCCGGTATGGGGAATCGAACCTGGGACCTCGGGTGCCGGGGTCCCGACATCACCCTGTGACGCCACCCGGGGACCCGACCCGACCCAAGGTCAAGGCGTCGGTAATGGGAATCGAACCTGGGACCTCGGGTGCCGGGGTCCCGACATCACCCTGTGACACCACCCGGGGACCCGAGCCGAACCGGGGTTTTTTGGCCGGTATGGGGAATCAAACCTAGGACTTCGGGTGCCGGGGTCCCGACATCACCCTGTGACACACCCCCCGGGGACCCGAGCCGAACCGGGGTTTTTTGGCCGGTATGGGGAATCGAACCTGGGACCTCGCGTGCCGGGGTCCCGACATCACCCTGTGACGCCACCCGGGGACCCGACCTAACCCGGGGTTTTTTGGCCGGTATGGGGAATCGAACCTGGGACGTCGGGTGCCGGGGTCCCGACATCACCCTGTGACGCCACCCGGGGACCTTACCCAACCTGGGGTTTTTTGGCCGGTATGGGGAATTGAACCTGGGACCTCGGGTGCCGGGGTCCCGACATCACCCTGTGACGCCACCCGGGGACCCGACACGATCCGGGGTTTTTAGGCCGGTATAGGGAATCGAACCTGGGACGTCGGTGCCGGGGTCCCGACATCACCCGGTGACGCCACCCAGGGACCCGACCTGACCCAGGGTCCAGGGGACGGTATGGGGAATCGAAGCAGGGACCTCGGGTGCCGGGGTCCCGACATCACCCTGTGACGCCACCAGGGGATCCGACCCGACCCAAGGTCCAGGCGTCGGTATGGGGAATCGAACCTGGGACGTCGGGTGCCGGGGTCCCGACATCACCCTGTGACCCCACCCGGGGACCCATCCCGACCCGGGGTCCAGGGGCTGGAATGGGGAATCGAACCTGGGACCTCGGGTGCCGGGGTCCCGACATCACCCTGTGACGCCACCCGGGGACCCGACCCAACCCGGTGTTTTTTGGTCGGTATGGGGAATCGAACCTGGGACCTGGGGTGCCGGGGTCCCGACATCACCCTGTGATACCTCCCGAAGACCCGACCCGACCCGGGGTCCAGGGGCTGGTATGGGGAATCGAACCTGGGACCTCGGGTGCCGGGGTCCCGACATCACCCTGTGACGCCACCCGGGGACCTGAGACGACCAGGGGTTTTTTGGCCGGTATGGGGAATCGAACCTGGGACCTCGGGTGCCGGGTTCCCGACATCACCCTGTGACGCCACCCGGGGACCCGACCCGACCTGGCGTTTCTTGACTTGTATGGCGAATCGAACCTGAGACCTCGGGTGCCGGGGTCCCGACATCACCCTGTGACGCCACCCCGTGATCCGAGCCGAACCGGGGTTTTTTGGACGGTATGGGGAATCGAACCTGGGACCTCGGGTGCCGGGGTCCCGATATCACCCTGTGACGCCACCCGGGGACCTGACCCAATCCGTGGTCCTGGGGTCGGTATGGGGAATCGAACCTGGGACCTCGGCTGCTGGGGTCCCGACATCACCCTGTGACGCCACCCGGGGACAAGAGCCTACCCGGGGTCCTGGGGCTGGTATGGGGAATCGAACCTGGGACCTCGGGTGCCGGGGTCCCGACATCACCCTGTGACGCCACCCGGGGACCCGACCCGACCCGGGGTTTTTAGGCCGGTATGGGGAATCGAACCTGGGACGTCGGGTGCCGGGGTCCCGACATCACCCTGTGACGCCACCCGGGGACCCGACCCGACCCGGGGTTTTTAGGCCGGTATAAGGAATCGAACCTGGGACGTCGGGTGCCGGGGTCCCGACATCACCCTCTGACGCCACCCGGGGACCCGACCCGACCCGGGGTTTTTTGACCGGTATGGGGAATCGAACCTGGGACCTCGGGTGCCAGGGTCCCGACATCACCCGGTGACGCCACCCAGGGACCCGACCTGACCCAGGGTCCAGGGGCCGGTATGGGGAATCGAACCTGGGACCTCGGGTGCCGGGGTCCCGACATCACCCTGTGACGCCACCAGGGGATCCGACCCGACCCAAGGTCCAGGCGTCGGTATGGGGAATCGAACCTGGGACGTCGGGTGCCGGGGTCCCGACATCACCCTGTGATGCCACCCGGGGACCCATCCCGACCCGGGGTCCAGGGTTTGGAATGGAAAATCGAACCTGGGACCTCAGGTGCCGGGGTCCCGACATCACCCTGTGACACCACCCGGGGACCCGACACGACCCGGGGTTTTTTGGCCGGTATGGGGAATCGAACCTGGGACCTGGGGTGCCGGGGTCCCGACATCACCCTGTGATGCCACCCGGGGACAAGAGCCGACCCGGGGTCCAGGGGCTGTTATGGGGAATCGAACCTGGGACCTCGGGTGCCGGGGTCCCGACATCACCCTGTGACGCCACCCGGGGACCCGACCCGACCCGGGGTTTTTTGGCCGGTATGGGGAATCGAACCTGGGACCTGGGGTGCCGGGGTCCCGTCATCACCCTGTGACACCTCCCGAAGACCCGACCCGACCCGGGGTCCAGGGGATGGTATGGGGAATCGAACCTGGGACCTCGGGTGCCGGGGTCCCGACATCACCCTGTGACGCCACCCGGGCACCCTAGCCGACCCGGGGTCCAGGGGCCGTTATGGGGAATCGAACCTGGGACTTCGGGTGCCGGGGTCCCGACATCACCCTGTGACGCCACCCGGGGACAAGAGCCGACCCGGGGTCCAGGGGCTGGTATGGGGAATCGAACCTGGGACCTCGGGTGCCGGGGTCCCGACATCACCCTCTGACGCCACCCCGGGATCCGAGCCGACCCGGGGTTTTTTGACCGGTATGGGGAATCGAACCTGGGACCTCGGGTGCCGGGGTCCCGACATCACCCTGTGACGCCACCCGGGGACCCGAGCCGACCCGGGGTCCAGGGGCCGGTATGGGGAATCGAACCTGGGACCTCGGGTGCCGGGGTCCCGACATCACCCTGTGACGCCACCCGGGGACCCGACCTGACGCGAGGTTTATTGGCCGGTATGGGGAATCGAACCTAGGACTTTCGGGTGCCGGGGTCCCGACATCACCCTGTGACCCCACCCGGGGACCCGATACGACCTGGGGTTTTTAGGCCGGTATAGGGAATCGAACCTGGGACGTCGGGTGCCCGGGTCCCGACATCACCCTGTGACGCGACCCGGGGACCCGACCCGACCCGGGGTTTTTTGGCCGGTATGGGGAATCGAACCTGGGACCTCGCGTGCCGGGGTCCCGACATCACCCTGTGACGCCACCCGGGGACCCGAGCCGACCCGGGGTTTTTAGGCCGGTATGGGGAATCGAACCTGGGACCTCGGGTGCCGGGGTCCCGACATCACCCTGTGACGCCACCCGGGGACCCGACCCGACCCGGGGTCCTGGGCCGGTATGGGGAATCGAACCTGGGACCTCGGGTGCCGGGGTCCCGACATCACCCTGTGACGCCACCCGGGGTCCCGACCCAATCCGGGGTCCTGGGGCCGGTAGGGAGAATCGAACCTGGGACATCGAGTGCCGGGGTCCCGACATCACCCTGTGACGCCACCCGGGGACCCGACCCGACCCGGGGTCCAGGGGCTGGTATTTGGAATCGAACCTGGGACATCGAGTGCCGGGGTCCCGACATCACCCTGTGACGCCACCCGGGGACCCGACCCGACCGGGGTTTTTTGGCCGGTATGGGGAATCGAACCTGGGATCTCGGGTGCCGGGGTCCCGACATCACCCTGTGACGCCACCAGGGGGCCCGAGCCGTCCCGTGGTCCAGGGTTCGGTATGGGGAATCGAACCTGGGACCTCAGGTGCCGGGGTCCTGACATCATCCTGTGACACCACCCGGGGACCCGACCCGACCCGGGGTTTTTTGACTAGTATGGGGAATCGAACCTGGGACGTCGGGTGCCGGGGTCCCGACATCACCCTGTGACCCCACCCGGGGACCCGAACCGACCCGGGGTCCAGGGGCTGGAATGGAAAATCGAACCTGGAACCTCAGGTGCCGGGGTCCCGACATCACCCTGTGACGCCACCCGGGGATCCGACCCGACCCAAGGTCCAGGCGTCGGTATGGGGAATCGAACCTGGGACCTCGGGTGCCGGGGTCCCGACATCACCCTGTGACGCCACCCGGGGACCGGACCCGACCCGGGGTCCAGGGGTCGGCATGGGGAATCGAACCTGGGACCTCAGGTGACTGGGTCCCGACATCACCCTGTGACGCCACCAGGGGACCCACACGACCCGGGATTTTATGACTGGTATGGGGAATCGAACCTGGGACCTCGGGTGCCGGGGTCCCGACATCACCCTGTGACGCCACCCGGGGACCAGACCCGACACAAGGTCCAGGCGTCGGTATGGGGAATCGAACCAGGGACCTCGGGTGCCGGGGTCCTGACATCACCCTGTGACGCCACCCGGGGACCCGACCCGACCCGTGGTTTTTTGTCCGGTATGGGGAATCGAACCTGGGACCTCGGGTGTCGGGGTCCCGACATCACCCTGTGACGCCACCAGGGGACCCGAGCCGTCCCGAGGTCCAGGTGTCGGCATGGGGAATCGAACCTGGGACCTCGGGTGCCGGGGTCCCGACATCACCCTGTGACGCCATCCGGGGACCAGACCCGACCAGGGGTCCTGGGGCCGATATGGGGAATTGAACCTGGAACCTCGGGTGCCGGGGTCCCGACATCACCCTGTGACGCCACCCGGGGACCCGACCCGACCCGGGGTTTTTTCACTAGTATGGGGAATCGAACCTGGGACGTCGGGTGCCGGGGTCCCGACATCACCCTGTGACCCCACCCGGGGACCCGAACCGACCCGGGGTCCAGGGGCTGGAATGGAAAATCGAACCTGGAACCTCAGGTGCCGGGGTCCCGACATCACCCTGTGACGCCACCCGGGGATCCGACCCGACCCAAGGTCCAGGCGTCGGTATGGGGAATCGAACCTGGGACCTCGGGTGCCGGGGTCCCGACATCACCCTGTGACGCCACCCGGGGACCGGACCCGACCCGGGGTCCAGGGGTCGGCATGGGGAATCGAACCTGGGACCTCAGGTGACTGGGTCCCGACATCACCCTGTGACGCCACCAGGGGACCCACACGACCCGGGATTTTATGACTGGTATGGGGAATCGAACCTGGGACCTCGGGTGCCGGGGTCCCGACATCACCCTGTGACGCCACCCGGGGACCAGACCCGACACAAGGTCCAGGCGTCGGTATGGGGAATCGAACCAGGGACCTCGGGTGCCGGGGTCCTGACATCACCCTGTGACGCCACCTGGGGACCCGACCCGACCCGTGGTTTTTTGTCCGGTATGGGGAATCGAACCTGGGACCTCGGGTGCCGGGGTCCCGACATCACCCTGTGACGCCACCAGGGGACCCGAGCCGTCCCGAGGTCCAGGTGTCGGCATGGGGAATCGAACCTGGGACCTCGGGTGCCGGGGTCCCGACATCACCCTGTGACGCCATCCGGGGACCAGACCCGACCAGGGGTCCTGGGGCCGATATGGGGAATTGAACCTGGAACCTCGGGTGCCGGGGTCCCGACATCACCCTGTGACGCCACCCGGGGACCCGACACGACCCGGGGTTTTTAGGCCGGTATAGGGAATCGAACCTGGGACGTCGGGTGCCGGGGTCCCGACATCACCCTGTGACGCCACCCAGGGACCCGACCCGACCCAGGGTTTTTTGGCCAGTATGGGGTATCGAACCTGGGACCTCGGGTGCCGGGGTGCAGACATCACCCTGTGACGCTACCCGGGGACCCGAGCCGACCCAGGGTCCAGTGGCCGGTATGGGGAATCGAACCTGGGACCTCGGGTGCCGGGGTCCCGACATCACCCTGTGACGCCACCCGGGGACCCGACCCGACCCAAGGTCAAGGCGTCGGTAATGGGAATCGAACCTGGGACCTCGGGTGCCGGGGTCCCGACATCACCCTGTGACACCACCCGGGGACCCGAGCCGAACCGGGGTTTTTTGGCCGGTTTGGGGAATCGAACCTGGGACCTCGGGTGCCGGGGTCCCGACATCACCCTGTGACACCACCCGGGGACCCGAGCCGAACCGGGGTTTTTTGGCCGGTATGGGGAATCGAACCAGGAACCTCGGCTGCTGGGGTCCCGACATCACCCTGTGACGCCACACGGGGACAAGAGCCGACCCGGGGTCCAGGGGCTGGTATGGGGAATCGAACCTGGGACCTCGGGTGCCGGGGTCCCGACATCACCCTGTGACGCCACCCGGGGACCAGACCAGACCCAAGGTCCAGGTGTCGGTATGGGGAATCGAACCAGGGACGTCGGGTGCCGGGGTCCCGACATCACCATGTGACGCCACCCGGGGACCCGACCCGATACGGGGTCCTGGGGCCGGTATGGGGAATCAAACCTGGGACCTCGGGTGCCGGGGTCCCGACATCACCCTGTGACGCCACCTGGGGACCCGACCCAACCCGGGGTTTTTTGGCCGGTATGGGGAATCGAACCTGGGACCTCGGGTGCCGGGGTCCCGACATCACCCTGTGACACCTCCCGAAGACCCGACCCGACCCGGGGTCCAGGGGCTGGTATGGGGAATCGAACCTGGGACCTCGGGTGCCGGGGTCACGACATCATCCTGTGACGCCACCCGGGGACCCGACCTGACCCAGGGTCCAGGGGACGGTATGGGGAATCGAAGCAGGGACCTCGGGTGCCGGGGTCCCGACATCACCCTGTGACGCCACCAGGGGATCCGACCCGACCTAAGGTCCAGGCATCGGTATGGGGAATCGAACCTGGGACGTCGGGTGCCGGGGTCCCGACATCACCCTGTGATGCCACCCGGGGACCCATCCCGACCCGGGGTCCAGGGGCTGGAATGGAAAATCGAACCTGGGACCTCAGGTGCCGGGGTCCCGACATCACCCTGTGACACCACCCGGGGACCCGACCCGACCCGGGGTTTTTTGGCCGGTATGGGGAATCGAACCTGGGACCTCGGGTGCAGGGGTCCAGACATCACCCTGTGACGCCACCCGGGGACCCGACCCGACCCGGGGTCCTGGGGCCGGTATGTGGAATTGAACCTGGAGCCTCGGGTGCCGGGGTCCCGACATCACCCTGTGACGCCACCCGGGGACCCGACCTATCCCTTGGTTTTTTGGCCGGTATGGGGAATCGAACCTGGGACCTCAGGTGCAGGGGTCCCGACATCACCCTGTGACACCACCCGGGGACCCGACCCGACCCGGGGTTTTTTGGCCAGTATGGGGAATTGAACCTGGAGCCTCGGGTGCCAGGGTCCCGACATCACCCTGTGACGGCACCCAGGGACCTGACCTAACCCTTGGTTTTTTGGCCGGTATGGGGAATCGAACCTGGGATCTCATCTGCTGGGGTCCCAACATCACCCTGTTACGCCACCCGGGGACCAGAGCAGACCCTGGGTCCAGGGGCTGGTATGGGGAATCGAACCTGGGACCTCGGGTTCCGGGGTCCCGACATCACCCTGTGATGCCACACGGGGACACGAGCCGACCCGGGGTCCAGGGGCCGGTATGGGGAATCGAACCTGGGACCTCGGGTGCCGGGGTCCCGACATCACCCTGTGACGCCACCCGGGGACCCGACCCGTCCCGTGGTCCAGGGGCCGGTATGGGGAATCGAACCTGGGACCTTGGGTGCCGGGGTCCCGACATCACCCTGTGACGCCACCCAGGGACCCGACCCGACCCGGGGTCCTGGGGACGATATGGGGAATTGAACCTGGGACCTCGGGTGCCAGGGTCCCGACATCACCCATTGACGCCACCCGGGGACCCGACCTGACGCGGGGTTTATTGGCCGGTATGGGGAATCAAACCTAGGACTTCGGGTGCCGGGGTCCCGACATCACCCTGTGACACACCCTCCGGGGACCCGAGCCGAACCGGGGTTTTTTGGCCGGTATGGGGAATCGAACCTGGGACCTCGCGTGCCGGGGTCCCGACATCACCCTGTGACGCCACCCGGGGACCCGACCTAACCCGGGGTTTTTTGGCCGGTATGGGGAATCGAACCTGGGACCTCGCGTGCCGGGGTCCCGACATCACCCTGTGACGCCACCCGGGGTCCCGACCCAACCCGGGGTTTTTTGACCGGTATGGGGAATCGAACTAGGAACCTCGGCTGCTGGGGTCCCGACATCACCCTGTGACGCCACACGGGGACAAGAGCCGACCCGGGGTCCAGGGGCTGGTATGGGGAATCGAACCTGGGACCTCGGGTGCCGGGGTCCCGACATCACCCTGTGACTCCACCAGGGGACCAGACCAGACCCAAGGTCCAGGTGTCGGTATGGGGAATCGAACCTGGGACCTCGGGTGCCGGGGTCCCGACATCACCCTGTGACGCCACCCGGGGACCCGACCCGATTCGGGGTTTTTTGACTGGTATGGGGAATCGAACCTGGGACGTCGGGTGCTGTTGTCCCGACATCACCCGGTGACGCCACCCCGTGATCCGAGCCGACCTGGGGTTTTTTGACCGGTATGGGGAATCGAACCTGGGACCTCGCATGCCAGGGTCCCGACATCACCCTGTGACACCACCCGGGGACCCGAGCCGAACCGGGGTTTTTTGGCCGGTATGGGGAATCGAACCTGGGACCTCGGGTGCCGGGGTCTCAACATCACCCTGTGACGCCACCCGGGGTCCCGACCCAATCCGGGGTCCTGGGGTCGGTATGGGGAATCCAACCTGGGACCTCGGCTCCTGGGGTCCCGACATCACCCTGTGACGCCACCCGGGGACAAGAGCCTACCCGGGGTCCTGGGGCTGGTATGGGGAATCGAACCTGGGACCTCGGGTGCCGGGGTCCCGACATCACCCTGTGACGCCACCCGGGGACCCGAGCCGACCCGGGGTTTTTAGGCCGGTATGGGTAATCGAACCTGGGACGTCGGGTGCCGGGGTCCCGACATCACCCATTGACGCCACCCGGGGACCCGACCCGACCCGGGGTTTTTAGGCCGGTATAAGGAATCGAACCTGGGACGTCGGGTGCCGGGGTCCCGACATCACCCTCTGACGCCACCCGGGGACCCGACCCGACCCGGGGTTTTTTGACCGGTATGGGGAATCGAACCTGGGACCTCGGGTGCCAGGGTCCCGACATCACCCGGTGACGCCACCCAGGGACCCGACCTGACCCAGGGTCCAGGGGCCGGTATGGGGAATCGAACCTGGGACCTCGGGTGCCGGGGTCCCGACATCACCCTGTGACGCCACCAGGGGATCCGACCCGACCCAAGGTCCAGGCGTCGGTATGGGGAATCGAACCTGGGACGTCGGGTGCCGGGGTCCCGACATCACCCTGTGATGCCACCCGGGGACCCATCCCGACCCGTGGTCCAGGGGCTGGAATGGAAAATCGAACCTGGGACCTCAGGTGCCGGGGTCCCGACATCACCCTGTGACACCACCCGGGGACCCGACCTGACCCGGGGTTTTTTGGCCGGTATGGGGAATCGAACCTGGGACCTGGGGTGCCGGGGTCCCGACATCACCCTGTGATGCCACCCGGGGACAAGAGCCGACCCGGGGTCCAGGGGCTGTTATGGGGAATCGAACCTGGGACCTCGGGTGCCGGGGTCCCGACATCACCCTGTGACGCCACCCGGGGACCCGACCCGACCCGGTGTTTTTTGGCCGGTATGGGGAATCGAACCTGGGACCTCGGGTGCCGGGGTCCCGACATCACCCTGTGACACCTCCCGAAGACCCGACCCGACCCGGGGTCCAGGGGCTGGTATGGGGAATCGAACCTGGGACCTCGGGTGCCGGGGTCCCGACATCACCCTGTGACGCCACCCGGGGACCTGAGCCGACCAGGGGTTTTTTGGCCGGTATGGGGAATCGAACCTGGGACCTCGGGTGCCGGGGTCCCGACATCACCCTGTGACCCCACCCGGGGACAAGAGCCGACCCGGGGTCCAGGGGCTGGTATGGGGAATCGAACCTGGGACCTCGGGTGCCGGGGTCCCGACATCACCCTGTGACGCCACCCCGGGATCCGAGCCGACCCGGGGTTTTTTGACCGGTATGGGGAATCGAACCTGGGACCTCGGGTGCCAGGGTCCCGACATCACCCGGTGACGCCACCCAGGGACCCGACCTGACCCAGGGTCCAGGGGCCGGTATGGGGAATCGAACCTGGGACCTCGGGTGCCGGGGTCCCGACATCACCCTGTGACGCCACCAGGGGATCCGACCCGACCCAAGGTCCAGGCGTCGGTATGGGGAATCGAACCTGGGACGTCGGGTGCCGGGGTCCCGACATCACCCTGTGATGCCACCCGGGGACCCATCCCGACCCGTGGTCCAGGGGCTGGAATGGAAAATCGAACCAGGGACCTCAGGTGCCGGGGTCCCGACATCACCCTGTGACACCACCCGGGGACCCGACCTGACCCGGGGTTTTTTGGCCGGTATGGGGAATCGAACCTGGGTCCTGGGGTGCCGGGGTCCCGACATCACCCTGTGATGCCACCCGGGGACAAGAGCCGACCCGGGGTCCAGGGGCTGTTATGGGGAATCGAACCTGGGACCTCGGGTGCCGGGGTCCCGACATCACCCTGTGACGCCACCCGGGGACCCGACCCGACCCGGTGTTTTTTGGCCGGTATGGGGAATCGAACCTGGGACCTGGGGTGCCGGGGTCCCGACATCACCCTGTGACACCTCCCGAAGACCCGACCCGATCCGGGGTCCAGGGGCTGGTATGGGGAATCGAACCTGGGACCTCGGGTGCCGGGGTCCCGACATCACCCTGTGACGCCACCCGGGGACCTGAGCCGACCAGGGGTTTTTTGGCCGGTATGGGGAATCGAACCTGGGACCTCGGGTGCCGGGGTCCCGACATCACCCTGTGACCCCACCCGGGGACAAGAGCCGACCCGGGGTCCAGGGGCTGGTATGGGGAATCGAACCTGGGACCTCGGGTGCCGGGGTCCCGACATCACCCTGTGACGCCACCCCGGGATCCGAGCCGACCCGGGGTTTTTTGACTGGTATGGGGAATCGAACCTGGGACCTCGCATGCCAGGGTCCCGACATCACCCTGTGACACCACCCGGGGACCCGAGTCGAACCAGGGTTTTTTGGCCGGTATGGGGAATCGAACCTGGGACCTCGGGTGCCGGGGTCCCGACATCACCCTGTGACGCCACCCGGGGACAAGAGCCGACCCGGGGTCCAGGGGCTGTTATGGGGAATCGAACCTGGGACCTCGGGTGCCGGGGTCCCGACATCACCCTGTGACGCCACCCGGGGACAAGAGCCGACCCGGGGTCCCGGGGCTGGTATGGGGAATCGAACCTGGGACCTCGGGTGCCGGGGTCCCGACATCACCCTGTGACGCCACCGTGGGGCCCGACACGACCCGGGGTCCAGGGGCCGGTATGGGGAATCGAACCAGGAACCTCGGGTGCTGGGGTCCCGACATCACCCTGTGACTCACCCGGGGACCCGACCCGTCCCGGGGTACAGGGGCCGGTATGGGGAATCGAACCTGGGACCTTGGGTGCCGGGGTCCCGATATCACCCTGTGACGCCACCCGGGGACCCGACCCGACCCGGGGTCCTGGGGACGATATGGGGAATTGAACCTGGGACCTCGGGTGCCAGGGTCCGGACATCACCCATTGACGCCACCCGGGGACCCGACCCGACCCGGGGTCCAGGGGCCGGTATGGGGAATCAAACTTAGGACTTCGGGTGCCGGGGTCCCGACATCACCCTGTGACACCACCCGGGGACCCGAGCCGAACCGGGGTTTTTTGGCCGGTATGGGGAATCGAACCTGGGACCTCGGGTGCAGGGGTCCAGACATCACCCTGTGACGCCACCCGGGGACCCGACCCGACCCGGGGTCCTGGGGCCGGTATGTGGAATTGAACCTGGAGCCTCGGGTGCCGGGGTCCCGACATCACCCTGTGACGCCACCCGGGGACCCGACCTATCCCTTGGTTTTTTGGCCGGTATGGGGAATCGAACCTGGGACCTCAGGTGCAGGGGTCCCGACATCACCCTGTGACACCACCCGGGGACCCGACCCGACCCGGGGTTTTTTGGCCAGTATGGGGAATTGAACCTGGAGCCTCGGGTGCCAGGGTCCCGACATCACCCTGTGACGGCACCCAGGGACCTGACCTAACCCTTGGTTTTTTGGCCGGTATGGGGAATCGAACCTGGGATCTCATCTGCTGGGGTCCCAACATCACCCTGTTACGCCACCCGGGGACCAGAGCAGACCCTGGGTCCAGGGGCTGGTATGGGGAATCGAACCTGGGACCTCGGGTTCCGGGGTCCCGACATCACCCTGTGATGCCACACGGGGACACGAGCCGACCCGGGGTCCAGGGGCCGGTATGGGGAATCGAACCTGGGACCTCGGGTGCCGGGGTCCCGACATCACCCTGTGACGCCACCCGGGGACCCGACCCGTCCCGTGGTCCAGGGGCCGGTATGGGGAATCGAACCTGGGACCTTGGGTGCCGGGGTCCCGACATCACCCTGTGACGCCACCCAGGGACCCGACCCGACCCGGGGTCCTGGGGACGATATGGGGAATTGAACCTGGGACCTCGGGTGCCAGGGTCCCGACATCACCCATTGACGCCACCCGGGGACCCGACCTGACGCGGGGTTTATTGGCCGGTATGGGGAATCAAACCTAGGACTTCGGGTGCCGGGGTCCCGACATCACCCTGTGACACACCCTCCGGGGACCCGAGCCGAACCGGGGTTTTTTGGCCGGTATGGGGAATCGAACCTGGGACCTCGCGTGCCGGGGTCCCGACATCACCCTGTGACGCCACCCGGGGACCCGACCTAACCCGGGGTTTTTTGGCCGGTATGGGGAATCGAACCTGGGACCTCGCGTGCCGGGGTCCCGACATCACCCTGTGACGCCACCCGGGGTCCCGACCCAACCCGGGGTTTTTTGACCGGTATGGGGAATCGAACTAGGAACCTCGGCTGCTGGGGTCCCGACATCACCCTGTGACGCCACACGGGGACAAGAGCCGACCCGGGGTCCAGGGGCTGGTATGGGGAATCGAACCTGGGACCTCGGGTGCCGGGGTCCCGACATCACCCTGTGACTCCACCAGGGGACCAGACCAGACCCAAGGTCCAGGTGTCGGTATGGGGAATCGAACCTGGGACCTCGGGTGCCGGGGTCCCGACATCACCCTGTGACGCCACCCGGGGACCCGACCCGATTCGGGGTTTTTTGACTGGTATGGGGAATCGAACCTGGGACGTCGGGTGCTGTTGTCCCGACATCACCCGGTGACGCCACCCCGTGATCCGAGCCGACCTGGGGTTTTTTGACCGGTATGGGGAATCGAACCTGGGACCTCGCATGCCAGGGTCCCGACATCACCCTGTGACACCACCCGGGGACCCGAGCCGAACCGGGGTTTTTTGGCCGGTATGGGGAATCGAACCTGGGACCTCGGGTGCCGGGGTCTCAACATCACCCTGTGACGCCACCCGGGGTCCCGACCCAATCCGGGGTCCTGGGGTCGGTATGGGGAATCCAACCTGGGACCTCGGCTGCTGGGGTCCCGACATCACCCTGTGACGCCACCCGGGGACAAGAGCCTACCCGGGGTCCTGGGGCTGGTATGGGGAATCGAACCTGGGACCTCGGGTGCCGGGGTCCCGACATCACCCTGTGACGCCACCCGGGGACCCGAGCCGACCCGGGGTTTTTAGGCCGGTATGGGTAATCGAACCTGGGACGTCGGGTGCCGGGGTCCCGACATCACCCATTGACGCCACCCGGGGACCCGACCCGACCCGGGGTTTTTAGGCCGGTATAAGGAATCGAACCTGGGACGTCGGGTGCCGGGGTCCCGACATCACCCTCTGACGCCACCCGGGGACCCGACCCGACCCGGGGTTTTTTGACCGGTATGGGGAATCGAACCTGGGACCTCGGGTGCCAGGGTCCCGACATCACCCGGTGACGCCACCCAGGGACCCGACCTGACCCAGGGTCCAGGGGCCGGTATGGGGAATCGAACCTGGGACCTCGGGTGCCGGGGTCCCGACATCACCCTGTGACGCCACCAGGGGATCCGACCCGACCCAAGGTCCAGGCGTCGGTATGGGGAATCGAACCTGGGACGTCGGGTGCCGGGGTCCCGACATCACCCTGTGATGCCACCCGGGGACCCATCCCGACCCGTGGTCCAGGGGCTGGAATGGAAAATCGAACCTGGGACCTCAGGTGCCGGGGTCCCGACATCACCCTGTGACACCACCCGGGGACCCGACCTGACCCGGGGTTTTTTGGCCGGTATGGGGAATCGAACCTGGGACCTGGGGTGCCGGGGTCCCGACATCACCCTGTGACGCCACCCGGGGACCCGACCCGACCCGGTGTTTTTTGGCCGGTATGGGGAATCGAACCTGGGACCTCGGGTGCCGGGGTCCCGACATCACCCTGTGACACCTCCCGAAGACCCGACCCGACCCGGGGTCCAGGGGCTGGTATGGGGAATCGAACCTGGGACCTCGGGTGCCGGGGTCCCGACATCACCCTGTGACGCCACCCGGGGACCTGAGCCGACCAGGGGTTTTTTGGCCGGTATGGGGAATCGAACCTGGGACCTCGGGTGCCGGGGGTCCCGACATCACCCTGTGACCCCACCCGGGGACAAGAGCCGACCCGGGGTCCAGGGGCTGGTATGGGGAATCGAACCTGGGACCTCGGGTGCCGGGGTCCCGACATCACCCTGTGACGCCACCCCGGGATCCGAGCCGACCCGGGGTTTTTTGACCGGTATGGGGAATCGAACCTGGGACCTCGCATGCCAGGGTCCCGACATCACCCGGTGACGCCACCCAGGGACCCGACCTGACCCAGGGTCCAGGGGCCGGTATGGGGAATCGAACCTGGGACCTCGGGTGCCGGGGTCCCGACATCACCCTGTGATGCCACCCGGGGACCCATCCCGACCCGTGGTCCAGGGGCTGGAATGGAAAATCGAACCTGGGACCTCAGGTGCCGGGGTCCCGACATCACCCTGTGACACCACCCGGGGGCCCGACCTGACCCGGGGTTTTTTGGCCGGTATGGGGAATCGAACCTGGGTCCTGGGGTGCCGGGGTCCCGACATCACCCTGTGATGCCACCCGGGGACAAGAGCCGACCCGGGGTCCAGGGGCTGTTATGGGGAATCGAACCTGGGACCTGGGGTGCCGGGGTCCCGACATCACCCTGTGACACCTCCCGAAGACCCGACCCGATCCGGGGTCCAGGGGCTGGTATGGGGAATCGAACCTGGGACCTCGGGTGCCGGGGTCCCGACATCACCCTGTGACGCCACCCAGGGACCTGAGCCGACCAGGGGTTTTTTGGCCGGTATGGGGAATCGAACCTGGGACCTCGGGTGCCGGGGTCCCGACATCACCCTGTGACCCCACCCGGGGACAAGAGCCGACCCGGGGTCCAGGGGCTGGTATGGGGAATCGAACCTGGGACCTCGGGTGCCGGGGTCCCGACATCACCCTGTGACGCCACCCCGGGATCCGAGCCGACCCGGGGTTTTTTGACTGGTATGGGGAATCGAACCTGGGACCTCGCATGCCAGGGTCCCGACATCACCCTGTGACACCACCCGGGGACCCGAGTCGAACCAGGGTTTTTTGGCCGGTATGGGGAATCGAACCTGGGACCTCGGGTGCCGGGGTCCCGACATCACCCTGTGACGCCACCCGGGGACAAGAGCCGACCCGGGGTCCAGGGGCTGTTATGGGGAATCGAACCTGGGACCTCGGGTGCCGGGGTCCCGACATCACCCTGTGACGCCACCCGGGGACAAGAGCCGACCCGGGGTCCCGGGGCTGGTATGGGGAATCGAACCTGGGACCTCGGGTGCCGGGGTCCCGACATCACCCTGTGACGCCACCGTGGGGCCCGACACGACCCGGGGTCCAGGGGCCGGTATGGGGAATCGAACCAGGAACCTCGGGTGCTGGGGTCCCGACATCACCCTGTGACTCACCCGGGGACCCGACCCGTCCCGGGGTACAGGGGCCGGTATGGGGAATCGAACCTGGGACCTTGGGTGCCGGGGTCCCGATATCACCCTGTGACGCCACCCGGGGACCCGACCCGACCCGGGGTCCTGGGGACGATATGGGGAATTGAACCTGGGACCTCGGGTGCCAGGGTCCGGACATCACCCATTGACGCCACCCGGGGACCCGACCTGACGCGGGGTTTATTGGCCGGTATGGGGAATCAAACTTAGGACTTCGGGTGCCGGGGTCCCGACATCACCCTGTGACACCACCCGGGGACCCGAGCCGAACCGGGGTTTTTTGGCCGGTATGGGGAATCGAACCTGGGACCTCGCGTGCCGGGGTCCCGACATCACCCTGTGACGCCACCTGGGGACCCGACCTAACCCGGGGTTTTTTGGCCGGTATGGGGAATCGAACCTGGGACCTCAGGTGCAGGGGTCCCGACATCACCCTGTGACGCCACCCGGGGACCAGACCCAAACTGGGGTTTTTTAGCCGGTATGGGGAATTGAACCTGGGACCTCGGGTGCCGGGGTCCCGACATCACCCTGTGACGCCACCCGGGGACCCGACACGACCCGGGGTTTTTAGGCCGGTATAGGGAATCGAACCTGGGACGTCGGGTGCCGGGGTCACGACATCACCCTCTGACGCCACCCGGGGACCCGACCCGACCCGGGGTTTTTTGACCGGTATGGGGAATCGAACCTGGGACCTCGCGTGCCAGGGTCCCGACATCACCCTGTGACACCACCCGGGGACCCGAGCCGAACCGGGGTTTTTTGGCCGCTATGGGGAATCGAACCTGGGACCTCGGGTGCCGGGGTCCCGACATCACCCTGTGACACCACCCGGGGTCCCGACCCAACCCGGGGTTTTTTGACCGGTATGGGGAATCGAACTAGGAACCTCGGCTGCTGGGGTCCCGACATTACCCTGTGACGCCACACGGGGACAAGAGCCGACCCGGGGTCCAGGGGCTGGTATGGGGAATCGAACCTGGGACGTCGGGTGCCGGGGTCCCGACATCACCCTGTGACTCCACCCGGGGACCAGACCCGACCCGAGGTCCAGGTGTCGGTATGGGGAATCGAACCAGGGACCTCGGGTGCCGGGGTCCCGACATCACCCTGTGACGCCACCCGGGGACCCGACCCGACCCGGGGTTTTTTGGCCGGTATGGGGAATCGAACCTGGGACCTCGGGTGCCGGGGTCCCGACATCACCCTGTGACGCCACCCGGGCACCCGAGCCGACCCGGGGTCCAGGGGCCGGTATGGGGAATCGAACCTGGGACCTCGGGTGCCGGGGTCCCGACATCACCCTGTGTCGCCACCCGGGGAACCAGACCCGTCCTTGGGTTTTATGACTGGTATGGGGAATCGAACATGGGACCTCGGGTGCCGGGGTCCCGACATCACCCTGTGACGCCACCAGGGGACCTGACCCGACCCGGCGTCCAGGGGCCGGTATGGAGAATCGAACCTGGGACGTCGGGTGCCGGGGTCCCGACATCACCCTGTGACGCCACCCGGGGATCCGACCCGACCCAAGGTGCAGGGGCCGGTATGGGGAATCGAACCTGGGACGTCGGGTGCCGGGGTCCCGACATCACCCTGTGACACCTCCTGAAGACCCGACCCGACCGGGGTCCAGGGGCCGGTATGGGGAATCGAACCTGTGACCTCGGGTGCCGGGGTCCCAACATCATCCTGTGACGCCACCCGGGGATCCGAGCCGAACCGGGGTCCAGGGGCTGGTATGGGGGATCGAACCTGGGACCTCGGGTGCCTGGGTCCCTACATCACCCTGTGACGCCACCCGGGGACGAGACCCGACCCGGGGTCCAGGGGCCGGTATGGGGAATCGAACCTGGGACATCGGGTGCCGGGGTCCCGACATCACCCTGTGATGCCACCCGGGGACCCGACCCGACCCAGGGTTTTTTGACTGGTATGGGGAATGGAACCTGGAACTTCGGGTACCGGGGTCCCGACATCACCCTGTGACGCCACCCGGGGACCCGACCCGACCCGGGGTTCTTTGTCCGGTATGGGGAATCGAACCTGGGACCTCGGGTGCTGGGGTCCCGACATCACCCTGTGACGCCACCCGGGGGCCTGACCCGACCCGTGGTCCAGGGGCCGGTATGGGGAATCGAACCTGGGACCTCGGGTGCTGGGGTCCCGACATCACCATGTGACGCCACCCGGGGACCCGACCCAACCCGGGGTCCAGGGGCCGGTATGAGGAAGCGAACCTGGGACCTCGGGTGCCGGGTTCCCGACATCACCATGTGACGCCACCCGGGGACCCGACCCATCCCGCTGTTTTTTGACCGTTATGGGGAATCGAACCTGGGACCTCGGGTGACGGGGTCCCGACATCACCCTGTGACGCCACCCGGGGACCCGACCCGACCCGGGGTCCTGGGGCCGGTATGGAGAATCGAACATGGGACCTCGGGTGCTGGGGTCCCGACATCACCCTGTGACTCCACCCGGGGACCCGACCTGACCCGGGGTCCAGGGGCCGGTATGGGGAATCGAACCTGGGACCTCGCGTGCCGGGGTCCCGACATCACCCTGTAACGCCACCCGGGGACATGACCCGACCCGGGGTCCAGGGGCCTATATGGGGAATCGAACCTGGGACCTCGCGTGCCGGGGTCCCGACATCACCCTGTGACGCCACCCGGGGACCAGACCCGACCTTGGGTTTTATGACTGGTATGGGGAATCGAACCTGGGACGTCGGGTGCCGGGGTCCCGACATCACCCTGTGACGCCACCCGGGGATCCGACCCGACCCAAGGTCCAGGGGCCGGTATGGGGAATCGAACCTGGGACCTCGCATGCCGGGGTCCCGACATCACCCTGTGTCGCCACCCGGGGACCTGACCCGACTCGGGGTTTTTTGACTGGTATGGGGAATCAAAATTTAGACCTCAGGTGCCAGGGTCCCGACATCACCCTGTGACGCCACCCGGGGACCCGACCCGACCCGGGGTCCTCGGGCCGGTATGGGGAATCGAACCTGGGACCTCGGGTGCCAGGGTCCCGACATCACCCTGTGACACCTCCTGAAGACCCGACCCGACCCGGGGTCCAGGGGCCGGTATGGGGAATCGAACCTGGGACCTCGGGTACAAGGGTCACGACATCACCCTGTGACGCCACCCGGGGACCTGAGCATACTACGGGTTTTTTGGCCGGTATGGGGAATCGAACCTGGGACCTCGGGTGCCGGGGTCCCGACATCACCCTGTGACGCCACCCGGGGACCCGAGCCGACCCGGGGTCCAGGGGCCGGTATGGGGAATCGAACCTGGGACCTCGGGTGCCGGGGTCACGACATCATCCTGTGACGCCACCCGGGGATTAAACCCGAACCGGGGTCCAGGGGCTGGAATGGAAAATCGAACCTGGGACCTCAGGTGCCGGGGTCCCGACATCACCCTGTGACACCACCCGGGGACCCGACCTGACCCGGGGTTTTTTGGCCGGTATGGGGAATCGAACCTGGGACCTGGGGTGCCGGGGTCCCGACATCACCCTGTGATGCCACCCGGGGACAAGAGCCGACCCGGGGTCCAGGGGCTGTTATGGGGAATCGAACCTGGGACCTCGGGTGCCGGGGTCCCGACATCACCCTGTGACGCCACCCGGGGACCCGACCCGACCCGGTGTTTTTTGGCCGGTATGGGGAATCGAACCTGGGACCTCGGGTGCCGGGGTCCCGACATCACCCTGTGACACCTCCCGAAGACCCGACCCGACCCGGGGTCCAGGGGCTGGTATGGGGAATCGAACCTGGGACCTCGGGTGCCGGGGTCCCGACATCACCCTGTGACGCCACCCGGGGACCTGAGCCGACCAGGGGTTTTTTGGCCGGTATGGGGAATCGAACCTGGGACCTCGGGTGCCGGGGTCCCGACATCACCCTGTGACCCCACCCGGGGACAAGAGCCGACCCGGGGTCCAGGGGCTGGTATGGGGAATCGAACCTGGGACCTCGGGTGCCGGGGTCCCGACATCACCCTGTGACGCCACCCCGGGATCCGAGCCGACCCGGGGTTTTTTGACCGGTATGGGGAATCGAACCTGGGACCTCGCATGCCAGGGTCCCGACATCACCCGGTGACGCCACCCAGGGACCCGACCTGACCCAGGGTCCAGGGGCCGGTATGGGGAATCGAACCTGGGACCTCGGGTGCCGGGGTCCCGACATCACCCTGTGACGCCACCAGGGGATCCGACCCGACCCAAGGTCCAGGCGTCGGTATGGGGAATCGAACCTGGGACGTCGGGTGCCGGGGTCCCGACATCACCCTGTGATGCCACCCGGGGACCCATCCCGACCCGTGGTCCAGGGGCTGGAATGGAAAATCGAACCTGGGACCTCAGGTGCCGGGGTCCCGACATCACCCTGTGACACCACCCGGGGACCCGACCTGACCCGGGGTTTTTTGGCCGGTATGGGGAATCGAACCTGGGTCCTGGGGTGCCGGGGTCCCGACATCACCCTGTGATGCCACCCGGGGACAAGAGCCGACCCGGGGTCCAGGGGCTGTTATGGGGAATCGAACCTGGGACCTCGGGTGCCGGGGTCCCGACATCACCCTGTGACGCCACCCGGGGACCCGACCCGACCCGGTGTTTTTTGGCCGGTATGGGGAATCGAACCTGGGACCTGGGGTGCCGGGGTCCCGACATCACCCTGTGACACCTCCCGAAGACCCGACCCGATCCGGGGTCCAGGGGCTGGTATGGGGAATCGAACCTGGGACCTCGGGTGCCGGGGTCCCGACATCACCCTGTGACGCCACCCGGGGACCTGAGCCGACCAGGGGTTTTTTGGCCGGTATGGGGAATCGAACCTGGGACCTCGGGTGCCGGGGTCCCGACATCACCCTGTGACCCCACCCGGGGACAAGAGCCGACCCGGGGTCCAGGGGCTGGTATGGGGAATCGAACCTGGGACCTCGGGTGCCGGGGTCCCGACATCACCCTGTGACGCCACCCCGGGATCCGAGCCGACCCGGGGTTTTTTGACTGGTATGGGGAATCGAACCTGGGACCTCGCATGCCAGGGTCCCGACATCACCCTGTGACACCACCCGGGGACCCGAGTCGAACCAGGGTTTTTTGGCCGGTATGGGGAATCGAACCTGGGACCTCGGGTGCCGGGGTCCCGACATCACCCTGTGACGCCACCCGGGGACAAGAGCCGACCCGGGGTCCAGGGGCTGTTATGGGGAATCGAACCTGGGACCTCGGGTGCCGGGGTCCCGACATCACCCTGTGACGCCACCCGGGGACAAGAGCCGACCCGGGGTCCCGGGGCTGGTATGGGGAATCGAACCTGGGACCTCGGGTGCCGGGGTCCCGACATCACCCTGTGACGCCACCGTGGGGCCCGACACGACCCGGGGTCCAGGGGCCGGTATGGGGAATCGAACCAGGAACCTCGGGTGCTGGGGTCCCGACATCACCCTGTGACTCACCCGGGGACCCGACCCGTCCCGGGGTACAGGGGCCGGTATGGGGAATCGAACCTGGGACCTTGGGTGCCGGGGTCCCGATATCACCCTGTGACGCCACCCGGGGACCCGACCCGACCCGGGGTCCTGGGGACGATATGGGGAATTGAACCTGGGACCTCGGGTGCCAGGGTCCGGACATCACCCATTGACGCCACCCGGGGACCCGACCCGACCCGGGGTCCAGGGGCCGGTATGGGGAATCAAACTTAGGACTTCGGGTGCCGGGGTCCCGACATCACCCTGTGACACCACCCGGGGACCCGAGCCGAACCGGGGTTTTTTGGCCGGTATGGGGAATCGAACCTGGGACCTCGGGTGCAGGGGTCCAGACATCACCCTGTGACGCCACCCGGGGACCCGACCCGACCCGGGGTCCTGGGGCCGGTATGTGGAATTGAACCTGGAGCCTCGGGTGCCGGGGTCCCGACATCACCCTGTGACGCCACCCGGGGACCCGACCTATCCCTTGGTTTTTTGGCCGGTATGGGGAATCGAACCTGGGACCTCAGGTGCAGGGGTCCCGACATCACCCTGTGACACCACCCGGGGACCCGACCCGACCCGGGGTTTTTTGGCCAGTATGGGGAATTGAACCTGGAGCCTCGGGTGCCAGGGTCCCGACATCACCCTGTGACGGCACCCAGGGACCTGACCTAACCCTTGGTTTTTTGGCCGGTATGGGGAATCGAACCTGGGATCTCATCTGCTGGGGTCCCAACATCACCCTGTTACGCCACCCGGGGACCAGAGCAGACCCTGGGTCCAGGGGCTGGTATGGGGAATCGAACCTGGGACCTCGGGTTCCGGGGTCCCGACATCACCCTGTGATGCCACACGGGGACACGAGCCGACCCGGGGTCCAGGGGCCGGTATGGGGAATCGAACCTGGGACCTCGGGTGCCGGGGTCCCGACATCACCCTGTGACGCCACCCGGGGACCCGACCCGTCCCGTGGTCCAGGGGCCGGTATGGGGAATCGAACCTGGGACCTTGGGTGCCGGGGTCCCGACATCACCCTGTGACGCCACCCAGGGACCCGACCCGACCCGGGGTCCTGGGGACGATATGGGGAATTGAACCTGGGACCTCGGGTGCCAGGGTCCCGACATCACCCATTGACGCCACCCGGGGACCCGACCTGACGCGGGGTTTATTGGCCGGTATGGGGAATCAAACCTAGGACTTCGGGTGCCGGGGTCCCGACATCACCCTGTGACACACCCTCCGGGGACCCGAGCCGAACCGGGGTTTTTTGGCCGGTATGGGGAATCGAACCTGGGACCTCGCGTGCCGGGGTCCCGACATCACCCTGTGACGCCACCCGGGGACCCGACCTAACCCGGGGTTTTTTGGCCGGTATGGGGAATCGAACCTGGGACCTCGCGTGCCGGGGTCCCGACATCACCCTGTGACGCCACCCGGGGTCCCGACCCAACCCGGGGTTTTTTGACCGGTATGGGGAATCGAACTAGGAACCTCGGCTGCTGGGGTCCCGACATCACCCTGTGACGCCACACGGGGACAAGAGCCGACCCGGGGTCCAGGGGCTGGTATGGGGAATCGAACCTGGGACCTCGGGTGCCGGGGTCCCGACATCACCCTGTGACTCCACCAGGGGACCAGACCAGACCCAAGGTCCAGGTGTCGGTATGGGGAATCGAACCTGGGACCTCGGGTGCCGGGGTCCCGACATCACCCTGTGACGCCACCCGGGGACCCGACCCGATTCGGGGTTTTTTGACTGGTATGGGGAATCGAACCTGGGACGTCGGGTGCTGTTGTCCCGACATCACCCGGTGACGCCACCCCGTGATCCGAGCCGACCTGGGGTTTTTTGACCGGTATGGGGAATCGAACCTGGGACCTCGCATGCCAGGGTCCCGACATCACCCTGTGACACCACCCGGGGACCCGAGCCGAACCGGGGTTTTTTGGCCGGTATGGGGAATCGAACCTGGGACCTCGGGTGCCGGGGTCTCAACATCACCCTGTGACGCCACCCGGGGTCCCGACCCAATCCGGGGTCCTGGGGTCGGTATGGGGAATCCAACCTGGGACCTCGGCTGCTGGGGTCCCGACATCACCCTGTGACGCCACCCGGGGACAAGAGCCTACCCGGGGTCCTGGGGCTGGTATGGGGAATCGAACCTGGGACCTCGGGTGCCGGGGTCCCGACATCACCCTGTGACGCCACCCGGGGACCCGAGCCGACCCGGGGTTTTTAGGCCGGTATGGGTAATCGAACCTGGGACGTCGGGTGCCGGGGTCCCGACATCACCCATTGACGCCACCCGGGGACCCGACCCGACCCGGGGTTTTTAGGCCGGTATAAGGAATCGAACCTGGGACGTCGGGTGCCGGGGTCCCGACATCACCCTCTGACGCCACCCGGGGACCCGACCCGACCCGGGGTTTTTTGACCGGTATGGGGAATCGAACCTGGGACCTCGGGTGCCAGGGTCCCGACATCACCCGGTGACGCCACCCAGGGACCCGACCTGACCCAGGGTCCAGGGGCCGGTATGGGGAATCGAACCTGGGACCTCGGGTGCCGGGGTCCCGACATCACCCTGTGACGCCACCAGGGGATCCGACCCGACCCAAGGTCCAGGCGTCGGTATGGGGAATCGAACCTGGGACGTCGGGTGCCGGGGTCCCGACATCACCCTGTGATGCCACCCGGGGACCCATCCCGACCCGTGGTCCAGGGGCTGGAATGGAAAATCGAACCTGGGACCTCAGGTGCCGGGGTCCCGACATCACCCTGTGACACCACCCGGGGACCCGACCTGACCCGGGGTTTTTTGGCCGGTATGGGGAATCGAACCTGGGACCTGGGGTGCCGGGGTCCCGACATCACCCTGTGATGCCACCCGGGGACAAGAGCCGACCCGGGGTCCAGGGGCTGTTATGGGGAATCGAACCTGGGACCTCGGGTGCCGGGGTCCCGACATCACCCTGTGACGCCACCCGGGGACCCGACCCGACCCGGTGTTTTTTGGCCGGTATGGGGAATCGAACCTGGGACCTCGGGTGCCGGGGTCCCGACATCACCCTGTGACACCTCCCGAAGACCCGACCCGACCCGGGGTCCAGGGGCTGGTATGGGGAATCGAACCTGGGACCTCGGGTGCCGGGGTCCCGACATCACCCTGTGACGCCACCCGGGGACCTGAGCCGACCAGGGGTTTTTTGGCCGGTATGGGGAATCGAACCTGGGACCTCGGGTGCCGGGGTCCCGACATCACCCTGTGACCCCACCCGGGGACAAGAGCCGACCCGGGGTCCAGGGGCTGGTATGGGGAATCGAACCTGGGACCTCGGGTGCCGGGGTCCCGACATCACCCTGTGACGCCACCCCGGGATCCGAGCCGACCCGGGGTTTTTTGACCGGTATGGGGAATCGAACCTGGGACCTCGCATGCCAGGGTCCCGACATCACCCGGTGACGCCACCCAGGGACCCGACCTGACCCAGGGTCCAGGGGCCGGTATGGGGAATCGAACCTGGGACCTCGGGTGCCGGGGTCCCGACATCACCCTGTGACGCCACCAGGGGATCCGACCCGACCCAAGGTCCAGGCGTCGGTATGGGGAATCGAACCTGGGACGTCGGGTGCCGGGGTCCCGACATCACCCTGTGATGCCACCCGGGGACCCATCCCGACCCGTGGTCCAGGGGCTGGAATGGAAAATCGAACCTGGGACCTCAGGTGCCGGGGTCCCGACATCACCCTGTGACACCACCCGGGGACCCGACCTGACCCGGGGTTTTTTGGCCGGTATGGGGAATCGAACCTGGGTCCTGGGGTGCCGGGGTCCCGACATCACCCTGTGATGCCACCCGGGGACAAGAGCCGACCCGGGGTCCAGGGGCTGTTATGGGGAATCGAACCTGGGACCTGGGGTGCCGGGGTCCCGACATCACCCTGTGACACCTCCCGAAGACCCGACCCGATCCGGGGTCCAGGGGCTGGTATGGGGAATCGAACCTGGGACCTCGGGTGCCGGGGTCCCGACATCACCCTGTGACGCCACCCAGGGACCTGAGCCGACCAGGGGTTTTTTGGCCGGTATGGGGAATCGAACCTGGGACCTCGGGTGCCGGGGTCCCGACATCACCCTGTGACCCCACCCGGGGACAAGAGCCGACCCGGGGTCCAGGGGCTGGTATGGGGAATCGAACCTGGGACCTCGGGTGCCGGGGTCCCGACATCACCCTGTGACGCCACCCCGGGATCCGAGCCGACCCGGGGTTTTTTGACTGGTATGGGGAATCGAACCTGGGACCTCGCATGCCAGGGTCCCGACATCACCCTGTGACACCACCCGGGGACCCGAGTCGAACCAGGGTTTTTTGGCCGGTATGGGGAATCGAACCTGGGACCTCGGGTGCCGGGGTCCCGACATCACCCTGTGACGCCACCCGGGGACAAGAGCCGACCCGGGGTCCAGGGGCTGTTATGGGGAATCGAACCTGGGACCTCGGGTGCCGGGGTCCCGACATCACCCTGTGACGCCACCCGGGGACAAGAGCCGACCCGGGGTCCCGGGGCTGGTATGGGGAATCGAACCTGGGACCTCGGGTGCCGGGGTCCCGACATCACCCTGTGACGCCACCGTGGGGCCCGACACGACCCGGGGTCCAGGGGCCGGTATGGGGAATCGAACCAGGAACCTCGGGTGCTGGGGTCCCGACATCACCCTGTGACTCACCCGGGGACCCGACCCGTCCCGGGGTACAGGGGCCGGTATGGGGAATCGAACCTGGGACCTTGGGTGCCAGGGTCCGGACATCACCCATTGACGCCACCCGGGGACCCGACCTGACGCGGGGTTTATTGGCCGGTATGGGGAATCAAACTTAGGACTTCGGGTGCCGGGGTCCCGACATCACCCTGTGACACCACCCGGGGACCCGAGCCGAACCGGGGTTTTTTGGCCGGTATGGGGAATCGAACCTGGGACCTCGCGTGCCGGGGTCCCGACATCACCCTGTGACGCCACCTGGGGACCCGACCTAACCCGGGGTTTTTTGGCCGGTATGGGGAATCGAACCTGGGACCTCAGGTGCAGGGGTCCCGACATCACCCTGTGACGCCACCCGGGGACCAGACCCAAACTGGGGTTTTTTAGCCGGTATGGGGAATTGAACCTGGGACCTCGGGTGCCGGGGTCCCGACATCACCCTGTGACGCCACCCGGGGACCCGACACGACCCGGGGTTTTTAGGCCGGTATAGGGAATCGAACCTGGGACGTCGGGTGCCGGGGTCACGACATCACCCTCTGACGCCACCCGGGGACCCGACCCGACCCGGGGTTTTTTGACCGGTATGGGGAATCGAACCTGGGACCTCGCGTGCCAGGGTCCCGACATCACCCTGTGACACCACCCGGGGACCCGAGCCGAACCGGGGTTTTTTGGCCGCTATGGGGAATCGAACCTGGGACCTCGGGTGCCGGGGTCCCGACATCACCCTGTGACACCACCCGGGGTCCCGACCCAACCCGGGGTTTTTTGACCGGTATGGGGAATCGAACTAGGAACCTCGGCTGCTGGGGTCCCGACATTACCCTGTGACGCCACACGGGGACAAGAGCCGACCCGGGGTCCAGGGGCTGGTATGGGGAATCGAACCTGGGACGTCGGGTGCCGGGGTCCCGACATCACCCTGTGACTCCACCCGGGGACCAGACCAGACCCGAGGTCCAGGTGTCGGTATGGGGAATCGAACCAGGGACCTCGGGTGCCGGGGTCCCGACATCACCCTGTGACGCCACCCGGGGACCCGACCCGACCCGGGGTCCAGGGGCCGGTATGGGGAATCGAACCTGGGACCTCGGGTGCCGGGGTCCCGACATCACCCTGTGACGCCACCCGGGCACCCGAGCCGACCCGGGGTCCAGGGGCCGGTATGGGGAATCGAACCTGGGACCTCGGGTGCCGGGGTCCCGACATCACCCTGTGTCGCCACCCGGGGAACCAGACCCGTCCTTGGGTTTTATGACTGGTATGGGGAATCGAACATGGGACCTCGGGTGCCGGGGTCCCGACATCACCCTGTGACGCCACCAGGGGACCTGACCCGACCCGGCGTCCAGGGGCCGGTATGGAGAATCGAACCTGGGACGTCGGGTGCCGGGGTCCCGACATCACCCTGTGACGCCACCCGGGGATCCGACCCGACCCAAGGTGCAGGGGCCGGTATGGGGAATCGAACCTGGGACGTCGGGTGCCGGGGTCCCGACATCACCCTGTGACACCTCCTGAAGACCCGACCCGACCGGGGTCCAGGGGCCGGTATGGGGAATCGAACCTGTGACCTCGGGTGCCGGGGTCCCAACATCATCCTGTGACGCCACCCGGGGATCCGAGCCGAACCGGGGTCCAGGGGCTGGTATGGGGGATCGAACCTGGGACCTCGGGTGCCTGGGTCCCTACATCACCCTGTGACGCCACCCGGGGACGAGACCCGACCCGGGGTCCAGGGGCCGGTATGGGGAATCGAACCTGGGACATCGGGTGCCGGGGTCCCGACATCACCCTGTGACGCCACCCGGGGACCCGACCCGACCCAGGGTTTTTTGACTGGTATGGGGAATGGAACCTGGAACTTCGGGTACCGGGGTCCCGACATCACCCTGTGACGCCACCCGGGGACCCGACCCGACCCGGGGTTCTTTGTCCGGTATGGGGAATCGAACCTGGGACCTCGGGTGCTGGGGTCCCGACATCACCCTGTGACGCCACCCGGGGGCCTGACCCGACCCGTGGTCCAGGGGCCGGTATGGGGAATCGAACCTGGGACCTCGGGTGCTGGGGTCCCGACATCACCATGTGACGCCACCCGGGGACCCGACCCAACCCGGGGTCCAGGGGCCGGTATGAGGAAGCGAACCTGGGACCTCGGGTGCCGGGTTCCCGACATCACCATGTGACGCCACCCGGGGACCCGACCCATCCCGCTGTTTTTTGACCGTTATGGGGAATCGAACCTGGGACCTCGGGTGACGGGGTCCCGACATCACCCTGTGACGCCACCCGGGGACCCGACCCGACCCGGGGTCCTGGGGCCGGTATGGAGAATCGAACATGGGACCTCGGGTGCTGGGGTCCCGACATCACCCTGTGACTCCACCCGGGGACCCGACCTGACCCGGGGTCCAGGGGCCGGTATGGGGAATCGAACCTGGGACCTCGCGTGCCGGGGTCCCGACATCACCCTGTAACGCCACCCGGGGACATGACCCGACCCGGGGTCCAGGGGCCTATATGGGGAATCGAACCTGGGACCTCGCGTGCCGGGGTACAGACATCACCCTGTGTCGCCACCCGGGGACCAGACCCGACCTTGGGTTTTATGACTGGTATGGGGAATCGAACCTGGGACGTCGGGTGCCGGGGTCCCGACATCACCCTGTGACGCCACCCGGGGATCCGACCCGACCCAAGGTCCAGGGGCCGGTATGGGGAATCGAACCTGGGACCTCGCATGCCGGGGTCCCGACATCACCCTGTGTCGCCACCCGGGGACCTGACCCGACTCGGGGTTTTTTGACTGGTATGGGGAATCAAAATTTAGACCTCAGGTGCCAGGGTCCCGACATCACCCTGTGACGCCACCCGGGGACCCGACCCGACCCGGGGTCCTCGGGCCGGTATGGGGAATCGAACCTGGGACCTCGGGTGCCAGGGTCCCGACATCACCCTGTGACACCTCCTGAAGACCCGACCCGACCCGGGGTCCAGGGGCCGGTATGGGGAATCGAACCTGGGACCTCGGGTACAAGGGTCACGACATCACCCTGTGACGCCACCCGGGGACCTGAGCATACTACGGGTTTTTTGGCCGGTATGGGGAATCGAACCTGGGACCTCGGGTGCCGGGGTCCCGACATCACCCTGTGACGCCACCCGGGGACCCGAGCCGACCCGGGGTCCAGGGGCCGGTATGGGGAATCGAACCTGGGACCTCGGGTGCCGGGGTCACGACATCATCCTGTGACGCCACCCGGGGATTAAACCCGAACCGGGGTCCAGGGGCCGGTATGGCGAATCGAACCTGGGACCTCAGGTGCCGGGGTCCTGACATCACCCTGTGACGCCACCCGGGGACCCGAGCCGACCCGGGGTCCAGGGGCTGGTATGGGGAATCGAATCTGGGACGTCGGGTGCCGGGTTCCCGACATCACCCTGTGACGCCACCGGGGATCCGACCCAACCCAGTGTCCTGGGGCCAATATGGGGAATCGAACTTGGGACCTCGGGTGCCGGGGTCCCGACATCACCCTGTGACGCCACCCGGGGACCCGACCCATCCCGCTGTTTTTTGACCGGTATGGGGAATCGAACCTGGGACGTCGGGTGCCGGGGTCCCGACATCACCCTGTGACGCCACCCGGGGACCCTAGGAGACCCGGGGTCCTGGGGCCGGTATGGAGAATCGAACATGGGACCTCGGGTGCTGGGGTCCCGACATCACCCTGTGACACCACCCGGGGACCCGACCCATCCCGCTGTTTTTTGACCGGTATGGGGAATCGAACCTGGGACCTCGGGTGCCGGGGTCCCGACATCACCCTGTGACGCCACCCGGGGACCCGACCCGACCCGGGGTCCTGGGGCCGGTATGGAGAATCGAACATGGGACCTCGGGTGCTGGGGTCCCGACATCACCCTGTGACGCCACCCGGGGACCCGAACCGACCCGGGGTCCAGGGGCTGGTATGGAAAATCGAACCGGGGACCTCGGGTGCCGGGGTCCCGACATCACCCTGTGACGCCACCCGGGGACCCTAGGAGACCCGGGGTTCAGGGGCCGGTATGGGGAATCGAACCTGGGACCTCGGGTGCCGGGGTCCCGACATCACCCTGTGACGCCACCCGGGGACCCGACCCGACCCTGGGTCCAGGGGCCGGTATGGGGAATTGAACCTGGAACCTCGGGTGCCGGGGTCCCGACATCACCCTGTGACGCCACCCGGGGACCCGACCTAACCCTTGGTTTTTTGGCCGGTATGGGGAATCGAACCTGTGACCTCGGGTACCGGGGTCCCGACATCACCCTGTGACGCCACCCGGGGACCCGACCCGACCCGGTGTTTTTTGGCCACTATGGGGAATCGAACCTGGGACCTTGGGTGCCGGGGTCCCGACATCACCCTGTGACGCCACCCGGGGCCCCGACCCGATCCGGGGTTTTTTGGCCGGTATGGGGAATCGAACCTGGGACCTCGGGTGCCGGGGTCCCGACATCACCCTGTGACGCCACCCGGGGACCCGACCCGACCCGGGGTCCTGGGGATGATATGGAGAATTGAACCTGGGACATCGGGTGCCAGGGTCGGGACATCACCCTGTGACTCCACCCGGGGACCCGACCCGACCCGGCGTCCAGGGGCCGGTATGGGGAATCGAACCTGGGACCTCGGGTGCCGGGGTCCCGACATCACCCTGTGACGCCACCCGGGGATCCGACCCGACCCAAGGTCCAGGCGTCGGTATGGGGAATCGAACCTGGGACCTCGCATGCCGGGGTCCCGACATCACCCTGTGACGCCACCCGGGGACCCGACCCGACCCGGGGTTTTTTGGCCAGTATGGGGAATTGAACCTGGGACCTCAGGTGCCGGGGTCCCGACATCACCCTGTTGCGACACCTGGGGACCCGACCCGACCCGGGGTTTTTTGGCCGTTATGGGGAATCGAACCTGGGACCTCGGGTGCCGGGGTCCCGACATCACCCTGTGACGCCACCCGGGGATCCGTCCCGACCCAGGGTCCAGGGGCCAGTATGGGGAATCGAACCTGGGACCTCGGGTGCCGGGGTCCAGACATCACCCTGTGACGCCACCCGGGGACCCGAGCCGACCCGGGGTTTCTTGGGCGGTATGGGGAATCGAACCTGGGATTTCGGGTGCAGGGGTCCCGACATCACCCTGTGACGCCACCCGGGGACCCGACCCGACCCGGGGTTTCTTGGGCGGTATGGGGAATCGAACCTGGGAGCTCGGGTGCCGGGGTCCCGACATCACCCTGTGACGCCACCCGGGGACCGAAACAGACCCGGGGTTTTTTGGCCAGTATGGGGTATCGAACCTGGGGCCTCGGGTGCCGGGGTCCCGACATCACCCTGTGACGCCACCCGGGGACCCGAGCCGACCCAGGGTCCAGTGGCCGGTATGGGGAATCGAACCTGGGACCTCGGTACCTGGGTCCCGATACCACCCTGTGACGCCACCCGGGGACCCGACCCGACCCGGGTTTTTTTGGCCGGTATGGGGAATCAAACCTGGGACGTCGGGTGCCGGGGTACCGACATCACCCTGTGACACCACCCAGGGTCCCGACCCGACCCGGTGTTTTTTGGCCGGTATGGGGAATCGAACCTGGGACGTCGGGTGCCGGGGTCCCGACATCACCCTGTGACGCCACCCGGGGACCTGACCCGACCCAGGGTCCAGGGGCTGGTATGGGGAATCGAACCTGGGACCTCGGGTGCTGGGGTCCCGACATCACCCTGTGACGCCACCCGGGGACCCGAGCCGACCCGGGGTTTCTTGGGCGGTATGGGGAATCGAACCTGGAACCTCGGGTGCCGGGGTCCCGACATCACCCTGTGACGCCACCCAGGGACCCGACCCGACCCAGGGTTTTTTGGCCATTATGGGGTATCGAACCTGGGACCTCGCGTGCCGGGGTCCCGACATCACCCTGTAACGCCACCCGGGGACATGACCCGACCCGGGGTCCAGGGGCCTCTATGGGGAATCGAACCTGGGACCTCGCGTGCCGGGGTCCCGACATCACCCTGTGTCGCCACCCTCGGACCAGACCCGACCTTGGGTTTTATGACTGGTATGGGGAATCGAACCTGGGACCTCGGGTGCCGGGGTCCCGACATCACCCTGTGACGCCACCTGGGGACCCACCCGACCCGGGATTTTATGACTGGTATGGGGAATCGAACCTGGGACGTCGGGTGCCGGGGTCCCGTCATCACCCTGTGACACCACCCAGGGACCCGACCCGAACCGTGGTCCAGGGGACGGTAATGGGAATGGAACCTGGAACCTCGCGTGCCGGGGTCCCGACATCACCCTGTGACGCCACCCGGGGACCCGACCCGACCCGGGGTTTTTTGGTCGGTATGGGGAATTGAACCTGGGACCTCGCGTGCCGGGGTCCCGACATCACCCTGTGACGCCACCAGGGGACCCGACCCGACCCAAGGTTTTTTGGCCGCTATGGGGAATCGAACCTGGGACCTCGGGTGCCGGGGTCCCGATACCACCCTGTGACGCCACCCGAGGACCCGACCCGACCCGGGTTTTTTTGGCCGGTATGGGGAATCGAACCTGGGACGTCGGGTGCCGGGGTACCGACATCACCCTGTGACACCACCCAGGGTCCCGACCCGACCCGGTGTTTTTTGGCCGGTATGGGGAATCGAACCTGGGACGTCGGGTGCCGGGGTCCCGACATCACCCTGTGACGCCACCCGGGGACCTGACCCGACCCAGGGTCCAGGGGCTGGTATGGGGAATCGAACCTGGGACCTCGGGTGCTGGGGTCCCGACATCACCCTGTGACGCCACCAGGGGACCCACCCGACCCGGGATTTTATGACTGGTATGGGGAATCGAACCTGGGACCTCGGGTGCCGGGGTCCCGTCATCACCCGGTGACACCACCCAGGGACCCGACCCGAACCGTGGTCCAGGGGACGGTAATGGGAATGGAACCTGGAACCTCGCGTGCCGGGTCCCGACATCACCCTGTGACGCCACCCGGGGACCCGACCCGACCCGGGGTTTTTTGGTCGGTATGGGGAATTGAACCTGGGACCTCGCGTGCCGGGGTCCCGACATCACCCTGTGACGCCACCAGGGGACCCGACACGACCCGGCCTCCAGGGGCCGGTATGGGGAATCGAACCTGGGACCTCGGGTGCCGGGGTCCCGACATCACCCTTTTACGCCACCCAGGGATCCGACCCGAACCAAGGACCAGGCGTCGGTATGGGGAATCGAACCTGGGACCTCGCATGCCGGGGTCCCGACATCACCCTGTGACGCCACCCGGGGACACAAGCAGACCCGGGGTTTTTAGGCCGGTATGGGGAATTGAACCTGGGACCTCAGGTGCCGGGGTCCCGACATCACCCTGTGACGCCACCCGGGGACCCGATCCTACCCTGGGTTTTTTGGCCGGTATGGGGAATCGATCCTGGGACCTCGGGTGCCGGGGTCCCGACATCAACCTGTGACGCCACCCGGAAAACTGACCCGAGCCGGGGTCGAGGGGCCGGTATTGGGAATCTAACCTGGGACCTCGGGTGCCGGGGTCCCGACATCACCCTGTGACGCCACCCGGGGACCTGAGCCGACCAGGGGTTTTTTGGCCGGTATGGGGAATCGAACCTGGGACCTCGGGTGCCGGGGTCCCGACATCACCCTGTGACGCCACCCGGGGACCCGACCCGTCCCTGGGTTTTTTGACCGGTATGGGGAATTGAACCTGGGACCTCGGGTGCCAGGGTCCCGACATCACCCTGTGATGCCACCCGGGGACCCGAGCCGACCCGGGGTTTCTTGGGCGGTATGGGGAATCGAACCTGGGACGTCGGGTGCCGGGGTCCCGACATCACTCTGTGACGCCACCCGGGGACCCGAGCCGACCCGGGGTTTCTTGGGCGGTATGGGGAATCGAACCTGGAACCTCGGGTGCCGGGGTCCCGACATCACCCTGTGACGCCACCCAGGGACCCGACCCGACCCAGGGTTTTTTGGCCATTATGGGGTATCGAACCTGGGACCTCGCGTGCCGGGGTCCCGACATCACCCTGTAACGCCACCCGGGGACATGACCCGACCCGGGGTCCAGGGGCCTCTATGGGGAATCGAACCTGGGACCTCGCGTGCCGGGGTCCCGACATCACCCTGTGTCGCCACCCTCGGACCAGACCCGACCTTGGGTTTTATGACTGGTATGGGGAATCGAACCTGGGACCTCGGGTGCCGGGGTCCCGACATCACCCTGTGACGCCACCTGGGGACCCACCCGACCCGGGATTTTATGACTGGTATGGGGAATCGAACCTGGGACGTCGGGTGCCGGGGTCCCGTCATCACCCTGTGACACCACCCAGGGACCCGACCCGAACCGTGGTCCAGGGGACGGTAATGGGAATGGAACCTGGAACCTCGCGTGCCGGGGTCCCGACATCACCCTGTGACGCCACCCGGGGACCCGACCCGACCCGGGGTTTTTTGGTCGGTATGGGGAATTGAACCTGGGACCTCGCGTGCCGGGGTCCCGACATCACCCTGTGACGCCACCAGGGGACCCGACCCGACCCAAGGTTTTTTGGCCGCTATGGGGAATCGAACCTGGGACCTCGGGTGCCGGGGTCCCGACATCATCCTGTGACGCCACCCGGGGATCCGACCCGACCCAGGGTCCAGGGGCCAGTATCGGGAATCGAACCTGGGACCTCGGGTGCCGGGGTCCAGACATCACCCTGTGACGCCACCCGGGGACCCGAGCCGACCCGGGGTTTCTTGGGCGGTATGGGGAATCGAACCTGGGACGTCGGGTGCCGGGGTCCCGACATCACCCTGTGACGCCACCCGGGGACCCGAGCCGACCCGGGGTTTCTTGGGCGGTATGGGGAATCGAACCTGGGAGCTCGGGTGCCGAGGTCCCGACATCACCCTGTGACGCCACCCGGGGCCCCGACCCGACCCGGGGTTTTTTGGCCAGTATGGGGTATCGAACCTGGGACCTCGGGTGCCGGGGTCCCGACATCACCCTGTGACGCCACCCGGGGCCCGAGCCGACCCAGGGTCCAGTGGCCGGTATGGGGAATCGAACCTGGGAGCTCGGGTGCTGGGGTCCCGACATCACCCTGTGACGCCACCTGGGGACCCGATCCATCCCGCTGTTTTTTGACCGGTATGGGGAATCGAACCTGGGACCTCGGGTGCCGGGGTCCCGACATCACCCTGTGACGCCACCCGGGGACCCGACCCGACCCGGGGTCCTGGGGCCGGTATGGAGAATCGAACATGGGACCTCGGGTGCCGGGGTCCCGACATCACCCTGTGACGCCACCCGGGGACCCGACCCGACCCGGGGTCCTGGGGATGATATGGAGAATTGAACCTGGGACATCGGGTGCCAGGGTCGGGACATCACCCTGTGACTCCACCCGGGGACCCGAACCGACCCGGCGTCCAGGGGCCGGTATGGGGAATCGAACCTGGGACCTCGGGTGCCGGGGTCCCGACATCACCCTGTGACGCCACCCGGGGATCCGACCCGACCCAAGGTCCAGGCGTCGGTATGGGGAATCGAACCTGGGACCTCGCATGCCGGGGTCCCGACATCACCCTGTGACGCCACCCGGGGACCCGACCCGACCCGGGGTTTTTTGGCCAGTATGGGGAATTGAACCTGGGACCTCAGGTGCCGGGGTCCCGACATCACCCTGTTGCGACACCTGGGGACCCGACCCGACCCGGGGTTTTTTGGCCGTTATGGGGAATCGAACCTGGGACCTCGGGTGCCGGGGTCCCGACATCACCCTGTGACGCCACCCGGGGACCCGAGCCGACCCGGGGTTTCTTGGGCGGTATGGGGAATCGAACCTGGGATTTCGGGTGCCGGGGTCCCGACATCACCCTGTGACGCCACCCGGGGACCCGACCCGACCCGGGGTTTCTTGGGCGGTATGGGGAATCGAACCTGGGACGTCGGGTGCCGGGGTCCCGACATCACCCTGTGACGCCACCCGGGGACCAAAACAGACCCGGGGTTTTTTGGCCAGTATGGGGTATCGAACCTGGGGCCTCGGGTGCCGGGGTCCCGACATCACCCTGTGACGCCACCCGGGGACCCGAGCCGACCCAGGGTCCAGTGGCCGGTATGGGGAATCGAACCTGGGACCTCGGGTGCCGGGGTCCCGACATCACCCTGTGACGCCACCCGGGGACACGACCCGACCTGGGGTGCAGGGGCTGCTATGGGGAATCGAACCTGAGACCTCGGGTGCCAGGGTCCCGACATCACCCTGTGACACCTCCTGAAGACCCGACCCGACCCGGGGTTTTTAGGCCAGTATGGGGAATCGAACCTGGGACCTCGGTACCTGGGTCCCGATACCACCCTGTGACGCCACCCGAGGACCCGACCCGACCCGGGTTTTTTTGGCCGGTATGGGGAATCGAACCTGGGACGTCGGGTGCCGGGGTACCGACATCACCCTGTGACACCACCCAGGGTCCCGACCCGACCCGGTGTTTTTTGGCCGGTATGGGGAATCGAACCTGGGACGTCGGGTGCCGGGGTCCCGACATCACCCTGTGACGCCACCCGGGGACCTGACCCGACCCAGGGTCCAGGGGCTGGTATGGGGAATCGAACCTGGGACCTCGGGTGCTGGGGTCCCGACATCACCCTGTGACGCCACCAGGGGACCCACCCGACCCGGGATTTTATGACTGGTATGGGGAATCGAACCTGGGACCTCGGGTGCCGGGGTCCCGTCATCACCCGGTGACACCACCCAGGGACCCGACCCGAACCGTGGTCCAGGGGACGGTAATGGGAATGGAACCTGGAACCTCGCGTGCCGGGTCCCGACATCACCCTGTGACGCCACCCGGGGACCCGACCCGACCCGGGGTTTTTTGGTCGGTATGGGGAATTGAACCTGGGACCTCGCGTGCCGGGGTCCCGACATCACCCTGTGACGCCACCAGGGGACCCGACACGACCCGGCCTCCAGGGGCCGGTATGGGGAATCGAACCTGGGACCTTGGGTGCCGGGGTCCCGACATCACCCTTTTACGCCACCCAGGGATCCGACCCGAACCAAGGACCAGGCGTCGGTATGGGGAATCGAACCTGGGACCTCGCATGCCGGGGTCCCGACATCACCCTGTGACGCCACCCGGGGACACAAGCAGACCCGGGGTTTTTAGGCCGGTATGGGGAATTGAACCTGGGACCTCAGGTGCCGGGGTCCCGACATCACCCTGTGACGCCACCCGGGGACCCGATCCTACCCTGGGTTTTTTGGCCGGTATGGGGAATCGATCCTGGGACCTCGGGTGCCGGGGTCCCGACATCAACCTGTGACGCCACCCGGAAAACTGACCCGAGCCGGGGTCGAGGGGCCGGTATGGGGAATCTAACCTGGGACCTCGGGTGCCGGGGTCCCGACATCACCCTGTGACGCCACCCGGGGACCTGAGCCGACCAGGGGTTTTTTGGCCGGTATGGGGAATCGAACCTGGGACCTCGGGTGCCGGGGTCCCGACATCACCCTGTGACGCCACCCGGGGACCCGACCCGTCCCTGGGTTTTTTGACCGGTATGGGGAATTGAACCTGGGACCTCGGGTGCCAGGGTCCCGACATCACCCTGTGATGCCACCCGGGGACCCGAGCCGACCCGGGGTTTCTTGGGCGGTATGGGGAATCGAACCTGGGACGTCGGGTGCCGGGGTCCCGACATCACCCTGTGACGCCACCCGGGGACCCGAGCCGACCCGGGGTTTCTTGGGCGGTATGGGGAATCGAACCTGGAACCTCGGGTGCCGGGGTCCCGACATCACCCTGTGACGCCACCCAGGGACCCGACCCGACCCAGGGTTTTTTGGCCATTATGGGGTATCGAACCTGGGACCTCGCGTGCCGGGGTCCCGACATCACCCTGTAACGCCACCCGGGGACATGACCCGACCCGGGGTCCAGGGGCCTCTATGGGGAATCGAACCTGGGACCTCGCGTGCCGGGGTCCCGACATCACCCTGTGTCGCCACCCTCGGACCAGACCCGACCTTGGGTTTTATGACTGGTATGGGGAATCGATCCTGGGACCTCGGGTGCCGGGGTCCCGACATCACCCTGTGACGCCACCTGGGGACCCACCCGACCCGGGATTTTATGACTGGTATGGGGAATCGAACCTGGGACGTCGGGTGCCGGGGTCCCGTCATCACCCTGTGACACCACCCAGGGACCCGACCCGAACCGTGGTCCAGGGGACGGTAATGGGAATGGAACCTGGAACCTCGCGTGCCGGGGTCCCGACATCACCCTGTGACGCCACCCGGGGACCCGACCCGACCCGGGGTTTTTTGGTCGGTATGGGGAATTGAACCTGGGACCTCGCGTGCCGGGGTCCCGACATCACCCTGTGACGCCACCAGGGGACCCGACCCGACCCAAGGTTTTTTGGCCGCTATGGGGAATCGAACCTGGGACCTCGGGTGCCGGGGTCCCGACATCATCCTGTGACGCCACCCGGGGATCCGACCCGACCCAGGGTCCAGGGGCCAGTATCGGGAATCGAACCTGGGACCTCGGGTGCCGGGGTCCCGACATCACCCTGTGACGCCACCCGGGGACCCGAGCCGACCCGGGGTTTCTTGGGCGGTATGGGGAATCGAACCTGGGACGTCGGGTGCCGGGGTCCCGACATCACCCTGTGACGCCACCCGGGGACCCGAGCCGACCCGGGGTTTCTTGGGCGGTATGGGGAATCGAACCTGGGAGCTCGGGTGCCGAGGTCCCGACATCACCCTGTGACGCCACCCGGGGCCCCGACCCGACCCGGGGTTTTTTGGCCAGTATGGGGTATCGAACCTGGGACCTCGGGTGCCGGGGTCCCGACATCACCCTGTGACGCCACCCGGGGCCCGAGCCGACCCAGGGTCCAGTGGCCGGTATGGGGAATCGAACCTGGGAGCTCGGGTGCTGGGGTCCCGACATCACCCTGTGACGCCACCTGGGGACCCGATCCATCCCGCTGTTTTTTGACCGGTATGGGGAATCGAACCTGGGACCTCGGGTGCCGGGGTCCCGACATCACCCTGTGACGCCACCCGGGGACCCGACCCGACCCGGGGTCCTGGGGCCGGTATGGAGAATCGAACATGGGACCTCGGGTGCTGGGGTCCCGACATCACCCTGTGACGCCACCCGGGGACCCGAACCGACCCGGAGTCCTGGGGCTGGTATGGAAAATCGAACCTGGGACCTCGGGTGCCGGGGTCCCGACATCACCCTGTGACGCCACCTGGGGACCCCAGGAGACCCGGGGTTCAGGTGCCAGTATGGGGAATCGCACCTGGGACCTCGGGTGCCGGGGTCCCGACATCACCCTGTGACGCCACCCGGGGACCCGACCTAACCCTTGGTTTTTTGGCCACTATGGGGAATCGAACCTGGGACCTCGGGTGCCGGGGTCCCGACATCACCCTGTGACGCCACCCGGGGCCCCGAACCGACCCGGGGTTTTTTGGCCGGTATGGGGAATCGAACCTGGGACCTCGGGTGCCGGGGTCCCGACATCACCCTGTGACACCACCCGGGGACCCGAGCCGAACCGGGGTCCTGGGAATGATATGGAGAATTGAACCTGGGACATCGGGTGCCAGGGTCGGGACATCACCCTGTGACTCCACCCGGGGACCCGACCTGACCCGGGGTCCAGGGGCTGGTATGGGGAATCGAACCTGGGACCTCGGGTGCCGGGGTCCCGACATCACCCTGTGACGCCACCCGGGGACCCGAGCCGACCCGGGGTCCTGGGTCCGGTATGGGGAATCGAACCTGGGACCTCGGGTGCTGGGGTCCCGACATCACCCTGTGACGCCACCCGGGGACCCTAGGAGACCCGGGGTTCAGGGGCCGGTATGGGGAATCGAACCTGGGACCTCGGGTGCCGGGGTCCCGACATCACCCTGTGACGCCACCCGGGGACCCGACCCGACCCTGGGTCCAGGGGCTGTTATGGGGAATTGAACCTGGAACCTCGGGTGCCGGGGTCCCGACATCACCCTGTGACGCCACCCGGGGACCCGACCTAACCCTTGGTTTTTTGGCCCGTATGGGGAATCGAACCTGTGACCTCGGGTGCCGGGGTCCCGACATCACCCTGTGACGCCACCCGGGGACCCGACCCGACCCGGTGTTTTTTGGCCACTATGGGGAATCGAACCTGGGACCTTGGGTGCCGGGGTCCCGACATCACCCTGTGACGCCACCCGGGGCCCCGAACCGACCCGGGGTTTTTTGGCCGGTATGGGGAATCGAACCTGGGACCTCGGGTGCCGGGGTCCCGACATCACCCTGTGACGCCACCCGGGGACCCGACCCGACCCGGGGTCCTGGGTATGATATGGAGAATTGAACCTGGGAGCTCGGGTGCCAGGGTCGGGACATCACCCTGTGACTCCACCCGGGGACCCGACCTGACCCTGGGTCCTGGGGCCGGTATGGGGAATCGAACCTGGGACCTCGGGTGCCGGGGTCCCGACATCACCCTGTGACGCTACCCGGGGACCCGACCCGACCCTGGGTCCAGGGGCCGGTATGGGGAATTGAACCTGGAACCTCGGGTGCCGGGGTCCCGACATCACCCTGTGACGCCACCCGGGGACCCGACCTAACCCTTGGTTTTTTGGCCCGTATGGGGAATCGAACCTGGGACCTCGGGTGCCGGGGTCCCGACATCACCCTGTGACGCCACCCGGGGACCCGAACCGACCCGGGGTTTTTTGGCCGGTATGGGGAATCGAACCTGGGACCTCGGGTGCCGGGGTCCCGACATCACCCTGTGACGCCACCCGGGGACCCGAGCCGAACCGGGGTCCTGGGAATGATATGGAGAATTGAACCTGGGAGCTCGGGTGCCAGGGTCGGGACATCACCCTGTGACTCCACCCGGGGACCCGACCTGACCCGGGGTCCAGGGGCCGGTATGGGGAATCGAACCTGGGACCTCGCGTGCCGGGGTCCCGACATCACCCTGTGACGCCACCCGGGGACCCGACCCGACCCGGGGTCCTGGGGCCAGTATGGAGAATCGAACATGGGACCTCGGGTGCTGGGGTCCCGACATCACCCTGTGACGCCACCCGGGGACCCGAACCGACCCGGGGTCCAGGGGCTGGTATGGAAAATCGAACATGGGACCTCGGGTGCCGGGGTCCCGACTTCACCCTGTGACGCCACCCGGGGACCCTAGGAGACCCGGGGTTCAGGGGCCGGTATGGGGAATCGAACCTGGGACCTCGCGTGCCGGGGTCCCGACATCACCCTGTGACGCTACCCGGGGACCCGACCCGACCCTGTGTCCAGGGGCCGGTATGGGGAATTGAACCTGGAACCTCGGGTGCCGGGGTCCCGACATCACCCTGTGACACCACCCGGGGACCCGACCTAACCCTTGGTTTTTTGGCCCGTATGGGGAATCGAACCTGTGACCTCGGGTGCCGGGGTCCCGACATCACCCTGTGACGCCACCCGGGGACCCGACCCGACCCGGTGTTTTTTGGCCACTATGGGGAATCGAACCTGGGACCTTGGGTGCCGGGGTCCCGACATCACCCTGTGACGCCACCCGGGGCCCCGAACCGACCCGGGGTTTTTTGGCCGGTATGGGGAATCGAACCTGGGACGTCGGGTGCCGGGGTCCCGACATCACCCTGTGACGCCACCCGGGGACCCGACCCAACCCGGGGTCCTGGGGATGATATGGAGAATTGAACCTGGGACATCGGGTGCCAGGGTCGGGACATCACCCTGTGACTCCACCCGGGGACCCGACCCGACCCGGGGTCCAGGGGCCGGTATGGGGAATCGAACCTGGGACCTCGGGTGCTGGGGTCCCGACATCACCCTGTGACGCCACCCGGGGACCCGACCCGACCCGGGGTCCTGGGGCCGGTATGGAGAATCGAACCTGGGACCTCGGGTGCTGGGGTCCCGACATCACCCTGTGACGCCACCCGGGGACCCGAACCGACCTGGGGGTCCAGGGGCTGGTATGGAAAATCGAACATGGGACCTCGGGTGCCGGGGTCCCGACATCACCCTGTGACGCCACCCGGGGATCCTAGGAGACCCGGGGTTCAGGGGCCGGTATGGGGAATCGAACCTGGGACCTCGGGTGCCGGGGTCCCGACATCACCCTGTGACGCCACCCGGGGACCCGACCCGACCCTGGGTTCAGGGGCCGGTATGGGGAATTGAACCTGGAACCTCGGGTGCCGGGGTCCCGACATCACCCTGTGACGCCACCCGGGGACCCGACCTAACCCTTGGTTTTTTGGCCGGTATGGGGAATCGAACCTGTGACCTCGGGTGCCGGGATCCCGACATCACCCTGTGACGCCACCCGGGGACCCGACCCGACCCGGTGTTTTTTGGCCACTATGGGAAATCGAACCTGGGACCTTGGGTGCCGGGGTCCCGACATCACCCTGTGACGCCACCCGGGGACCCGAGCCGACCCGGGGTTTTTTGGCCGGTATGGGGAATCGAACCTGGGACGTCGGGTGCCGGGGTCCCGACATCACCCTGTGATGCCACCCGGGGACCCGACCCGACCCGGGGTCGTGGGGATGATATGGAGAATTGAACCTGGGACATCGGGTGCCAGGGTCGGGACATCACCCTGTGACTCCACCCGGGGACCCGACCTGACCCGGGGTCCAAGGGCCGGTATGGGGAATCGAACCTGGGACCTCGCGTGCCGGGGTCCTGACATCACCCTGTAACGCCACCCGGGGACATGACCCGACCCGGGGACCAGGGGCCTCTATGGGGAATCGAACCTGGGACCTCGCGTGCCGGGGTCACGACATCACCCTGTGACGCCACCCGGGGACCCGAACCGACCCAGGGTCCAGGGGCTGGTATGGAAAATCGAACATGGGACCTCGGGTGCCGGGGTCCCGACATCACCCTGTGACGCCACCCGGGGACCCTAGGAGACCCTGGGTTCAGGGGCCGGTATGGGGAATCTAACCTGGGACCTCGGGTGCCGGGGTCCCGACATCACCCTGTGACGCCACCCGGGGACCCGACCCGACCCTGGGTCCAGGGGCCGGTATGGGGAATTGAACCTGGAACCTCGGGTGCCGGGGTCCCGACATCACCCTGTGACGCCACCCGGGGACCCGACCTAACCCTTGGTTTTTTGGCCGGTATGGGGAATCGAACCTGTGACCTCGGGTGCCGGGATCCCGACATTACCCTGTGACGCCACCCGGGGCCCCGACCCGACCCGGGGTTTTTTGGCCGGTATGGGGAATCGAACCTGGGACCTCGGCTGACGGGGTCCCGACATCACCCTGTGATGCCACCCGGGGACCCGACCCGACCCGGGGTCCTGGGGATGATATGGAGAATTGAACCTGGGACATCGGGTGCTAGGGTCGGGACATCACCCTGTGACTCCACCCGGGGACCCGACCTGACCCGGGGTCCAAGGGCCGGTATGGGGAATCGAACCTGGGACCTCGCGTGCCGGGGTCCTGACATCACCCTGTAACGCCACCCGGGGACATGACCCGACCCGGGGTCCAGGGGCCTCTATGGGGAATCGAACCTGGGACCTCGGGTGCCGGGGTCCCGACATCACCCTGTGTCGCCACCCGGGGACCAGACCCGACATTGGGTTTTATCACTGGTATGGGGAATCGAACCTGGGACCTCGGGTGCCGGGGTCCCGACATCACCCTTGACGCCACCCGGGGACCCACCCGACCCGGGATTTTATGACTGGTATGGGGAATCGAACCTGGGACCTCGGGTGCCGGGGTCCAGACATCACCCTGTGACACCACCCAGGGACCCGACCCGAACCGTGGTCCAGGGGACGGTAATGGGAATGGAACCTGGAACCTCGCGTGCCGGGGTCCCGACATCACCCAGTGACGCCACCCGGGGACCCGACCCGACCCGGGGATTTTGGTCGGTATGGGGAATTGAACCTGGGACCTCGCGTGCCGGGGTCCCGACATCACCCTGTGACGCCACCAGGGGACCCGACCCGACCCGGCGTCCAGGGGCCGGTATGGGGAATCGAACCTGGGACATCGGGTGCCGGGGTCCCGACATCACCCTGTGACGCCACCCGGGGACCCGACCCGACACGGGGTTTTTTGGCCAGTATGGGGAATTGAACCTGGGACCTCGGGTGCCGGGGTCCCGACATCACCCTGTGACGCCACCAGGGGACCCGACCCGACCCGGGGTTTTTTGGCCGGTATGGGGAATCGAACCTGGGACCTCGGGTGCTGGGGTCCCGACGTCATCCTGTGACGCCACCCGGGGATCCGACCCGACCCAGGGTCCAGGGGCCAGTATCGGGAATCGAACCTGGGACCTCGGGTGCCGGGGTCCAGACATCACCCTGTGACGCCACCCGGGGCCCCGACCCGACCCGGGGTTTTTTGGCCAGTATGCGGTATCGAACCTGGGACGTCGGGTGCCGGGGTCCCGACATCACCCTGTGACGCCACCCGGGGCCCGAGCCGACCCAGGGTCCAGTAGCCGGTATGGGGAATCGAACCTGGGAGCTCGGGTGCTGGGGTCCCGACATCACCCTGTGACGCCACCAGGGGACCCGATCCATCCCGCTGTTTTTTGACCGGTATGGGGAATCGAACCTGTGACCTCGGGTGCCGGGGTCCCGACATCACCCTGTGACGCCACCCGGGGACCCGACCCGACCCGGGGTCCTGGGGCCGGTATGGAGAATCGAACATGGGACCTCGGGTGCTGGGGTCCCGACATCACCCTGTGACGCCACCCGGGGACCCGAACCGACCCGGAGTCCTGGGGCTGGTATGGAAAATCGAACATGGGACCTCGGGTGCCGGGGTCCCGACATCACACTGTGACGCCACCCGGGGACCCCAGGAGACCCGGGGTTCAGGTGCCAGTATGGGGAATCGCACCTGGGACCTCGGGTGCCGGGGTCCCGACATCACCCTGTGACGCCACCCGGGGACCCGACCTAACCCTTGGTTTTTTGGCCACTATGGGGAATCGAACCTGGGACCTCGGGTGCCGGGGTCCCGACATCACCCTGTGACGCCACCCGGGGCCCCGAACCGACCCGGGGTTTTTTGGCCGGTATGGGGAATCGAACCTGGGACCTCGGGTGCCGGGGTCCCGACATCACCCTGTGACGCCACCCGGGGACCCGAGCCGAACCGGGGTCCTGGGAATGATATGGAGAATTGAACCTGGGACATCGGGTGCCAGGGTCGGGACATCACCCTGTGACTCCACCCGGGGACCCGACCTGACCCGGGGTCCAGGGGCTGGTATGGGGAATCGAACCTGGGACCTCGGGTGCCGGGGTCCCGACATCACCCTGTGACGCCACCCGGGGACCCGAGCCGACCTGGGGTCCTGGGTCCTATATGGGGAATCGAACATGGGACCTCGGGTGCTGGGGTCCCGACATCACCCTGTGACGCCACCCGGGGACCCGAACCGACCCGGGGTCCAGGGGCTGGTATGGAAAATCGAACATGGGACCTCGGGTGCCGGGGTCCCGACATCACCCTGTGACGCCACCCGGGGACCCTAGGAGACCCGGGGTTCAGGGGCCGGTATGGGGAATCGAACCTGGGACCTCGGGTGCCGGGGTCCCGACATCACCCTGTGACGCCACCCGGGGACCCGACCCGACCCTGGGTCCAGGGGCTGTTATGGGGAATTGAACCTGGAACCTCGGGTGCCGGGGTCCCGACATCACCCTGTGACGCCACCCGGGGACCCGACCTAACCCTTGGTTTTTTGGCCCGTATGGGGAATCGAACCTGTGACCTCGGGTGCCGGGGTCCCGACATCACCCTGTGACGCCACCCGGGGACCCGACCCGACCCGGTGTTTTTTGGCCACTATGGGGAATCGAACCTGGGACCTTGGGTGCCGGGGTCCCGACACCACCCTGTGACGCCACCCGGGGACCCGAGCCGAACCGGGGTCCTGGGAATGATATGGAGAATTGAACCTGGGACATCGGGTGCCAGGGTCGGGACATCACCCTGTGACTCCACCCGGGGACCCGACCTGACCCGGGGTCCAGGGGCCGGTATGGGGAATCGAACCTGGGACCTCGGGTGCCGGGGTCCCGACATCACCCTGTGACGCCACCCGGGGACCCGACCCGACCCGGGGTCCTGGGGCCAGTATGGAGAATCGAACATGGGACCTCGGGTGCTGGGGTCCCGACATCACCCTGTGACGCCACCCGGGGACCCGAACCGACCCGGGGTCCAGGGGCTGGTATGGAAAATCGAACATGGGACCTCGGGTGCCGGGGTCCCGACATCACCCTGTGACGCCACCCGGGGACCCTAGGAGACCCGGGGTTCAGGGGCCGGTATGGGGAATCGAACCTGGGACCTCGGGTGCCGGGGTCCCGACATCACCCTGTGACGCTACCCGGGGACCCGACCCGACCCTGGGTCCAGGGGCCGGTATGGGGAATTGAACCTGGAACCTCGGGTGCCGGGGTCCCGACATCACCCTGTGACGCCACCCGGGGACCCGACCTAACCCTTGGTTTTTTGGCCCGTATGGGGAATCGAACCTGTGACCTCGGGTGCCGGGGTCCCGAGATCACCCTGTGACGCCACCCGGGGACCCGACCCGACCCGGTGTTTTTTGGCCACTATGGGGAATCGAACCTGGGACCTCGGGTGCCGGGGTCCCGACATCACCCTGTGACGCCACCCGGGGACCCGACCCGACCCTGGGTCCAGGGGCTGGTATGGGGAATTGAACCTGGAACCTCGGGTGCCGGGGTCCCGACATCACCCTGTGACGCCACCCGGGGACCCTAGGAGACCCGGGGTTCAGGGGCCGGTATGGGGAATCGAACCTGGGACCTCGGGTGCCGGGGTCCCGACATCACCCTGTGACGCTACCCGGGGACCCGACCCGACCCTGGGTCCAGGGGCCGGTATGGGGAATTGAACCTGGAACCTCGGGTGCCGGGGTCCCGACATCACCCTGTGACGCCACCCGGGGACCCGACCTAACCCTTGGTTTTTTGGCCCGTATGGGGAATCGAACCTGTGACCTCGGGTGCCGGGGTCCCGACATCACCCTGTGACGCCACCCGGGGACCCGACCCGACCCGGTGTTTTTTGGCCACTATGGGGAATCGAACCTGGGACCTCGGGTGCCGGGGTCCCGACATCACCCTGTGACGCCACCCGGGGACCCGACCCGACCCTGGGTCCAGGGGCTGTTATGGGGAATTGAACCTGGAACCTCAGGTGCCGGGGTCCCGACATCACCCTGTGACGCCACCCGGGGACCCGACCTAACCCTTGGTTTTTTGGCCCGTATGGGGAATCGAACCTGTGACCTCGGGTGCCGGGGTCCCGACATCACCCTGTGACGCCACCCGGGGACCCGACCCGACCCGGTGTTTTTTGGCCACTATGGGGAATCGAACCTGGGACCTTGGGTGCCGGGGTCCCGACATCACCCTGTGACGCCACCCGGGGCCCCGAACCGACCCGGGGTTTTTTGGCCGGTATGGGGAATCGAACCTGGGACCTCGGGTGCCGGGGTCCCGACATCACCCTGTGACGCCACCCGGGGACCTGAGCCGAACCGGGGTCCTGGGAATGATATGGAGAATTGAACCTGGGAGCTCGGGTGCCAGGGTCGGGACATCACCATGTGACTCCACCCGGGGACCCGACCTGACCCGGGGTCCAGGGGCCGGTATGGGGAATCGAACCTGGGACCTCGGGTGCCGGGGTCCCGACATCACCCTGTGACGCCACCCGGGGACCCGACCCGACCCGGGGTCCTGGGGCCAGTATGGAGAATCGAACATGGGACCTCGGGTGCTGGGGTCCCGACATCACCCTGTGACGCCACCCGGGGACCCGAACCGACCCGGGGTCCAGGGGCTGGTATGGAAAATCGAACATGGGACCTCGGGTGCCGGGGTCCCGACATCACCCTGTGACGCTACCCGGGGACCCGACCCGACCCTGGGTCCAGGGGCCGGTATGGGGAATTGAACCTGGAACCTCGGGTGCCGGGGTCCCGACATCACCCTGTGACGCCACCCGGGGACCCGACCTAACCCTTGGTTTTTTGGCCCGTATGGGGAATCGAACCTGTGACCTCGGGTGCCGGGGTCCCGACATCACCCTGTGACGCCACCCGGGGACCCGACCCGACCCGGTGTTTTTTGGCCACTATGGGGAATCGAACCTGGGACCTTGGGTGCCGGGGTCCCGACATCACCCTGTGACGCCACCCGGGGACCCGACCCAACCCGGGTCCTGGGGATGATATGGAGAATTGAACCTGGGACATCGGGTGCCAGGGTCGGGACATCACCCTGTGACTCCACCCGGGGACCCGACCCGACCCGGGGTCCAGGGGCCGGTATGGGGAATCGAACATGGGACCTCGGGTGCTGGGGTCCCGACATCACCCTGTGACGCCACCCGGGGACCCGACCCGACCCGGGGTCCTGGGGCCGGTATGGAGAATCGAACATGGGACCTCGGGTGCTGGGGTCCCGACATCACCCTGTGACGCCACCCGGGGACCCGAACCGACCTGGGGGTCCAGGGGCTGGTATGGAAAATCGAACATGGGACCTCGGGTGCCGGGGTCCCGACATCACCCTGTGACGCCACCCGGGGATCCTAGGAGACCCGGGGTTCAGGGGCCGGTATGGGGAATCGAACTTGGGACCTCGGGTGCCGGGGTCCCGACATCACCCTGTGACGCCACCCGGGGACCCGACCCGACCCTGGGTTCAGGGGCCGGTATGGGGAATTGAACCTGGAACCTCGGGTGCCGGGGTCCCGACATCACCCTGTGACGCCACCCGGGGACCCGACCTAACCCTTGGTTTTTTGGCCCGTATGGGGAATCGAACCTGTGACCTCGGGTGCCGGGATCCCGACATCACCCTGTGACGCCACCCGGGGACCCGACCCGACCCGGTGTTTTTTGGCCACTATGGGAAATCGAACCTGGGACCTTGGGTGCCGGGGTCCCGACATCACCCTGTGACGCCACCCGGGGACCCGAGCCGACCCGGGGTTTTTTGGCCGGTATGGGGAATCGAACCTGGTACGTCGGGTGCCGGGGTCCCGACATCACCCTGTGATGCCACCCGGGGACCCGACCCGAACCGGGGTCCTGGGGATGACATGGAGAATTGAACCTGGGACATCGGGTGCCAGGGTCGGGACATCACCCTGTGACTCCACCCGGGGACCCGACCTGACCCGGGGTCCAAGGGCCGGTATGGGGAATCGAACCTGGGACCTCGCGTGTCGGGGTCCTGACATCACCCTGTAACGCCACCCGGGGACATGACCCGACCCGGGGACCAGGGGCCTCTATGGGGAATCGAACCTGGGACCTCGCGTGCCGGGGTCCCGACATCACCCTGTGACGCCACCCGGGGACCCGAACCGACCCGGGGTCCAGGGGCTGGTATGGAAAATCGAACATGGGACCTCGGGTGCCGGGGTCCCGACATCACCCTGTGACGCCACCCGGGGACCCTAGGAGACCCTGGGTTCAGGGGCCGGTATGGGGAATCGAACCTGGGACCTCGGGTGCCGGGGTCCCGACATCACCCTGTGACGCCACCCGGGGACCCGACCCGACCCTGGGTCCAGGGGCCGGTATGGGGAATTGAACCTGGAACCTCGGGTGCCGGGGTCCCGACATCACCCTGTGACGCCACCCGGGGACCCGACCAGACCCGGGGTTTTTTGGCCACTATGGGAAATCGAACGTGGGACCTCGGGTGCCGGGGTCCCGACATCACCCTGTGACGCCACCCGGGGCCCCGACCCGACCCGGGGTTTTTTGGCCGGTATGGGGAATCGAACCTGGGACCTCGGCTGACGGGGTCCCGACATCACCCTGTGATGCCACCCGGGGACCCGACCCGACCCGGGGTCCTGGGGATGATATGGAGAATTGAACCTGGGACATCGGGTGCCAGGGTCGGGACATCACCCTGTGACTCCACCCGGGGTCCCGACCTGACCCGGGGTCCAAGGGCCGGTATGGGGAATCGAACCTGGGACCTCGCGTGCCGGGGTCCTGACATCACCCTGTAACGCCACCCGGGGACATGACCCGACCCGGGGTCCAGGGGCCTCTATGGGGAATCGAACCTGGGACCTCGGGTGCCGGGGTCCCGACATCACCCTGTGTCGCCACCCGGGGACCAGACCCGACATTGGGTTTTATCACTGGTATGGGGAATCGAACCTGGGACCTCGGGTGCCGGGGTCCCGACATCACCCTTGACGCCACCCGGGGACCCACCCGACCCGGGATTTTATGACTGGTATGGGGAATCGAACCTGGGACCTCGGGTGCCGGGGTCCAGACATCACCCTGTGACACCACCCAGGGACCCGACCCGAACCGTGGTCCAGGGGACGGTAATGGGAATGGAACCTGGAACCTCGCGTGCCGGGTTCCCGACATCACCCTGTGACGCCACCCGGGGACCCGACCCGACCCGGGATTTTTTGGTCGGAATGGGGAATTGAACCTGGGACCTCGCGTGCCGGGGTCCCGACATCACCCAGTGACGCCACCAGGGGACCCGACCCGACCCGGCGTCCAGGGGCCGGTATGGGGAATCGAACCTGGGACCTCGGGTGCCGGGGTCCCGACATAACCCTGTGACGCCACCCGGGGATCCGACCTGACCCAAGGTCCAGGCGTCGGTATGGGGAATCGAACCTGGGACCTCGCATGCCGGGGTCCCGACATCACCCTGTTACGCCACCTGGGGACCCGACCCGACCCGGGGTTTTTTGGCCGGTATGGGGAATTGAACCTGGGACCTCGGGTGCCGGGGTCCCGACATCACCCTGTTACGCCACCAGGGGACCCGACCCGACCCAGGGTTTTTTGGCCGGTATGGGGAATCGAACCTGGGACCTCGGGTGCCGGGGTCCCGACATCACCCTGTGACGCCACCCGGGGATCCGACCCGACCCAGGGTCCAGGGGCCAGTATGGGGAATCGAACCTGGGACCTCGGGTGCCGGGGTCCAGACATCACCCTGTGACGCCACCCGGGGACCCGAGCCGACCCGGGGTTTCTTCGGCGGTATGGGGAATCGAACCTGGGACGTCGGGTGCCGGGGTCCCGACATCACCCTGTGACTCCACCCCGGGACCCGAGCCGACCCGGGGTTTCTTGGGCGGTATGGGGTATCGAACCTGGGAGCTCGGGTGCCGGGGTCCCGACATCACCCTGTGACGCCACCCGGGGACCCGACCCGACCCGGCGTCCAGGGGCCGGTATTGGAAATCGAACCTGGGAACTCGGGTGCCGGGGTCCCGACATCACCCTGTTACGCCACCCGGGGATCCGACCCGACCCAAGGTCAAGGCGTCGGTATGGGGAATCGAACCTGGGACCTCGGGTGCCCGGGTCCCGACACCAACCTGTGATGCCACCCGGGGACCCAACCCTACCCGCAGTTTTTTGTCCGGTATGGGGAATCGAACCTGGGACCTTGGGGGCCAGGGTCCCGATATCACCCTGTGACGCCACACGGGGACCCGACCAGACCCGGGGTTTTTTGGCCGGTATGGAGAATCGAACATGGGACCTTGGGTGCCGGGGTCCCGACATCACCCTGTGACGCCAACCGTGGATGCGACCCGACCCGGGTTCTTTTGGCCGGTATGGGGAATCGAACCTGGGACCTCGGGTGCCGGGGTCCCGACATCACCCTGTGACGCCACCCGGGGACCCGAGCCGACCCAGGGTCCAGTGGCCGGTATGGGGAATCGAACCTGGGACCTCGGGTGCCGGGGTCCCGACATCACTCTGTGACGCCACCCGGGGACCCGACCCGACCCGGCGTCCAGGGGCTGGTATGGAAAATCGAACCTGGGAACTCGGGTGCCGGGGTCCCGACATCACCCTGTTACGCCACCCGGGGATCCGACCCGACCCAAGGTCAAGGCGTCGGTATGGGGAATCGAACCTGGGACCTGGGGTGCCGGGGTCCCGACACCAACCTGTGATGCCACCCGGGGACCCAACCCTACCCGCAGTTTTTTGTCCGGTATGGGGAATCGAACCTGGGACCTTGGGGGCCAGGGTCCCGATATCACCCTGTGACGCCACACGGGGACACGACCCGACCGGGTTTTTTGGCCGGTATGGGGAATCGAACCTGGGACCTCGGCTGACGGGGTCCCGACATCACCCTGTGACGCCACCCGGGGACCCGACCAGACCCGGGGTTTTTTGGCCGGTATGGAGAATCGAACGTGGGACCTTGGGTGCCGGGGTCCCGACATCACCCTGTGACGCCAACTGTGGATTCGACCCGACACGGGTTCTTTTGGCCGGTATGGGGAATCGAACCTGGGACCTCGGGTGCCGGGGTCCCGACATCACCCTGTGACGCCACCCGGGGACCCGACCAGACCCGGGGTTTTTTGGCCGGTATGGGGAATCGAACGTGGGACCTCGGGTGCCGGGGTCCCGACATCACCCTGTGACGCCACCCGGGGACCCAACCCGACCCGGGGTCCAGGGGCTGCTATGGGAAATCGAACCTGAGACCTCGGGTGCCAGGGTCCCGACATCACCCTGTGACGCCACGCAGGGACCCGACGCTACCCGGGGTTTTTAGGCCGGTATGGGGAATCGAACCTGGGACCTCAGGTGCCGGAGTCCCGACATCACCCTGTGACACCACCCGGGGACCCGACCCGACCCGGGGATTTAGGCCGGTATGGGGAATCGAACCTGGGACCTCAGGTGCCGGGGTCCCGACATCACCCTGTGACACCACCCAGGGACACGACCCGACCCTGGGTTTTTAGGCCGGTATGGAAAATCGAACCTGGGACCTCAGGTGCCGGGGTCCCGACATCACCCTGTGACACCACCTAGGGACCAGACCTAACCCTTGGTTTTTTGGCCGGTATGGGGAATCGAACCTGTGACCTCGGGTTCCGGGGTCCCGACATCACCCTGTGACACCACCTAGGGACCAGACCTAACCCTTGGTTTTTTGGCCGGTATGGGGAATCGAACCTGAGACCTCGGGTGCCGGGGTCCCGACATCACCCTGTGACGCCACCCAGGGACAGGACCCTACCCGGGGATTTTAGGCCGGTATGGGGAATCGAACCTGGGACCTCGGGTGCCGGGGTCCCGACATCACCCTGTGACACCACCTAGGGACCAGACCTAACCCTTGGTTTTTTGGCCGGTATGGGGAATCGAACCTGTGACCTCGGGTTCCGGGGTCCAGACATCACCCTGTGACGCCACCCGGGGACCCGACCTTACCCGGAATTTTTTGGCCGGTATGGGGAATCGAACCTGGGACCTCGGGTGCCGGGGTCCCGACATCACCCTGTGACGCCACCCGGGGACCTGACCCGACCGAGGGTCCAGGGGCCAGTATGGGGAATCGAACCTGGGACCTCGGGTGCCGGGGTCCCGACATCACCCTGTGACGCCACCCGGGGACCCACCAGACCCGGGATTTTATGACTGGTATGGGGAATCGAACCTGGGACGTCGGGTGCCGGGGTCCCGACATCACCCTGTGACACCACCCAGGGACCCGACCCGAACCGTGATCCAGGGGACGGTAATGGGAATGGAACGTGGAACCTCGCGTGCCGGGGTCCCGACATCACCCTGTGACGCCACCCGGGGCCCCGACCCGACCCGGGGTTTTTTGGCCAGTAAGGGGTATCGAACCTGGGACCTCGGGTGCCGGGGTCCCGACATCACCCTGTGACGCCACCCGGGGCCCCGACCCGACCCGGGGTTTTATGACTGGTATGGGGAATCGATCCTGGGACATCGGGTGCCGGGGTCCCGTCATCACCCTGTGACGCCACCCGGGGACCCGACCCGACCCGGGGTTTTTTGGTCGGTATGGGGAATTGAACCTGGGACCTCGCGTGCCGGGGTCCCGACATCACCCTGTGACGCCACCAGGGGACCCGACCCGACCCGGCCTCCAGGGGCCGGTATGGGGAATCGAACCTGGGACCTCGGGTGCCGGGGTCCCGTCATCACCCTGTGACGCCACCCGGGGACCCGACCCGACCCGGGGTTTTTTGGTCGGTATGGGGAATTGAACCTGGGACCTCGCGTGCCGGGGTCCCGACATCACCCTGTGACGCCACCAGGGGACCCGACCCGACCCGACCTCCAGGGGCCGGTATGGGGAATCGAACCTGGGACCTCGGGTGCCGGGGTCCCGACATCACCCTGTGTCGCCACCCGGGGACCAGACCCGACCCTGGTTTTTATGACTGGTATGGGGAATTTATCCTGGGACCTCGGGTGCTGGGATCCCGACATCAACCTGTGACGCCACCCGAAAAACTGACCCGAGCCGGGGTCCAGGGGCCGGTATGGGGAATCTAACATGGGACCTCTGGTGCCGGGGTCCCGACATCACCCTGTGACGCCACCCGGGGACCCGACCCGACCCGGTGTTTTTTGGCCACTATGGGAAATCGAACCTGGGACCTTGGGTGCCGGGGTCCCGACATCACCCTGTGACGCCACGCGGGGACCCGAGCCGACCCGGGGTTTTTTGGCCGGTATGGGGAATCGAACCTGGGACCTCGGGTGCTGGGGTCCCGACATCACCCTGTGACGCCACCCGGGGACCCGACCCAACCCGGGGTCCTGGGGATGATATGGAGAATTGAACCTGGGACATCGGGTGCCAGGGTCGGGACATCACCCTGTGACTCCACCCGGGGACCCGACCCGACCCGGTGTCCAGGGGCCGGTATGGGGAATCGAACCTGGGACCTCGGGTGCTGGGGTCCCGACATCACCCTGTGACGCCACCCGGGGACCCGACCCGACCCGGGGTCCTGGGGCCGGTATGGAGAATCGAACATGGGACCTCGGGTGCTGGGGTCCCGACATCACCCTGTGACGCCACCCGGGGACCCGAACCGACCTGGGGGTCCAGGGGCTGGTATGGAAAATCGAACATGGGACCTCGGGTGCCGGGGTCCCGACATCACCCTGTGACGCCACCCGGGGATCCTAGGAGACCCGGGGTTCAGGGGCCGGTATGGGGAATCGAACCTGGGACCTCGGGTGCCGGGGTCCCGACATCACCCTGTGACGCCACCCGGGGACCCGACCCGACCCGGGGTTCAGGGGCCGGTATGGGGAATTGAACCTGGAACCTCGGGTGCCGGGGTCCCGACATCACCCTGTGACGCCACCCGGGGACCCGACCTAACCCTTGGTTTTTTGGCCCGTATGGGGAATCGAACCTGTGACCTCGGGTGCCGGGATCCCGACATCACCCTGTGACGCCACCCGGGGACCCGACCCGACCCGGTGTTTTTTGGCCACTATGGGAAATCGAACCTGGGACCTTGGGTGCCGGGGTCCCGACATCACCCTGTGACGCCACCCGGGGACCCGAGCCGACCCGGGGTTTTTTGGCCGGTATGGGGAATCGAACCTGGGACGTCGGGTGCCGGGGTCCCGACATCACCCTGTGATGCCACCCGGGGACCCGACCCGACCCGGGGTCCTGGGGATGATATGGAGAATTGAACCTGGGACATCGGGTGCCAGGGTCGGGACATCACCCTGTGACTCCACCCGGGGACCCGACCTGACCCGGGGTCCAAGGGCCGGTATGGGGAATCGAACCTGGGACCTCGCGTGCCGGGGTCCTGACATCACCCTGTAACGCCACCCGGGGACATGACCCGACCCGGGGACCAGGGGCCTCTATGGGGAATCGAACCTGGGACCTCGCGTGCCGGGGTCCCGACATCACCCTGTGACGCCACCCGGGGACCCGAACCGACCCGGGGTCCAGGGGCTGGTATGGAAAATCGAACATGGGACCTCGGGTGCCGGGGTCCCGACATCACCCTGTGACGCCACCCGGGGACCCTAGGAGACCCTGGGTTCAGGGGCCGGTATGGGGAATCGAACCTGGGACCTCGGGTGCCGGGGTCCCGACATCAACCTGTGACGCCACCCGGGGACCCGACCCGACCCTGGGTCCAGGGGCCGGTATGGGGAATTGAACCTGGAACCTCGGGTGCCGGGGTCCCGACATCACCCTGTGACGCCACCCGGGGACCCGACCTAACCCTTGGTTTTTTGGCCGGTATGGGGAATCGAACCTGTGACCTCGGGTGCCGGGGTCCCGACATCACCCTGTGACGCCACCCGGGGCCCCGACCCGACCCGGGGTTTTTTGGCCGGTATGGGGAATCGAACCTGGGACCTCGCGTGCCGGGGTCCTGACATCACCCTGTAACGCCACCCGGGGACATGACCCGACCCGGGGTCCAGGGGCCTCTATGGGGAATCGAACCTGGGACCTCGGGTGCCGGGGTCCCGACATCACCCTGTGTCGCCACCCGGGGACCAGACCCGACATTGGGTTTTATCACTGGTATGGGGAATCGAACCTGGGACCTCGGGTGCCGGGGTCCCGACATCACCCTTGACGCCACCCGGGGACCCACCCGACCCAGGATTTTATGACTGGTATGGGGAATCGAACCTGGGACCTCGGGTGCCGGGGTCCAGACATCACCCTGTGACACCACCCAGGGACCCGACCCGAACCGTGGTCCAGGGGACGGTAATGGGAATGGAACCTGGAACCTCGCGTGCCGGGTTCCCGACATCACCCTGTGACGCCACCCGGGGACCCGACCCGACCCGGGGTTTTTTGGTCGGTATGGGGAATTGAACCTGGGACCTCGCGTGCCGGGGTCCCGACATCACCCAGTGACGCCACCAGGGGACCCGACCCGACCCGGCGTCCAGGGGCCGGTATGGGGAATCGAACCTGGGACCTCGGGTGCCGGGGTCCCGACATCACCCTGTGACGCCACCCGGGGATCCGACCTGACCCAAGGTCCAGGCGTCGGTATGGGGAATCGAACCTGGGACCTCGCATGCCGGGGTCCCGACATCACCCTGTTACGCCACCTGGGGACCCGACCCGACCCGGGGTTTTTTGGCCGGTATGGGGAATTGAACCTGGGACCTCGGGTGCCGGGGTCCCGACATCACCCTGTTACGCCACCAGGGGACCCGACCCGACCCGGGGTTTTTTGGCCGGTATGGGGAATCGAACCTGGGACCTCGGGTGCCGGGGTCCCGACATCACCCTGTGACGCCACCCGGGGATCCGACCCGACCCAGGGTCCAGGGGCCAGTATGGGGAATCGAACCTGGGACCTCGGGTGCCGGGGTCCAGACATCACCCTGTGACGCCACCCGGGGACCCGAGCCGACCCGGGGTTTCTTCGGCGGTATGGGGAATCGAACCTGGGACGTCGGGTGCCGGGGTCCCGACATCACCCTGTGACTCCACCCCGGGACCCGAGCCGACCCGGGGTTTCTTGGGCGGTATGGGGTATCGAATCTGGGAGCTCGGGTGCCGGGGTCCCGACATCACCCTGTGACGCCACCCGGGGCCCCGACCCGACCCGGCGTCCAGGGGCCGGTATTGGAAATCGAACCTGGGAACTCGGGTGCCGGGGTCCCGACATCACCCTGTTACGCCACCCGGGGATCCGACCCGACCCAAGGTCAAGGCGTCGGTATGGGGAATCGAACCTGGGACCTCGGGTGCCCGGGTCCCGACACCAACCTGTGATGCCACCCGGGGACCCAACCCTACCCGCAGTTTTTTGTCCGGTATGGGGAATCGAACCTGGGACCTTGGGGGCCAGGGTCCCGATATCACCCTGTGACGCCACACGGGGACCCGACCAGACCCGGGGTTTTTTGGCCGGTATGGAGAATCGAACATGGGACCTCGGGTGCCGGGGTCCCGACATCACCCTGTGACGCCACCCGGGGACCCGAGCCGACCCAGGGTCCAGTGGCCGGTATGGGGAATCGAACCTGGGACCTCGGGTGCCGGGGTCCCGACATCACTCTGTGACGCCACCCGGGGACCCGACCCGACCCGGCGTCCAGGGGCTGGTATGGAATATCGAACCTGGGAACTCGGGTGCCGGGGTCCCGACATCACCCTGTTACGCCACCCGGGGATCCGACCCGACCCAAGGTCAAGGCGTCGGTATGGGGAATCGAACCTGGGACCTGGGGTGCCGGGGTCCCGACACCAACCTGTGATGCCACCCGGGGACCCAACCCTACCCGCAGTTTTTTGTCCGGTATGGGGAATCGAACCTGGGACCTTGGGGGCCAGGGTCCCGATATCACCCTGTGACGCCACACGGGGACACGACCCGACCGGGTTTTTTGGCCGGTATGGGGAATCGAACCTGGGACCTCGCGTGCCGGGGTCCCGACATCACCCTGTAACGCCACCCGGGGACATGACCCGACCCGGGGTCCAGGGGCCTCTATGGGGAATCGAACCTGGGACCTCGGGTGCCGGGGTCCCGACATCACCCTGTGTCGCCACCCGGGGACCAGACCCGACATTGGGTTTTATCACTGGTATGGGGAATCGAACCTGGGACCTCGGGTGCCGGGGTCCCGACATCACCCTTGACGCCACCCGGGGACCCACCCGACCCGGGATTTTATGACTGGTATGGGGAATCGAACCTGGGACCTCGGGTGCCGGGGTCCAGACATCACCCTGTGACACCACCCAGGGACCCGACCCGAACCGTGGTCCAGGGGACGGTAATGGGAATGGAACCTGGAACCTCGCGTGCCGGGTTCCCGACATCACCCTGTGACGCCACCCGGGGACCCGACCCGACCCGGGGTTTTTTGGTCGGTATGGGGAATTGAACCTGGGACCTCGCGTGCCGGGGTCCCGACATCACCCAGTGACGCCACCAGGGGACCCGACCCGACCCGGCGTCCAGGGGCCGGTATGGGGAATCGAACCTGGGACCTCGGGTGCCGGGGTCCCGACATCACCCTGTGACGCCACCTGGGGACCCGACCCGACCCGGGGTTTTTTGGCCGGTATGGGGAATTGAACCTGGGACCTCGGGTGCCGGGGTCCCGACATCACCCTGTTACGCCACCAGGGGACCCGACCCGACCCGGGGTTTTTTGGCCGGTATGGGGAATCGAACCTGGGACCTCGGGTGCCGGGGTCCCGACATCACCCTGTGACGCCACCCGGGGATCCGACCCGACCCAGGGTCCAGGGGCCAGTATGGGGAATCGAACCTGGGACCTCGGGTGCCGGGGTCCAGACATCACCCTGTGACGCCACCCGGGGACCCGAGCCGACCCGGGGTTTCTTCGGCGGTATGGGGAATCGAACCTGGGACGTCGGGTGCCGGGGTCCCGACACCACCCTGTGACTCCACCCCGGGACCCGAGCCGACCCGGGGTTTCTTGGGCGGTATTGGAAATCGAACCTGGGAACTCGGGTGCCGGGGTCCCGACATCACCCTGTTACGCCACCCGGGGATCCGACCCGACCCAAGGTCAAGGCGTCGGTATGGGGAATCGAACCTGGGACCTCGGGTGCCCGGGTCCCGACACCAACCTGTGATGCCACCCGGGGACCCAACCCTACCCGCAGTTTTTTGTCCGGTATGGGGAATCGAACCTGGGACCTTGGGGGCCAGGGTCCCGATATCACCCTGTGACGCCACACGGGGACCCGACCAGACCCGGGGTTTTTTGGCCGGTATGGAGAATCGAACATGGGACCTCGGGTGCCGGGGTCCCGACATCACCCTGTGACGCCACCCGGGGACCCGAGCCGACCCAGGGTCCAGTGGCCGGTATGGGGAATCGAACCTGGGACCTCGGGTGCCGGGGTCCCGACATCACTCTGTGACGCCACCCGGGGACCCGACCCGACCCGGCGTCCAGGGGCTGGTATGGAAAATCGAACCTGGGAACTCGGGTGCCGGGGTCCCGACATCACCCTGTTACGCCACCCGGGGATCCGACCCGACCCAAGGTCAAGGCGTCGGTATGGGGAATCGAACCTGGGACCTGGGGTGCCGGGGTCCCGACACCAACCTGTGATGCCACCCGGGGACCCAACCCTACCCGCAGTTTTTTGTCCGGTATGGGGAATCGAACCTGGGACCTTGGGGGCCAGGGTCCCGATATCACCCTGTGACGCCACACGGGGACACGACCCGACCGGGTTTTTTGGCCGGTATGGGGAATCGAACCTGGGACCTCGGCTGACGGGGTCCCGACATCACCCTGTGACGCCACCCGGGGACCCGACCAGACCCGGGGTTTTTTGGCCGGTATGGAGAATCGAACGTGGGACCTTGGGTGCCGGGGTCCCGACATCACCCTGTGACGCCAACCGTGGATTCGACCCGACACGGGTTCTTTTGGCCGGTATGGGGAATCGAACCTGGGACCTCGGGTGCCGGGGTCCCGACATCACCCTGTGACGCCACCCGGGGACCCGACCAGACCCGGGGTTTTTTGGCCGGTATGGGGAATCGAACGTGGGACCTCGGGTGCCGGGGTCCCGACATCACCCTGTGACGCCACCCGGGGACCGAACCCGACCCGGGGTCCAGGGGCTGCTATGGGGAATCGAACCTGAGACCTCGGGTGCCAGGGTCCCGACATCACCCTGTGACGCCACGCAGGGACCCGACGCTACCCGGGGTTTTTAGGCCGGTATGGGGAATCGAACCTGGGACCTCAGGTGCCGGAGTCCCGACATCACCCTGTGACACCACCCGGGGACACGACCCGACCCGGGGATTTAGGCCGGTATGGGGAATCGAACCTGGGACCTCAGGTGCCGGGGTCCCGACATCACCCTGTGACACCACCCAGGGACACGACCCGACCCTGGGTTTTTAGGCCGGTATGGAAAATCGAACCTGTGACCTCAGGTGCCGGGGTCCCGACATCACCCTGTGACGCCACCCGGGGACCCAACCCGACCCGGGGTTCCAGGGGCTGCTATGGGGAATCGAACCTGAGACCTCGGGTGCCGGGGTCCCGACATCACCCTGTGACGCCACCCAGGGACAGGACCCTACCCGGGGATTTTAGGCCGGTATGGGGAATCGAACCTGGGACCTCGGGTGCCGGGGTCCCGACATCACCCTGTGACACCACCTAGGGACCAGACCTAACCCTTGGTTTTTTGGCCGGTATGGGGAATCGAACCTGTGACCTCGGGTTCCGGGGTCCAGACATCACCCTGTGACGCCACCCGGGGACCCGACCTTACCCGGAATTTTTTGGCCGGTATGGGGAATCGAACCTGGGACCTCGGGTGCCGGGGTCCCGACATCACCCTGTGACGCCACCCGGGGACCTGACCCGACCGAGGGTCCAGGGGCCAGTATGGGGAATCGAACCTGGGACCTCGGGTGCCGGGGTCCCGACATCACCCTGTGACGCCACCCGGGGACCCACCAGACCCGGGATTTTATGACTGGTATGGGGAATCGAACCTGGGACCTCGGGTGCCGGGGTCCCGACATCACCCTGTGACACCACCCAGGGACCCGACCCGAACCGTGGTCCAGGGGACGGTAATGGGAATGGAACGTGGAACCTCGCGTGCCGGGGTCCCGACATCACCCTGTGACGCCACCCGGGGCCCCGACCCGACCCGGGGTTTTTTGGCCAGTAAGGGGTATCGAACCTGGGACCTCGGGTGCCGGGGTCCCGACATCACCCTGTGACGCCACCCGGGGACCCGACCCGACCCGGGGTTTTATGACTGGTATGGGGAATCGATCCTGGGACCTCGGGTGCCGGGGTCCCGTCATCACCCTGTGACGCCACCCGGGGACCCGACCCGACCCGGGGTTTTTTGGTCGGTATGGGGAATTGAACCTGGGACCTCGCGTGCCGGGGTCCCGACATCACCCTGTGACGCCACCAGGGGACCCGACCCGACCCGGGGTTTTTTGGCCGGTATGGGGAATCGAACCTGGGACCTCGGGTGCCGGGGTCCCGACATCACCCTGTGTCGCCACCCGGGGACCAGACCCGACCCTGGTTTTTATGACTGGTATGGGGAATTTATCCTGGGACCTCGGGTGCTGGGATCCCGACATCAACCTGTGACGCCACCCGAAAAACTGACCCGAGCCGGGGTCCAGGGGCCGGTATGGGGAATCTAACCTGGGACCTCTGGTGCCGGGGTCCCGACATCACCCTGTGACGCCACCCGGGGACCCGACTCGACCCTGGGTTTTTTGGTCGGTATAGGGAATCGAACCTGGGACCTCGGATGCCGGGGTCACGACATCACCCTGTGACGCCACCCGGGGACCCGACCCGTCCCTGGGTTTTTTGACCGGTATGGGGAATTGAACCTGGGACCTCGGGTGCCGGGGTCCAGACATCACCCTGTGACGCCACCCAGGGACCCGAGCCGACCCGGGGTTTCTTGGGCGGTATGGGGAATCGAACCTGGAACCTCGGGTGCCGGGGTCCCGACATCACCCTGTGACGCCACCCGGGGTCCCGACCCAATCCGGGGTCCTGGGGCTGGTATGGGGAATCGAACCAGGAACCTCGGCTGCTGGGGTCCCGACATCACCCTGTGACGCCACCCGGGGACCCAAACAGACCCGGGGTTTTTTGGCCGGTATGGGGAATCGAACGTGGGACCTTGGGTGCCGGGGTCCCGACATCACCCTGTGACGCCACCCGGGGACCAGACCAGACCCAAGGTCCAGGCGTCGGTATCGGGAATCGAACCTGGGACCTCAGGTGCCGGGGTCCCGACATCACCCTGTGACGCCACCCGGGGACCCGACACGACCCGGGGTTTTTGGCCGGTATGGGGAATTGAACCTGGGACCTCGGCTGACGGGGTCCCGACATCACCCTGTGACGCCACCCGGGGACCCGACCAGACCGGGGGTTTTTTGGCCGGTATGGAGAATCGAACGTGGGACCTTGGGTGCCGGGGTCCCGACATCACCCTGTGACGCCAACCGTGGATGCGACCCGACACAGGTTCTTTTGGCCGGTATGGGGAATCGAACCTGGGAGCTCGGGTGCCGGGGTCCCGACATCACCCTGTGACGCCACCCGGGGACCCGACCAGACCCGGGGTTTTTTGGCCGGTATGGGGAATCGAACCTGGGACCTCGGGTGCCGGGGTCCCGACATCACCCTGTGACGCCACCCGGGGACCCACCAGACCCGGGATTTTATGACTGGTATGGGGAATCGAACCTGGGACCTCGGGTGCCGGGGTCCCGACATCACCCTGTGACACCACCCAGGGACCCGACCCGAACCGTGGTCCAGGGGACGGTAATGGGAATGGAACGTGGAACCTCGCGTGCCGGGGTCCCGACATCACCCTGTGACGCCACCCGGGGCCCCGACCCGACCCGGGGTTTTTTGGCCAGTAAGGGGTATCGAACCTGGGACCTCGGGTGCCGGGGTCCCGACATCACCCTGTGACGCCACCCGGGGACCCGACCCGACCCGGGGTTTTATGACTGGTATGGGGAATCGATCCTGGGACCTCGGGTGCCGGGGTCCCGTCATCACCCTGTGACGCCACCCGGGGACCCGACCCGACCCGGGGTTTTTTGGTCGGTATGGGGAATTGAACCTGGGACCTCGCGTGCCGGGGTCCCGACATCACCCTGTGACGCCACCAGGGGACCCGACCCGACCCGGGGTTTTTTGGCCGGTATGGGGAATCGAACCTGGGACCTCGGGTGCCGGGGTCCCGACATCACCCTGTGTCGCCACCCGGGGACCAGACCCGACCCTGGTTTTTATGACTGGTATGGGGAATTTATCCTGGGACCTCGGGTGCTGGGATCCCGACATCAACCTGTGACGCCACCCGAAAAACTGACCCGAGCCGGGGTCCAGGGGCCGGTATGGGGAATCTAACCTGGGACCTCTGGTGCCGGGGTCCCGACATCACCCTGTGACGCCACCCGGGGACCCGACTCGACCCTGGGTTTTTTGGTCGGTATAGGGAATCGAACCTGGGACCTCGGATGCCGGGGTCACGACATCACCCTGTGACGCCACCCGGGGACCCGACCCGTCCCTGGGTTTTTTGACCGGTATGGGGAATTGAACCTGGGACCTCGGGTGCCGGGGTCCAGACATCACCCTGTGACGCCACCCAGGGACCCGAGCCGACCCGGGGTTTCTTGGGCGGTATGGGGAATCGAACCTGGAACCTCGGGTGCCGGGGTCCCGACATCACCCTGTGACGCCACCCGGGGTCCCGACCCAATCCGGGGTCCTGGGGCTGGTATGGGGAATCGAACCAGGAACCTCGGCTGCTGGGGTCCCGACATCACCCTGTGACGCCACCCGGGGACCCAAACAGACCCGGGGTTTTTTGGCCGGTATGGGGAATCGAACGTGGGACCTTGGGTGCCGGGGTCCCGACATCACCCTGTGACGCCACCCGGGGACCAGACCAGACCCAAGGTCCAGGCGTCGGTATCGGGAATCGAACCTGGGACCTCAGGTGCCGGGGTCCCGACATCACCCTGTGACGCCACCCGGGGACCCGACACGACCCGGGGTTTTTGGCCGGTATGGGGAATTGAACCTGGGACCTCGGCTGACGGGGTCCCGACATCACCCTGTGACGCCACCCGGGGACCCGACCAGACCGGGGGTTTTTTGGCCGGTATGGAGAATCGAACGTGGGACCTTGGGTGCCGGGGTCCCGACATCACCCTGTGACGCCAACCGTGGATGCGACCCGACACAGGTTCTTTTGGCCGGTATGGGGAATCGAACCTGGGAGCTCGGGTGCCGGGGTCCCGACATCACCCTGTGACGCCACCCGGGGACCCGACCAGACCCGGGGTTTTTTGGCCGGTATGGGGAATCGAACCTGGGACCTCGGGTGCCGGGGTCCCGACATCACCCTGTGACGCCACCCGGGGACCCGACCCGACCCGGGGTTTTTTGGCCGGTATGGGGAATCGAACCTGGGACCTCGGGTGCCGGGGTCCCGACATCACCCTGTGACGCCACCCGGGGACGCGACCCGACCTGGGGTGCAGGGGCTTCTATGGGGAATCGAACCTGAGACCTCGGGTGCCAGGGTCCCGACATCACCCTGTGACGCCACCCAGGGACCCGACGCTACCCGGGGTTTTTAGGCCGGTATGGGGAATCGAACCTGGGACCTCAGGTGCCGGAGTCCCGACATCACCCTGTGACACCACCCGGGGACCCGACCCGACCCGGGGATTTAGGCCGGTATGGGGAATCGAACCTGGGACCTAAGGTGCCGGGGTCCCGACATCACCCTGTGACACCACCTAGGGACCAGACCTAACCCTTGGTTTTTTGGCCGGTATTGGGAATCGAACCTGTGACCTCGGGTTCCGGGGTCCAGACATCACCCTGTGACGCCACCCGGGGACCCGACCTTACCCGGAATTTTTTGGCCGGTATGGGGAATCGAACCTGGGACCTCAGGTGCTGGGGTCCCGACATCACCCTGTGACGCCACCCGGGGACCTGACTTGACCCGGGGTTTTTTGGTCGGTATAGGGAATCGAACCTGGGACCTCGGGTGCCGGGGTCCCGACATCACCCTGTGACGCCACCCGGGGACCCGACCCGTCCCTGGGTTTTTTGACCGGTATGGGGAATTGAACCTGGGACCTCGGGTGCCGGGGTCCCGACATCACCCTGTGACGCCACCCGGGCACCCGAGCCGACCCGGGGTTTTTTGGCCAGTATGGGGAATCGAACCTGGGACCTCGGGTGCCGGGGTCCCGACATCACCCTGTGACGCCACCTGGGGACCCGAGCCGACCTGAGGTTTCTTGGGCGGTATGGGGAATCGAACCTGGGCCCTCGGGTACCGGGGTCCCGACATCACCCTGTGACGCCACCCGGGGACCCGACCAGACCCGGGGTTTTTTGGCCGGTATGGGGAATCGAACGTGGGACCTTGGGTGCCGGGGTCCCGACATCACCCTGTGACGCCACCCGGGGACCAGACCAGACCCAAGGTCCAGGCGTCGGTATGGGGAATCGAACCTGGGACCTCGCGTGCCGGGGTCCCGACATCACCCTGTAACGCCACCCGGGGACCCGACACGACCCGGGGTTTTTAGGCCGGTATAGGGAATCGAACCTGGGACGTCGGGTGCCGGGGTCCCGACATCACCCTCTGACGCCACCCGGGAACCCGACCCGACCCGGGGTTTTTTGACCGGTATGGGGAATCGAACCAGGGACCTCGCGTGCCAGGGTCCCGACATCACCCTGTGACGCCACCCGGGGACCAGACGAGACCCAAGGTCCAGGTGTCGGTATGGGGAATCGAACCTGGGACCTCGAGTGCCGGGGTCCCGACATCACCCTGTGACGCCACCCGGGGACCCGACACGACCCGGTGTTTTTTGGCCACTATGGGGAATCGAACCTGGGACCTCGGGTGCCGGGGTCCCGACATCACCCTGTGACGCCACCCGGGGACCCGACCCGACCCTGGGTCCAGGGGCTGTTATGGGGAATTGAACCTGGAACCTCGGGTGCCGGGGTCCCGACATCACCCTGTGACGCCACCCGGGGACCCGACCTAACCCTTGGTTTTTTGGCCCGTATGGGGAATCGAACCTGTGACCTCGGGTGCCGGGGTCCCGACATCACCCTGTGACGCCACCCGGGGCCCCGAACCGACCCGGGGTTTTTTGGCCGGTATGGGGAATCGAACCTGGGACCTCGGGTGCCGGGGTCCCGACATCACCCTGTGACGCCACTTGGGGACCCGAGCCGAACCGGGGTCCTGGGAATGATATGGAGAATTGAACCTGGGAGCTCGGGTGCCAGGGTCGGGACATCACCCTGTGACTCCACCCGGGGACCCGACCTGACCCGGGGTCCAGGGGCCGGTATGGGGAATCGAACATGGGACCTCGGGTGCCGGGGTCCCGACATCACCCTGTGACGCCACCCGGGGACCCGACCCGACCCGGGGTCCTGGGGCCAGTATGGAGAATCGAACATGGGACCTCGGGTGCTGGGGTCCCGACATCACCCTGTGACGCCACCCGGGGACCCGAACCGACCCGGGGTCCAGGGGCTGGTATGGAAAATCGAACCTGGGACCTCGGGTGCCGGGGTCCCGACATCACCCTGTGACGCCACCCGGGGACCCTAGGAGACCCGGGGTTCAGGGGCCGGTATGGGGAATCGAACCTGGGACCTCGGGTGCCGGGGTCCCGACATCACCCTGTGACGCTACCCGGGGACCCGACCCGACCCTGGGTCCAGGGGCCGGTATGGGGAATTGAACCTGGAACCTCGGGTGCCGGGGTCCCGACATCACCCTGTGACGCCACCCGGGGACCCGACCTAACCCTTGGTTTTTTGGCCCGTATGGGGAATCGAACCTGTGACCTCGGGTGCCGGGGTCCCGACATCACCCTGTGACGCCACCCGGGGACCCGACCCGACCCGGTGTTTTTTGGCCACTATGGGGAATCGAACCTGGGACCTTGGGTGCCGGGGTCCCGACATCACCCTGTGACGCCACCCGGGGCCCCGAACCGACCCGGGGTTTTTTGGCCGGTATGGGGAATCGAACCTGGGACCTCGGGTGCCGGGGTCCCGACATCACCCTGTGACGCCACCCGGGGACCCGACCCAACCCGGGGTCCTGGGGATGATATGGAGAATTGAACTTGGGACATCGGGTGCCAGGGTCGGGACATCACCCTGTGACTCCACCCGGGGACCCGACCCGACCCGGTGTCCAGGGGCCGGTATGGGGAATCGAACCTGGGACCTCGGGTGCTGGGGTCCCGACATCACCCTGTGACGCCACCCGGGGACCCGACCCGACCCGGGGTCCTGGGGCCGGTATGGAGAATCGAACATGGGACCTCGGGTGCTGGGGTCCCGACATCACCCTGTGACGCCACCCGGGGACCGGAACCGACCTGGGGGTCCAGGGGCTGGTATGGAAAATCGAACATGGGACCTCGGGTGCCGGGGTCCCGACATCACCCTGTGACGCCACCCGGGGATCCTAGGAGACCCGGGGTTCAGGGGCCGGTATGGGGAATCGAACCTGGGACCTCGGGTGCCGGGGTCCCGACATCACCCTGTGACGCCACCCGGGGACCCGACCCGACCCGGGGTTCAGGGGCCGGTATGGGGAATTGAACCTGGAACCTCGGGTGCCGGGGTCCCGACATCACCCTGTGACGCCACCCGGGGACCCGACCTAACCCTTGGTTTTTTGGCCGGTATGGGGAATCGAACCTGTGACCTCGGGTGCCGGGATCCCGACATCACCCTGTGACGCCACCCGGGGACCCGACCTGACCCGGTGTTTTTTGGCCACTATGGGAAATCGAACCTGGGACCTTGGGTGCCGGGGTCCCGACATCACCCTGTGACGCCACCCGGGGACCCGAGCCGACCCGGGGTTTTTTGGCCGGTATGGGGAATCGAACCTGGGACGTCGGGTGCCGGGGTCCCGACATCACCCTGTGATGCCACCCGGGGACCCGACCCGACCCGGGGTCCTAGGGATGATATGGAGAATTGAACCTGGGACATCGGGTGCCAGGGTCCCGACATCACCCTGTGACTCCACCCGGGGACCCGACCTGACCCGGGGTCCAAGGGCCGGTATGGGGAATCGAACCTGGGACCTCGCGTGCCGGGGTCCTGACATCACCCTGTAACGCCACCCGGGGACATGACCCGACCCGGGGACCAGGGGCCTCTATGGGGAATCGAACCTGGGACCTCGCGTGCCGGGGTCCCGACATCACCCTGTGACGCCACCCGGGGACCCGAACCGACCCGGGGTCCAGGGGCTGGTATGGAAAATCGAACATGGGACCTCGGGTGCCGGGGTCCCGACATCACCCTGTGACGCCACCCGGGGACCCTAGGAGACCCTGGGTTCAGGGGCCGGTATGGGGAATCGAACCTGGGACCTCGGGTGCCGGGGTCCCGACATCACCCTGTGACGCCACCCGGGGACCCGACCTAACCCTTTGTTTTTTGGCCGGTATGGGGAATCGAACCTGTGACCTCGGGTGCCGGGGTCCAGACATCACCCTGTGACGCCACCCGGGGACCCGACCTTACCCGGAATTTTTTGGCCGGTATGGGGAATCGAACCTGGGACCTCAGGTGCTGGGGTCCCGACATCACCCTGTGACGCCACCCGGGGACCTGACTTGACCCGGGGTTTTTTGGTCGGTATAGGGAATCGAACCTGGGACCTCGGGTGCCGGGGTCCCGACATCACCCTGTGACGCCACCCGGGGACCCGACCCGACCCTGGGTTTTTTGACCGGTATGGGGAATTGAACCTGGAACCTCGGGTGCCGGGGTCCCGACATCACCCTGTGACGCCACCCGGGGACCCGACCTAACCCTTGGTTTTTTGGCCCGTATGGGGAATCGAACCTGGGACCTCGAGTGCTGGGGTCCCGACATCACCCTGTGACGCCACCCGGGGACCCGACACGACCCGGTGTTTTTTGGCCACTATGGGGAATCGAACCTGGGACCTCGGGTGCCGGGGTCCCGACATCACCCTGTGACGCCACCCGGGGACCCGACCCGACCCTGGGTCCAGGGGCTGTTATGGGGAATTGAACCTGGAACCTCGGGTGCCGGGGTCCCGACATCACCCTGTGACGCCACCCGGGGACCCGACCTAACCCTTGGTTTTTTGGCCCGTATGGGGAATCGAACCTGTGACCTCGGGTGCCGGGGTCCCGACATCACCCTGTGACGCCACCCGGGGCCCCGAACCGACCCGGGGTTTTTTGGCCGGTATGGGGAATCGAACCTGGGACCTCGGGTGCCGGGGTCCCGACATCACCCTGTGACGCCACCCGGGGACCCGAGCCGAACCGGGGTCCTGGGAATGATATGGAGAATTGAACCTGGGAGCTCGGGTGCCAGGGTCGGGACATCACCCTGTGACTCCACCCGGGGACCCGACCTGACCCGGGGTCCAGGGGCCGGTATGGGGAATCGAACCTGGGACCTCGGGTGCCGGGGTCCCGACATAACCCTGTGACGCCACCCGGGGACCCGACCCGACCCGGGGTCCTGGGGCCAGTATGGAGAATCGAACATGGGACCTCGGGTGCTGGGGTCCCGACATCACCCTGTGACGCCACCCGGGGACCCGAACCGACCCGGGGTCCAGGGGCTGGTATGGAAAATCGAACATGGGACCTCGGGTGCCGGGGTCCCGACATCACCCTGTGACGCCACCCGGGGACCCTAGGAGACCCGGGGTTCAGGGGCCGGTATGGGGAATCGAACCTGGGACCTCGGGTGCCGGGGTCCCGACATCACCCTGTGACGCTACCCGGGGACCCGACCCGACCCTGGGTCCAGGGGCCGGTATGGGGAATTGAACCTGGAACCTCGGGTGCCGGGGTCCCGACATCAGCCTGTGACGCCACCCGGGGACATGACCCGACCCGGGGACCAGGGGCCTCTATGGGGAATCGAACCTGGGATCTCGCGTGCCGGGGTCCTGACATCACCCTGTAACGCCACCCGGGGACATGACCCGACCCGGGGACCAGGGGCCTCTATGGGGAATCGAACCTGGGACCTCGCGTGCCGGGGTCCCGACATCACCCTGTGACGCCACCCGGGGACCCGAACCGACCCGGGGTCCAGGGGCCTCTATGGGGAATTGAACCTGGAACCTCGGGTGCCGGGGTCCCGACATCACCCTGTGACGCTACCCGGGGACCCGACCCGACCCTGGGTCCAGGGGCCGGTATGGGGAATCGAACCTGGGACCTCGCGTGCCGGGGTCCTGACATCACCCTGTAACGCCACCCGGGGACATGACCCGACCCGGGGACCAGGGTCCTCTATGGGGAATTGAACCTGGAACCTCGGGTGCCGGGGTCCCGACATCACCCTGTGATGCCACCCGGGGACCCGAACCGACCCGGGGTCCAGGGGCTGGTATGGAAAATCGAACATGGGACCTCGGGTGCCGGGGTCCCGACATCACCCTGTGACGCCACCCGGGGACCCTAGGAGACCCTGGGTTCAGGGGCCGGTATGGGGAATCGAACCTGGGACCTCGGGTGCCGGGGTCCCGACATCACCCTGTGACGCCACCCGGGGACCCGACCCGACCCTGGGTCCAGGGGCCGGTATGGGGAATTGAACCTGGAACCTCGGGTGCCGGGGTCCCGACATCACCATGTGACGCCACCCGGGGACCCGACCTAACCCTTGGTTTTTTGGCCGGTATGGGGAATCGAACCTGTGACCTCGGGTGCCGGGGTCCCGACATCACCCTGTGACGCCACCCGGGGCCCCGACCCGACCCGGGGTTTTTTGGCCGGTATGGGGAATCGAACCTGGGACCTCGGGTGCCGGGGTCCCGACATCACCCTGTGACGCCACCCGGGGATCCGACCTGACCCAAGGTCCAGGCGTCGGTATGGGGAATCGAACCTGGGACCTCGCATGCCGGGGTCCCGACATCACCCTGTTACGCCACCTGGGGACACGACCCGACCCGGGGTTTTTTGGCCGGTATGGGGAATTGAACCTGGGACCTCAGGTGCCGGGGTCCCGACATCACCCTGTGACGCCACCCGGGGACCCGACCCGACCCGGGGTTTTTTGGCCGGTATGGGGAATCGAACCTGGGACCTCGGGTGCCGGGGTCCCGACATCACCCTGTTACGCCACCCGGGGATCCGACCCGACCCAGGGTCCAGGGGCCAGTATGGGGAATCGAACCTGGGACCTCGGGTGCCGGGGTCCAGACATCACCCTGTGACGCCACCCGGGGACCCGAGCCGACCCGGGGTTTCTTCGGCGGTATGGGGAATCGAACCTGGGACGTCGGGTGCCGGGGTCCCGACATCACCCTGTGACGCCACCCGTGGCCCCGACCCGACCCGGCGTCCAGGGGCCGGTATTGGAAATCGAACCTGGGAACTCGGGTGCCGGGGTCCCGACATCACTCTGTGACGCCACCCGGGGACCCGACCCGACCCGGCGTCCAGGGGCTGGTATGGAAAATCGAACCTGGGAACTCGGGTGCCGGGGTCCCGACATCACCCTGTTACGCCACCCGGGGATCCGACCCGACCCAAGGTCAAGGCGTCGGTATGGGGAATCGAACCTGGGACCTGGGGTGCCGGGGTCCCGACACCAACCTGTGATGCCACCCGGGGACCCAACCCTACCCGTAGTTTTTTGTCCGGTATGGGGAATCGAACCTGGGACCTTGGGGGCCAGGGTCCCGATATCACCCTGTGACGCCACACGGGGACACGACCCGACCGGGTTTTTTGGCCGGTATGGGGAATCGAACCTGGGACCTCGGCTGACGGGGTCCCGACATCACCCTGTGACGCCACCCGGGGACCCGACCAGACCCGGGGTTTTTTGGCCCGTATGGGGAATCGAACGTGGGACCTTGGGTGCCGGGGTCCCGACATCACCCTGTGACGCCAACCGTGGATTCGACCCGACACGGGTTCTTTTGGCCGGTATGGGGAATCGAACCTGGGACCTCGGGTGCCGGGGTCCCGACATCACCCTGTGACACCACCTAGGGACCAGACCTAACCCTTGGTTTTTTGGCCGGTATGGGGAATCGAACCTGTGACCTCGGGTTCCGGGGTCCAGACATCACCCTGTGACGCCACCCGGGGACCCGACCTTACCCGGAATTTTTTGGCCGGTATGGGGAATCGAACCTGGGACCTCGGGTGCCGGGGTCCCGACATCACCCTGTGACGCCACCCGGGGACCTGACCCGACCGAGGGTCCAGGGGCCAGTATGGGGAATCGAACCTGGGACCTCGGGTGCCGGGGTCCCGACATCAACCTGTGACGCCACCCGGGGACCCACCAGACCCGGGATTTTATGACTGGTATGGGGAATCGAACCTGGGACCTCGGGTGCCGGGGTCCCGACATCACCCTGTGACACCACCCAGGGACCCGACCCGAACCGTGGTCCAGGGGACGGTAATGGGAATGGAACGTGGAACCTCGCGTGCCGGGGTCCCGACATCACCCTGTGACGCCACCCGGGGACCCGACCCGACCCGGGGTTTTTTGGCCAGTAAGGGGTATCGAACCTGGGACCTCGGGTGCCGGGGTCCCGACATCACCCTGTGACGCCACCCGGGGACCCGACCCGACCCGGGGTTTTATGACTGGTATGGGGAATCGATCCTGGGACCTCGGGTGCCGGGGTCCCGTCATCACCCTGTGACGCCACCCGGGGACCCGACCCGACCCGGGGTTTTTTGGTCGGTATGGGGAATTGAACCTGGGACCTCGCGTGCCGGGGTCCCGACATCACCCTGTGACGCCACCTGGGGACCCGACCCGACCCGGCCTCCAGGGGCCGGTATGGGGAATCGAACCTGGGACCTTGGGTGCCGGGGTCCCGTCATCACCCTGTGACGCCACCCGGGGACCCGACCCGACCCGGGGTTTTTTGGTCGGTATGGGGAATTGAACCTGGGACCTCGCGTGCCGGGGTCCCGACATCACCCTGTGACGCCACCAGGGGACCCGACCCGACCCGGCCTCCAGGGGCCGGTATGGGGAATCGAACCTGGGACGTAGGGTGCCGGGGTCCCGACATCACCCTGTGTCGCCACCCGGGGACCAGACCCGACCCTGGTTTTTATGACTGGTATGGGGAATTTATCCTGGGACCTCGGGTGCTGGGATCCCGACATCAAGCTGTGACGCCACCCGAAAAACTGACCCGAGCCGGGGTCCAGGGGCCGGTATGGGGAATCTAACCTGGGACCTCTGGTGCCGGGGTCCCGACATCACCCTGTGACGCCACCCGGGGACCCGACTCGACCCTGGGTTTTTTGGTCGGTATAGGGAATCGAACCTGGGACCTCGGGTGCCGGGGTCACGACATCACCCTGTGACGCCACCCGGGGACCCGACCCGTCCCTGGGTTTTTTGACCGGTATGGGGAATTGAACCTGGGACCTCGGGTGCCGGGGTCCAGACATCACCCTGTGACGCCACCCAGGGACCCGAGCCGACCCGGGGTTTCTTGGGCGGTATGGGGAATCGAACCTGGAACCTCGGGTGCCGGGGTCCCGACATCACCCTGTGACGCCACCCGGGGTCCCGACCCAATCCGGGGTCCTGGGGCTGGTATGGGGAATCGAACCAGGAACCTCGGCTGCTGGGGTCCCGACATCACCCTGTGACGCCACCCGGGGACCCAAACAGACCCGGGGTTTTTTGGCCGGTATGGGGAATCGAACGTGGGACCTTGGGTGCCGGGGTCCCGACATCACCCTGTGACGCCACCCGGGGACCAGACCAGACCCAAGGTCCAGGCGTCGGTATCGGGAATCGAACCTGGGACCTCAGGTGCCGGGGTCCCGACATCACCCTGTGACGCCACCCGGGGACCCGACACGACCCGGGGTTTTTGGCCGGTATGGGGAATCGAACCTGGGACCTCGGCTGACGGGGTCCCGACATCACCCTGTGACGCCACCCGGGGACCCGACCAGACCGGGGGTTTTTTGGCCGGTATGGAGAATCGAACGTGGGACCTTGGGTGCCGGGGTCCCGACATCACCCTGTGACGCCAACCGTGGATGCGACCCGACACGGGTTCTTTTGGCCGGTATGGGGAATCGAACCAGGGACCTCGGGTGCCGGGGTCCCGACATCACCCTGTGACGCCACCCGGGGACGCGACCCGACCTGGGGTGCAGGGGCTTCTATGGGGAATCGAACCTGAGACCTCGGGTGCCAGGGTCCCGACATCACCCTGTGACGCCACCCAGGGACCCGACGCTACCCGGGGTTTTTAGGCCGGTATGGGGAATCGAACCTGGGACCTCAGGTGCCGGAGTCCCGACATCACCCTGTGACACCACCCGGGGACCCGACCCGACCCGGGGATTTAGGCCGGTATGGGGAATCGAACCTGGGACCTCAGGTGCCGGGGTCCCGACATCACCCTGTGACACCACCTAGGGACCAGACCTAACCCTTGGTTTTTTGGCCGGTATTGGGAATCGAACCTGTGACCTCGGGTTCCGGGGTCCAGACATCACCCTGTGACGCCACCCGGGGACCCGACCTTACCCGGAATTTTTTGGCCGGTATGGGGAATCGAACCTGGAACCTCAGGTGCTGGGGTCCCGACATCACCCTGTGACGCCACCCGGGGACCTGACTTGACCCGGGGTTTTTTGGTCGGTATAGGGAATCGAACCTGGGACCTCGGGTGCCGGGGTCCCGACATCACCCTGTGACGCCACCCGGGGACCCGACCCGTCCCTGGGTTTTTTGACCGGTATGGGGAATTGAACCTGGGACCTCGGGTGCCGGGGTCCCGACATCACCCTGTGACGCCACCCGGGCACCCGAGCCGACCCGGGGATTTTTGGCCAGTATGGGGAATCGAACCTGGGACCTCGGGTGCCGGGGTCCCGACATCACCCTGTGACGCCACCTGGGGACCCGAGCCGACCCGAGGTTTCTTGGGCGGTATGGGGAATCGAACCAGGGCCCTCGGGTACCGGGGTCCCGACATCACCCTGTGACGCCACCCGGGGACCCGACCAGACCCGGGGTTTTTTGGCCGGTATGGGGAATCGAACGTGGGACCTTGGGTGCCGGGGTCCCGACATCACCCTGTGACGCCACCCGGGGACCAGACCAGACCCAAGGTCCAGGCGTCGGTATGGGGAATCGAACCTGGGACCTCGCGTGCCGGGGTCCCGACATCACCCTGTAACGCCACCCGGGGACCCGACACGACCCGGGGTTTTTAGGCCGGTATAGGGAATCGAACCTGGGACGTCGGGTGCCGGGGTCCCGACATCACCCTCTGACGCCACCCGGGAACCCGACCCGACCCGGGGTTTTTTGACCGGTATGGGGAATCGAACCAGGGACCTCGCGTGCCAGGGTCCCGACATCACCCTGTGACGCCACCTGGGGACCTGAGCATACCAGGGGTTTTTTGGCCGGTATGGGGAATCGAACCTGGGACCTCGGGTGCCGGGGTCCCGACATCACCCTGTGACGCCACCAGGGGACAAGAGCCGACCCGTGGTCCTCGGGCCGGTATGGGGAATCGAACCTGGGACCTCGGGTGCCGGGGTCCCGACATCACCATGTGACACCTCCCGAAGAACCGACCCGACCCGGGGTCCAGGAGCTGGTATGGGGAATCGAACCTGGGACCTCGGGTGCCGGGGTCACGACATCACCCTGTGACGCCACCCGGGGACCTGAGCCGACAAGGGGTTTTTTGGCCGGTATGGGGAATCGAAAAAGGGACCTCGGGTGCCGGGGTCCCGACATCATCCTGTGACGCCACCCGGGGATTTAACCCGAACCGGGGTCCAGGGACCGGTATGGGGAATCGAATCTGGGACCTTGGGTGCCGGGTTCCCGACATCACCCTGTGACGCCACCCGGGGACCCGACCCGACCCGGGGTTTCTTGACTTGTATGGCGAATCGAACCTGAGACCTCGGGTGCCGGGGTCCCGACATCACCCTCTGACGCCACCCGGGGATCCGACACGACCCGGGGTTTTTTGACCGGTATGGGGAATCGAACCTGGGACCTCGGGTGCCAGGGTCCCGACATCACCCTGTGACACCACCCGGGGACAAGAGCCGAACCGGGGTTTTTTGGCCGGTATGGGGAATCGAACCTGGGACCTCGCGTGCCGGGGTCCCGACATCACCCTGTGACGCCACCCGGGGTCCCGACCCAATCCGGGGTCCTGGGGTCGGTATGGGGAATCGAACCAGGAACCTCAGCTGCTGGAGTCCCGACATCACCCTGTGACGCCACCCGGGGACAATAGCCGACCCGGGGTCCAGGGGCTGGTATGGGGAATCGAACCTGGGACCTCGGGTGCCGGGGTCCCGACATCACCCTGTGACGCCGCCCGGGGACCAGACCCGACCCAAGGTCCAGGCGTCGGTATGGGGAATCGAAGCAGGGACCTCGGGTGCCGGGGTCCCGACATCACCCTGTGACGCCACCCGGGGACATGAGCCGACCAGGGGTTTTTTGGCCGGTATGGGGAATCGAACCTGGGACCTCGGGTGCCGGGGTCCCGACATCACCCTGTGACGCCACATGGGGTCCCGACCCGACCTGGGGTGCAGGGGCTGGTATGGGGAATCGAACCAGGAACCTCGGCTGCTGGGGTCCCGACATCACCCTGTGACGCCACCCGGGGACCAGACCAGACCCAAGGTCCAGGCGTCGGTATGGGGAATCGAACCAGGAACCTCAGCTGCTGGGGTCCCGACATCACCCTGTGACGCCACCCGGGGACAATAGCCGACCCGGGGTCCAGGGGCTGGTATGGGGAATCGAACCTGGGACCTCGGGTGCCGGGGTCCCGACATCACCCTGTGACGCCGCCCGGGGACCAGACCCGACCCAAGGTCCAGGCGTCGGTATGGGGAATCGAACCAGGGACCTCGGGTGCCGGGGTCCCGACATCACCCTGTGACGCCACCCGGGGACATGAGCCGACCAGGGGTTTTTTGGCCGGTATGGGGAATCGAACCTGGGACCTCGGGTGCCGGGGTCCCGACATCACCCTGTGACGCCACATGGGGTCCCGACCCAATCCGGGGTCCTAGGGCTGGTATGGGGAATCGAACCTGGGACCTCGGGTGCCGGGGTCCCGACATCACCCTGTGACGCCGCCCGGAGACCAGACCCGACCCAAGGTCCAGGCGTCGGTATGGGGAATCGAAAAAGGGACCTCGGGTGCCGGGGTCCCGACATCACCCTGTGACGCCACCCGGGGACATGAGCCGACCAGGGGTTTTTTGGCCGGTATGGGGAATCGAACCTGGGACCTCGGGTGCCGGGGTCCCGACATCACCCTGTGATGCCACATGGGGTCCCGACCCAATCCGGGGTCCTGGTGCTGGTATGGGGAATCGAACCAGGAACCTCGGCTGCTGGGGTCCCGACATCACCCTGTGACGCCACCCGGGGACCAGACCAGACCCAAGGTCCAGGCGTCGGTATGGGGAATCGAACCAGGGACCTCGGGTGCCGGGGTCCCAACATCACCCTGTGACGCCACCCGGGGACCCGACCTGACCCGGGGTTTTTTGTCCAGTATGGGGAATCGAACCTGGGACCTCGGGTGCCGGGGTCCAGACATCACCCTGTGACGCCACCCGGGGACCTGAGCATACTTGGGGTTTTTTGGCCGGTATGGGGAATCGAACCTGGGACCTAGGGTGCCGGGGTCCCGACATCACCCTGTGACGCCACCCGGGCACCCGAGCCGACCCGGGGTTTTTTGGCCGGTATGGGGAATCGAACCTGGGACCTCGGGTGCCGGGGTCCCGACATCACCCTGTGACGCCACCCGGGGACCCGACCCGACCCGTTGTTTTTTGGCCACTATGGGGAATCGAACCTGGGAACTTGGGTGCCGGGGTCCCGACATCACCCTGTGACGCCACCCTGGGCCCCGACCCGACCCGGGGTTTTTTGGCCGGTATGGGGAATCGAACCTGGGACGTCGGGTGCCGGGGTCCCGACATCACCCTGTGACGCCACCCGGGGACCCGACCCGACCCGGGGTCCTGTGGATGATATGGAGAATTGAACCTGGGACATCGGGTGCCAGGGTCGGGACATCACCCTGTGACGCCACCCGGGGACCCTACCTGACCCGGGGACCAAGGGCCGGTATGGGGAATCGAACCTGGGACCTCGGGTGCCGGGGTCCCGACATCACCCTGTGACGCCACCCGGGGACCCGACCTAACCCTTGGTTTTTTGGCCCGTATGGGGAATCGAACCTGGGACCTCGAGTGCCGGGGTCCCGACATCACCCTGTGACGCCACCCGGGGACCCGACACGACCCGGTGTTTTTTGGCCACTATGGGGAATCGAACCTGGGACCTCGGGTGCCGGGGTCCCGACATCACCCTGTGACGCCACCCGGGGACCCGACCCGACCCTGGGTCGAGGGGCTGTTATGGGGAATTGAACCTGGAACCTCGGGTGCCGGGGTCCCGACATCACCCTGTGACGCCACCCGGGGACCCGACCTAACCCTTGGTTTTTTGGCCCGTATGGGGAATCGAACCTGTGACCTCGGGTGCCGGGGTCCCGACATCACCCTGTGACGCCACCCGGGGCCCCGAACCGACCCGGGGTTTTTTGGCCGGTATGGGGAATCGAACCTGGGACCTCGGGTGCCGGGGTCCCGACATCACCCTGTGACGCCACCCGGGGACCCGAGCCGAACCGGGGTCCTGGGAATGATATGGAGAATTGAACCTGGGAGCTCGGGTGCCAGGGTCGGGACATCACCCTGTGACTCCACCCGGGGACCCGACCTGACCCGGGGTCCAGGGGCCGGTATGGGGAATCGAACCTGGGACCTCGGGTGCCGGGGTCCCGACATCACCCTGTGACGCCACCCGGGGACCCGACCCGACCCGGGGTCCTGGGGCCAGTATGGAGAATCGAACATGGGACCTCGGGTGCTGGGGTCCCGACATCACCCTGTGACGCCACCCGGGGACCCGAACCGACCCGGGGTCCAGGGGCTGGTATGGAAAATCGAACATGGGACCTCGGGTGCCGGGGTCCCGACATCACCCTGTGACGCCACCCGGGGACATGACCCGACCCGGGGACCAGGGGCCTCTATGGGGAATCGAACCTGGGATCTCGCGTGCCGGGGTCCTGACATCACCCTGTAACGCCACCCGGGGACATGACCCGACCCGGGGACCAGGGGCCTCTATGGGGAATCGAACCTGGGACCTCGCGTGCCGGGGTCCCGACATCACCCTGTGACGCCACCCGGGGACCCGAACCGACCCGGGGTCCAGGGGCCTCTATGGGGAATTGAACCTGGAACCTCGGGTGCCGGGGTCCCGACATCACCCTGTGACGCTACCCGGGGACCCGACCCGACCCTGGGTCCAGGGGCCGGTATGGGGAATCGAACCTGGGACCTCGCGTGCCGGGGTCCTGACATCACCCTGTAACGCCACCCGGGGACATGACCCGACCCGGGGACCAGGGTCCTCTATGGGGAATCGAACCTGGGACCTCGCGTGCCGGGGTCCCGACATCACCCTGTGACGCCACCCGGGGACCCGAACCGACCCGGGGTCCAGGGGCTGGTATGGAAAATCGAACATGGGACCTCGGGTGCCGGGGTCCCGACATCACCCTGTGACGCCACCCGGGGACCCTAGGAGACCCTGGGTTCAGGGGCCGGTATGGGGAATCGAACCTGGGACCTCGGGTGCCGGGGTCCCGACATCACCCTGTGACGCCACCCGGGGACCCGACCCGACCCTGGGTCCAGGGGCCGGTATGGGGAATTGAACCTGGAACCTCGGGTGCCGGGGTCCCGACATCACCCTGTGACGCCACCCGGGGACCCGACCTAACCCTTGGTTTTTTGGCCGGTATGGGGAATCGAACCTGTGACCTCGGGTGCCGGGGTCCCGACATCACCCTGTGACGCCACCCGGGGCCCCGACCCGACCCGGGGTTTTTTGGCCGGTATGGGGAATCGAACCTGGGACCTCGGGTGCCGGGGTCCCGACATCACCCTGTGACGCCACCCGGGGATCCGACCTGACCCAAGGTCCAGGCGTCGGTATGGGGAATCGAACCTGGGACCTCGCATGCCGGGGTCCCGACATCACCCTGTTACGCCACCTGGGGACCCGACCCGACCCGGGGTTTTTTGGCCGGTATGGGGAATTGAACCTGGGACCTCGGGTGCCGGGGTCCCGACATCACCCTGTGACGCCACCCGGGGACCCGACCCGACCCGGGGTTTTTTGGCCGGTATGGGGAATCGAACCTGGGACCTCGGGTGCCGGGGTCCCGACATCACCCTGTGACGCCACCCGGGGATCCGACCCGACCCAGGGTCCAGGGGCCAGTATGGGGAATCGAACCTGGGACCTCGGGTGCCGGGGTCCAGACATCACCCTGTGACGCCACCCGGGGACCCGAGCCGACCCGGGGTTTCTTCGGCGGTATGGGGAATCGAACCTGGGACGTCGGGTGCCGGGGTCCCGACATCACCCTGTGACTCCACCCCGGGACCCGAGCCGACCCGGGGTTTCTTGGGCGGTATGGGGTATCGAACCTGGGAGCTCGGGTGCCGGGGTCCCGACATCACCCTGTGACGCCACCCGTGGCCCCGACCCGACCCGGCGTCCAGGGGCCGGTATTGGAAATCGAACCTGGGAACTCGGGTGCCGGGGTCCCGACATCACTCTGTGACGCCACCCGGGGACCCGACCCGACCCGGCGTCCAGGGGCTGGTATGGAAAATCGAACCTGGGAACTCGGGTGCCGGGGTCCCGACATCACCCTGTTACGCCACCCGGGGATCCGACCCGACCCAAGGTCAAGGCGTCGGTATGGGGAATCGAACCTGGGACCTGGGGTGCCGGGGTCCCGACACCAACCTGTGATGCCACCCGGGGACCCAACCCTACCCGTAGTTTTTTGTCCGGTATGGGGAATCGAACCTGGGACCTTGGGGGCCAGGGTCCCGATATCACCCTGTGACGCCACACGGGGACACGACTCGACCGGGTTTTTTGGCCGGTATGGGGAATCGAACCTGGGACCTCGGCTGACGGGGTCCCGACATCACCCTGTGACGCCACCCGGGGACCCGACCAGACCCGGGGTTTTTTGGCCCGTATGGGGAATCGAACGTGGGACCTTGGGTGCCGGGGTCCCGACATCACCCTGTGACGCCAACCGTGGATTCGACCCGACACGGGTTCTTTTGGCCGGTATGGGGAATCGAACCTGGGACCTCGGGTGCCGGGGTCCCGACATCACCCTGTGACACCACCTAGGGACCAGACCTAACCCTTGGTTTTTTGGCCGGTATGGGGAATCGAACCTGTGACCTCGGGTTCCGGGGTCCAGACATCACCCTGTGACGCCACCCGGGGACCCGACCTTACCCGGAATTTTTTGGCCGGTATGGGGAATCGAACCTGGGACCTCGGGTGCCGGGGTCCCGACATCACCCTGTGACGCCACCCGGGGACCTGACCCGACCGAGGGTCCAGGGGCCAGTATGGGGAATCGAACCTGGGACCTCGGGTGCCGGGGTCCCGACATCAACCTGTGACGCCACCCGGGGACCCACCAGACCCGGGATTTTATGACTGGTATGGGGAATCGAACCTGGGACCTCGGGTGCCGGGGTCCCGACATCACCCTGTGACACCACCCAGGGACCCGACCCGAACCGTGGTCCAGGGGACGGTAATGGGAATGGAACGTGGAACCTCGCGTGCCGGGGTCCCGACATCACCCTGTGACGCCACCCGGGGACCCGACCCGACCCGGGGTTTTTTGGCCAGTAAGGGGTATCGAACCTGGGACCTCGGGTGCCGGGGTCCCGACATCACCCTGTGACGCCACCCGGGGACCCGACCCGACCCGGGGTTTTATGACTGGTATGGGGAATCGATCCTGGGACCTCGGGTGCCGGGGTCCCGTCATCACCCTGTGACGCCACCCGGGGACCCGACCCGACCCGGGGTTTTTTGGTCGGTATGGGGAATTGAACCTGGGACCTCGCGTGCCGGGGTCCCGACATCACCCTGTGACGCCACCTGGGGACCCGACCCGACCCGGCCTCCAGGGGCCGGTATGGGGAATCGAACCTGGGACCTTGGGTGCCGGGGTCCCGTCATCACCCTGTGACGCCACCCGGGGACCCGACCCGACCCGGGGTTTTTTGGTCGGTATGGGGAATTGAACCTGGGACCTCGCGTGCCGGGGTCCCGACATCACCCTGTGACGCCACCAGGGGACCCGACCCGACCCGGCCTCCAGGGGCCGGTATGGGGAATCGAACCTGGGACGTAGGGTGCCGGGGTCCCGACATCACCCTGTGTCGCCACCCGGGGACCAGACCCGACCCTGGTTTTTATGACTGGTATGGGGAATTTATCCTGGGACCTCGGGTGCTGGGATCCCGACATCAACCTGTGACGCCACCCGAAAAACTGACCCGAGCCGGGGTCCAGGGGCCGGTATGGGGAATCTAACCTGGGACCTCTGGTGCCGGGGTCCCGACATCACCCTGTGACGCCACCCGGGGACCCGACTCGACCCTGGGTTTTTTGGTCGGTATAGGGAATCGAACCTGGGACCTCGGGTGCCGGGGTCACGACATCACCCTGTGACGCCACCCGGGGACCCGACCCGTCCCTGGGTTTTTTGACCGGTATGGGGAATTGAACCTGGGACCTCGGGTGCCGGGGTCCAGACATCACCCTGTGACGCCACCCAGGGACCCGAGCCGACCCGGGGTTTCTTGGGCGGTATGGGGAATCGAACCTGGAACCTCGGGTGCCGGGGTCCCGACATCACCCTGTGACGCCACCCGGGGTCCCGACCCAATCCGGGGTCCTGGGGCTGGTATGGGGAATCGAACCAGGAACCTCGGCTGCTGGGGTCCCGACATCACCCTGTGACGCCACCCGGGGACCCAAACAGACCCGGGGTTTTTTGGCCGGTATGGGGAATCGAACGTGGGACCTTGGGTGCCGGGGTCCCGACATCACCCTGTGACGCCACCCGGGGACCAGACCAGACCCAAGGTCCAGGCGTCGGTATCGGGAATCGAACCTGGGACCTCAGGTGCCGGGGTCCCGACATCACCCTGTGACGCCACCCGGGGACCCGACACGACCCGGGGTTTTTGGCCGGTATGGGGAATCGAACCTGGGACCTCGGCTGACGGGGTCCCGACATCACCCTGTGACGCCACCCGGGGACCCGACCAGACCGGGGGTTTTTTGGCCGGTATGGAGAATCGAACGTGGGACCTTGGGTGCCGGGGTCCCGACATCACCCTGTGACGCCAACCGTGGATGCGACCCGACACGGGTTCTTTTGGCCGGTATGGGGAATCGAACCAGGGACCTCGGGTGCCGGGGTCCCGACATCACCCTGTGACGCCACCCGGGGACGCGACCCGACCTGGGGTGCAGGGGCTTCTATGGGGAATCGAACCTGAGACCTCGGGTGCCAGGGTCCCGACATCACCCTGTGACGCCACCCAGGGACCCGACGCTACCCGGGGTTTTTAGGCCGGTATGGGGAATCGAACCTGGGACCTCAGGTGCCGGAGTCCCGACATCACCCTGTGACACCACCCGGGGACCCGACCCGACCCGGGGATTTAGGCCGGTATGGGGAATCGAACCTGGGACCTCAGGTGCCGGGGTCCCGACATCACCCTGTGACACCACCTAGGGACCAGACCTAACCCTTGGTTTTTTGGCCGGTATTGGGAATCGAACCTGTGACCTCGGGTTCCGGGGTCCAGACATCACCCTGTGACGCCACCCGGGGACCCGACCTTACCCGGAATTTTTTGGCCGGTATGGGGAATCGAACCTGGGACCTCAGGTGCTGGGGTCCCGACATCACCCTGTGACGCCACCCGGGGACCTGACTTGACCCGGGGTTTTTTGGTCGGTATAGGGAATCGAACCTGGGACCTCGGGTGCCGGGGTCCCGACATCACCCTGTGACGCCACCCGGGGACCCGACCCGTCCCTGGGTTTTTTGACCGGTATGGGGAATTGAACCTGGGACCTCGGGTGCCGGGGTCCCGACATCACCCTGTGACGCCACCCGGGCACCCGAGCCGACCCGGGGTTTTTTGGCCAGTATGGGGAATCGAACCTGGGACCTCGGGTGCCGGGGTCCCGACATCACCCTGTGACGCCACCTGGGGACCCGAGCCGACCCGAGGTTTCTTGGGCGGTATGGGGAATCGAACCAGGGCCCTCGGGTACCGGGGTCCCGACATCACCCTGTGACGCCACCCGGGGACCCGACCAGACCCGGGGTTTTTTGGCCGGTATGGGGAATCGAACGTGGGACCTTGGGTGCCGGGGTCCCGACATCACCCTGTGACGCCACCCGGGGACCAGACCAGACCCAAGGTCCAGGCGTCGGTATGGGGAATCGAACCTGGGACCTCGCGTGCCGGGGTCCCGACATCACCCTGTAACGCCACCCGGGGACCCGACACGACCCGGGGTTTTTAGGCCGGTATAGGGAATCGAACCTGGGACGTCGGGTGCCGGGGTCCCGACATCACCCTCTGACGCCACCCGGGAACCCGACCCGACCCGGGGTTTTTTGACCGGTATGGGGAATCGAACCAGGGACCTCGCGTGCCAGGGTCCCGACATCACCCTGTGACGCCACCTGGGGACCTGAGCATACCAGGGGTTTTTTGGCCGGTATGGGGAATCGAACCTGGGACCTCGGGTGCCGGGGTCCCGACATCACCCTGTGACGCCACCAGGGGACAAGAGCCGACCCGTGGTCCTCGGGCCGGTATGGGGAATCGAACCTGCGACCTCGGGTGCCGGGGTCCCGACATCACCATGTGACACCTCCCGAAGAACCGACCCGACCCGGGGTCCAGGAGCTGGTATGGGGAATCGAACCTGGGACCTCGGGTGCCGGAGTCACGACATCACCCTGTGACGCCACCCGGGGACCTGAGCCGACAAGGGGTTTTTTGGCCGGTATGGGGAATCGAACCTGGGACCTCGGGTGCCGGGGTCCCGACATCATCCTGTGACGCCACCCGGGGATTTAACCCGAACCGGGGTCCAGGGACCGGTATGGGGAATCGAATCTGGGACCTTGGGTGCCGGGTTCCCGACATCACCCTGTGACGCCACCCGGGGACCCGACCCGACCCGGGGTTTCTTGACTTGTATGGCGAATCGAACCTGAGACCTCGGGTGCCGGGGTCCCGACATCACCCTCTGACGCCACCCGGGGATCCGACACGACCCGGGGTTTTTTGACCGGTATGGGGAATCGAACCTGGGACCTCGGGTGCCAGGGTCCCGACATCACCCTGTGACACCACCCGGGGACAAGAGCCGAACCGGGGTTTTTTGGCCGGTATGGGGAATCGAACCTGGGACCTCGCGTGCCGGGGTCCCGACATCACCCTGTGACGCCACCCGGGGTCCCGACCCAATCCGGGGTCCTGGGGTCGGTATGGGGAATCGAACCAGGAACCTCAGCTGCTGGAGTCCCGACATCACCCTGTGACGCCACCCGGGGACAATAGCCGACCCGGGGTCCAGGGGCTGGTATGGGGAATCGAACCTGGGACCTCGGGTGCCGGGGTCCCGACATCACCCTGTGACGCCGCCCGGGGACCAGACCCGACCCAAGGTCCAGGCGTCGGTATGGGGAATCGAAGCAGGGACCTCGGGTGCCGGGGTCCCGACATCACCCTGTGACGCCACCCGGGGACATGAGCCGACCAGGGGTTTTTTGGCCGGTATGGGGAATCGAACCTGGGACCTCGGGTGCCGGGGTCCCGACATCACTCTGTGACGCCACATGGGGTCCCGACCCGACCTGGGGTGCAGGGGCTGGTATGGGGAATCGAACCAGGAACCTCGGCTGCTGGGGTCCCGACATCACCCTGTGACGCCACCCGGGGACCAGACCAGACCCAAGGTCCAGGGGTCGGTATGGGGAATCGAACCAGGAACCTCAGCTGCTGGGGTCCCGACATCACCCTGTGACGCCACCCGGGGACAATAGCCGACCCGGGGTCCAGGGGCTGGTATGGGGAATCGAACCTGGGACCTCGGGTGCCGGGGTCCCGACATCACCCTGTGACGCCGCCCGGGGACCAGACCCGACCCAAGGTCCAGGCGTCGGTATGGGGAATCGAACCAGGGACCTCGGGTGCCGGGGTCCCGACATCACCCTGTGACGCCACCCGGGGACATGAGCCGACCAGGGGTTTTTTGGCCGGTATGGGGAATCGAACCTGGGACCTCGGGTGCCGGGGTCCCGACATCACCCTGTGACGCCACATGGGGTCCCGACCCAATCCGGGGTCCTAGGGCTGGTATGGGGAATCGAACCTGGGACTTCGGGTGCCGGGGTCCCGACATCACCCTGTGACGCCGCCCGGAGACCAGACCCGACCCAAGGTCCAGGCGTCGGTATGGGGAATCGAAAAAGGGACCTCGGGTGCCGGGGTCCCGACATCACCCTGTGACGCCACCCGGGGACGTGAGCCGACCAGGGGTTTTTTGGCCGGTATGGGGAATCGAACCTGGGACCTCGGGTGCCGGGGTCCCGACATCACCCTGTGACGCCACATGGGGTCCCGACCCAATCCGGGGTCCTGGTGCTGGTATGGGGAATCGAACCAGGAACCTCGGCTGCTGGGGTCCCGACATCACCCTGTGACGCCACCCGGGGACCAGACCAGACCGAAGGTCCAGGCGTCGGTATGGGGAATCGAACCAGGGACCTCGGGTGCCGGGGTCCCAACATCACCCTGTGACGCCACCCGGGGACCCGACCTGACCCGGGGTTTTTTGTCCAGTATGGGGAATCGAACCTGGGACCTCGGGTGCCGGGGTCCAGACATCACCCTGTGACGCCACCCGGGGACCTGAGCATACTTGGGGTTTTTTGGCCGGTATGGGGAATCGAACCTGGGACCTAGGGTGCCGGGGTCCCGACATCACCCTGTGACGCCACCCGGGCACCCGAGCCGACCCGGGGTTTTTTGGCCGGTATGGGGAATCGAACCTGGGACCTCGGGTGCCGGGGTCCCGACATCACCCTGTGACGCCACCCGGGGACCCGACCCGACCCGTTGTTTTTTGGCCACTATGGGGAATCGAACCTGGGAACTTGGGTGCCGGGGTCCCGACATCACCCTGTGACGCCACCCTGGGCCCCGACCCGACCCGGGGTTTTTTGGCCGGTATGGGGAATCGAACCTGGGACGTCGGGTGCCGGGGTCCCGACATCACCCTGTGACGCCACCCGGGGACCCGACCCGACCCGGGGTCCTGTGGATGATATGGAGAATTGAACCTGGGACATCGGGTGCCAGGGTCGGGACATCACCCTGTGACGCCACCCGGGGACCCTACCTGACCCGGGGACCAAGGGCCGGTATGGGGAATCGAACCTGGGACCTCGGGTGCCGGGGTCCCGACATCACTCTGTGACGCCACCCGGGGACTCGAACCGACCCTGGGTCCAGGGGCCGGTATGGGGAATTGAACCTGGAACCTCGGGTGCCGGGTTCCCGACATCACCCTGTGACGCCACCCGGGGACCCGACCTAACCCTTGGTTTTTTGGCCGGTATGGGGAATCGAACCTGTGACCTCGGGTGCCGGGGTCCCGACATCACCCTGTGACGCCACCCGGGACCCGACCCGACCCGGTGTTTTTTGGCCACTATGGGGAATCAAACCTGGGACCTTGGGTGCCGGGGTCCCGACATCACCCTGTGACGCCACCCGGGGACCAGACGAGACCCAAGGTCCAGGTGTCGGTATGGGGAATCGAACCAGGGACCTCGGGTGCCGGGGTCCCGACATCACCCGCTGACGCCACCCGGGGACCCGAGCCGACCCAGTGTTTTTTGGCCGGTATGGGGAATCGAACCTGGGACCTCGGCTGACGGGGTCCCGACATCACCCTGTGACGCCACCTGGGGACCTGAGCATACCAGGGGTTTTTTGGCCGGTATGGGGAATCGAACCTGGGACCTCGGGTGCCGGGGTCCCGACATCACCCTGTGACGCCACCCGGGGACCCGAGCCGACCCGGGGTCCAGGGTCCGGTATGGGGAATCGAACGTGGGACCTTGGGTGCCGGGGTCCCGACATCACCCTGTGACGCCACCAGGGGACAAGAGCCGACCCGGGTTCCAAGGGCTGTTATGGGGAATCGAACCTGTGACCTCGGGTGCCGGGGTCCCGACATCACCCTGTGACGCCACCCGGGGACCCACCCGACCCGTGGTCCTCGGGCCGGTATGGGGAATCGAACCTGCGACCTCGGGTGCCGGGGTCCCGACATCACCCTGTGACGCCACCCGGGGATCCGACCCGACCCAGGGTCCAGGAGCTGGTATGGGGAATCGAACCTGGGACCTCGGGTGCCGGGGTCACGACATCACCCTGTGACGCCACCCGGGGACCTGAGCCGACAAGGGGTTTTTTGGCCGATATGGGGAATCGAACCTGGGACCTCGGGTGCCGGGGTCCCGACATCATCCTGTGACGCCACCCGGGGATTTAACCCGAACCGGGGTCCAGGGACCGGTATGGGGAATCGAATCTGGGACCTTGGGTGCCGGGTTCCCGACATCACCCTGTGACGCCACCCGGGGACCCGACCCGACCCGGGGTTTCTTGACTTGTATGGCGAATCGAACCTGAGACCTCGGGTGCCGGGGTCCCGACATCACCCTCTGACGCCACCCGGGGATCCGACCCGACCCGGGGTTTTTTGACCGGTATGGGGAATCGAACCTGGGACCTCGGGTGCCAGGGTCCCGACATCACCCTGTGACACCACCCGGGGACAAGAGCCGAACCGGGGTTTTTTGGCCGGTATGGGGAATCGAACCTGGGACCTCGCGTGCCGGGGTCCCGACATCACCCTGTGACGCCACCCGGGGTCCCGACCCAATCCGGGGTCCTGGGGTCGGTATGGGGAATCGAACCAGGAACCTCAGCTGCTGGGGTCCCGACATCACCCTGTGACGCCACCCGGGGACAATAGCCGACCCGGGGTCCAGGGGCTGGTATGGGGAATCGAACCTGGGACCTCGGGTGCCGGGGTCCCGACATCACCCTGTGACGCCGCCCGGGGACCAGACCCGACCCAAGGTCCAGGCGTCGGTATGGGGAATCGAACCAGGGACCTCGGGTGCCGGGGTCCCGACATCACCCTGTGACGCCACCCGGGGTCATGAGCCGACCAGGGGTTTTTTGGCCGGTATGGGGAATCGAACCTGGGACCTCGGGTGCCGGGGTCCCGACATCACCCTGTGACGCCACATGGGGTCCCGACCCGACCTGGGGTGCAGGGGCTGGTATGGGGAATCGAACCAGGAACCTCGGCTGCTGGGGTCCCGACATCACCCTGTGACGCCACCCGGGGACCAGACCAGACCCAAGGTCCAGGGGTCGGTATGGGGAATCGAACCAGGAACCTCAGCTGCTGGGGTCCCGACATCACCCTGTGACGCCACCCGGGGACAATAGCCGACCCGGGGTCCAGGGGCTGGTATGGGGAATCGAACCTGGGACCTCGGGTGCCGGGGTCCCGACATCACCCTGTGACGCCGCCCGGGGACCAGACCCGACCCAAGGTCCAGGCGTCGGTATGGGGAATCGAAGCAGGGACCTCGGGTGCCGGGGTCCCGACATCACCCTGTGACGCCACCCGGGGACATGAGCCGACCAGGGGTTTTTTGGCCGGTATGGGGAATCGAACCTGGGACCTCGGGTGCCGGGGTCCCGACATCACCCTGTGACGCCACATGGGGTCCCGACCCAATCCGGGGTCCTGGGGCTGGTATGGGGAATCGAACCTGGGACCTCGGGTGCCGGGGTCCCGACATCACCCTGTGACGCCACCCGGGGACCAGACCAGACCCAAGGTCCAGGCGTCGGTATGGGGAATCGAACCAGGGACCTCGGGTGCCGGGGTCCCAACATCACCCTGTGACGCCACCCGGGGACCCGACCTGACCCGGGGTTTTTTGTCCAGTATGGGGAATCGAACCTGGGACCTCGGGTGCCGGGGTCCAGACATCACCCTGTGACGCCACCCGGGGACCTGAGCATACTTGGGGTTTTTTGGCCGGTATGGGGAATCGAACCTGGGACCTCGGGTGCCGGGGTCCCGACATCACCCTGTGACGCCACATGGGGTCCCGACCCAATCCGGGGTCCTGGGGCTGGTATGGGGAATCGAACCAGGAACCTCGGCTGCTGGGGTCCCGACATCACCCTGTGACGCCACCCGGGGACCAGACCAGACCCAAGGTCCAGGGGTCGGTATGGGGAATCGAACCAGGAACCTCAGCTGCTGGGGTCCTGACATCACCCTGTGACGCCACCCGGGGACAATAGCCGACCCGGGGTCCAGGGGCTGGTATGGGGAATCGAACCTGGGACCTCGGGTGCCGGGGTCCCGACATCACCCTGTGACGCCGCCCGGGGACCAGACCCGACCCAAGGTCCAGGCGTCGGTATGGGGAATCGAACCAGGGACCTCGGGTGCCGGGGTCCCGACATCACCCTGTGACGCCACCCGGGGACATGAGCCGACCAGGGGTTTTTTGGCCGGTATGGGGAATCGAACCTGGGACCTCGGGTGCCGGGGTCCCGACATCACCCTGTGACGCCACATGGGGTCCCGACCCAATCCGGGGTCCTGGGGCTGGTATGGGGAATCGAACCTGGGACCTCGGGTGCCGGGGTCCCGACATCACCCTGTGACGCCACCCGGGGACCAGACCAGACCCAAGGTCCAGGCGTCGGTATGGGGAATCGAACCAGGGACCTCGGGTGCCGGGGTCCCAACATCACCCTGTGACGCCACCCGGGGACCTGACCTGACCCGGGGTTTTTTGTCCAGTATGGGGAATCGAACCTGGGACCTCGGGTGCCGGGGTCCAGACATCACCCTGTGACGCCACCCGGGGACCTGAGCATACTTGGGGTTTTTTGGCCGGTATGGGGAATCGAACCTGGGACCTAGGGTGCCGGGGTCCCGACATCACCCTGTGACGCCACCCGGGCACCCGAGCCGACCCGGGGTTTTTTGGCCGGTATGGGGAATCGAACCTGGGACCTCGGGTGCCGGGGTCCCGACATCACCCTGTGACGCCACCCGGGGACCCGACCCGATCCGGGGTTTTTTGGCCGGTATGGGGAATCGAACCTGCGACCTCGGGTACCGGGGTCCCGACATCACCCTGTGACGCCACACGGGGACGCGACCTGACTTGGGGTGCAGGGGCTGCTATGGGGAATCGAACCTGACACCTCGGGTGCCAGGGTCCCGACATCACCCTGTGACGCCACCCGGGGACCAGACCAGACCCAAGGTCCAGGTGTCGGTATGGGGAATCGAACCTGGGACCTCGGGTGCCGGGGTCCCGACATCACCCTGTGACACCACCCGGGGACAAGAGCCGACCCGGGGTCCAGGGGCTGGTATGGGGAATCGAACCTGGGACCTCAGGTGCCGGGGTCCCGACATCACCCTGTGACGCCACCCGCGGACCCGACCCGACCCGGGGTCCTCGGGCCGGTATGGGGAATCGAACCTGGGACCTCGGGTGCCGGGGTCCCGACATCACCCTGTGACGCCACCCGGGGACAAGAGCCGACCCAGGGTTTTTTGGCCGGTATGGGGAATCGAACCTGGGACCTCGGGTGCCGGGGTCCCGACATCACCCTGTGACGCCACCCGGGGTCCCGACCCAATCCGGGGTCCTGGGGCTGGTATGGGGAATCGAACCAGGAACCTCGGCTGCTGGGGTCCCGACATCACCCTGTGACGCCACCCGGGGACCCGACCAGACCCGGGGTTTTTTGGCCGGTATGGGGAATCGAACCTGGGACCTCGGGTGCCGGGGTCCCGACATCACCCTGTGACGCCACCCGGGGTCCCGACCCAATCCGGGGTCCTGGGGCTGGTATGGGGAATCGAACCAGGAACCTCGGCTGCTGGGGTCCCGACATCACCCTGTGACGCCACCCGGGAACAAGAGCCGACGCGGGGTCCAGGGGCTGGTATGGGGAATCGAACCTGGGACCTCGGGTGCCGGGGTCCCGACATCACCCTGTGACGCCACCCGGGGACCAGACCAGACCCAAGGTCCAGGCGTCGGTATGGGGAATCGAACCTGGGACATCGGGTGCCGGGGTCCCGACATCACCCTGTGACGCCACCCGGGGACCTGAGCATACTAGGGGTTTTTTGGCCGGTATGGGGAATCGAAACTGGGACCTCGGGTGCCGGGGTCCCGACATCACCCTGTGACGCCACCCGGGCACCCGAGCCGACCCTGGGTCCAGGGGCCGGTATGGGGAATCGAACCTGGGACCTCGGGTGCCGGGGTCCCGACATCACCCTGTGACGCCACCCGGGGTCAAGAGCCGACCCGGGGTCCAGGGTCCGGTATGGGGAATCGAACCTGGGAACTCGGGTGCCGGGGTTCTGACATCACCCTGTGACGCCACCCGGGGACCCGACCCGACGCGGGGTCCTCGGGCCGGTATGGGGAATCGAACCTGGGACCTCGGGTGCCGGGGTCCCGACATCACCCTGTGACGCCACCCGGGGACCCGACCCGACCCGGGATCCTGGGGACGATATGGGGAATGGAACCTGGGACCTCGGGTGCCGGGGTCACGACATCACCCTGTGACGCCACACGGGGGCCCGACCCGACCCGGGGTCCTGGGGCTGGTATGGGGAATCGAACCAGGAACCTCGGCTGCTGGGGTCCCGATATCACCCTGTGACGCCACCCGGGGACCCGAAAAAACCCGGGGTTTTTTGACCGGTATGGGGAATCGAACGTGGGACCTTGGGTGCCGGGGTCCCGACATCACCCTGTGACGCCACCCAGGGACCAGACCAGACCCAAGGTCCAGGCGTCGGTATGGGGAATCGAACCTGGGACCTCGGGTGCCGGGGTCCCGACATCACCCTGTGACGCCACCCGGGGACCCGACCCGACCCGGGGTCCTCGGGCCGGTATGGGGAATCGAACCTGGGACCTCGGGTGCCGGGGTCACGACATCACCCTGTGACACCTCCCGAAGACCCGACCCGTCCCGGGGTCCAGGGGCTGGTATGGGGAATCGAACCTGGGACCTCGGGTGCCGGGGTCATGACATCACCCTTTGACGCCACCCGGGGACCCGACCTAACCCTTGGTTTTTTGGCCACTATGGGGAATCGAACCTGGGAACTTGGGTGCCGGGGTCCCGACATCACCCTGTGACGCCACCCTGGGCCCCGACCCGACCCGGTGTTTTTTGGCCGGTATGGGGAATCGAACCTGGGACGTCGGGTGCCGGGGTCCCGACATCACCCTGTGACGCAACCCGGGGACCCGACCCGACCCGGGGTCCTGGGGATGATATGGAGAATTGAACCTGGGACATCGGGTGCCAGGGTCGGGACATCACCCTGTGACGCCACCCGGGGACCCTACCTGACCCGTGGTCCAAGGGCCGGTATGGGGAATCGAACCTGGGACCTCGGGTGCCGGGGTCCCGACATCACCCTGTGACGCCACCCGGGGACTCGACCCGACCCTGGGTCCAGGGGCCGGTATGGGGAATTGAACCTGGAACCTCGGGTGCCGGGTTCCCGACATCACCCTGTGACGCCACCCGGGGACCCTACCTGACCCGTGGTCCAGGGGCCGGTATGGGGAATCGAACCTGTGCCCTCGGGTGCCGGGGTCCCGACATCACCCTGTGACGCCACCCGGGACCCGACCCGACCCGGTGTTTTTTGGCCACTATGGGGAATCAAACCTGGGACCTTGGGTGCCGGGGTCCCGACATCACCCTGTGACGCCACCCGGGGCCCCGACCCGACCCGGGGTTTTTTGGCCGGTATGGGGAATCGAACCTGGGACCTCGGGTGCCGGGGTCCCGACATCACCCTGTGACGCCACCCGGGGACCCGACCCGACCCGGGGTCCTGGGGATGATATGGAGAATTGAACCTGGGACATCGGGTGCCAGGGTCGGGACATCACCCTGTGACGCCACCCGGGGACCCGACCTGACCCGGGGTCCAGGGGCCGGTATGGGGAATCGAACCTGGGACCTCGCGTGCCGGGGTCCCGACATCACACTGTTACGCCACCCGGGGACCCGACCAGACCCGGGGTTTTTTGGCCGGTATGGGGAATCGAACCTGGTACCTCGGGTGCCGGGGTCCCGACATCACCCTGTGACGCCACCCGGGGACCCACCCGACCCGGGATTTTATGACTGGTATGGGTAATCGAACCTGGGACCTCGGGTGCCGGGGTCCCATCATCACCCTGTGACACTACCCAGGGACCCGACCCGACCCGGGGTTTTTTGGTGGGTATGGGGAATTGAACCTGGGACCTCGCGTGCCGGGGTCCCGACATCACCCTGTGACGCCACCAGGGGACCCGACCCGACCCGGCGTCCAGGGGCCGGTATGGGGAATCGAACCTGGGACCTCGGGTGCCGGGGTCCCGACATCACCCTGTGACGCCACCCGGGGATCCGACCTGACCCAAGGTCAAGGCGTCGGTATGGGGAATCGAACCTGGGACCTCGGGTGCCGTTGTCCCGACATCACCCTGTGACGCCACCCGGGGACCAGAGCCGACCCAGAGTCCAGTGGCCGGTATGGGGAATCGAACCTGGGACCTCGGGTGCCGGGGTCCCGACATCACTCTGTGACGCCACCCGGGGACCCGACCCGACCCGGCGTCCAGGGGCCGGTATGGGAAATCGAACCTGGGAACTCGGGTGCCGGGGTCCCGACATCACCCTGTTACGCCACCCGGGGATCCGACCCGACCCAAGGTCAAGGCGTCGGTATGGGGAATCGAACCTGGGACCTCGCATGCCGGGGTCCCGACATCACCCTGTGTCGCCACCCGGGGACCCGACCCGACCCGGGGTTTTTTGGCCGGTATGGAGAATCGAACGTGGGACCTTGGGTGCCGGTTTCCCGACATTACCCTGTGACGCCAACCGTGGATGCGACCCGACCCGGGTTCTTTTGGCCGGTATGGGGAATCGAACCTGGGACCTCGGGTGCCGGGGTCCCGACATCACCCTGTGACGCCACCCGGGGACCCGACCCGACCCGGGGTTTTTTGGCCGGTATGGGGAATCGAACGTGGGACCTTGGGTGCCGGGGTCCCGACATCACCCTGTGACGCCACCCGGGGACCCGACCCGATCCGGGGTTTTTTGGCCGGTATGGGGAATCGAACCTGCGACCTCGGGTACCGGGGTCCCGACATCACCCTGTGACGCCACCCGGGGACGCGACCCGACCTGGGGTGCAGGGGCTGCTATGGGGAATCGAACCTGACACCTCGGGTGCCGGGGTCCCGACATCACCCTGTGACGCCACCCGGGGACCAGACCAGACCCAAGGTCCAGGTGTCGGTATGGGGAATCGAACCTGGGACCTCGGGTGCCGGGGTCCCGACATCACCCTGTGACGCCACCCGGGGACCCGAGCCGACCCAGTGTTTTTTGGCCGGTATGGGGAATCGAACCTGGGACCTCGGCTGACGGGGTCCCGACATCACCCTGTGATGCCACCTGGGGACCTGAGCATACCAGGGGTTTTTTGGCCGGTATGGGGAATCGAACCTGGGACCTCGGGTGCCGGGGTCCCAACATCACCCTGTGACGCCACCCGGGGACCCGAGCCGACCCGGGGTCCAGGGGCCGGTATGGGGAATCGAACGTGGGACCTTGGGTGCCGGGGTCCCGACATCACCCTGTGACGCCACCAGGGGACAAGAGCCGACACGGGGTCCAAGGGCTGTTATGGGGAATCGAACCTTCGACCTCGGGTGCCGGGGTCCCGACATCACCCTGTGACGCCACCCGGGGACCCACCCGACCCGGGGTCCTCGGGCCGGTATGGGGAATCGAACCTGCGACCTCAGGTGCCGGGGTCCCGACATCACCCTGTGACACCTCCCGAAGACCCGACCCGACCCGGGGTCCAGGGGCTGGTATGGGGAATCGAACCTGGGACCTCGGGTGCCGGGGTCACGACATCACCCTGTGACGCCACCCGGGGACCTGAGCCGACAAGGGGTTTTTTGGCCGGTATGGGGAATCGAACCTGGGACCTCGGGTGCCGGGGTCCCGACATCATCCTGTGACGCCACCCGGGGATTTAACCCGAACCGGGGTCCTGGGGCCGGTATGGGGAATCGAACCTGGGACCTTGGGTGCCGGGTTCCCGACATCACCCTGTGACGCCACCCGGGGACCCGACCCGACCCGGGGTTTCTTGACTTGTATGGCGAATCGAACCTGAGACCTCGGGTGCCAGGGTCCCGACATCACCCTGTGACGCCACCCGGGGATCCGACCCGACCCGGGGTTTTTTGACCGGTATGGGGAATCGAACCTGGGACCTCGGGTGCCAGGGTCCCGACATCACCCTGTGACACCACCCGGGGACAAGAGCCGAACAGGGGTTTTTTGGCCGGTATGGGGAATCGAACCTGGGACCTCGCGTGCCGGGGTCCCGACATCACCCTGTGACGCCACCCGGGGGTCCCGACCCAATCCGGGGTCCTGGGGTCGGTATGGGGAATCGAACCAGGAACCTCGGCTGCTGGGGTCCCGACATCACCCTGTGACGCCACCCGGGGACAAGAGCCGACCCGGGGTCCAGGGGCTGGTATGGGGAATCGAACCTGGGACCTCGGGTGCCGGGGTCCCGACATCACCCTGTGACGCCACCCGGGGACCAGACCCGACCCAAGGTCCAGGCGTCGGTATGGGGAATCGAACCAGGGACCTCGGGTGCCGGGGTCCCGACATCACCCTGTGACGCCACCCGGGGACATGAGCCGACCAGGGGTTTTTTGGCCGGTATGGGGAATCGAACCTGGGACCTCGGGTGCCGGGGTCCCGACATCACCCTGTGACGCCACCCAGGGACCCGACCCGACCCGGGGTTTTTTGGCCAGTATGGGGAATCGAACCTGGGACCTCGGGTGCCGGGGTCACGACATCACCCTGTGACGCCACCCGGGGACCTGAGCATACTTGGGGTTTTTTGGCCGGTATGGGGAATCGAACCTGGGACCTCGGGTGCCGGGGTCCCGACATCACCCAGAGACGCCACCCGGGGACAAGAGCCGACCCGGGGTCCAGGGGCTGGTATGGGGAATCGAACCTGGGACCTCGGGTGCCGGGGTCCCGACATCACCCTGTGACACCACCCGGGGACCCGACCCGACCCGGGGTCCTCGGGCCGGTATGGGGAATCGAACCTGGGACCTCGGGTGCCGGGGTCCCGACATCACCCTGTGACACCTCCCGAAGACCCGACCCGACCCGGGGTCCAGGGACTGGTACGGGAATCGAACCTGGGACCTCGGGTGCCGGGGTCCCGACATCACCCTGTGACGCCACCCGGAGACCTGAGCCGACCAGGGGTTTTTTGGCCGGTATGGGGAATCGAACCTGGGACCTCGGGTGCCGGGGTCCCGACATCATCCTGTGACGCCACCCGGGGATTTAACCCGAACCGGGGTCCAGGGGCCGGTATGGGGAATCGAACCTGGGACCTTAGGTGCTGGGTTCCCGACATCACCCTGTGACACCACCCGGGGACCCGACCCGACCCGGGGTTTCTTGACTTGTATGGCGAATCGAACCTGAGACCTCGGGTGCCAGGGTCCCGACATCACCCTGTGACGCCACCCGGGGATCCGACCCGACCCGGGGTTTTTTGACCGGTATGGGGAATCGAACCTGGGACCTCGGGTGCCAGGGTCCCGACATCACCCTGTGACACCACCCGGGGACAAGAGCCGAACCGGGGTTTTTTGGCCGGTATGGGGAATCGAACCAGGGCCCTCGGGTGCCGGTGTCCCGACATCACCCTGTGACGCCACCCGGGGTCCCGACCCAATCCGGGGTCCTGGGGTCGGTATGGGGAATCGAACCAGGAACCTCGGCTGCTGGGGTCCCGACATCACCCTGTGACGCCACCCGGGGACAAGAGCCGACCCGGGGTCCAGGGGCTGGTATGGGGAATCGAACCTGGGACCTCGGGTGCCGGGGTCCCGACATCACCCTGTGACGCCACCCGGGGACCAGACCCGACCCAAGGTCAAGGCGTCGGTATGGGGAATCGAACCTGGGACCTCGGGTGCCGGGGTCCCGACATCACCCTGTGACGCCACCCAGGGACATGAGCCGACCAGGGGTTTTTTGGCCGGTATGGGGAATCGAACCTGGGACCTCGGGTGCCGGGGTCCCGACATCACCCTGTGACGCCACCCAGGGACCCGACCCGACCCGGGGTTTTTTGGCCGGTATGGGGAATCGAACCTGGGACCTCGGGTGCCGGGGTCACGACATCACCCTGTGACGCCACCCGGGGACCTGAGCATACTTGGGGTTTTTTGGCCGGTATGGGGAATCGAACCTGGGACCTCAGGTGCCGGGGTCCCGACATCACCCTGTGACGCCACCCGGGGACCCGACCCGACCCGGGGTTTTTTGTCCGGTATGGGGAATCGAACCTGGGACCTCGTGTTGCGGGGTCCCGACATCACCCAGAGACGCCACCCGGGGACAAGAGCCGACCCGGGGTCCAGGGGCTGGTATGGGGAATCGAACCTGGGACCTCGGGTGCCGGGGTCCCGACATCACCCTGTGACACCTCCCGAAGACCCGACCCGACCCGGGGTCCAGGGACTGGTACGGGAATCGAACCTGGGACCTCGGGTGCCGGGGTCACGACATCACCCTGTGACGCCACCCGGGGACCTGAGCCGACCAGGGGTTTTTTGGCCGGTATGGGGAATCGAACCTGGGACCTCGGGTGCCGGGGTCCCGACACCATCCTGTGACGCCACCCGGGGATTTAACCCGAACCGGGGTCGAGGGGCCGGTATGGGGAATCGAACCTGGGAACTCGCGTGCCGGGGTCCCGACATCACCCTGTGACGCCACCCGGGGACAAGAGCCGACCCGGGGTCCAGGGGCTGGTATGGGGAATCGAACCTGGGACCTCGAGTGCCGGGGTCCCGACATCACCCTGTGACGCCACCCGCGGACCCGACCCGACCCGGGGTCCTCGGGCCGGTATGGGGAATCGAACCTGGGACCTCGGGTGCCGGGGTCCCGACATCACCCTGTGACGCCACCCGGGGACAAGAGCCGACCCGGGGTTTTTTGGACGGTATGGGGAATCGAACCTGGGACCTCGGGTGCCGGGGTCCCGACATCACCCTGTGACGCCACCCGGGGTCCCGACCCAATCCGGGGTCCTGGGGCTGGTATGGGGAATCGAACCAGGAACCTCGGGTGCTGGGGTCCCGACATCACCCTGTGACGCCACCCGGGGACAAGAGCCGACCCGGGGTCCAGGGTCCGGTATGGGGAATCGAACCTGGGACCTCGGGTGCCGGGGTCCCGACATCACCCTGTGACGCCACCCGGGGACCCGACCAGACCCGGGGTCCTCGGGCCGGTATGGGGAATCGAACCTGGGACCTCGGGTGCCGGGGTCCCGACATCACCCTGTGATGCCTCCCGAAGACCCGACACGACACGGGGTCCAGGGGCCAGTATGGGGAATTGAACCTGGGAGCTTGGGTGCCGGGGTCCCGACATCACCCTGTGACGCCACACGGGGACCCGACACAACCTAGTGTCCTGGGGCCAATATGGGGAATCGAACCTGTGACCTCGGGTGCCGGGGTCACGACATCACCCTGTGACGCCACCCGGGGACCTGAGCCGACCCGGGGTTTTTTGGCCGGTATGGGGAATCGAACCTGGGACCTCGGGTGCCGGGGTTCTGACATCACCCTGTGACGCCACCCGGGGTCCCGACCCAATCCGGGGTCCTGGGGCTGGTATGGGGAATTGAACCAAAAACCTCGGCTGCTGGGGTCCCGACATCACCCTGTGACGCCACCCGGGGACCCGACAAAACCCGGGGTTTTTTGACCGGTATGGGGAATCGAACGTGGGACCTTGGGTGCCGGGGTCCCGACATCACCCTTTGACGCCACCCGGGGACCAGACCAGACCCAAGGTCCAGGCGTCGGTATGGGGAATCGAACCTGGGACCTCGGGTGCCGGGGTCCCGACATCACCCTGTGACGCCACCCGGGGACCCGACCCGACCCGGGGTTTTTTGGCCGGTATGGGGAATCGAACCTGGGACCTCGGTTGCCGGGGTCCCGACATCACCCTGTGACACCTCCCGAAGACCCGACCCGACCCGGGGTCCAGGGGCTGGTATGGGGAATCGAACCTGGGACCTCGGGTGCCGGGGTCATGACATCACCCTGTGACGCCACCCGGGGACCCGACCTAACCCTTGGTTTTTTGGCCGGTATGGGGAATCGAACCTGTGACCTCAGGTGCCGGGGTCCCGACATCACCCTGTGACACCACCCGGGGACCCGACCCGACCCGTTGTTTTTTGGCCACTATGGGGAATCGAACCTGGGAACTTGGGTGCCGGGGTCCCGACATCACCCTGTGACGCCACCCTGGGCCCCGACCCGACCCGGGGTTTTTTGGCCGGTATGGGGAATCGAACCTGGGACCTCGGGTGCCGGGGTCCCGACATCACCCTGTGACGCCACCATGGGACCCACCCGACCCGGGATTTTATGACTGGTATGGGGAATCGAACCTGGGACCTCGGGTGCCGGGGGTCCCGACATCACCCTGTGACACCACCCAGGGACACGACCCGAACCGTGGTCCAGGGGACGGTAATGGGAATCGAACCTGGGACCTCGGGTGCCGGGGTCCCGACATCACCCTGTGACGCCACCCGGGGACCCGACCCGACCCGGGGTCCTGGGGATGATATGGAGAATTGAACCTGGGACATCGGGTGCCAGGGTCGGGACATCACCCTGTGACTCCACCCGGGGACCCGACCTGACCCGGGGTCCAGGGGCCGGTATGGGGAATCGAACCTGGGACCTCGGGTGCCGGGGTCCCGACATCACCCTGTGACGCCACCCGGGGACACGACCCGACCCAGGGTCCAGGGGCCAGTATGGGGAATCGAACATGGGACCTCGGGTGCCGGGGTCCCGACATCACCCTGTGACGCCACCCGGGGACCCACCAGACCCGGGATTTTATGACTGGTATGGGGAATCGAACCTGGGACCTCGGGTGCCGGGGTCCCGTCATCACCCTTTGACACCACCCAGCGACCCGACCCGAACCGTGGTCCAGGGGACTGTAATGGGAATGGAACCTGGAACCTCGCGTGCCGGGGTCCCGACATCACCCTGTGACGCCACCCGGGGCCCCGACCCGACCCGGGGTTTTTTGGCCAGTATGGGGTATCGAACCTGGGACCTCGGGTGCCGGGGTCCCGACATCACCCTGTGACGCCACCCAGGGACATGAGCCGACCAGGGGTTTTTTGGCCGGTATGGGGAATCGAACCTGGGACCTCGGGTGCCGGGGTCCCGACATCACCCTGTGACGCCACCCGGGGACCCGACCCGACCCGTTGTCCAGGGGCCGGTATGGGGAATCGAACCTGGGACCTCGGGTGCCGGGGTCCCGACATCACCCTGTTACGCCACCCGGGGATCCGACCCGACCCAAGGTCAAGGCGTCGGTATGGGGAATCGAACCTGGGACCTCGGGTGCCGGGGTCCCGACATCACCCTGTGACGCCACCCGGGGACCCGACCCGACCCGGGGTTTTTTGACCGGTATGGGGAATCGAACCTGGGACCTCGGGTGCCGGGGTCCCGACATCACCCGGTGACGCCACCAAGGACCCTAGGAGACCCGGGGTCCAGGGGCCGGTATGGGGAATCGAACCAGGGCCCTCGGGTGCCGGGGTCCCGACATCACCCTCTGACGCCACCCGGGGACCCGACCCGACCCGGTGTCCTGGGGATGATATGGAGAATCGAACCTGGGACCTCGGGTGCCGGGGTCCCGACATCAACCTGTGATGCCACCCGGGGACCCAACCCTACCCGCAGTTTTTTGTCCGGTATGAGGAATCGAACCTGGGACCTTGGGGGCCAGGGTCCCGATATCACCCTGTGACGCCACACGGGGACCCGACCCGGCGGGTTTTTTGGCCGGTATGGGGAATCGAACCTGGGACCTCGGCTGACGGGGTCCCGACATCACCCTGTGACGCCACCCGGGGACCCGACTAGACCCGGGGTTTTTTTGGCCGGTATGGGGAATCGAACCTGGGACCTCGGGTGCCGGGGTCCCGACATCACCCTGTGACGCCAACCGTGGATGCGACCCGACCCGGATTCTTTTGGCCGGTATGGGGAATCGAACCTGGGACCTCGGGTGCCGGGTTCCCGACATCACCCTGTGTCGCCACCCGGGGACCCGACCAGACCCGGGGTTTTTTGGCCGGTATGGGGAATCGAACGTGGGACCTCGGGTGCCGGGGTCCCGACATCACCCTGTGACGCCACCCGGGGACCCGACCCGACCCGGGGTTTTTTGGCCGGTATGGGGAATCGAACCTGGGATTTCGGGTGCCGGGGTCCCGACATCACCCTGTGACGCCACCCGGGGACGCGACCCGACCTGGGGTGCAGGGGCTGCTATGGGGAATCGAACCTGAGACCTCGGGTGCCGGGGTCCCGACATCACCCTGTGACGCCACCCGGGGACCCGACCCGACCCGGGGTTTTTAGGACGGTATGGGGAATTGAACCTGGGACCTCAGGTGCCGGAGTCCCGACATCACCCTGGGACACCACCCGGGGACCCGACCCGACCCGGGGATTTAGGCCGGTATGGGGAATCGAACCTGGGACCTCAGGTGCCGGGGTCCCGACATCACCCTCTGACACCACCCAGGGACACGACCCGACCCTGGGTTTTTAGGCCGGTATGGAAAATCGAACCTGACACCTCGGGTGCCGGGGTCCCGACATCACCCTGTGACGCCACCCGGGGACCCAACCCGACCCGGGGTCCAGGGGCTGCTATGGGGAATCGAACCTGAGACCTCGGGTGCCGGGGTCCCGACATCACCCTGTGACGCCACCCAGGGACAGGACCCTACCTGGGGATTTTAGGCCGGTATGGGGAATCGAACCTGGGACCTCGGTACCTGGGTCCCGATATCACCCTGTGACGCCACCCGGGGACCCGACCCGACCCGGGTTTTTTTGGCCGGTATGGGGAATCGAACCTGGGACCTCGGGTGCCGGGGGTACCGACATCACCCTGTGACACCACCCAGGGTCCCTACCCGACCCGGTGTTTTTTGGCCGGTATGGGGAATCGAACCTGGGACGTCGGGTGCCGGGGTCCTGACATCACCCTGTGACGCCACCCAGGGACATGACCCGACCCAGGGTCCAGGGGACAGTATGGGGAATCGAACCTGGGACCTCGGGTGCCGGGGTCCAGACATCACCCTGTGACGCCACCCGGGGACCCGACCCGAACCGTGGTCCAGGGGACGGTAAAGGGAATGGAACCTGGAGCCTCGGGTGCCGGGGTCCCGACATCACCCTGTGACGCCACCCGGGGATCCGACCCGACCCAAGGTCCAGGCGTCGGTATGGGGAATCGAACCTGGGACCTCGCATGCCGGGGTCCCGACATCACCCTGTGACGCCACCCGGGGACCCGACCCGACCCGGGGTTTTTAGGCCGGTATGGGGAATTGAACCTGGGACCTCAGGTGCCGGGGTCCCGACATCACCCTGTTACGCCACCTGGGGACCCGACCCGACCCGGGGTTTTTTGGCCGTTATGGGGAATCGAACCTGGGACCTCGCGTGTCGGGTTCCCGACATCAACCTGTGACGCCACCCGAAAAACTGACCCGAGCCGGGGTCGAGGGGCCGGTATGGGGAATCTAACCTGGGACCTCGGGTGCCGGGGTCCCGACATCACCCTGTGACGCCACCCGGGGACCCGACTCGACCTGGGGTTTTTTGGTCGGTATAGGGAATCGAACCTGGGACCTCGGGTGCCGGGGTCCCGACATCACCCTGTGACGCCACCCGGGGACCCGACCCGTCCCTGGGTTTTTTGACCGGTATGGGGAATCGAACCTGGGACCTCGGGTGCCGGGGTCCCGACATCACCCTGTTACGCCACCCGGGGATCCGACCCGACCCAAGGTCAAGGCGTCGGTATGGGGAATCGAACCTGGGACCTCAGGTGCCGGGGTCCCGACATCACCCTGTGACGCCACCCGGGGACCCGACCCGACCCGGGGTTTATTGACCGGTATGGGGAATCGAACCTGGGACCTCAGGTGCCGGGGTCCCGACATCACCCGGTGACGCCACCCGGGGACCCTAGGAGACCCGGGGTCCAGGGGCCGGTATGGGGAATCGAACCAGGGCCCTCGGGTGCCGGGGTCCCGACATCACCCTCTGACGCCACCCGGGGACCCGACCCGACCCGGGGTCCTCTGGCCAGTATGGGGAATCGAACCTGGGACCTCGGGTGCCGGGGTCCCGACACCAACCTGTGATGCCACCCGGGGACCCAACCCTACCCGCAGTTTTTTGTCCGGTATGGGGAATCGAACCTGGGACCCTGGTGCCAGGTTCCCGATATCACCCTTTGACGCCACACGGGGACCCGACCCGACCGGGTTTTTTGGCCGGTATGGGGAATCGAACCTGGGACCTCGGCTGACGGGGTCCCGACATCACCCTGTGACGCCACCCGGGGACCCGACCCGACCCGGGGTTTTTTGGCCGGTATGGGGAATCGAACGTGGGACCTTGTGTGCCGGGGTCCCGACATCACCCTGTGACGCCACCCGTGGATGCGACCCGACCCGGGTTCTTTGGGCCGGTATAGGGAATCAAACCTGGGACCTCGGGTGCCGGGGTCCCGACATCACCCTGTGACGCCACCCGGGGACCCCACCATACCCGTGGTTTTTTGGCCGGTATGGGGAATCGAACGTGGGACCTCGGGTGCCGGGGTTCCGACATCACCCTCTGACGCCACCCGGGGACCCGACCCGACCCGGGGTTTTTTGACTTGTATGGGGAATCGAACCTGGGATTTCGGGTGCCGGGGTCCCGACATCACCCTGTGACGCCACCCGGGGACGCGACCCGACCTGGGGTGCAGGGGCTGCTATGGGGAATCGAACCTGAGACCTCGGGTGCCAGGGTCCCAACATCACCCTGTGACGCCACCCAGGGACCCGACGCTACCCGGGGTTTTTAGGCCGGTATGGGGAATCGAACGTGGGACCTCAGGTGCCGGGGTCCCAACATCACCCTGGGACACCACCCGGGGACCCGACCCGACCCGGGGATTTAGGCCGGTATGGGGAATCGAACCTGGGACCTCGGTACCTGGGTCCCGTTATCACCCTGTGACGCCACCCGGGGACCCGACCCGACCCGGGTTTTTTTGGCCGGTATGGGGAATCGAACCTGGGACCTCGGGTGCCGGGGGTACCGACATCACCCTGTGACACCACCCAGGGTCCCTACCCGACCCGGTGTTTTTTGGCCGGTATGGGGAATCGAACCTGGGACGTCGGGTGCCGGGGTCCTGACATCACCCTGTGACGCCACCCAGGGACATGACCCGACCCAGGGTCCAGGGGACAGTATGGGGAATCGAACCTGGGACCTCGGGTGCCGGGGTCCAGACATCACCCTGTGACGCCACCCGGGGACCCACCCGACCCGGGATTTTATGACTGGTATGGGGAATCGAACCTGGGACCTCGGGTGCCGGGGTCCCGTCATCACCCTGTGACACCACCCAGGGACCCGACCCGAACCGTGGTCCAGGGGACGGTAAAGGGAATGGAACCTGGAACCTCGGGTGCCGGGGTCCCGACATCACCCTGTGACGCCACCCGGGGATCCGACCCGACCCAAGGTCCAGGCGTCGGTATGGGGAATCGAACCTGGGACCTCGCATGCCGGGGTCCCGACATCACCCTGTGACGCCACCCGGGGACCCGACCCGACCCGGGGTTTTTAGGCCGGTATGGGGAATTGAACCTGGGACCTCAGGTGCCGGGGTCCCGACATCACCCTGTTACGCCACCTGGGGACCCGACCCGACCCGGGGTTTTTTGGCCGTTATGGGGAATCGAACCTGGGACCTCGCGTGCCGGGTTCCCGACATCAACCTGTGACGCCACCCGAAAAACTGACCCGAGCCGGGGTCGAGGGGCCGGTATGGGGAATCGAACCTGGGACCTCGGGTGCCGGGGTCCCGACATCACCCTGTGACGCCACCCGGGGACCCGACTCGACCTGGGGTTTTTTGGTCGGTATAGGGAATCGAACCTGGGACCTCGGGTGCCGGGGTCCCGACATCACCCTGTGACGCCACCCGGGGACCCGACCCGTCCCTGGGTTTTTTGACCGGTATGGGGAATCGAACCTGGGACCTCGGGTGCCGGGGTCCCGACATCACCCTGTTACGCCACCCGGGGATCCGACCCGACCCAAGGTCAAGGCGTCGGTATGGGGAATCGAACCTGGGACCTCAGGTGCCGGGGTCCCGACATCACCCTGTGACACCACCCGGGGACCCGACCCGACCCGGGGTTTATTGACCGGTATGGGGAATCGAACCTGGGACCTCGGGTGCCGGGGTCCCGACATCACCCTCTGACGCCACCCGGGGACCCGACCCGACCCGGGGTCCTCTGGCCGGTATGGGGAATCGAACCTGGGACCTCGGGTGCCGGGGTCCCGACACCAACCTGTGATGCCACCCGGGGACCCAACCCTACCCGCAGTTTTTTGTCCGGTATGGGGAATCGAACCTGGGACCCTGGTGCCAGGTTCCCGATATCACCCTTTGACGCCACACGGGGACCCGACCCGACCGGGTTTTTTGGCCGGTATGGGGAATCGAACCTGGGACCTCGGCTGACGGGGTCCCGACATCACCCTGTGACGCCACCCGGGGACCCGACCAGACCCGGGGTTTTTTGGCCGGTATGGGGAATCGAACGTGGGACCTTGTGTGCCGGGGTCCCGACATCACCCTGTGACGCCACCCGTGGATGCGACCCGACCCGGGTTCTTTGGGCCGGTATAGGGAATCGAACCTGGGACCTCGGGTGCCGGGGTCCCGACATCACCCTGTGACGCCACCCGGGGACCCCACCATACCCGTGGTTTTTTGGCCGGTATGGGGAATCGAACGTGGGACCTCGGGTGCCGGGGTTCCGACATCACCCTGTGACGCCACCCGGGGACCCGACCCGACCCGGGGTTTTTTGACTTGTATGGGGAATCGAACCTGGGATTTCGGGTGCCGGGGTCCCGACATCACCCTGTGACGCCACCCGGGGACGCGACCCGACCTGGGGTGCAGGGGCTGCTATGGGGAATCGAACCTGAGACCTCGGGTGCCAGGGTCCCAACATCACCCTGTGACGCCACCCAGGGACCCGACGCTACCCGGGGTTTTTAGGCCGGTATGGGGAATCGAACGTGGGACCTCAGGTGCCGGGGTCCCAACATCACCCTGGGACACCACCCGGGGACCCGACCCGACCCGGGGATTTAGGCCGGTATGGGGAATCGAACCTGGGACCTCGGGTGCCGGGGTCCCGACATCACCCTGTGACGCCACCCGGGAACCCAACCCGACCCGGGGTCCAGGGGCTGCTATGGGGAATCGAACCTGAGACCTCGGGTGCCGGGGTCCCGACATCACCCTGTGACGCCACCCAGGGACAGGACCCTACCCGGGGATTTTAGGCCGGTATGGGGAATCGAACCTGGGACCTCGGGTGCCGGGGTCCCGATATCACCCTGTGACGCCACCCGGGGACCTGACCCATCCCGCTGTTTTTTGGCCGCTATGGGGAATCGAATCTGGGATCTCGGGTTCCGGGGTCCCGACATCACCCTGTGACGCTACCCAGGGACCAGACCCGACCCGGGGTTTTTAGGCCGGTATGGGGAATCGAACCTGGGACGTCGGGTGCCGGGGTACTGACATCACCCTGTGACACCACCCAGGGTCCCGACCCGACCCGGTGTTTTTTGGCCGGTATGGGGAATCGAACCTGGGACCTCGGGTGCCGGGGTCCCAACATCACCCTGTGACACCACCCAGGGACCCGACCCGATCCGGGGTTTTTTGGCCGGTATGGGGAATCGAACCTGGAACCTCGGGTGCCGGGGTTCCGACATCACCCTGTGACACCACCTAGGGACCCGACCTAACCCTTGGTTTTTTGGCCGGTATGGGGAATCGAACCTGTGACCACATGTGCCGGGGTCCCGACATCACCCTGTGACGCCACCCAGGGACCCGACCTTACCCGGAATTTTTTGGCCGGTATGGGGAATCGAACCTGGGACCTCGGGTGCCGGGGTCCCGACATCACCCTGTGACGCCACCCGGGGACCTGACCCGACCCAGGGTCCAGGGGCCAGTATGGGGAATCGAACCTGGGACCTCGGGTGCCAGGGTCCCAACATCACCCTGTGACGCCACCCAGGGACCCGACGCTACCCGGGGTTTTTAGGCCGGTATGGGGAATCGAACGTGGGACCTCAGGTGCCGGGGTCCCAACATCACCCTGGGACACCACCCGGGGACCCGACCCGACCCGGGGATTTAGGCCGGTATGGGGAATCGAACCTGGGACCTCGGGTGCCGGGGTCCCGACATCACCCTGTGACGCCACCCGGGAACCCAACCCGACCCGGGGTCCAGGGGCTGCTATGGGGAATCGAACCTGAGACCTCGGGTGCCGGGGTCCCGACATCACCCTGTGACGCCACCCAGGGACAGGACCCTACCCGGGGATTTTAGGCCGGTATGGGGAATCGAACCTGGGACCTCGGGTGCCGGGGTCCCGATATCACCCTGTGACGCCACCCGGGGACCTGACCCATCCCGCTGTTTTTTGGCCGCTATGGGGAATCGAATCTGGGATCTCGGGTTCCGGGGTCCCGACATCACCCTGTGACGCTACCCAGGGACCAGACCCGACCCGGGGTTTTTAGGCCGGTATGGGGAATCGAACCTGGGACGTCGGGTGCCGGGGTACTGACATCACCCTGTGACACCACCCAGGGTCCCGACCCGACCCGGTGTTTTTTGGCCGGTATGGGGAATCGAACCTGGGACCTCGGGTGCCGGGGTCCCAACATCACCCTGTGACACCACCCAGGGACCCGACCCGATCCGGGGTTTTTTGGCCGGTATGGGGAATCGAACCTGGAACCTCGGGTGCCGGGGTTCCGACATCACCCTGTGACACCACCTAGGGACCCGACCTAACCCTTGGTTTTTTGGCCGGTATGGGGAATCGAACCTGTGACCACAGGTGCCGGGGGTCCCGACATCACCCTTTGACGCCACCCAGGGACCCGACCTTACCCGGAATTTTTTGGCCGGTATGGGGAATCGAACCTGGGACCTCGGGTGCCGGGGTCCCGACATCACCCTGTGACGCCACCCGGGGACCTGACCCGACCCAGGGTCCAGGGGCCAGTATGGGGAATCGAACCTGGGACCTCGGGTGCCGGGGTCCCGACATCACCCTGTGACGCCACCCGGGGACGCGACCCGACCTGGGGTGCAGGGGCTGCTATGGGGAATCGAACCTGAGACCTCGGGTGCCAGGGTCCCGACATCACCCTGTGACGCCACCCGGGGACCCGACCCGACCCGGGGTTTTTTGGCCGGTATGGGGAATCGAACCTGGGACCTCAGGTGCCGGGGTCCCGACATCACCCTGTGACACCACCCGGGGACCCGACCCGACCCGGGGATTTAGGCCGGTATGGGGAATCGAACCTGGGACCTCAGGTGCCAGGGTCCCAACATCACCCAGTGACGCCACCCGGGGACCCGACCCGACACGGGGTCCTGGGGACGATATGGGGAATCGAACCTGGGATCTCGGGTGCCGGGGTCCCGACATCACCCTGTGACGCCACCCGTGGATGCGACCCGACCCGTGTTCTTTGGGCCGGTATAGGGAATCGAACCTGGGACCTCGGGTGCCGGGGTCCCGACATCACCCTGTGACGCCACCCGGGGACCCCACCATACCCGTGGTTTTTTGGCCGGTATGGGGAATCGAACTCGGGACCTCGGGTGCCGGGGTCCCGACATCAACCTGTGACGCCACCCGAAAAACTGACCCGAGCCGGGGTCGAGGGGCCGGTATGGGGAATCTAACCTGGGACCTCGGGTGCCGGGGTCCCGACATCACCCTGTGACGCCACCCGGGGACCCGACTCGACCTGGGGTTTTTTGGTCGGTATAGGGAATCGAACCTGGGACCTCGGGTGCCGGGGTCCCGACATCACCCTGTGACGCCACCCGGGGACCCGACCCGTCCCTGGGTTTTTTGACCGGTATGGGGAATTGAACCTGGGACCTCGGGTGCCGGGGTCCCGACATCACCCTGTGACACCACCCGGGGACCCGAGGCGACCCGCGGTTTCTTGGGCGGAATGGGGAATCGAACCTGGGACGTCGGGTGCCGGGGTCCCGACATCACCCTGTGACGCCACCCGGGGACCCGAGCCGATCCGGGGTTTCTTGGGCAGTATGGGGTATCGAACCTGGGACCTCGGGTGCCGGGGTCCAGACATCACCCTGTGACGCTACCCGGGGACCCGAGCCGACCCAGGGTCCAGTGGCCGGTATGGGGAATCGAACCTGGGACCTCGGGTGCCGGTGTCCCGACATCACCCTGTGACGCCACCCGGGGACCCGACCCGACCCGGCGTCCAGGGGCCGGTATGGGGAATCGAACCTGGGACCTCGGGTGCCGGGGTCCCGACATCACCCTGTTACGCCACCCGGGGATCCGACCCGACCCAAGGTCAAGGCGTCGGTATGGGGAATCGAACCTGGGACCTCAGGTGCCGGGGTCCCGACATCACCCTGTGACGCCACCCAGGGACCCGACCCGACCCGGGGTTTATTGACCGGTATGGGGAATCGAACCTGGGACCTCGGGTGCCGGGGTCCCGACATCACCCGGTGACTCCACCCGGGGACCCTAGGAGACCCGGGGTCCAGGGGCCGGTATGGGGAATCGAACCAGGGCCCTCGGGTGCCGGGGTCCCGACATCACCCTCTGACGCCACCCGGGGACCCGACCCGACCCGGGGTCCTCTGGCCGGTATGGGGAATCGAACCTGGGACCTCGGGTGCCGGGGTCCCGACACCAACCTGTGATGCCACCCGGGGACCCAACCCTACCCGCAGTTTTTTGTCCGGTATGGGGAATCGAACCTGGGACCCTGGTGCCAGGGTCCCGATATCACCCTGTGACGCCACACGGGGACCCGACCCGACCGGGTTTTTTGGCCGGTATGGGGAATCGAACCTGGGACCTCGGCTGACGGGGGTCCCGACATAACCCTGTGACGCCACCCGGGGACCCGACCCGATACGGTGTCCTGGGGCCGGTATGGGGAATCGAACTTGGGACCTTGTGTGCCGGGGTCCCGACATCACCCTGTGACGCCACCCGTGGATGCGACCCGACCCGGGTTCTTTGGGCCGGTATAGGGAATCGAACCTGGGACCTCGGGTGCCGGGGTCCCGACATCACCCTGTGACGCCACCCGGGGACCCCACCATACCCGTGGTTTTTTGGCCGGTATGGGGAATCGAACGTGGGACCTCGGGTGCCGGGGTTCCGACATCACCCTGTGACGCCACCCGGGGACCCGACCCGACCCGGGGTTTTTTGACTTGTATGGGGAATCGAACCTGGGATTTCGGGTGCCGGGGTCCCGACATCACCCTGTGACGCCACCCGGGGACGCGACCCGACCTGGGGTGCAGGGGCTGCTATGGGGAATCGAACCTGAGACCTCGGGTGCCAGGGTCCCAACATCACCCTGTGACGCCACCCAGGGACCCGACGCTACCCGGGGTTTTTAGGCCGGTATGGGGAATCGAACGTGGGACCTCAGGTGCCGGGGTCCCAACATCACCCTGGGACACCACCCGGGGACCCGACCCGACCCGGGGATTTAGGCCGGTATGGGGAATCGAACCTGGGACCTCAGGTGCCGGGGTCCCGACATCACCCTCTGACACCACCCAGGGACACGACCCGACCCTGGGTTTTTAGGCCGGTATGGAAAATCGAACCTGGGACCTCGGGTGCCGGGGTCCCGACATCACCCTGTGACGCCACCCGGGAACCCAACCCGACCCGGGGTCCAGGGGCTGCTATGGGGAATCGAACCTGAGACCTCGGGTGCCGGGGTCCCGACATCACCCTGTGACGCCACCCAGGGACAGGACCCTACCCGGGGATTTTAGGCCGGTATGGGGAATCGAACCTGGGACCTCGGGTGCCGGGGTCCCGATATCACCCTGTGACGCCACCCGGGGACCTGACCCATCCCGCTGTTTTTTGGCCGCTATGGGGAATCGAATCTGGGATCTCGGGTTCCGGGGTCCCGACATCACCCTGTGACGCTACCCAGGGACCAGACCCGACCCGGGGTTTTTAGGCCGGTATGGGGAATCGAACCTGGGACCTCGGGTGCCGGGGTACTGACATCACCCTGTGACACCACCCAGGGTCCCGACCCGACCCGGTGTTTTTTGGCCGGTATGGGGAATCGAACCTGGGACCTCGGGTGCCGGGGTCCCAACATCACCCTGTGACACCACCCAGGGACCCGACCCGATCCGGGGTTTTTTGGCCGGTATGGGGAATCGAACCTGGAACCTCGGGTGCCGGGGTCCCGACATCACCCTGTGACACCACCTAGGGACCCGACCTAACCCTTGGTTTTTTGGCCGGTATGGGGAATCGAACCTGTGACCTCAGGTGCCGGGGTCCCGACATCACCCTTTGACGCCACCCAGGGACCCGACCTTACCCGGAATTTTTTGGCCGGTATGGGGAATCGAACCTGGGACCTCGGGTGCCGGGGTCCCGACATCACCCTGTGACGCCACCCGGGGACCTGACCCGACCCAGGGTCCAGGGGCCAGTATGGGGAATCGAACCTGGGACCTCGGGTGCCGGGGTCCCGACATCACCCTGTGACGCCACCCGGGGACGCGACCCGACCTGGGGTGCAGGGGCTGCTATGGGGAATCGAACCTGAGACCTCGGGTGCCAGGGTCCCGACATCACCCTGTGACGCCACCCGGGGACCCGACCCGACCCGGGGTTTTTTGGCCGGTATGGGGAATCGAACCTGGGACCTCAGGTGCCGGGGTCCCGACATCACCCTGTGACACCACCCGGGGACCCGACCCGACCCGGGGATTTAGGCCGGTATGGGGAATCGAACCTGGGACCTCAGGTGCCGGGGTCCCAACATCACCCTGTGACGCCACCCGGGGACCCGACCCGACACGGGGTCCTGGGGACGATATGGGGAATCGAACCTGGGATCTCGGGTGCCGGGGTCCCGACATCACCCTGTGACGCCACCCGTGGATGCGACCCGACCCGTGTTCTTTGGGCCGGTATAGGGAATCGAACCTGGGACCTCGGGTGCCGGGGTCCCGACATCACCCTGTGACGCCACCCGGGGACCCCACCATACCCGTGGTTTTTTGGCCAGTATGGGAAATCGAACGTGGGACCTCGGGTGCCGGGGTTCCGACATCACCCTGTGACGCCACCCGGGGACCCGACCCGACCCGGGGTTTTTTGACTTGTATGGGGAATCGAACCTCGGATTTCGGGTGCCGGGGTCCCGACATCACCCTGTGACGCCACCCGGGGACCCCACCATACCCGTGGTTTTTTGGCCGGTATGGGGAATCGAACGTGGGACCTCGGGTGCCGGGGTTCCGACATCACCCTGTGACACCACCCGGGGACCCGACACGACCCGGGGTTTTTTGACTTGTATGGGGAATCGAACCTGGGATTTCGGGTGCCGGGGTCCCGACATCACCCTGTGACGCCACCCGGGGACGCGACCCGACCTGGGGTGCAGGGGCTGCTATGGGGAATCGAACCTGAGTCCTCGGGTGCCAGGGTCCCGACATCACCCTGTGACGCCACCCAGGGACCCGACGCTACCCGGGGTTTTTAGGCCGGTATGGGGAATCGAACGTGGGACCTCAGGTGCCGGGGTCCCGACAACACCCTGTGACGCCACCCGGGGACCCGACCTGACCCGGGGTTTTTTGGCACTATAGGGAATCGAACCTGGGACCTCGGGTGCCGGGGTCCCGACATCACCATTTGACACCACCCAGGGACACGACCCGTCCCTGGGTTTTTTGACCGGTATGGAAAATCTAACCTGGGACCTCGGGTGCCGGGGTCCCGACATCACCCTGTGACGCCACCCGGGAACCCAACCCGACCCGGGGTCCAGGGGCTGCTATGGGGAATCGAACCTGAGACCTCGCGTGCCGGGGTCCCGACATCACCCTGTGACACCACCCAGGGAGAGGACCCTACCCGGGGATTTTAGGCCGGTATGGGGAATCGAACCTGGGACCTCGGGTGCCGGGGTCCCGATATCACCCTGTGACGCCACCCGGGGACCTGACCCATCCCGCTGTTTTTTGGCCGCTATGGGGAATCGAATCTGGGATCTCGGGTTCCGGGGTCCCGACATCACCCTGTGACGCTACCCAGGGACCAGACCCGACCCGGGGTTTTTAGGCCGGTATGGGGAATCGAACCTGGGACGTCGGGTGCCGGGGTACTGACATCACCCTGTGACACCACCCAGGGTCCCGACCCGACCCGGTGTTTTTTGGCCGGTATGGGGAATCGAACCTGGGACCTCGGGTGCCGGGGTCCCAACATCACCCTGTGACACCACCCAGGGACCCGACCCGATCCGGGGTTTTTTGGCCGGTATGGGGAATCGAACCTGGAACCTCGGGTGCCGGGGTCCCGACATCACCCTGTGACACCACCTAGGGACCCGACCTAACCCTTGGTTTTTTGGCCGGTATGGGGAATCGAACCTGTGACCTCAGGTGCCGGGGTCCCGACATCACCCTTTGACGCCACCCAGGGACCCGACCTTACCCGGAATTTTTTGGCCGGTATGGGGAATCGAACCTGGGACCTCGGGTGCCGGGGTCCCGACATCACCCTGTGACGCCACCCGGGGACCTGACCCGACCCAGGGTCCAGGGGCCAGTATGGGGAATCGAACCTGGGACCTCGGGTGCCGGGGTCCCGACATCACCCTGTGACGCCACCCGGGGACGCGACCCGACCTGGGGTGCAGGGGCTGCTATGGGGAATAGAACCTGAGAACTCGGGTGCCGGGGTCCCGACACCAACCTGTGACGCCACCCGGGGACCCTACCCAACCCGCGTTTTTTTGTCCGGTATGGGGAATCGAACCTGGGACCTTGGGGGCCAGGTTCCCGATATCACCCTGTGACGCCACCCGGGGACCCGAGCCGACCTGGGGATTTTTGGCCGGTATGGGGAATCGAACCTGGGACCTCGGGTGCCGGGGTCCCGACATCACCCTGTGACGCCACCCAGGGACCCGACCCGACCCGGGGTTTTTAGGCCGGTATGGGGAATCGAACCTGGGACCTCAGGTGCCGGGGTCCCGACATCGCCCTGTGACACCACCCAGGGACCCGACACGACCCGGGGTTTTTTGGCCGGTATGTGGAATCGAACCTGGGACCTCGGGAGCCGGGGTCCCGACATCGCCCTATGACGCCACCCAGGGACCCGACCCGATCCGGGATTTTTTGGCCGGTATGGGGAATCGAACCTGGGACCTCAGGTGCCGGGGTCCCGACATCGCCCTGTGACACCACCCAGGGACCCGACCCGACCCGGGGTTTTTAGGCCGGTATGGGGAAACGAACCTGGGACCTTGGTACCAGGGTCCCGACATCACCCTGTGACGCCACCCGGGGACCCGACCCGACCCGGGGATTTAGGCCGGTATGGGGAATCGAACCTGGGACCTTGGTACCAGGGTCCCGACATCACCCTGTGACGCAACCCGGGGACCCGAGCCGATCCGGGGTTTCTTGGGCAGTATGGGGTATCGAACCTGGGACCTCGGGTGCTGGGGTCCAGACATCACCCTGTGACGCTACCCGGGGACCCGAGCCGACCCAGGGTCCAGTGGCCGGTATGGGGAATCGAACCTGGGACCTCGGGTGCCGGTGTCCCGACATCACCCTGTGACGCCACCCGGGGACCCGACCCGACCCGGCGTCCAGGGGCCGGTATGGGGAATCGAACCTGGGACCTCGGGTGCCGGGGTCCCGACATCACCCTGTTACGCCACCCGGGGATCCGACCCGACCCAAGGTCAAGGCGTCGGTATGGGGAATCGAACCTGGGACCTCAGGTGCCGGGGTCCCGACATCACCCTGTGACGCCACCCGGGGACCCGACCCGACCCGGGGTTTATTGACCGGTATGGGGAATCGAACCTGGGACCTCGGGTGCCGGGGTCCCGACATCACCCGGTGACGCCACCCGGGGACCCTAGGAGACCCGGGGTCCAGGGGTCGGTATGGGGAATCGAACCAGGGCCCTCGGGTGCCGGGGTCCCGACATCACCCTCTGACGCCACCCGGGGACCCGACCCGACCTGGGGTCCTCTGGCCGGTATGGGGAATCGAACCTGGGACCTCGGGTGCCGGGGTCCCGACACCAACCTGTGATGCCACCCGGGGACCCAACCCTACCCGCAGTTTTTTGTCCGGTATGGGGAATCGAACCTGGGACCCTGGTGCCAGGGTCCCGATATCACCCTTTGACGCCACACGGGGACCCGACCCGACCGGGTTTTTTGGCCGGTATGGGGAATCGAACCTGGGACCTCGGCTGACGGGGTCCCGACATCACCCTGTGACGCCACCCGGGGACCCGACCAGACCCGGGGTTTTTTGGCCGGTATGGGGAATCGAACGTGGGACCTTGTGTGCCGGGGTCCCGACATCACCCTGTGACGCCACCCGTGGATGCGACCCGACCCGGGTTCTTTGGGCCGGTATAGGGAATCGAACCTGGGACCTCGGGTGCCGGGGTCCCGACATCACCCTGTGACGCCACCCGGGGACCCCACCATACCCGTGGTTTTTTGGCCGGTATGGGGAATCGAACGTGGGACCTCGGGTGCCGGGGTTCCGACATCACCCTGTGACGCCACCCGGGGACCCGACCCGACCCGGGGTTTTTTGACTTGTATGGGGAATCGAACCTGGGATTTCGGGTGCCGGGGTCCCGACATCACCCTGTGACGCCACCCGGGGACCTGACCCATCCCGCTGTTTTTTGGCCGCTATGGGGAATCGAATCTGGGATCTCGGGTTCCGGGGTCCCGACATCACCCTGTGACGCTACCCAGGGACCAGACCCGACCCGGGGTTTTTAGGCCGGTATGGGGAATCGAACCTGGGACGTCGGGTGCCGGGGTACTGACATCACCCTGTGACACCACCCAGGGTCCAGACCCGACCCGGTGTTTTTTGGCCGGTATGGGGAATCGAACCTGGGACCTCGGGTGCCGGGGTCCCAACATCACCCTGTGACACCACCCAGGGACCCGACCCGATCCGGGGTTTTTTGGCCGGTATGGGGAATCGAACCTGGAACCTCGGGTGCCGGGGTCCCGACATCACCCTGTGACACCACCTAGGGACCCGACCTAACCCTTGGTTTTTTGGCCGGTATGGGGAATCGAACCTGTGACCTCAGGTGCCGGGGTCCCGACATCACCCTTTGACGCCACCCAGGGACCCGACCTTACCCGGAATTTTTTGGCCGGTATGGGGAATCGAACCTGGGACCTCGGCTGACGGGGTCCCGACATCACCCTGTGACGCCACCCGGGGACCTGACCCGACCCAGGGTCCAGGGGCCAGTATGGGGAATCGAACCTGGGACCTCGGGTGCCGGGGTCCCAACATCACCCTGTGACGCCACCCGGGGACACGACCCGACCTGGGGTGCAGGGGCTGCTATGGGGAATCGAACCTGAGACCTCGGGTGCCAGGGTCCCGACATCACCCTGTGACGCCACCCGGGGACCCGACCCGACCCGGGGTTTTTTGGCCGGTATGGGGAATCGAACCTGGGACCTCAGGTGCCGGGGTCCCGACATCACCCTGTGACACCACCCGGGGACCCGACCCGACCCGGGGATTTAGGCCGGTATGGGGAATCGAACCTGGGACCTCAGGTGCCGGGGTCCCAACATCACCCTGTGACGCCACCCGGGGACCCGACCCGACACGGGGTCCTGGGGACGATATGGGGAATCGAACCTGGGATCTCGGGTGCCGGGGTCCCGACATCACCCTGTGACGCCACCCGTGGATGCGACCCGACCCGTGTTCTTTGGGCCGGTATAGGGAATCGAACCTGGGACCTCGGGTGCCGGGGTCCCGACATCACCCTGTGACGCCACCCGGGGACCCCACCATACCCGTGATTTTTTGGCCAGTATGGGGAATCGAACGTGGGACCTCGGGTGCCGGGGTTCCGACATCACCCTGTGACGCCACCCGGGGACCCGACCCGACCCGGGGTTTTTTGACTTGTATGGGGAATCGAACCTCGGATTTCGGGTGCCGGGGTCCCGACATCACCCTGTGACGCCACCCGGGGACCCCACCATACCCGTGGTTTTTTGGCCGGTATGGGGAATCGAACGTGGGACCTCGGGTGCCGGGGTTCCGACATCACCCTGTGACGCCACCCGGGGACCCGACACGACCCGGGGTTTTTTGACTTGTATGGGGAATCGAACCTGGGACCTCGGGTGCACGGGTCCCGACATCACCCTGTGACGCCACCCGGGGACGCGACCCGACCTGGGGTGCAGGGGCTGCTATGGGGAATCGAACCTGAGACCTCGGGTGCCAGGGTCCCAACATCACCCTGTGACGCCACCCAGGGACCCGACGCTACCCGGGGTTTTTAGGACGGTATGGGGAATCGAACGTGGGACCTCAGGTGCCGGGGTCCCAACATCACCCTGGGACACCACCCGGGGACCCGACCCGACCCGGGGATTTAGGCCGGTATGGGGAATCGAACCTGGGACCTCAGGTGCCGGGGTCCCGACATCACCCTCTGACACCACACAGGGACACGACCCGACCCTGGGTTTTTAGGCCGGTATGGAAAATCGAACCTGGGACCTCGGGTGCCGGGGTCCCGACATCACCCTGTGACGCCACCCAGGGACAGGACCCTACCCGGGGATTTTAGGCCGGTATGGGGAATCGAACCTGGGACCTCGGGTGCCGGGGTCCCGATATCACCCTGTGACGCCACCCGGGGACCTGACCCATCCCGCTGTTTTTTGGCCGCTATGGGGAATCGAATCTGGGATCTCGGGTTCCGGGGTCCCGACATCACCCTGTGACGCTACCCAGGGACCAGACCCGACCCGGGGTTTTTAGGCCGGTATGGGGAATCGAACCTGGGACGTCGGGTGCCGGGGTACTGACATCACCCTGTGACACCACCCAGGGTCCCGACCCGACCCGGTGTTTTTTGGCCGGTATGGGGAATCGAACCTGGGACCTGAGGTGCCGGGGTCCCAACATCACCCTGTGACACCACCCAGGGACCCGACCCGATCCGGGGTTTTTTGGCCGGTATGGGGAAACGAACCTGGAACCTCGGGTGCCGGGGTCCCGACATCACCCTGTGACGCCACCTAGGGACCCGACCTAACCCTTGGTTTTTTGGCCGGTATGGGGAATCGAACCTGTGACCTCAGGTGCCGGGGTCCCGACATCACCCTTTGACGCCACCCAGGGACCCGACCTTACCCGGAATTTTTTGGCCGGTATGGGGAATCGAACCTGGGACCTCGGGTGCCGGGGTCCCGACATCACCCTGTGACGCCACCCGGGGACCTGACCCGACCCAGGGTCCAGGGGCCAGTATGGGGAATCGAACCTGGGACCTCGGGTGCCGGGGTCCCGACATCACCCTGTAACGCCACCCGGGGACGCGACCCGACCTGGGGTGCAGGGGCTGCTATGGGGAATAGAACCTGAGAACTCGGGTGCTGGGGTCCCGACACCAACCTGTGACTCCACCCGGGGACCCTACCCAACCCGCGTTTTTTTGTCCGGTATGGGGAATCGAACCTGGGACCTTGGGGGCCAGGTTCCCGATATCACCCTGTGACGCCACCCGGGGACCCGAGCCGACATGGGGATTTTTGGCCGGTATGGGGAATCGAACCTGGGACCTCGGCTGCCGGGGTCCCGACATCACCCTGTGACGCCACCCAGGGACCCGACCCGACCCGGGGTTTTTAGGCCGGTATGGGGAATCGAACCTGGGACCTCAGGTGCCGGGGTCCCGACATCGCCCTGTGACACCACCCAGGGACCCGACACGACCCGGGGTTTTTTGGCCGGTATGTGGAATCGAACCTGGGACCTCGGGAGCCGGGGTCCCGACATCGCCCTATGACGCCACCCAGGGACCCGACCCGATCCGGGATTTTTTGGCCGGTATGGGGAATCGAACCTGGGACCTCAGGTGCCGGGGTCCCGACATCGCCCTGTGACACCACCCAGGGACCCGACCCGACCCGGGGTTTTTAGGCCGGTATGGGGAAACGAACCTGGGACCTTGGTACCAGGGTCCCGACATCACCCTGTGACGCCACCCGGGGACCCGAGCCGATCCGGGGTTTCTTGGGCAGTATGGGGTATCGAACCTGGGACCTCGGGTGCCGGGGTCCAGACATCACCCTGTGACGCTACCCGGGGACCCGAGCCGACCCAGGGTCCAGTGGCCGGTATGGGGAATCGAACCTGGGACCTCGGGTGCCGGTGTCCCGACATCACCCTGTGACGCCACCCGGGGACCCGACCCGACCCGGCGTCCAGGGGCCGGTATGGGGAATCGAACCTGGGACCTCGGGTGCCGGGGTCCCGACATCACCCTGTTACGCCACCCGGGGATCCGACCCGACCCAAGGTCAAGGCGTCGGTATGGGGAATCGAACCTGGGACCTCAGGTGCCGGGGTCCCGACATCACCCTGTGACGCCACCCGGGGACCCGACCCGACCCGGGGTTTATTGACCGGTATGGGGAATCGAACCTGGGACCTCGGGTGCCGGGGTCCCGACATCACCCGGTGACGCCACCCGGGGACCCTAGGAGACCCGGGGTCCAGGGGTCGGTATGGGGAATCGAACCAGGGCCCTCGGGTGCCGGGGTCCCGACATCACCCTCTGACGCCACCCGGGGACCCGACCCGACCTGGGGTCCTCTGGCCGGTATGGGGAATCGAACCTGGGACCTCGGGTGCCGGGGTCCCGACACCAACCTGTGATGCCACCCGGGGACCCAACCCTACCCGCAGTTTTTTGTCCGGTATGGGGAATCGAACCTGGGACCCTGGTGCCAGGGTCCCGATATCACCCTTTGACGCCACACGGGGACCCGACCCGACCGGGTTTTTTGGCCGGTATGGGGAATCGAACCTGGGACCTCGGCTGACGGGGTCCCGACATCACCCTGTGACGCCACCCGGGGACCCGACCAGACCCGGGGTTTTTTGGCCGGTATGGGGAATCGAACGTGGGACCTTGTGTGCCGGGGTCCCGACATCACCCTGTGACGCCACCCGTGGATGCGACCCGACCCGGGTTCTTTGGGCCGGTATAGGGAATCGAACCTGGGACCTCGGGTGCCGGGGTCCCGACATCACCCTGTGACGCCACCCGGGGACCCCACCATACCCGTGGTTTTTTGGCCGGTATGGGGAATCGAACGTGGGACCTCGGGTGCCGGGGTTCCGACATCACCCTGTGACGCCACCCGGGGACCCGACCCGACCCGGGGTTTTTTGACTTGTATGGGGAATCGAACCTGGGATTTCGGGTGCCGGGGTCCCGACATCACCCTGTGACGCCACCCGGGGACCTGACCCATCCCGCTGTTTTTTGGCCGCTATGGGGAATCGAATCTGGGATCTCGGGTTCCGGGGTCCCGACATCACCCTGTGACGCTACCCAGGGACCAGACCCGACCCGGGGTTTTTAGGCCGGTATGGGGAATCGAACCTGGGACGTCGGGTGCCGGGGTACTGACATCACCCTGTGACACCACCCAGGGTCCCGACCCGACCCGGTGTTTTTTGGCCGGTATGGGGAATCGAACCTGGGACCTCGGGTGCCGGGGTCCCAACATCACCCTGTGACACCACCCAGGGACCCGACCCGATCCGGGGTTTTTTGGCCGGTATGGGGAATCGAACCTGGAACCTCGGGTGCCGGGGTCCCGACATCACCCTGTGACACCACCTAGGGACCCGACCTAACCCTTGGTTTTTTGGCCGGTATGGGGAATCGAACCTGTGACCTCAGGTGCCGGGGTCCCGACATCACCCTTTGACGCCACCCAGGGACCCGACGTTACCCGGAATTTTTTGGCCGGTATGGGGAATCGAACCTGGGACCTCGGGTGCCGGGGTCCCGACATCACCCTGTGACGCCACCCGGGGACCTGACCCGACCCAGGGTCCAGGGGCCAGTATGGGGAATCGAACCTGGGACCTCGGGTGCCGGGGTCCCGACATCACCCTGTGACGCCACCCGGGGACACGACCCGACCTGGGGTGCAGGGGCTGCTATGGGGAATCGAACCTGAGACCTCGGGTGCCAGGGTCCCGACATCACCCTGTGACGCCACCCGGGGACCCGACCCGACCCGGGGATTTAGGCCGGTATGGGGAATCGAACCTGGGACCTTGGTACCAGGGTCCCGACATCACCCTGTGACGCCACCCGGGGACCCGACCTGACCCGGGGTTTTTTGGGCACTATGGGGAATCGAACCAGGGACCTCGGGTGCCGGGGTCCCGACATCACCCTGTGACGCCACCCGGGGACCAGACCCGACCCGGGGTCCAGGGGCTGCTATGGGGAATCGAACCTGGGACCTCAGGTGCCGGGGTCCCGACATCACCCTGTGACGCCACCCAGGGTCCCGACCCGACCCGAAGTTTTTAGGCCGGTATGGGGAATCGAACCTGGGACCTCAGGTGCCGGGGTCCCGACATCACCCTGTGACGCCACCCAGGGACCAGACCCGACCCGGGGTTTTTAGGCCGGTATGGGGAATCGAATCTGGGACCTCAGGTGCCGGGGTCCCGACATCACCCTGTGACGCTACCCAGGGATGCGACCCGACCCGGGGTTCAGGGGCTGCTATGGGGAATCGAACCTGAGACCTCGGGTGCAGGGGTCCCGACATCACCCTGTGACACCACCCGGGGACCCGACCCGACCCGGGGTTTTTTGGCCGGTATGGGGAATCGAACCTGGGACCTCGGGTGCCGGGGTCCCGACATCACCCTGTGACGCCACCCGGGTACGCGACCCGACCCGGGGTCCAGGGGCCGGTATGGGGAATCGAACCTGGGACCTCGGGTGCCGGGGTCCTGACATCACCCTGTGACGCCACCCAGGGACCAGACCCGACCCGGGGTTTTTAGGCCGGTATGGGGAATCGAATCTGGGACCTCAGGTGCCGGGGTCCCGACATCGCCCTGTGACACCACCCAGGAACCTGACACGACCCGGGGTTTTTTGGCCGGTATGTGGAATCGAACCTGGGACCTCAGGAGCCAGGGTCCCGACATCGCCCTGTGACGCCACCCGGGGACCCGACCCGATCCGGGATTTTTTGGCCGGTATGGGGAATCGAACCTGGGACCTCAGGTGCCGGGGTCCTGACATCGCCCTGTGACATCACCCGGGGACCCAACCCGACCCGGGGTTTTTTGGCCGGTATGGGGAATCGAACCTGGGACCTTGAGTACTGGGTTCTTGACATCACCCTGTGACGCCACCCGGGGACCTGACCCGACCCGGGGTTTTTTGGCCGGTATGGGGAATCGAACCTGGGACCTCGGTACCAGGGTCCCGACAACACCCTGTGACGCCACCCGGGGACCCGACCTGACCCGGGGTTTTTTGGCACTATAGGGAATCGAACCTGGGACCTCGGGTGCCGGGGTCCCGACATCACCATTTGGCGCCATTCGGGGACCCGAACCGACCAGGGGTCCTCTGGCCGGTATAGGGAATCGAACCTGGGTCCTCGGGTGCCGGGGTCCCGACATCACCCTGTGACACCACCCGGGGACTCGTCCCAACCCGGGGTCCAGGGGCTGGTATGGGGAATCGAACTCGGGACCTCAGGTGCCAGGGTCCCGACATCACCCTGTGACGCCACCCGGGGACCCGACCCGACACGGGGTCCTGGGGACGATATGGGGAATCGAACCTGGGATCTCGGGTGCCGGGGTCCCGACATCACCCTGTGACGCTACCCGGGGACCAGACCCGACCCGGGGTCCAGGGGCTGCTATGGGGAATCGAACCTGAGACCTCGGGTGCCGGGGTCCCGACATCACCCTGTGACGCAACCCAGGGACCCGACCTGACCCGGAGTTTTTTGGCCGGTATGGGGAATCGAACCTGGGACCTCAGGTGCCGGCGTCCAGACATCACCCTGTGACGCCACCCGGGGACCCGACTCGACCCGGGGTTTTTTGGCCGGTATGGGGAATCGAAATTGGGACGTCGGGTGCCGGGGTCCCGTCAAAACCTTTTGATGCCACCCGGGGACCCGACCAGACCCGGGGTTTTTAGGTCGGTATGGGGAATCGAACCTGGGACCTCAGGTGCCGGGGTCCCGACATCACCCTGTGACGCCACCCGGGGACCCGACCTGACCCGGGGTTTTTTGGGCACTATGGGGAATCGAACCAGGGACCTCGGGTGCCGGGGTCCCGACATCACCCTGTGACGCCACCCGGGGACCAGACCCGACCCGGGGTCCAGGGGCTGCTATGGGGAATCGAACCTGGGACCTCAGGTGCCGGGGTCCCGACATCACCCTGTGACGCCACCCAGGGTCCCGACCCAACCCGAAGTTTTTAGGCCGGTATGGGGAATCGAACCTGGGACCTCAGGTGCCGGGGTCCCAACATCACCCTGTGACGCCACCCGGGGACCCGACCCGATCCGGGGTTTTTAGGCCGGTATGGGGAATGGAACCTGGGACCTCAGGTGCCGGGGTCCTGACATCACCCTGTGACACCACCCGGGGACCCGACCCGATCCAGGGTTTTTTGGCCGGTATGGGGAATCGAACCTGTGACCTCAGGTGCCGGGGTCCCGACATCACCCTGTGACACCACCCAGGGACCCGACCCGACCCGGGTTTTTTAGGCCGGTATGGGGAATCGAACCTGGGACCTCAGGTGCCGGGGTCCCGACATCACCCTGTGACAGCACCCGGGGACCCGACACGACCCGGGGTTTTTTGGCCGGTATGGGGAATCGAACGTGGGACCTCAGGAGCCGGGGTCCCGACATTGCCCTGTGACGCCACCCAGGGACCCGACCCGATCCGGTATTTTTTGGCCGGTATGAGGAATCGAACCTGTGACCTCAGGTGCCGGGGTCCTGACATCGCCCTGTGACATCACCCGGGGACCCAACCCGACCCAGGGTTTTTTGGCCGGTATGGGGATTCGAACCTGGGACCTCGGGTACTGGGTTCTTGACATCACCCTGTGACGCCACCCGGGGACCCGAGCCGACCTGGGGTTTTTTGGCCGGAATGGGGAATCGAACCTGGGACCTCGGGTGCCGGGGTCCCGACATCACCCTGTGACGCCACCCGGGGACTTGACCCGACCCAGGGTCCAAGGGCCAGTACGGGGAATCGAACCTGGGACCTCGGGTGCCGGGCTCCCAACATCACCCTGTGACGCCACACGGGAACCCGACCTGACCCGGGTTTTTTTGGCTGGTATGGGGAATCAAAACTGGGACCTCGGGTGCCGGGTTCCCGACATCACCCTGTGACGCCACCCGGGGACCTGACCCGACCCAGGGTCCAGGGGCCAGAACGGGGAATCGAACCAGGGACCTCGGGTGCCGGGGTCCCGACATCAGCCTGTGACCCCAACCGGGGACCCGAGCAGACCCGGGGTCCTCTGGCCGGTATAAGGAATCGAACCTGGGACCTCGGGTGCCGGGGTCCCGACCTCACCCTGTGACACCACCCGGGGACCCAACCCGACCCGGGGTTTTTTGGCCGGTATGGGGAATCGAACCTGGGACCTCGGGTGCCGGGGTCCCGACATCACCCCTTGGCGCCATTCGGGGACCCGAACCCACCAGGGGTCCTCTGGCCGGTATAGGGAATCGAACCTGGGACCTCGGGTGCCGGGGTCCCGACATCACCCTTTGGCGCCATTCGGGGACCCGAACCGACCAGGGGTCCTCTAGCCGGTATAGGGAATCGAACCTGGGACCTCGGGTGCCGGGGTCCCGACATCACCCTGTGACACCACCCGGGGACCCGACCCGATACGGGGTTTTTTGACCGGTATGGGGAATCGAACCTGGGACCTCGGGTGCCGGGGTCCCGACATCACCCTGTGACGCCACCCGGGTACGCGACCCGACCCGGGGTCCAGGGGCCGGTATGGGGAATCGAACCTGGGACCTCGGGTGCCGGGGTCCTGACATCACCCTGTGACGCCACCCAGGGACCAGACCCGACCCGGGGTTTTTAGGCCGGTATGGGGAATCGAATCTGGGACCTCAGGTGCCGGGGTCCCGACATCGCCCTGTGACACCACCCAGGAACCCGACACGACCCGGGGTTTTTTGGCCGGTATGGGGAATCGAACCTGGGACCTCAGGAGCCAGGGTCCCGACATCGCCCTGTGACGCCACCCAGCGACCCGACCCGATCCGGGATTTTTTAGCCGGTATGGGGAATCGAACCTGTGACCTCAGGTGCCGGGGTCCTGACATCGCCCTGTGACATCACCCGGGGACCCAACTCGACCCGGGGTTTTTTGGCCGGTATGGGGAATCGAACCTGGGACCTCGAGTACTGGGTTCTTGACATCACCCTGTGACGCCACCCGGGGACCCGACCCGACCCGGGGTTTTTTGGCCGGTATGGGGAATCGAACCTGGGACCTCGGTACCAGGGTCCCGACATCACCCTGTGACGCCACCCGGGGACCCGACCTGACCCGGGGTTTTTTGGCACTATGGGGAATCAAACCTGGGACCTCAGGTGCCGGGGTCCCGACATCACCCTGTGACGCCACCCTGGGACCCGACCCGATCCGGGGTTTTTTGGCCGGTATGGGGAATGGAACCTGGGACCTCAGGTGCCGGGGTCCTGACATCACCCTGTGACGCCACCCGGGAACCCGACCTGACCCGGGGTTTTTTGGCCGGTATGGGGAATCGAACCTGGGACCTCCGGTGCCGGGTTCCCGACATCACCCTGTGACGCCACCCGGGGACCTGACCCGACCCAGGGTCCAGGGGCCAGTACGGGGAATCGAACCAGGGACCTCGGGTGCCGGGGTCCCAACATCACCCTGTGACCCCACCCGGGGACCCGAACCGACCCGGGGTCCTCTGGCCAGTATAGGGAATCGAACCTGGGACCTCGGGTGCTGGGGTCCCGACATCACCCTTTGGCGCCATTCGGGGACCCGAACCGACCAGGGGTCCTCTGGCCGGTATAGGGAATCGAACCTGGGACCTCGGGTGCCGGGGTCCCGACATCACCCTGTGACACCACCCGGGGACCCGTCCCATCCCGGGGTCCAGGGGCTGGTATGGGGAATCGAACTCGGGACCTCGGGTACCGGGGTCCCGACATCACCCTGTGACACCACCCGGGGACCCAACCCGACCCGGGGTTTTTTGGCCGGTATGGGGAATCGAACCTGGGACCTCGGGTGCCGGGGTCCCAACATCACCCTGTGACGCCACCCGGGGAACTGACCCGACCCGGGGATTTTTGACCGGTATGGGGAATCGAACCTGGGACCTCGGGTGCCGGGGTCCCGACATCACCCTGTGACGCCACCCGGGGACACGACCCGACCCGAGGTCCAGGGGCCGGTATGGGGAACCGAACCTGGGACCTCGGGTGCCGGGGTCCCGACATCACCCTGTGACGCCACCCGGGGACCCGACCCGACCCGGGGTTTTTAGGCCGGTATGGGGAATTGAACCTGGGACCTCAGGTGCCGGGGTCCCGACTACACACTGTGACGCCACCCGGGGACCCGAGCCGACCCGGGGTTTTTTGGCCGGTATGGGGAATCGAACGTGGGACCTCAGGTGCCGGGGTCCCGACATCGCCCTGTGACACCACCCAGGAACCCGACACGACCCGGGGTTTTTTGGCCGGTATGGGGAATCGAACCTGGGACCTCGAGTACTGGGTTCTTGACATCACCCTGTGACGCCACCCGGGGACCCGACCCGACCCGGGGTTTTTTGGCCGGTATGGGGAATCGAACCTGGGACCTCGGTACCAGGGTCCCGACATCACCCTGTGACGCCACCCGGGGACCCGACCTGACCCGGGGTTTTTTGGCACTATGGGGAATCGAACCTGGGACCTCGGGTGCCGGGGTCCCGACATCACCCTGTGACGCCACCCAGGGACCAGACCCGACCCGATGTCCAGGGGCTGCTATGGGGAATCGAACCTGGGACCTCAGGTGCCGGGGTCCCGACATCACCCTGTGACGCCACCCGGGGACCCGACCCGATCCGGGGTTTTTAGGCCGGTATGGGGAATGGAACCTGGGACCTCAGGTGCCGGGGTCCTGACATCACCCTGTGACGCCACCCGGGAACCCGACCTGACCCGGGGCTTTTTGGCCGGTATGGGGAATCGAAACTGGGACCTCGGGTGCCGGGTTCCCGACATCACCCTGTGACGCCACCCGGGGACCTGACCCGACCCAGGGTCCAGGGGCCAGTACGGGGAATCGAACCTGGGACCTCGGGTGCCGGGGTCCCGACATCACCCTGTGACCCCACCCGGGGACCCGAGCAGACCCGGTGTCCTCTGGCCGGTATAGGGAATCGAACCTGGGACCTCGGGTACCGGGGTCCCGACATCACCCTTTGGCGCCACCCGGGGACCCAAACCGACCCGGGGTCCAGGGGCCGGTATAGGGAATTGAACCTGGGACCTCGGGTGCCGGGGTCCCGACATCACCCTGTGACACCACCCGGGGACACGACCCGACCCGAGATCCAGGGGCCGGTATGGGGAACCGAACTTGGGACCTCTGGTGCCGGGGTCCCGACATCACCCTGTGACGCCACCCGGGGACCCGACCCGACCCGGGGTTTTTAGGCCGGTATGGGGAATTGAACCTGGGACCTCAGGTGCCGGGGTCCCGACATCACCCTGTGACACCACCCGGGGACCCGACCCGACCCGGGGTTTTTTGGCCGGTATGGGGAATCGAACGTGGGACCTCGGGTGCCGGGGTCACGACATCACCCTGTGACGCTACCCAGGGATGCGACCCGACCCGGGGTTCAGGGGCTGCTATGGGGAATCGAACCTGAGACCTCGGGTGCAGGGGTCCCGACATCACCCTGTGACGCCACCCGGGTACGCGACCCGACCCGGGGTCCTGGGGCCGGTATGGGGAATCGAACCTGGGACGTCGAGTGCCGGGGTCCTGACATCACCCTGTGACGCAACCCGGGGAACTGACCCGACTCGGGGTCCAGGGGCCGGTATGGGGAATCGAACCTGGGACCTCAGGTGCCGGGGTCCCGACATCACCCTGTGACGCCACCTGGGGACCCGACACGACCCGGGGTTTTTAGGCCGGTATGGGGAATCGAACCTGGGACGTCGGGTGCCGGGGTCCCGACACCAATCTGTGACGCCACCCGGGGACCCTACCCAACCCGCGGTTTTTTGTCCGGTATGGGGAATCGAACCTGGGACCTTGGGGGCCAGGGTCCCGATATCACCCTGTGACGCCACCCGGGGACCCGACCCGACCAGGGTTTTTTGGCCGGTATGGAGAATCGAACCTGAGACCTCAGCTGACGGCGTCCCGATATCAACCTGTGACGCCACCAGTGGATGCGACCCGACCCTGGATCTTTTGGCCGGTATGGGGAATCGAACCTGGGACCTCGGGTGCCGGGGTCCCGACATCACCCTGTGACGCCACCCAGGGACCCGACCCGACCCGTGGTTTTTAGGCCGGTATGGGGAATCGAACCTGGGACCTCAGGTGCCGGAGTCCCAACATCACCCTGTGACACCACCCGGGGACCCGACCCGACCCGGGGTTTTTTGGCCGGTATGGGGAATCGAACCTGGGACCTCAGGTGCCGGGGTCCCGAAATCACCCTGTGATGCCACCCGGGGACCCGACCCGACCCGGGGTTTTTTGGCCGGTATAGGTAATCGAACCTGGGACCTCGGATACCAGGGTCCCGACATCACCCTGTGACGCCACCCAGGGGCCCAAACAGACCCGGGGTCCAAGGGCCGGTATGGGGAATGGAACTTGGGACCTGAGGTGCCGGGGTCCCAACATCACCCTGTGACGCCACCTGGGGACCCGACCTGACCCTTGGTTTTTTGGCCGGTATAGGGAATCGAACCTGGGACCTCGGGTGCCGGGGTCCCGACATCACCCTGTGATGCCACCCGGGGACCCGACCCGACCCGGGGTTTTTTGGCCGTTATGGGGAATCGAAACTGGGACCTCAGGTTTCGGGCTCCCGACATCACCCTGTGACGCCACCCGGGGACCCGACCTGACCCTTGGTTTTTTGGCCGGTATGGGGAATCGAACGTGGGACATCGGGTGCCGGGGTCCCGACATCACCCTGTGACGCCACCCGGGGACCCAAACAGACTCGGGGTCCAGGGGCCGGTATGGGGAATCGAACCTGGGACCTCAGGTGCCGGGGTCCCGACATCACCCTGTGACGCCACCCGGGGACCCGACCCGACCCGGGGTTTTTAGACCGGTATGGGGAATCGAACCTGGGACCTGAGGTGCCGGGGTCCCGACATCACCCTGTGACGCCACCCAGGTACCCGACCCGACCCGGGGTTTTTAGGCCGGTATGGGGAATCGAACCTGGGACCTCGGGTACTGGGTTCTTGACATCACCCTGTGACGCCACCCGGGGACCCGACCCGACCCGGGGATTTAGGCCGGTATGGGGAATCGAACCTGGGACCTCGGTACCAGGGTCCCGACATCACCCTGTGACGCCACCCGGGGACCCGACCTGACCCGGGGTTTTTTGGGCAGTATGGGGAATCGAACCTGGGACCTCGGGTGCCGGGGTCCCGACATCACCCTGTGACGCCACCCAGGGACCAGACCCGACCCGGGGTCCAGGGGCTGCTATGGGGAATCAAACCTGGGACCTCAGGTGCCGGGGTCCGGACATCACCCTGTGACGCCACCCAGGGTCCCGACCCGACCTAGGTTTTTTTGGCCGGTATGGGGAATCGAACCTGGGACCTCGGGTGCCGGGGTCCCGACATCACCCTGTGACGCCACCTGGGGACCCAAACAGACCCGGGGTCCAGGGGCCAGTATGGGGAATCGAACCTGGGACCTCAGGTGCCGGGGTCCCGACATCACCCTGTGACGCCACCCGGGGACACAAACAGACCCGGGGAACTGGGGCCGGTATGGGGAATCGAACCTGGGACGTCGAGTGCCGGGGTCCCGACATCACCCTGTGACGCAACCCGGGGAACTGACCCGACTCGGGGTCCAGGGGCCGGTATGGGGAATCGAACCTGGGACCTCAGGTGCCGGGGTCCCGACATCACCCTGTGACGCCACCTGGGGACCCGACCCGACCCGGGGTTTTTAGGCCGGTATGGGGAATCGAACCTGGGACCTCAGGTGCCGGGGTCCCGACACCAATCTGTGACGCCACCCGGGGACCCTACCCAACCCGCGGTTTTTTGTCCGGTATGGGGAATCGAACCTGGGACCTTGGGGGCCAGGGTCCCGATATCACCCTGTGACGCCACCCGGGGACCCGACCCGACCAGGGTTTTTTGGCCGGTATGGGGAATCGAACCTGGGATCTCGGCTGACGGCGTCTCGATATCACCCTGTGACGCCACCAGTGGATGCGACCCGACCCTGGATCTTTTGGCCGGTATGGGGAATCGAACCTGGGACCTCGGGTGCCGGGGTCCCGACATCACCCTGTGACGCCACCCGGGGACCCGACCCGACCCGGGGTACAGGGGCCGGTATGGGGAATCGAACCTGGGACCTCAGGTGCCGGGGTCCAGACATCACCCTGTGACGCCACCCGGGGACCCGACTCGACCCGGGGTTTTTTGGCCGGTATGGGGAATCGAACCTGGGACCTCGGGTGCCGGGGTCCCGACATCACCCTGTGACGCCACCCGGGGACCCGACCCGACCAGGGATTTTTTGGCCGGTATGGGGAATCGAACCTGGGACCTCAGGAGCCGGGGTCCTGACATCACCCTGTGACGCCACCCGGGGACCCGACCCGACCCGGGTTCCTGGGCCGTTATGGGGAATCGAACCTGGGACCTCGGGTGCCGGGGTTCCGACATCACCCTGTGACGCCACCCGGGGACCCTACCCAACCCGGGGTTTTTTGTCCGGTATGGGGAATCGAACCTGGGACCTTGGGGGCCAGGGTCCCAATATCACCCAGTGACACCATCCGGGGACCCGACCCGACCGGGGTTTTTTGGCCGGTATGGGGAATCGAACCTGGGACCTCGGCTGACGGCGTCCCGTTATCACCCTGTGACGCCACCAGGGGACCCGACCCGACCCTGGTTCTTTTGGTTGGTATGGGGAATCGAACCTGAGACCTCGGGTGCCAGGGTCCCGACATCACCCTGTGACGCCACCCAGGGACCCGACACTACCCGGGGTTTTTAGGCCGGTATGGGGAATCGAACCTGGGACGTCGGGTGCAGGGGTCCCGACATCACCCTGTGACGCCACACGGGGACCGGACCCGATCCGGGGTTTTTAGGCCGGTATGGGGATTCGAACCTGGGACCTCAGGTGCCGGGGTCCAGACATCACCCTGTGACACCACCCAGGGACCCGACCCGACCCGGGGTTTTTAGGCCGGTATGGGGAATCGAACCTGGGACCTGAGGTGCCGGGGTCCCGACATCGCCCTGTGACACCACCCGGGGACCCGACCCGACCCGGGGTTTTTTGACCGGTATGGGGAATCGAACCTGGGACCTCGGGTGCCGGGGTCCCGACATCACCCTCTGATGCCACCCGGCGACCCGACCCGACCCGTGGTTTTTTGGCTGGTATGGAGAATCGAGCCTGGGACCTCGGATACCGGGGTCCCGATATCACCCTGTGACGCCTCCCGGGGACCAGACCCGACCCGGTGTCCAGGTGCCGGTATGGGGAATCGAACCTGGGACCTCAGGTGCCGGGGTCCCGACATCACCCTGTGACGCCACCCGGGGACCCGACCTGACCTGGCGTTTTTTGGCCGGTATGGGGAATCGAAACTGGGACCTCGGGTGCCGGGGTCCCGACATCACCCTGTGACGACACCCGGGGACCTGACCTGACCCAGGGTCCAGGGCCCAGTACGGGGAATCGAACCTGGGACCTCGGGTGCCGGGGTCCCAACATCACCCTGTGACGCCACCCGGGGACCCGACTCGACCCGGGGTTTTTTGGCCGGTATGGGGAATCGAACCTGGGACCTCAGGTGCCGGGGTCCCGACATCACCCTGTGACGCCACCCGGGGACCCAAACAGGCCCGGGGTCCACGGGCCGGTATGGGGAATCGAACCTGGGACCTCAGGTGCCGGGGTCCCGACATCACCCTGTGACACCACCCTGGGACCCGACCCGATCCGGGGTTTTTTGGCCGCTATGGGGAATGGAACCTGGGACCTCGGGTGCCGGGGTCCCGACATCACCCTGTGACACCACCCGGGAACCCGACCCGACCCGGGGTTTTTAGGCAAATATGGGGAATCGAACCTGGGACGTCGGGTGTCGGGGTCCCAACATCACCCTGTGACGCCACCCGGGGACCCGACCCGACCCGGGGTTTTTTGGTTGGTATGGGGAATCGAACCTGGGACCTCGGGTGCCGGGGTCCCGACATCACCCTGTGACGCCACCCGGGGACGCGACCCGACCCGGTGTCCAGGGGCCGGTATGGGGAATCGAACCTGCGACCTCGGGTGCCGGGGTCCCGACATCACCCTGTGACGCCACCCGGGGACCCGACACGACCCGGGGTTTTTTGGCCGGTATGGGGAATCGAACGTGGGACTTCGGGTGCCGGGGTCCCGACATCACCCTCTGATGCCACCCGGAGACCATAGCCGTTCCGGGGTCCGGGGGCCGGTATGGGGAATCAAACCTGGGACATCGGGTGCCGAGGTCCCGACATCACCCTGTGACACCACCCGGGGACCCGACCCGACCCGGGGTTTTTTGGCCGCTATGGGGAATCGAACCTGGGACCTCGGGTGCCGGGGTCCCGACATCACCCTGTGAAGCTACCCGGGGACGCGACCCGACCCGGGGTCCAGGGGCTGCTATGGGGAATCGAACCTGAGACCTCGGGTGCCGGGGTCCCGACATCACCCTGTGATTCCACCCGGGGACCCGACCCGACCCGGGGACCAGGGGCCGGTAAGGGGAATCGAACCTGGGACCTCGGGTGCCGGGGTCCCGACATCACCCTGTGACGCCACCCGGGGACCCGAGCCGACCCGGGGTTTTTTGACCTGTATGGGGAATCGAACCTGGGACCTCGGGTGCCGGGGTCCCGACATCACCCTGTGACGCCACCCGGGGACCCGACTCGACCCAGGGTTTTTTGGCCGGTATGGGGAATCGAACTTGGGACCTCGGGTACCGGGGTCCAGACATCACCCTGTGACGCCACACCGGGACCCAAACAGACCCAGGGTCCAGGGGCCGGTATGGGGAATTCAACCTGGGACCTCAGGTGCCGGGGTCCCGACATCACCCTGTGATGCCACCTGGGGACCCGACCCGACCCGGGGTTTTTAGGCCGGTATGGGGAATCGAACCTGGGACCTCAGGTGTCGGGGTCCCGACATCACCCTGTGACACCACCTGGGGACCCGACCCAACCCGGGGTTTTTTGGCCGGTATAGGGAATCGAACCTGGGACCTCGGGTGCCGGGGTCCCGACATCACCCTGTGACGCCACCCAAGGGCCCAAACAGACCCGGGGTCTAGGGGCCGGTACGGGGAATCGAACCTGGGACCTGAGGTGCCGGGGTCCCAACATCACCCTGTGACGCCACCCGGGGACCCGACCTGACCCTTGGTTTTTTGCCCGGTATGGGGAATCGAACTCGGGACCTCAGGTGCCGGGGTCCCGACATCACCCTGTGACGCCACCCGGGGACCCGACCCGACACGGGGTCCTGGGGACGATATGGGGAATCGAACCTGGGATCTCGGGTGCCGGGGTCCCGACATCACCCTGTGACGCTACCCGGGGACCAGACCCGACCCGGGGTCCAGGGGCTGCTATGGGGAATCGAACCTGAGACCTCGGGTGCCGGGGTCCCGACATCACCCTGTGACGCAACCCAGGGACCCGACCTGACCCGGAGTTTTTTGGCCGGTATGGGGAATCGAACCTGGGACCTCAGGTGCCGGCGTCCAGACATCACCCTGTGACGCCACCCGGGGACCCGACTCGACCCGGGGTTTTTTGGCCGGTATGGGGAATCGAAATTGGGACGTCGGGTGCCGGGGTCCCGTCAAAACCTTTTGATGCCACCCGGGGACCCGACCAGACCCGGGGTTTTTAGGCCGGTATGGGGAATCGAACCTGGGACCTCAGGTGCCGGGGTCCCGACATCACCCTGTGACGCCACCCGGGAACCCGACCTGACCCGGGGTTTTTTGGGCACTATGGGGAATCGAACCAGGGACCTCGGGTGCCGGGGTCCCGACATCACCCTGTGACGCCACCCGGGGACCAGACCCGACCCGGGGTCCAGGGGCTGCTATGGGGAATCGAACCTGGGACCTCAGGTGCCGGGGTCCCGACATCACCCTGTGACGCCACCCAGGGTCCCGACCCGACCCGAAGTTTTTAGGCCGGTATGGGGAATCGAACCTGGGACCTCAGGTGCCGGGGTCCCAACATCACCCTGTGACGCCACCCGGGGACCCGACCCGATCCGGGGTTTTTAGGCCGGTATGGGGAATGGAACCTGGGACCTCAGGTGCCGGGGTCCTGACATCACCCTGTGACACCACCCAGGGACCCGACCCGATCCGGGGTTTTTTGGCCGGTATGGGGAATCGAACCTGTGACCTCAGGTGCCGGGGTCCCGACATCACCCTGTGACACCACCCAGGGACCCGACCCGACCCGGGTTTTTTAGGCCGGTATGGGGAATCGAACCTGGGACCTCAGGTGCCGGGGTCCCGACATCACCCTGTGACAGCACCCGGGGACCCGACCCGACCCGGGGTTTTTTGGCCGGTATGGGGAATCGAACGTGGGACCTCAGGAGCCGGGGTCCCGACATTGCCCTGTGACGCCACCCAGGGACCCGACCCGATCCGGTATTTTTTGGCCGGTATGGGGAATCGAACCTGTGACCTCAGGTGCCGGGGTCCTGACATCGCCCTGTGACATCACCCGGGGACCCAACCCGACCCAGGGTTTTTTGGCCGGTATGGGGATTCGAACCTGGGACCTCGGGTACTGGGTTCTTGACATCACCCTGTGACGCCACCCGGGGACCCGAGCCGACCTGGGGTTTTTTGGCCGGAATGGGGAATCGAACCTGGGACCTCGGGTGCCGGGGTCCCGACATCACCCTGTGACGCCACCCGGGGACTTGACCCGACCCAGGGTCCAAGGGCCAGTACGGGGAATCGAACCTGGGACCTCGGGTGCCGGGCTCCCAACATCACCCTGTGACGCCACCCGGGAACCCGACCTGACCCGGGTTTTTTTGGCCGGTATGGGGAATCGAAACTGGGACCTCGGGTGCCGGGTTCCCGACATCACCCTGTGACGCCACCCGGGGACCTGACCCGACCCAGGGTCCAGGGGCCAGAACGGGGAATCGAACCAGGGACCTCGGGTGCCGGGGTCCCGACATCAGCCTGTGACCCCACCCGGGGACCCGAGCAGACCCGGGGTCCTCTGGCCGGTATAGGGAATCGAACCTGGGACCTCGGGTGCCGGGGTCCAGACATCACCCTGTGACACCACCCGGGGACCCAACCCGACCCGGGGTTTTTTGGCCGGTATGGGGAATCGAACCTGGGACCTCGGGTGCCGGGGTCCCGACATCACCCCTTGGCGCCATTCGGGGACCCGAACCCACCAGGGGTCCTCTGGCCGGTATAGGGAATCGAACCTGGGACCTCGGGTGCCGGGGTCCCGACATCACCCTTTGGCGCCATTCGGGGACCCGAACCGACCAGGGGTCCTCTAGCCGGTATAGGGAATCGAACCTGGGACCTCGGGTGCCGGGGTCCCAACATCACCCTGTGACGCCACCCGGGGAACTGACCCGACCCGGGGATTTTTGACCGGTATGGGGAATCGAACCTGGGACCTCGGGTGCCGGGGTCCCGACATCACCCTGTGACGCCACCCGGGGACACGACCCGACCCGAGGTCCAGGGGCCGGTATGGGGAACCGAACCTGGGACCTCGGGTGCCGGGGTCCCGACATCACCCTGTGACGCCACCCGGGGACCCGACCCGACCCGGGGTTTTTAGGCCGGTATGGGGAATTGAACCTGGGACCTCAGGTGCCGGGGTCCCGACTACACACTGTGACGCCACCCGGGGACCCGAGCCGACCCGGGGTTTTTTGGCCGGTATGGGGAATCGAACGTGGGACCTCAGGTGCCGGGGTCCCGACATCGCCCAGTGACACCACCCAGGAACCCGACACGACCCGGGGTTTTTTGGCCGGTATGGGGAATCGAACCTGGGACCTCGAGTACTGGGTTCTTGACATCACCCTGTGACGCCACCCGGGGACCCGACCCGACCCGGGGTTTTTTGGCCGGTATGGGGAATCGAAACTGGGACCTCGGTACCAGGGTCCCGACATCACCCTGTGACGCCACCCGGGGACCCGACCTGACCCGGGGTTTTTTGGCACTATGGGGAATCGAACCTGGGACCTCAGGTGCCGGGGTCCCGACATCACCCTGTGACGCCACCCGGGGACCCGACCCGATCCGGGGTTTTTAGGCCGGTATGGGGAATGGAACCTGGGACCTCAGGTGCCGGGGTCCCAACATCACCCTGTGACGCCACCCGGGAACCCGACCTGACCCGGGGCTTTTTGGCCGGTATGGGGAATCGAAACTGGGACCTCGGGTGCCGGGTTCCCGACATCACCCTGTGACGCCACCCGGGGACCTGACCCGACCCAGGGTCCAGGGGCCAGTACGGGGAATCGAACCTGGGACCTCGGGTGCCGGGGTCCCGACATCACCCTGTGACCCCACCCGGGGACCCGAGCAGACCCGGTGTCCTCTGGCCGGTATAGGGAATCGAACCTGGGACCTCGGGTGCCGGGGTCCAGACATCACCCTTTGGCGCCACCCGGGGACCCAAACCGACCCGGGGTCCAGGGGCCGGTATAGGGAATTGAACCTGGGACCTCGGGTGCCGGGGTCCCGACATCACCCTGTGACACCACCCGGGGACACGACCCGACCCGAGATCCAGGGGCCGGTATGGGGAACCGAACTTGGGACCTCTGGTGCCGGGGTCCCGACATCACCCTGTGACGCCACCCGGGGACCCAACCCGACCCGGGGTTTTTAGGCCGGTATGGGGAATTGAACCTGGGACCTCAGGTGCCGGGGTCCCGACATCACCCTGTGACACCACCCGGGGACCCGACCCGACCCGGGGTTTTTTGGCCGGTATGGGGAATCGAACGTGGGACCTCGGGTGCCGGGGTCACGACATCACCCTGTGACGCCACCCGGGTACGCGACCCGACCCGGGGTCCTGGGGCCGGTATGGGGAATCGAACCTGGGACGTCGAGTGCCGGGGTCCTGACATCACCCTGTGACGCAACCCGGGGAACTGACCCGACTCGGGGTCCAGGGGCCGGTATGGGGAATCGAACCTGGGACCTCGGGTGCCGGGGTCCCGACATCACCCTGTGACGCCACCTGGGGACCCGACACGACCCGGGGTTTTTAGGCCGGTATGGGGAATCGAACCTGGGACGTCGGGTGCCGGGGTCCCGACACCAATCTGTGACGCCACCCGGGGACCCTACCCAACCCGCGGTTTTTTGTCCGGTATGGGGAATCGAACCTGGGACCTTGGGGGCCAGGGTCCCGATATCACCCTGTGACGCCACCCGGGGACCCGACCCGACCAGGGTTTTTTGGCCGGTATGGAGAATCGAACCTGAGACCTCAGCTGAAGGCGTCCCGATATCAACCTGTGACGCCACCAGTGGATGCGACCCGACCCTGGATCTTTTGGCCGGTATGGGGAATAGAACCTGGGACCTCGGGTGCCGGGGTCCCGACATCACCCTGTGACGCCACCCAGGGACCCGACCCGACCCGTGGTTTTTAGGCCAGTATGGGGAATCGAACCTGGGACCTCAGGTGCCGGAGTCCCGACATCACCCTGTGACACCACCCGGGGACCCGACCCGACCCGGGGTTTTTTGGCCGGTATGGGGAATCGAACCTGGGACCTCAGGTGCCGGGGTCCCGAAATCACCCTCTGATGCCACCCGGGGACCCGACCCGACCCGGGGTTTTTTGGCCGGTATAGGTAATCGAACCTGGGACCTCGGATACCAGGGTCCCGACATCACCCTGTGACGCCACCCAGGGGCCCAAACAGACCCGGGGTCCAAGGGCCGGTATGGGGAATGGAACTTGGGACCTGAGGTGCCGGGGTCCCAACATCACCCTGTGACGCCACCTGGGGACCCGACCTGACCCTTGGTTTTTTGGCCGGTATAGGGAATCGAACCTGGGACCTCGGGTGCCGGGGTCCCGACATCACCCTGTGATGCCACCCGGGGACCCGACCCGACCCGGGGTTTTTTGGCCGTTATGGGGAATCGAAACTGGGACCTCAGGTTTCGGGCTCCCGACATCACCCTGTGACGCCACCCGGGGACCCGACCTGACCCTTGGTTTTTTGGCCGGTATGGGGAATCGAACGTGGGACATCGGGTGCCGGGGTCCCGACATCACCCTGTGACGCCACCCGGGGACCCAAACAGACCCGGGGTCCAGGGGCCGGTATGGGGAATTGAACCTGGGACCTCAGGTGCCGGGGTCCCGACATCACCCTGTGACGCCACCCGGGGACCCGACCCGACCCGGGGTTTTTAGACCGGTATGGGGAATCGAACCTGGGACCTGAGGTGCCGGGGTCCCGACATCACCCTGTGACGCCACCCAGGTACCCGACCCGACCCGGGGTTTTTAGGCCGGTATGGGGAATCGAACCTGGGACCTCGGGTACTGGGTTCTTGACATCACCCTGTGACGCCACCCGGGGACCCGACCCGACCCGGGGATTTAGGCCGGTATGGGGAATCGAACCTGGGACCTCGGTACCAGGGTCCCGACATCACCCTGTGACGCCACCCGGGGACCCGACCTGACCCGGGGTTTTTTGGGCAGTATGGGGAATCGAACCTGGGACCTCGGGTGCCGGGGTCCCGACATCACCCTGTGACGCCACCCAGGGACCAGACCCGACCCGGGGTCCAGGGGCTGCTATGGGGAATCAAACCTGGGACCTCAGGTGCCGGGGTCCGGACATCACCCTGTGACGCCACCCAGGGTCCCGACCCGACCTAGGTTTTTTTGGCCGGTATGGGGAATCGAACCTGGGACCTCGGGTGCCGGGGTCCCGACATCACCCTGTGACGCCACCTGGGGACCCAAACAGACCCGGGGTCCAGGGGCCAGTATGGGGAATCGAACCTGGGACCTCAGGTGCCGGGGTCCCGACATCACCCTGTGACGCCACCCGGGGACACAAACAGACCCGGGGAACTGGGGCCGGTATGGGGAATCGAACCTGGGACGTCGAGTGCCGGGGTCCCGACATCACCCTGTGACGCAACCCGGGGAACTGACCCGACTCGGGGTCCAGGGGCCGGTATGGGGAATCGAACCTGGGACCTCAGGTGCCGGGGTCCCGACATCACCCTGTGACGCCACCTGGGGACCCGACCCGACCCGGGGTTTTTAGGCCGGTATGGGGAATCGAACCTGGGACCTCAGGTGCCGGGGTCCCGACACCAATCTGTGACGCCACCCGGGGACCCTACCCAACCCGCGGTTTTTTGTCCGGTATGGGGAATCGAACCTGGGACCTTGGGGGCCAGGGTCCCGATATCACCCTGTGACGCCACCCGGGGACCCGACCCGACCAGGGTTTTTTGGCCGGTATGGGGAATCGAACCTGGGATCTCGGCTGACGGCGTCTCGATATCACCCTGTGACGCCACCAGTGGATGCGACCCGACCCTGGATCTTTTGGCCGGTATGGGGAATCGAACCTGGGACCTCGGGTGCCGGGGTCCCGACATCACCCTGTGACGCCACCCGCGGACCCGACCCGACCCGGGGTACAGGGGCCGGTATGGGGAATCGAACCTGGGACCTCAGGTGCCTGGGTCCAGACATCACCCTGTGACGCCACCCGGGGACCCGACCCGACCCGGGTTCCTGGGCCGTTATGGGGAATCGAACCTGGGACCTCGGGTGCCGGGGTTCCGACATCACCCTGTGACGCCACCCGGGGACCCTACCCAACCCGGGGTTTTTTGTCCGGTATGGGGAATCGAACCTGGGACCTTGGGGGCCAGGGTCCCAATATCACCCAGTGACACCATCCGGGGACCCGACCCGACCGGGGTTTTTTGGCCGGTATGGGGAATCGAACCTGGGACCTCGGCTGACGGCGTCCCGTTATCACCCTGTGACGCCACCAGGGGACCCGACCCGACCCTGGTTCTTTTGGTTGGTATGGGGAATCGAACCTGAGACCTCGGGTGCCAGGGTCCCGACATCACCCTGTGACGCCACCCAGGGACCCGACACTACCCGGGGTTTTTAGGCCGGTATGGGGAATCGAACCTGGGACGTCGGGTGCAGGGGTCCCGACATCACCCTGTGACGCCACACGGGGACCGGACCCGATCCGGGGTTTTTAGGCCGGTATGGGGATTCGAACCTGGGACCTCAGGTGCCGGGGTCCAGACATCACCCTGTGACACCACCCAGGGACCCGACCCGACCCGGGGTTTTTAGGCCGGTATGGGGAATCGAACCTGGGACCTCAGGTGCCGGGGTCCCGACATCGCCCTGTGACACCACCCGGGGACCCGACCCGACCCGGGGTTTTTTGACCGGTATGGGGAATCGAACCTGGGACCTCGGGTGCCGGGGTCCCGACATCACCCTCTGATGCCACCCGGCGACCCGACCCGACCCGTGGTTTTTTGGCTGGTATGGAGAATCGAACCTGGGACCTCGGATACCGGGGTCCCGATATCACCCTGTGACGCCTCCCGGGGACCAGACCCGACCCGGTGTCCAGGTGCCGGTATGGGGAATCGAACCTGGGACCTCAGGTGCCGGGGTCCCGACATCACCCTGTGACGCCACCCGGGGACCCGACCTGACCTGGCGTTTTTTGGCCGGTATGGGGAATCGAAACTGGGACCTCGGGTGCCGGGGTCCCGACATCACCCTGTGACGACACCCGGGGACCTGACCTGACCCAGGGTCCAGGGCCCAGTACGGGGAATCGAACCTGGGACCTCGGGTGCCGGGGTCCCAACATCACCCTGTGACGCCACCCGGGGACCCGACTCGACCTGGGGTTTTTTGGCCGGTATGGGGAATCGAACCTGGGACCTCAGGTGCCGGGGTCCCGACATCACCCTGTGACGCCACCCGGGGACCCAAACAGGCCCGGGGTCCACGGGCCGGTATGGGGAATCGAACCTGGGACCTCAGGTGCCGGGGTCCCGACATCACCCTGTGACACCACCCTGGGACCCGACCCGATCCGGGGTTTTTTGGCCGCTATGGGGAATGGAACCTGGGACCTCGGGTGCCGGGGTCCCGACATCACCCTGTGACACCACCCGGGAACCCGACCCGACCCGGGGTTTTTAGGCAAATATGGGGAATCGAACCTGGGACGTCGGGTGTCGGGGTCCCAACATCACCCTGTGACGCCACCCGGGGACCCGACCCGACCCGGGGTTTTTTGGTTGGTATGGGGAATCGAACCTGGGACCTCGGGTGCCGGGGTCCCGACATCACCCTGTGACGCCACCCGGGGACGCGACCCGACCCGGTGTCCAGGGGCCGGTATGGGGAATCGAACCTGCGACCTCAGGTGCCGGGGTCCCGACATCACCCTGTGACGCCACCCGGGGACCCGACACGACCCGGGGTTTTTTGGCCGGTATGGGGAATCGAACGTGGGACTTCGGGTGCCGGGGTCCCGACATCACCCTCTGATGCCACCCGGCGACCATAGCCGTTCCGGGGTCCGGGGGCCGGTATGGGGAATCAAACCTGGGACATCGGGTGCCGAGGTCCCGACATCACCCTGTGACACCACCCGGGGACCCGACCCGACCCGGGGTTTTTTGGCCGCTATGGGGAATCGAACCTGGGACCTCGCGTGCCGGGGTCCCGACATCACCCTGTGAAGCTACCCGGGGACGCGACCCGACCCGGGGTCCAGGGGCTGCTATGGGGAATCGAACCTGAGACCTCGGGTGCCGGGGTCCCGACATCACCCTGTGATTCCACCCGGGGACCCGACCCGACCCGGGGACCAGGGGCCGGTAAGGGGAATCGAACCTGGGACCTCGGGTGCCGGGGTCCCGACATCACCCTGTGACGCCACCCGGGGACCCGAGCCGACCCGGGGTTTTTTGACCTGTATGGGGAATCGAACCTGGGACCTCGGGTGCCGGGGTCCCGACATCACCCTGTGACGCCACCCGGGGACCCGACTCGACCCAGGGTTTTTTGGCCGGTATGGGGAATCGAACTTGGGACCTCGGGTACCGGGGTCCAGACATCACCCTGTGACGCCACACCGGGACCCAAACAGACCCAGGGTCCAGGGGCCGGTATGGGGAATTCAACCTGGGACCTCAGGTGCCGGGGTCCCGACATCACCCTGTGATGCCACCTGGGGACCCGACCCGACCCGGGGTTTTTAGGCCGGTATGGGGAATCGAACCTGGGACCTCAGGTGTCGGGGTCCCGACATCACCCTGTGACACCACCTGGGGACCCGACCCAACCCGGGGTTTTTTGGCCGGTATAGGGAATCGAACCTGGGACCTCGGGTGCCGGGGTCCCGACATCACCCTGTGACGCCACCCAAGGGCCCAAACAGACCCGGGGTCTAGGGGCCGGTACGGGGAATCGAACCTGGGACCTGAGGTGCCGGGGTCCCAACATCACCCTGTGACGCCACCCGGGGACCCGACCTGACCCTTGGTTTTTTGCCCGGTATGGGGAATCGAACCTGGGACCTCGGGTGCAGGGGTCCCGACATCACCCTGTGATGCCTCCCGGGGACCCGACCCGACCCGGGGTTTTTTGGCCGTTATGGGGAATCGAACGTGGGACCTCGGGTGCCGGGGTCCCGACATCACCCTCTGATGCCACCCGGCGACCCGATCCGACCCGTGGTTTTTTGGCTGGTATGGGGAATCGAACTTGGGACCTCGGATACCGGGGTCCCGACATCACCCTGTGACGCCACCCGGGGACCCGAGCCGAACCTTGATTTTTTTGGCCGGTATGGGGAATCGAACGTGGGACCTCGGGTGCCGGGTTCCCAACATCACCCTGTGACGCCACCCGGGGACCCGACCCGACCCGGGGTTTTTTGGCCGGTATGGGGAATCGAACCTGGGACCTCGGTACCGGGGTCCCGACATCACCCTGTGACGCCACCCGGGGACCCGACCCAACCCGGGGATTTTTGGCCGCTATGGGGAATCGAACCTGGGACCTCGGGTGCCGGGGTCCCGACATCACCCTGTGACGCCACCCGGGGACCCGACCCGACCCCGGGTCCAGGGGCCAGTATGGGGAATCGAACCTGGGACCTTGGGTGCCGGGGTCCCGACATCATCCTCTGATGCCACCCGGCGACCCGAGCCGACCTGGGGTTTTTTGGCCGGTATGGGGAATCGAACCTGGGACCTCAGGAGCCAGGGTCCCGACATCACCCTGTGACGCCACCCGGGTCGCGACCCGACCCGGGGTCCAGGGGCCGGTACGGGGAATCGAACCTGGGACCTCGGGTGCCGGGGTCCCGACATCACCCTGTGACACCACCCGGGGACCCGACCCGACCCGGGGTTTTTTGGCCGGTATGGGGAATCGAACCTGGGACCTCGGGTGCCGGGGTCCCGACATCACCCTGTGACGCCACCCCGGTACCTGAGCCGACCCGGGGTTTTTTGGTTGGTATGCGTAATCGAACCTGGGACCTCGGGTGCCGGGGTTCCGACATCACCCTGTGACGCCACCCGGGGACCCGAGCCGACCCGGGGTTTTTTGGCCGGTATGGGGAATCGAACCTGGGACCTCGGGTGCCGGGGTCCCGACATCACCCTGTGACGCCACCCGGGGACCTGACCCGACCTGGGTTTTTTTGGCCGGTATGGGGAATCGAACCTGAAACCTCGGTACCGGGGTCCCGACATCACCCTGTGACGCCACCCGGGGACCCGATCCGACCCGGGGATTTTTGGCCGCTATGGGGAATCGAACCTGGGACCTCGGGTGCCGGGGGTACCGACATCACCCTGTGACGCCACCCAGGGACCCGACCCGACCCCGTGTCCAGGGGCCGGTATGGGGAATCGAACCTTGGACCTCAGGTGCCGGGGTCCCGACATCACCCTGTGACGCCACCCGGGGACCCGACCCGACCCCTTGTCCAGGGGCCAGTATGGGGAATTGAACCTGGGACCTTGGGTGCCGGGGTCCCGACATCATCCTCTGATGCCACCCGGCGACCCGACCCGACCTCGGGTTTTTTGGCCGGTATGGGGAATCGAACCTGAGACCTCGGGTGCCGGGGTCCCGACATCACCCGGTGACGCCACCCGGGGACCCGACCTGACCTGGGGTTTTTTGGCCGGTATGGGGAATCGAAACTGGGACCTCGGGTGCCGGGGTCCCGACATCACCCTGTGACGACACCCGGGGACCTGACCTGACCCAGGGTCCAGGGGCCAGTACGGGGAATCGAACCTGGGACCTCGGGTGCAGGGGTCCCGACATCACCCTGTGACGCCACCCGGGGACCCGACTCGACCCGGGGTTTTTTGGCCGGTATGGGGAATCGAACCTGGGACCTCAGGTGCCGGGGTCCCGACATCACCCTGTGACGCCACCCGGGGACCCAAACAGGCCCGGGGTCCACGGGCCGGTATGGGGAATCGAACCTGGGACCTCAGGTGCCGGGGTCCCGACATCACCCTGTGACGCCACCCGGGGACACAAACAGACCCAGGGTTTTTTGGCCGCTATGGGGAATCGAACCTGGGACCTCGGGTGCCGGGGTCCCGACATCACCCTGTGACACCACCCGGGAACCCGACCCGACCCGAAGTTTTTAGGCCGGTATGGGGAATCGAACCTGGGACGTCGGGTGTCGGGGTCCCAACATCACCCTGTGACGCCACCCGGGGACCCGACCCGACCCGGGGTTTTTAGGCCGGTATGGGGAATCGAACCTGGGACCTCGGGTGCCGGGGTCCCGACATCACCCTGTGACGCCACCCGGGGACGCGACCCGACCCGGTGTCCAGGGGCCGGTATGGGGAATCGAACCTGCGACCTCGGGTGCCGGGGTCACGACATCACCCTGTGATGCCACCCGGGGACCCGACCCGACCCGGGGTTTTTTGGCCGGTATGGGGAATCGAACGTGGGACTTCGGGTGCCGGGGTCCCGACATCACCCTCTGATGCCACCCGGCGACCATAGCCGTTCCGGGGTCCAGGGGCCGGTATGGGGAATCAAACCTGGGACATCGGGTGCCGAGGTCCCGACATCACCCTGTGACACCACCTGGGGACCCGACCCGACCCGGGGTTTTTTGGCCGCTATGGGGAATCGAACCTGGGACCTCGGGTGCCGGGGTCCCGACATCACCCTGTGACGCTACTCGGGGACGCGACCCGACCCGGGGTCCAGGGGCTGCTATGGGGAATCGAACCTGAGACCTCGGGTGCCGGGGTCCCGACATCACCCTGTGACGCCACCCGGGGACCCGACCCGACCCGGGGACCAGGGGCCGGTAAGGGGAATCGAACCTGGGACCTCGGGTGCCGGGGTCCCGACATCACCCTGTGACGCCACCCGGGGACCCAAGCCGACCTGGGGTTTTTTGGTTGGTATGGGGAATCGAACCTGGGACCTCAGGTGCCGGGGTCCCGACATCACCCTGTGACGCCACCCGGGGACCCGACCCGACCCGGGGTTTTTTGGCCGGTATGGGGAATCGAACCTGGGACCTCGGGTGCCGGGGTCCCGACATCACCCTGTGACGCCACCCGGGGACCCGACCCGACCCGGGGTTTTTAGGCCGGTATGGGGAATCGAACCTGGGACCTCGGATGCCGGGGTCCCGACATCACCCTGTGACACCACCCGGGGACCCGACCCAACCCGGGGTCCAGGGGCTGGTATGGGGAATCGAACCTGCGACCTCAGGTGCCGGGGTCCCGACATCACCCTGTGATGCCACCTGGGGACCCGACCCGACCCGGGTTTTTTTGGCCGGTATAGGGAATCGAACCTGGGACGTCGGGTACCGGGGTCCCGACATCACTCTGTGACGCCACCCAGGGGCCCAAACAGACCCGGGGTCCAGGGGCCGGTATGGGGAATTGAACCTGGGACCTGAGGTGCCGGGGTCCCAACATCAACCTGTGACGCCACCCGGGGACCCGACCTGACCCTTGGTTTTTTGGCCGGTATGGGGAATCGAAACTGGGACGTCGGGTGCCGGGGTCCTGACATCACCCTGTGATGCCACCCGGGGACCCGACCCGACCCTGTGTCCAGGTGCCGGTATGGGGAATCGAACCTGGGACGTCGGGTGCCGGGGTCCTGACATCACCCTGTGACGCCACCCGGGGACGCGACCCGACCCGGTGTGCAGGTGCCGGTATGTGGAATCGAACCTGGGACCTCGGGTGCCGGGGTCCCGACATAACCCTGTGACGCCACCCGGGGACCCGACCAGACCCGGGGTTTTTTGGCCGGTATGGGGAATCGAACCTGGGACGTCGGGTGCCGGGGTCCCGACATCACCCTGTGACACCACCCGGGGACCCGACCCGACCCGGGGTTTTTTGGCCGGTATGGGGAATCGAACCTGGGACCTCGGGTGCCGGGGTCCCGACATCACCCTGTGACGTCACCCGGGGACCCAAACAGACCCGGGGCCAAGGGGCCGGTATGGGGAATCTAACCTGGGACCTCAGGTGCCGGGGTCCCGACATCACCCTGTGACGCCACCCGGGGACACAAACAGACCCGGGGTCCTGGGGCCGGTATGGGGAATCGAACCTGGAACGTCGAGTGCCGGGGTCCCGACATCACCCTGTGACGCCACCCGGGGACACGACCCGACCCGGGGTCCAGGGGCCGGTATGGGGAATTGAAACTCGACCTCGGGTGCCGGGGTCCCGACATCACCCTGTGACGCCACCCGGGGACCCGACCCGACCCGGGGTTTTTTGGCCAGTATGGGGAATCGAACCTGGGACCTCGGGTGCTGGGGTCCCGACATCACCCTCTGATGCCACCCGGCGACCCGACCCGACCCGTGGTTTTTTGGCTGGTATGGGGAATCGAACCTGGGACCTCGGATACCGGGGTCCCGACATCACCCTGTGACGCCACCCGGGGACCCGACCCGACCCGGGGTTTTTTGGCCGGTATGGGGAATCGAACCTGTGACCTCGCGTGCCGGGGTCCCGACATCACCCTGTGACACAACCCGGGGAACCGACCCGACCCGACCCGGGGTTTTATGGCCGCTATGGGGAATCGAACCTGGGACCTCGGGTGCCGGGGTCCCGACATCACCCTGTGACGCTACCCGGGGACCCGACCCGACCCGGGGTCCAGGGGCTGCTATGGAGTATCGAACCTGAGACTTCGGGTTCCGGGGTCCCGACATCACCCTGTGACGCCACCCAGGGACCCGACCCGACCCGGTGTCCAGGGGCAGGTATGGGGAATCGAACCTGGGACCTGAGGTGCCGGGGTCCCGACATCACCCTGTGACGCCACCCGGGGACCCGACCCGACCCGGGGTTTTTTGGCCGGTATGGGGAATCGAACCTGGGACCTTGGGTGCCGGGGTCCCGACATCACCCTCTGATGCCACCCGGCGACCTGACCCGACCCGGGGTTTTTTGGCCGGTATGGGGAATCGAACCTGAGACCTCGGGTGCCGGGGTCCCGACATCACCCTGTGACGCCACCCGGGGACCCGAGCCGACCCGGGTTCCAGGGGCCGGTATGGGGAATCGAACCTTGGACCTCAGGTGCCGGGGTCCCGACATCACCCTGTGACGCCACCCGGGGACCCGACTCGACCCCGCGTCCAGGGGCCAGTATGGGGAATCGAACCTGGGACCTCGGGTGCCGGGGTCCCGACATCACCCTGTGACGCCACCCAGAGGCCCAAACAGACCCGGGGTCCAGGGGCCGGTATGGGGAATCGAACCTGGGACCTGAGGTGCCGGGGTCCCAACATCACCCTGTGACGCCACCCGGGGACCCGACCTGACCCTTGGTTTTTTGGCCGGTATGGGGAATCGAACCTGGGACCTCAGGTGCCGGGGTCCCGACATCACCCTGTGATGCCACCCGGGGACCCGACCCGACCCGGGGTTTTTTGGCCGTTATGGGGAATCGAACCTGGGACCTCGGGTGCCGGGGTCCCGAAGTCACCCTGTGACGCCACCCGGGGACCCGACCCGACCTGGGTTTTTTTGGCCGGTATAGGGAATCGAACCTGGGACATCGGGTGCCGGGGTCCCGACATCACCCTGTGACGCCACCCGGGGAACTGACCCGACCCGGGGTCCAGGGGCCGGTATGGGGAATCGAACCTGGGACCTCAGGTGCCGGGGTCCCGACATCACCCTGTGACGCCACCCGGGGCCCGACCCCACCCAGGGTCCAGGGGCCGGTATGGGGCATCGAACCTGGGACCTCGGGTGCCGGGGTCCCGACATCACCCTGTGACGCCACCCGGGGACCCGACCCGACCCGGTGTCCAGGTGCCGGTATGGGGAATCGAACCTGGGACGTTGGGTGTCGGGGTCCCGACATCACCCTGTGACGCCACCCGGGGACCCGACCCGACCCGGGGTTTTTTGGCCGCTATGGGGAATCGAACCTGGGACCTCGGGTGCCGGGGTCCCGACATCACCCTCTGATGCCACCCGGCGACCCGACCCGACTCGTGGTTTTTTGGCTGGTATGCGGAATCGAACCTGGGACCTTGTGTGCAGGGGTCCCGACATCACCCTGTGACGCCACCCGGGGACCCAAACAGACCCGGGGCCAAGGGGCCGGTATGGGGAATCGAACCTGGGACCTCAGGTGCCGGGGTCCCGACATCACCCTGTGACGCCACCCGGGGACACAAACAGACCCGGGGTCCTGGGGCCGGTATGGGGAATCGAACCTGGGACGTCGAGTGCCGGGGTCCCGACATCACCCTGTGACGCCACCCGGGGAACTGACCCGACCCGGGGTCCAGGTGCCGGTATGGGGAATCGAACCTGGGACCTCAGGTGCCGGGGTCCCGACATCACCCTGTGACGCCACCCGGGGACCCGACCAGACCCGGGGTTTTTTGGCCGGTATGGGGAATCGAACCTGGGACGTCGGGTGCCGGGGTCCCGACATCACCTTGTGATGCCACCCGGTGACCCGACCCGACCCGGGGTTTTTTGGCCGTTATGGGGAATCGAACCTGGGACCTCGGGTGCCGGGGTCCCGAAGTCACCCTGTGACGCCACCCGGGGACCCGACCCGACCTGGGTTTTTTTGGCCGGTATAAGGAATCGAACCAGGGACATCGGGTGCTGGGGTCCCGACATCACCCTGTGACGCCACCCGGGGACCCAAACAGACCCGGGGTCCAGGGGACGGTAGGGGGAATCGAACCTGGGACCTCAGGTGCCGGGGTCCCGACATCACCCTGTGACGCCACCCGGGGACACAAACAGACCCGGGGTCCTGGGGCCGGTATGGGGAATCGAACCTGGGACGTCGAGTGCCGGGGTCCCGACATCACCCTGTGACGCCACCCGGGGAACTGACCCAACCCGGGGTCCAGGGGCCGGTATGGGGAATCGAACCTGGGACCTCAGGAGCCAGGGTCCCGACATCACCCTGTGACGCCACCCGGAGACGCGACCCGACCCGGGGACCAGGGGCCGGTACGGGTAATCGAAACTGGGACCTCGGGTGCCGGGGTCCCGACATCACCCTGTGACACCACCCGGGGACCAAAACAGACCCGGGGTCCAGGGGCCGGTATGGGGAATCGAACCTGGGACCTCAGGTGCCGGGGTCCCGACATCACCCTGTGACGCCACCCGGGGACCCGAACCGACCCGGGGTTTTTTGGCCGGTATGGGGAATCGAACGTGGGACCTCGGGTGCCGGGGTCCCGACATCACCCTCTGATGCCACCCGGCGACCATAGCCGTTCCGGGGTCCAGGGGCCGGTATGGGGAATCAAACCTGGGACATCGGGTGCCGGGGTCCCGACATCACCCTGTGACACCACCCGGGGACCCGACCCGACCCGGGGTTTTTTGGCAGCTATGTGGAATCGAACCTGGGACCTCGGTTGCCGGGGTCCCGACATCACCCTGTGACGCCACTCGGGGAACTGATCCGACCCGGGGTCGAGGGGCCGGTATGGAAAATCGAACCTGGGACCTCGGGTGCCGGGGTCCCGACATCACCCTGTGACGCCACCCGGGGACCCGACTCGACCCGGGGTTTTTTGGCCGGTATGGGGAATCGAACCTGGAACGTCGAGTGCCGGGGTCCCGACATCACCCTGTGACGCCACCCGGGGACACGACCCGACCCGGGGTCCAGGGGCCGGTATGGGGAATTGAAACTCGACCTCGGGTGCCGGGGTCCCGACATCACCCTGTGACGCCACCCGGGGACCCGACCCGACCCGGGGTTTTTTGGCCAGTATGGGGAATCGAACCTGGGACCTCGGGTGCTGGGGTCCCGACATCACCCTCTGATGCCACCCGGCGACCCGACCCGACCCGTGGTTTTTTGGCTGGTATGGGGAATCGAACCTGGGACCTTGGATACCGGGGTCCCGACATCACCCTGTGACGCCACCCGGGGACCCGACCCGACCCGGGGTTTTTTGGCCGGTATGGGGAATCTAACCTGTGACCTCGGGTTCCGGGGTCCCGACATCACCCTGTGACACAACCCGGGGAACCGACCCGACCCGACCCGGGGTTTTATGGCCGCTATGGGGAATCGAACCTGGGACCTCGGGTGCCGGGGTCCCGACATCACCCTGTGACGCTACCCGGGGACCAGACCCGACCCGGGGTCCAGGGGCTGCTATGGAGTATCGAACCTGAGACTTCGGGTTCCGGGGTCCCGACATCACCCTGTGACGCCACCCAGGGACCCGACCCGACCCGGTGTCCAGGGGCAGGTATGGGGAATCGAACCTGGGACCTGAGGTGCCGGGGTCCCGACATCACCCTGTGACGCCACCCGGGGACCCGACCCGACCCGGGGTTTTTTGGCCGGTATGGGGAATCGAACCTGGGACCTTGGGTGCCGGGGTCCCGACATCACCCTCTGATGCCACCCGGCGACCTGACCCGACCCGGGGTTTTTTGGCCGGTATGGGGAATCGAACCTGAGACCTCGGGTGCCGGGGTCCCGACATCACCCTGTGACGCCACCCGGGGACCCGAGCCGACCCGGGTTCCAGGGGCCGGTATGGGGAATCGAACCTTGGACCTCAGGTGCCGGGGTCCCGACATCACCCTGTGACGCCACCCGGGGACCCGACTCGACCCCGCGTCCAGGGGCCAGTATGGGGAATCGAACCTTGGACCTCAGGTGCCGGGGTCCCGACATCACCCTGTGACGCCACCCGGGGACCCGACTCGACCCCGCGTCCAGGGGCCAGTATGGGGAATCGAACCTGGGACCTTGGGTGCCGGGGTCCCGACATCACCCTGTGACGCCACCCAGAGGCCCAAACAGACCCGGGGTCCAGGGGCCGGTATGGGGAATCGAACCTGGGACCTGAGGTGCCGGGGTCCCAACATCACCCTGTGACGCCACCCGGGGACCCGACCTGACCCTTGGTTTTTTGGCCGGTATGGGGAATCGAACCTGGGACCTCAGGTGCCGGGGTCCCGACATCACCCTGTGATGCCACCCGGGGACCCGACCCGACCCGGGGTTTTTTGGCCGTTATGGGGAATCGAACCTGGGACCTCGGGTGCCGGGGTCCCGAAGTCACCCTGTGACGCCACCCGGGGACCCGACCCGACCTGGGTTTTTTTGGCCGGTATAGGGAATCGAACCTGGGACATCGGGTGCCGGGGTCCCGACATCACCCTGTGACGCCACCCGGGGAACTGACCCGACCCGGGGTCCAGGGGCCGGTATGGGGAATCGAACCTGGGACCTCAGGTGCCGGGGTCCCGACATCACCCTGTGACGCCACCCGGGGCCCGACCCCACCCAGGGTCCAGGGGCCGGTATGGGGCATCGAACCTGGGACCTCGGGTGCCGGGGTCCCGACATCACCCTGTGACGCCACCCGGGGACCCGACCCGACCCGGTGTCCAGGTGCCGGTATGGGGAATCGAACCTGGGACGTTGGGTGTCGGGGTCCCGACATCACCCTGTGACGCCACCCGGGGACCCGACCCGACCCGGGGTTTTTTGGCCGCTATGGGGAATCGAACCTGGGACCTCGGGTGCCGGGGTCCCGACATCACCCTCTGATGCCACCCGGCGACCCGACCCGACTCGTGGTTTTTTGGCTGGTATGCGGAATCGAACCTGGGACCTTGTGTGCAGGGGTCCCGACATCACCCTGTGACGCCACCCGGGGACCCAAACAGACCCGGGGCCAAGGGGCCGGTATGGGGAATCGAACCTGGGACCTCAGGTGCCGGGGTCCCGACATCACCCTGTGACGCCACCCGGGGACACAAACAGACCCGGGGTCCTGGGGCCGGTATGGGGAATCGAACCTGGGACGTCGAGTGCCGGGGTCCCGACATCACCCTGTGACGCCACCCGGGGAACTGACCCGACCCGGGGTCCAGGTGCCGGTATGGGGAATCGAACCTGGGACCTCAGGTGCCGGGGTCCCGACATCACCCTGTGACGCCACCCGGGGACCCGACCAGACCCGGGGTTTTTTGGCCGGTATGGGGAATCGAACCTGGGACGTCGGGTGCCGGGGTCCCGACATCACCTTGTGATGCCACCCGGTGACCCGACCCGACCCGGGGTTTTTTGGCCGTTATGGGGAATCGAACCTGGGACCTCGGGTGCCGGGGTCCCGAAGTCACCCTGTGACGCCACCCGGGGACCCGACCCGACCTGGGTTTTTTTGGCCGGTATAAGGAATCGAACCAGGGACATCGGGTGCTGGGGTCCCGACATCACCCTGTGACGCCACCCGGGGACCCAAACAGACCCGGGGTCCAGGGGACGGTAGGGGGAATCGAACCTGGGACCTCAGGTGCCGGGGTCCCGACATCACCCTGTGACGCCACCCGGGGACACAAACAGACCCGGGGTACTGGGGCCGGTATGGGGAATCGAACCTGGGACGTCGAGTGCCGGGGTCCCGACATCACCCTGTGACGCCACCCGGGGAACTGACCCAACCCGGGGTCCAGGGGCCGGTATGGGGAATCGAACCTGGGACCTCAGGTGCCGGGGTCCCGACATCACCCTGTGACACAACCCGGGGAACCGACCCGACCCGACCCGGGGTTTTATGGCCGCTATGGGGAATCGAACCTGGGACCTCGGGTGCCGGGGTCCCGACATCACCCTGTGACGCTACCCGGGGACCCGACCCGACCCGGGGTCCAGGGGCTGCTATGGAGTATCGAACCTGAGACTTCGGGTTCCGGGGTCCCGACATCACCCTGTGACGCCACCCAGGGACCCGACCCGACCCGGTGTCCAGGGGCAGGTATGGGGAATCGAACCTGGGACCTGAGGTGCCGGGGTCCCGACATCACCCTGTGACGCCACCCGGGGACCCGACCCGACCCGGGGTTTTTTGGCCGGTATGGGGAATCGAACCTGGGACCTTGGGTGCCGGGGTCCCGACATCACCCTCTGATGCCACCCGGCGACCTGACCCGACCCGGGGTTTTTTGGCCAGTATGGGGAATCGAACCTGAGACCTCGGGTGCCAGGGTCCCGACATCACCCTGTGACGCCACCCGGGGACCCGAGCCGACCCGGGTTCCAGGGGCCGGTATGGGGAATCGAACCTTGGACCTCAGGTGCCGGGGTCCCGACATCACCCTGTGACGCCACCCGGGGACCCGACTCGACCCCGCGTCCAGGGGCCAGTATGGGGAATCGAACCTGGGACCTCGGGTGCCGGGGTCCCGACATCACCCTGTGACGCCACCCAGAGGCCCAAACAGACCCGGGGTCCAGGGGCCGGTATGGGGAATCGAACCTGGGACCTGAGGTGCCGGGGTCCCAACATCACCCTGTGACGCCACCCGGGGACCCGACCTGACCCTTGGTTTTTTGGCCGGTATGGGGAATCGAACCTGGGACCTCAGGTGCCGGGGTCCCGACATCACCCTGTGATGCCACCCGGGGACCCGACCCGACCCGGGGTTTTTTGGCCGTTATGGGGAATCGAACCTGGGACCTCGGGTGCCGGGGTCCCGAAGTCACCCTGTGACGCCACCCGGGGACCCGACCCGACCTGGGTTTTTTTTGGCCGGTATAGGGAATCGAACCTGGGACATCGGGTGCCGGGGTCCCGACATCACCCTGTGACGCCACCCGGGGAACTGACCCGACCCGGGGTCCAGGGGCCGGTATGGGGAATCGAACCTGGGACCTCAGGTGCCGGGGTCCCGACATCACCCTGTGACGCCACCCGGGGCCCGACCCCACCCAGGGTCCAGGGGCCGGTATGGGGCATCGAACCTGGGACCTCGGGTGCCGGGGTCCCGACATCACCCTGTGACGCCACCCGGGGACCCGACCCGACCCGGTGTCCAGGTGCCGGTATGGGGAATCGAACCTGGGACGTTGGGTGTCGGGGTCCCGACATCACCCTGTGACGCCACCCGGGGACCCGACCCGACCCGGGGTTTTTTGGCCGCTATGGGGAATCGAACCTGGGACCTCGGGTGCCGGGGTCCCGACATCACCCTCTGATGCCACCCGGCGACCCGACCCGACTCGTGGTTTTTTGGCTGGTATGCGGAATCGAACCTGGGACCTTGTGTGCAGGGGTCCCGACATCACCCTGTGACGCCACCCGGGGACCCAAACAGACCCGGGGCCAAGGGGCCGGTATGGGGAATCGAACCTGGGACCTCAGGTGCCGGGGTCCCGACATCACCCTGTGACGCCACCCGGGGACACAAACAGACCCGGGGTCCTGGGGCCGGTATGGGGAATCGAACCTGGGACGTCGAGTGCCGGGGTCCCGACATCACCCTGTGACGCCACCCGGGGAACTGACCCGACCCGGGGTCCAGGTGCCGGTATGGGGAATCGAACCTGGGACCTCAGGTGCCGGGGTCCCGACATCACCCTGTGACGCCACCCGGGGACCCGACCAGACCCGGGGTTTTTTGGCCGGTATGGGGAATCGAACCTGGGACGTCGGGTGCCGGGGTCCCGACATCACCTTGTGATGCCACCCGGTGACCCGACCCGACCCGGGGTTTTTTGGCCGTTATGGGGAATCGAACCTGGGACCTCGGGTGCCGGGGTCCCGAAGTCACCCTGTGACGCCACCCGGGGACCCGACCCGACCTGGGTTTTTTTGGCCGGTATAAGGAATCGAACCAGGGACATCGGGTGCTGGGGTCCCGACATCACCCTGTGACGCCACCCGGGGACCCAAACAGACCCGGGGTCCAGGGGACGGTAGGGGGAATCGAACCTGGGACCTCAGGTGCCGGGGTCCCGACATCACCCTGTGACGCCACCCGGGGACACAAACAGACCCGGGGTACTGGAGCCGGTATGGGGAATCGAACCTGGGACGTCGAGTGCCGGGGTCCCGACATCACCCTGTGACGCCACCCGGGGAACTGACCCAACCCGGGGTCCAGGGGCCGGTATGGGGAATCGAACCTGGGACCTCAGGAGCCAGGGTCCCGACATCACCCTGTGACGCCACCCGGAGACGCGACCCGACCCGGGGACCAGGGGCCGGTACGGGTAATCGAAACTGGGACCTCGGGTGCCGGGGTCCCGACATCACCCTGTGACACCACCCGGGGACCAAAACAGACCCGGGGTCCAGGGGCCGGTATGGGGAATCGAACCTGGGACCTCAGGTGCCGGGGTCCCGACATCACCCTGTGACGCCACCCGGGGACCCGAACCGACCCGGGGACCAGGGGCCGGTATGGGGAATCGAATGTGGGACCTCGGGTGCCGGGGTCCCGACATCACCCTCTGATGCCACCCGGCGACCATAGCCGTTCCGGGGTCCAGGGGCCGGTATGGGGAATCAAACCTGGGACATCGGGTGCCGGGGTCCCGACATCACCCTGTGACACCACCCGGGGACCCGACCCGACCCGGGGTTTTTTGGCAGCTATGTGGAATCGAACCTGGGACCTCGGTTGCCGGGGTCCCGACATCACCCTGTGACGCCACTCGGGGAACTGATCCGACCCGGGGTCGAGGGGCCGGTATGGAAAATCGAACCTGGGACCTCGGGTGCCGGGGTCCCGACATCACCCTGTGACGCCACCCGGGGACCCGACTCGACCCGGGGTTTTTTGGCCGGTATGGGGAATCGAACCTGGAACGTCGAGTGCCGGGGTCCCGACATCACCCTGTGACGCCACCCGGGGACACGACCCGACCCGGGGTCCAGGGGCCGGTATGGGGAATTGAAACTCGACCTCGGGTGCCGGGGTCCCGACATCACCCTGTGACGCCACCCGGGGACCCGACCCGACCCGGGGTTTTTTGGCCAGTATGGGGAATCGAACCTGGGACCTCGGGTGCTGGGGTCCCGACATCACCCTCTGATGCCACCCGGCGACCCGACCCGACCCGTGGTTTTTTGGCTGGTATGGGGAATCGAACCTGGGACCTCGGATACCGGGGTCCCGACATCACCCTGTGACGCCACCCGGGGACCCGACCCGACCCGGGGTTTTTTGGCCGGTATGGGGAATCTAACCTGTGACCTCGGGTTCCGGGGTCCCGACATCACCCTGTGACACAACCCGGGGAACCGACCCGACCCGACCCGGGGTTTTATGGCCGCTATGGGGAATCGAACCTGGGACCTCGGGTGCCGGGGTCCCGACATCACCCTGTGACGCTACCCGGGGACCCGACCCGACCCGGGGTCCAGGGGCTGCTATGGAGTATCAAACCTGAGACTTCGGGTTCCGGGGTCCCGACATCACCCTGTGACGCCACCCAGGGACCCGACCCGACCCGGTGTCCAGGGGCAGGTATGGGGAATCGAACCTGGGACCTGAGGTGCCGGGGTCCCGACATCACCCTGTGACGCCACCCGGGGACCCGACCCGACCCGGGGTTTTTTGGCCGGTATGGGGAATCGAACCTGGGACCTTGGGTGCCGGGGTCCCGACATCACCCTCTGATGCCACCCGGCGACCTGACCCGACCCGGGGTTTTTTGGCCGGTATGGGGAATCGAACCTGAGACCTCGGGTGCCGGGGTCCCGACATCACCCTGTGACGCCACCCGGGGACCCGAGCCGACCCGGGTTCCAGGGGCCGGTATGGGGAATCGAACCTTGGACCTCAGGTGCCGGGGTCCCGACATCACCCTGTGACGCCACCCGGGGACCCGACTCGACCCCGCGTCCAGGGGCCAGTATGGGGAATCGAACCTTGGACCTCAGGTGCCGGGGTCCCGACATCACCCTGTGACGCCACCCGGGGACCCGACTCGACCCCGCGTCCAGGGGCCAGTATGGGGAATCGAACCTGGGACCTTGGGTGCCGGGGTCCCGACATCACCCTGTGACGCCACCCAGAGGCCCAAACAGACCCGGGGTCCAGGGGCCGGTATGGGGAATCGAACCTGGGACCTGAGGTGCCGGGGTCCCAACATCACCCTGTGACGCCACCCGGGGACCCGACCTGACCCTTGGTTTTTTGGCCGGTATGGGGAATCGAACCTGGGACCTCAGGTGCCGGGGTCCCGACATCACCCTGTGATGCCACCCGGGGACCCGACCCGACCCGGGGTTTTTTGGCCGTTATGGGGAATCGAACCTGGGACCTCGGGTGCCGGGGTCCCGAAGTCACCCTGTGACGCCACCCGGGGACCCGACCCGACCTGGGTTTTTTTGGCCGGTATAGGGAATCGAACCTGGGACATCGGGTGCCGGGGTCCCGACATCACCCTGTGACGCCACCCGGGGAACTGACCCGACCCGGGGTCCAGGGGCCGGTATGGGGAATCGAACCTGGGACCTCAGGTGCCGGGGTCCCGACATCACCCTGTGACGCCACCCGGGGCCCGACCCCACCCAGGGTCCAGGGGCCGGTATGGGGCATCGAACCTGGGACCTCGGGTGCCGGGGTCCCGACATCACCCTGTGACGCCACCCGGGGACCCGACCCGACCCGGTGTCCAGGTGCCGGTATGGGGAATCGAACCTGGGACGTTGGGTGTCGGGGTCCCGACATCACCCTGTGACGCCACCCGGGGACCCGACCCGACCCGGGGTTTTTTGGCCGCTATGGGGAATCGAACCTGGGACCTCGGGTGCCGGGGTCCCGACATCACCCTCTGATGCCACCCGGCGACCCGACCCGACTCGTGGTTTTTTGGCTGGTATGCGGAATCGAACCTGGGACCTTGTGTGCAGGGGTCCCGACATCACCCTGTGACGCCACCCGGGGACCCAAACAGACCCGGGGCCAAGGGGCCGGTATGGGGAATCGAACCTGGGACCTCAGGTGCCGGGGTCCCGACATCACCCTGTGACGCCACCCGGGGACACAAACAGACCCGGGGTCCTGGGGCCGGTATGGGGAATCGAACCTGGGACGTCGAGTGCCGGGGTCCCGACATCACCCTGTGACGCCACCCGGGGAACTGACCCGACCCGGGGTCCAGGTGCCGGTATGGGGAATCGAACCTGGGACCTCAGGTGCCGGGGTCCCGACATCACCCTGTGACGCCACCCGGGGACCCGACCAGACCCGGGGTTTTTTGGCCGGTATGGGGAATCGAACCTGGGACGTCGGGTGCCGGGGTCCCGACATCACCTTGTGATGCCACCCGGTGACCCGACCCGACCCGGGGTTTTTTGGCCGTTATGGGGAATCGAACCTGGGACCTCGGGTGCCGGGGTCCCGAAGTCACCCTGTGACGCCACCCGGGGACCCGACCCGACCTGGGTTTTTTTGGCCGGTATAAGGAATCGAACCAGGGACATCGGGTGCTGGGGTCCCGACATCACCCTGTGACGCCACCCGGGGACCCAAACAGACCCGGGGTCCAGGGGACGGTAGGGGGAATCGAACCTGGGACCTCAGGTGCCGGGGTCCCGACATCACCCTGTGACGCCACCCGGGGACACAAACAGACCCGGGGTACTGGGGCCGGTATGGGGAATCGAACCTGGGACGTCGAGTGCCGGGGTCCCGACATCACCCTGTGACGCCACCCGGGGAACTGACCCAACCCGGGGTCCAGGGGCCGGTATGGGGAATCGAACCTGGGACCTCAGGAGCCAGGGTCCCGACATCACCCTGTGACGCCACCCGGAGACGCGACCCGACCCGGGGACCAGGGGCCGGTACGGGTAATCGAAACTGGGACCTCGGGTGCCGGGGTCCCGACATCACCCTGTGATGCCACCCCTGGACCCGACCCGACCCGGTGTCCAGGTGCCGGTATGGGGAATCGAACCTGGGACCTCGGGTGCCGGGGTCCCGACATCACCCTGTGACACCACCCGGGGACCAAAACAGACCCGGGGTCCAGGGGCCGGTATGGGGAATCGAACCTGGGACCTCAGGTGCCGGGGTCCCGACATCACCCTGTGACGCCACCCGGGGACCCGAACCGACCCGGGGTTTTTTGGCCGGTATGGGGAATCGAACGTGGGACCTCGGGTGCCGGGGTCCCGACATCACCCTCTGATGCCAACCGGCGACCATAGCCGTTCCGGGGTCCAGGGGCCGGTATGGGGAATCAAACCTGGGACATCGGGTGCCGGGGTCCCGACATCACCCTGTGACACCACCCGGGGACCCGACCCGACCCGGGGTTTTTTGGCAGCTATGTGGAATCGAACCTGGGACCTCGGTTGCCGGGGTCCCGACATCACCCTGTGACGCCACTCGGGGAACAGATCCGACCCGGGGTCGAGGGGCCGGTATGGAAAATCGAACCTGGGACCTCGGGTGCCGGGGTCCCGACATCACCCTGTGACGCCACCCGGGGACCCGACTCGACCCGGGGTTTTTTGGCCGGTATCGGGAATCGAACTTGGGACCTCGGGTACCGGGGTCCAGACATCACCCTGTGACGCCACACCGGGACCCAAACAGACCCAGGGTCCAGGGGCCGGTATGGGGAATTGAACCTGGGACCTTGGGTGCCGGGGTCCCAACATCACCCTGTGACGCCACCTGGGGACCCGACACGACCCGGGGTTTTTTGGCCGGTATGGGGAATCGAACCTGGGACCTCAGGTGCCGGGGTCCCGACATCACCCTGTGATGCCACCTGGGGACCCGACCTGACCCGGGGTTTTTAGGCCGGTATGGGGAATCGAACCTGGGACCTCAGGTGTCGGGGTCCCGACATCACCCTGTGACACCACCCGGGGACCCGACCCAACCCGGGGTTTTTTGGCCGGTATAGGGAATCGAACCTGGGACGTCGGGTGCCGGGGTCCCGACATCGCCCTGTGACACCACCCAGGGGCCCAAACAGACCCGGGGTCTAGGGGCCGGTATGGGGAATCGAACCTGGGACCTCGGGTGCCGGGGTCCCGACATCACCCTGTGACGCCACCCGGGGACCCGACCTGACCCTTGGTTTTTTGCCCGGTATGGGGAATCGAACCTGGGACCTCGGGTGCCGGGGTCCCGACATCACCCTGTGATGCCACCCGGGGACCCGACCCGACCCGGGGTTTTTTGGCCGTTATGGGGAATCGAACGTGGGACCTCGGGTGCCGGGGTCCCGACATCACCCTCTGATGCCACCCGGCGACCCGACCCGACCCGTGTTTTTTTGGCTGGTATGGGGAATCGAACTTGGGACCTCGGATACCGGGGTCCCGACATCACCCTGTGACGCCACCCGGGGACCCGAGCCGAACCTTGATTTTTTTGGCCGGTATGGGGAATCGAACGTGGGACCTCGGGTGCCGGGTTCCCAACATCACCCTGTGACGCCACCCGGGGACCCGACCCGACCCGGGGATTTTTGGCCGGTATGGGGAATCGAACCTGGGACCTCGGTACCGGGGTACCGACATCACCCTGTGACGCCACCCGGGGACCCGACCCAACCCGGGGATTTTTGGCCACTATGGGGAATCGAACCTGGGACCTCGGGTGCCGGGGTCCCGACATCACCCTGTGACGCCACCCGGGGACCCGACCCGACCCCGGGTCCAGGGGCCAATATTGGGAAATCGAACCTGCGACCTCGGGTGCCGGGGTCCCGACATCATCCTCTGATGCCACCCGGCGACCCGAGCCGACCTGGGGTTTTTTGGCCGGTATGGGGAATCGAACCTGGGACCTCAGGAGCCAGGGTCCCGACATCACCCTGTGACGCCACCCGGGGACGCGACCCGACCCGGGGTCCAGGGGCCGGTACGGGTAATCGAAACTGGGACCTCGGGTGCCGGGGTCCTGACATCACCCTGTGACGCCACCCCTGGACCCGACCCGACCCGGTGTCCAGGTGCCGGTATGGGGAATCGAACCTGGGACCTCGGGTGCCGGGGTCCCGACATCACCCTGTGACACCACCCGGGGACCAAAACAGACCCGGGGTCCAGGGGCCGGTATGGGGAATCGAACCTGGGACCTCAGGTGCCGGGGTCCCGACATCACCCTGTGACGCCACCCGGGGACCCGAACCGACCCGGGGTTTTTTGGCCGGTATGGGGAATCGAACGTGGGACCTCGGGTGCCGGGGTCCCGACATCACCCTCTGATGCCACCCGGCGACCATAGCCGTTCCGGGGTCCAGGGGCCGGTATGGGGAATCAAACCTGGGACATCGGGTGCCGGGGTCCCGACATCACCCTGTGACACCACCCGGGGACCCGACCCGACCCGGGGTTTTTTGGCAGCTATGTGGAATCGAACCTGGGACCTCGGTTGCCGGGGTCCCGACATCACCCTGTGACGCCACCCCGGTACCTGAGCCGACCCGGGGTTTTTTGGCCGGTATGGGGAATCGAACCTGGGACCTCGGGTGCCGGGGTCCTGACATCACCCTGTGACGCCACCCGGGGACCTGACCCGACCTGGGTTTTTTTGGCCGGTATGGGGAATCGAACCTGAAACCTCGGTACCGGGGTCCCGACATCACCCTGTGACGCCACCCGGGGACCCGATCCGACCCGGGGATTTTTGGCCACTATGGGGAATCGAACCTGGGACCTCGGTTGCCGGGGTCCCGACATCACCCTGTGACACCACCCGGGAACCCGACCCGACCCGGGGTTTTTAGGCAAATATGGGGAATCGAACCTGGGACGTCGGGTGTCGGGGTCCCAACATCACCCTGTGACGCCACCCGGGGACCCGACCCGACCCGGGGTTTTTTGGTTGGTATGGGGAATCGAACCTGGGACCTCGGGTGCCGGGGTCCCGACATCACCCTGTGACGCCACCCGGGGACGCGACCCGACCCGGTGTCCAGGGGCCGGTATGGGGAATCGAACCTGCGACCTCAGGTGCCGGGGTCCCGACATCACCCTGTGACGCCACCCGGGGACCCGACACGACCCGGGGTTTTTTGGCCGGTATGGGGAATCGAACGTGGGACTTCGGGTGCCGGGGTCCCGACATCACCCTCTGATGCCACCCGGCGACCATAGCCGTTCCGGGGTCCGGGGGCCGGTATGGGGAATCAAACCTGGGACATCGGGTGCCGAGGTCCCGACATCACCCTGTGACACCACCCGGGGACCCGACCCGACCCGGGGTTTTTTGGCCGCTATGGGGAATCGAACCTGGGACCTCGGGTGCCGGGGTCCCGACATCACCCTGTGAAGCTACCCGGGGACGCGACCCGACCCGGGGTCCAGGGGCTGCTATGGGGAATCGAACCTGAGACCTCGGGTGCCGGGGTCCCGACATCACCCTGTGATTCCACCCGGGGACCCGACCCGACCCGGGGACCAGGGGCCGGTAAGGGGAATCGAACCTGGGACCTCGGGTGCCGGGGTCCCGACATCACCCTGTGACGCCACCCGGGGACCCGAGCCGACCCGGGGTTTTTTGACCTGTATGGGGAATCGAACCTGGGACCTCGGGTGCCGGGGTCCCGACATCACCCTGTGACGCCACCCGGGGACCCGACTCGACCCAGGGTTTTTTGGCCGGTATGGGGAATCGAACTTGGGACCTCGGGTACCGGGGTCCAGACATCACCCTGTGACGCCACACCGGGACCCAAACAGACCCAGGGTCCAGGGGCCGGTATGGGGAATTCAACCTGGGACCTCAGGTGCCGGGGTCCCGACATCACCCTGTGATGCCACCTGGGGACCCGACCCGACCCGGGGTTTTTAGGCCGGTATGGGGAATCGAACCTGGGACCTCAGGTGTCGGGGTCCCGACATCACCCTGTGACACCACCTGGGGACCCGACCCAACCCGGGGTTTTTTGGCCGGTATAGGGAATCGAACCTGGGACCTCGGGTGCCGGGGTCCCGACATCACCCTGTGACGCCACCCAAGGGCCCAAACAGACCCGGGGTCTAGGGGCCGGTACGGGGAATCGAACCTGGGACCTGAGGTGCCGGGGTCCCAACATCACCCTGTGACGCCACCCGGGGACCCGACCTGACCCTTGGTTTTTTGCCCGGTATGGGGAATCGAACCTGGGACCTCGGGTGCAGGGGTCCCGACATCACCCTGTGATGCCACCCGGGGACCCGACCCGACCCGGGGTTTTTTGGCCGTTATGGGGAATCGAACGTGGGACCTCGGGTGCCGGGGTCCCGACATCACCCTCTGATGCCACCCGGCGACACGATCCGACCCGTGGTTTTTTGGCTGGTATGGGGAATCGAACTTGGGACCTCGGATACCGGGGTCCCGACATCACCCTGTGACGCCACCCGGGGACCCGAGCCGAACCTTGATTTTTTTGGCCGGTATGGGGAATCGAACGTGGGACCTCGGGTGCCGGGTTCCCAACATCACCCTGTGACGCCACCCGGGGACCCGACCCGACCCGGGGTTTTTTGGCCGGTATGGGGAATCGAACCTGGGACCTCGGTACCGGGGTCCCGACATCACCCTGTGACGCCACCCGGGGACCCGACCCAACCCGGGGATTTTTGGCCGCTATGGGGAATCGAACCTGGGACCTCGGGTGCCGGGGTCCCGACATCACCCTGTGACGCCACCCGGGGACCCGACCCGACCCCGGGTCCAGGGGCCAGTATGGGGAATCGAACCTGGGACCTTGGGTGCCGGGGTCCCGACATCATCCTCTGATGCCACCCGGCGACCCGAGCCGACCTGGGGTTTTTTGGCCGGTATGGGGAATCGAACCTGGGACCTCAGGAGCCAGGGTCCCGACATCACCCTGTGACGCCACCCGGGTCGCGACCCGACCCGGGGTCCAGGGGCCGGTACGGGGAATCGAACCTGGGACCTCGGGTGCCGGGGTCCCGACATCACCCTGTGACACCACCCGGGGACCCGACCCGACCCGGGCTTTTTGGCCGCTATGTGGAATCGAACCTGGGACCTCGGGTGCCGGGGTTCCGACATCACCCTGTGACGCCACCCGGGGACCCGAGCCGACCCGGGGTTTTTTGGCCGGTATGGGGAATCGAACCTGGGACCTCGGGTGCCGGGGTCCCGACATCACCCTGTGACGCCACCCGGGGACCTGACCCGACCTGGGTTTTTTTGGCCGGTATGGGGAATCGAACCTGAAACCTCGGTACCGGGGTCCCGACATCACCCTGTGACGCCACCCGGGGACCCGATCCGACCCGGGGATTTTTGGCCGGTATGGGGAATCGAACCTGGGACCTCGGGTGCCGGGGTACCGACATCACCCTGTGACGCCACCCAGGGACCCGACCCGACCCGGTGTCCAGGGGCCGGTATGGGGAATCGAACCTTGGACCTCAGGTGCCGGGGTCCCGACATCACCCTGTGACGCCACCCGGGGACCCGACCCGACCCCTTGTCCAGGGGCCAGTATGGGGAATTGAACCTGGGACCTTGGGTGCCGGGGTCCCGACATCATCCTCTGATGCCACCCGGCGACCCGACCCGACCTCGGGTTTTTTGGCCGGTATGGGGAATCGAACCTGAGACCTCGGGTGCCGGGGTCCCGACATCACCCGGTGACGCCACCCGGGGACCCGACCTGACCTGGGGTTTTTTGGCCGGTATGGGGAATCGAAACTGGGACCTCGGGTGCCGGGGTCCCGACATCACCCTGTGACGACACCCGGGGACCTGACCTGACCCAGGGTCCAGGGGCCAGTACGGGGAATCGAACCTGGGACCTCGGGTGCAGGGGTCCCGACATCACCCTGTGACGCCACCCGGGGACCCGACTCGACCCGGGGTTTTTTGGCCGGTATGGGGAATCGAACCTGGGACCTCAGGTGCCGGGGTCCCGACATCACCCTGTGACGCCACCCGGGGACCCAAACAGGCCCGGGGTCCACGGGCCGGTATGGGGAATCGAACCTGGGACCTCAGGTGCCGGGGTCCCGACATCACCCTGTGACACCACCCGGGGACCCGACCCGACCCGGGGTTTTTTGGCCGGTATGGGGAATCGAACCTGGGACCTCGGGTGCCGGGGTCCCGACATCACCCTGTGACACCACCCGGGAACCCGACCCGACCCGGGGTTTTTAGGCCGGTATGGGGAATCGAACCTGGGACGTCGGGTGTCGGGGTCCCAACATCACCCTGTGACGCCACCCGGGGACCCGACCCGACCCGGGGTTTTTAGGCCGGTATGGGGAATCGAACCTGGGACCTCGGGTGCCGGGGTCCCGACATCACCCTGTGACGCCACCCGGGGACGCGACCCGACCCGGTGTCCAGGGGCCGGTATGGGGAATCGAACCTGCGACCTCGGGTGCCGGGGTCACGACATCACCCTGTGACGCCACCCGGGGACCCGACCCGACCCGGGGTTTTTTGGCCGGTATGGGGAATCGAACGTGGGACTTCGGGTGCCGGGGTCCCGACATCACCCTCTGATGCCACCCGGCGACCATAGCCGTTCCGGGGTCCAGGGGCCGGTATGGGGAATCAAACATGGGACATCGGGTGCCGAGGTCCCGACATCACCCTGTGACACCACCTGGGGACCCGACCCGACCCGGGGTTTTTTGGCCGCTATGGGGAATCGAACCTGGGACCTCGGGTGCCGGGGTCCCGACATCACCCTGTGACGCTACCCGGGGACGCGACCCGACCCGGGGTCCAGGGGCTGCTATGGGGAATCGAACCTGAGACCTCGGGTGCCGGGGTCCCGACATCACCCTGTGACGCCACCCGGGGACCCGACCCGACCCGGGGACCAGGGGCCGGTAAGGGGAATCGAACCTGGGACCTCGGGTGCCGGGGTCCCGACATCACCCTGTGACGCCACCCGGGGACCCAAGCCGACCTGGGGTTTTTTGGTTGGTATGGGGAATCGAACCTGGGACCTCAGGTGCCGGGGTCCTGACATCACCCTGTGACGCCACCCGGGGACCCGACCCGACCCGGGGTTTTTTGGCCGGTATGGGGAATCGAACCTGGGACCTCGGGTGCCGGGGTCCCAACATCACCCTGTGACGCCACCCGGGGACCCGACCCGACCCGGGGTTTTTAGGCCGGTATGGGGAATCGAACCTGGGACCTCGGATGCCGGGGTCCCGACATCACCCTGTGACACCACCCGGGGACCCGACCCAACCCGGGGTCCAGGGGCTGGTATGGGGAATCGAACCTGCGACCTCAGGTGCCGGGGTCCCGACATCACCCTGTGATGCCACCCGGGGACCCGACCCGACCCGGGTTTTTTTGGCCGGTATAGGGAATCGAACCTGGGACGTCGGGTACCGGGGTCCCGACATCACTCTGTGACGCCACCCAGGGGCCCAAACAGACCCGGGGTCCAGGGGCCGGTATGGGGAATTGAACCTGGGACCTGAGGTGCCGGGGTCCCAACATCAACCTGTGACGCCACCCGGGGACCCGACCTGACCCTTGGTTTTTTGGCCGGTATGGGGAATCGAACCTGGGACGTCGGGTGCCGGGGTCCTGACATCACCCTGTGATGCCACCCGGGGACCCGACCCGACCCTGTGTCCAGGTGCCGGTATGGGGAATCGAACCTGGGACGTCGGGTGCCGGGGTCCTGACATCACCCTGTGACGCCACCCGGGGACCCGACCCGACCCGGTGTGCAGGTGCCGGTATGTGGAATCGAACCTGGGACCTCGGGTGCCGGGGTCCCGACATAACCCTGTGACGCCACCCGGGGACCCGACCAGACCCGGGGTTTTTTGGCCGGTATGGGGAATCGAACCTGGGACGTCGGGTGCCGGGGTCCCGACATCACCCTGTGACACCACCCGGGGACCCGACCCGACCCGGGGTTTTTTGGCCGGTATGGGGAATCGAACCTGGGACCTCGGGTGCCGGGGTCCCGACATCACCCTGTGACGTCACCCGGGGACCCAAACAGACCCGGGGCCAAGGGGCCGGTATGGGGAATCTAACCTGGGACCTCAGGTGCCGGGGTCCCGACATCACCCTGTGACGCCACCCGGGGACACAAACAGACCCGGGGTCCTGGGGCCGGTATGGGGAATCGAACCTGGAACGTCGAGTGCCGGGGTCCCGACATCACCCTGTGACGCCACCCGGGGACACGACCCGACCCGGGGTCCAGGGGCCGGTATGGGGAATTGAAACTCGACCTCGGGTGCCGGGGTCCCGACATCACCCTGTGACGCCACCCGGGGACCCGACCCGACCCGGGGTTTTTTGGCCAGTATGGGGAATCGAACCTGGGACCTCGGGTGCTGGGGTCCCGACATCACCCTCTGATGCCACCCGGCGACCCGACCCGACCCGTGGTTTTTTGGCTGGTATGGGGAATCGAACCTGGGACCTCGGATACCGGGGTCCCGACATCACCCTGTGACGCCACCCGGGGACCCGACCCGACCCGGGGTTTTTTGGCCGGTATGGGGAATCGAACCTGTGACCTCGGGTTCCGGGGTCCCGACATCACCCTGTGACACAACCCGGGGAACCGACCCGACCCGACCCGGGGTTTTATGGCCGCTATGGGGAATCGAACCTGGGACCTCGGGTGCCGGGGTCCCGACATCACCCTGTGACGCTACCCGGGGACCCGACCCGACCCGGGGTCCAGGGGCTGCTATGGAGTATCGAACCTGAGACTTCGGGTTCCGGGGTCCCGACATCACCCTGTGACGCCACCCAGGGACCCGACCCGACCCGGTGTCCAGGGGCAGGTATGGGGAATCGAACCTGGGACCTGAGGTGCCGGGGTCCCGACATCACCCTGTGACGCCACCCGGGGACCCGACCCGACCCGGGGTTTTTTGGCCGGTATGGGGAATCGAACCTGGGACCTTGGGTGCCGGGGTCCCGACATCACCCTCTGATGCCACCCGGCGACCTGACCCGACCCGGTGTTTTTTGGCCGGTATGGGGAATAGAACCTGAGACCTCGGGTGCCGGGGTCCCGACATCACCCTGTGACGCCACCCGGGGACCCGAGCCGACCCGGGTTCCAGGGGCCGGTATGGGGAATCGAACCTTGGACCTCAGGTGCCGGGGTCCCGACATCACCCTGTGACGCCACCCGGGGACCCGACTCGACCCCGCGTCCAGGGGCCAGTATGGGGAATCGAACCTGGGACCTCGGATGCCGGGGTCCCGACATCACCCTGTGACGCCACCCAGAGGCCCAAACAGACCCGGGGTCCAGGGGCCGGTATGGGGAATCGAACCTGGGACCTGAGGTGCCGGGGTCCCAACATCACCCTGTGACGCCACCCGGGGACCCGACCTGACCCTTGGTTTTTTGGCCGGTATGGGGAATCGAACCTGGGACCTCAGGTGCCGGGGTCCCGACATCACCCTGTGATGCCACCCGGGGACCCGACCCGACCCGGGGTTTTTTGGCCGTTATGGGGAATCGAACCTGGGACCTCGGGTGCCGGGGTCCCGAAGTCACCCTGTGACGCCACCCGGGGACCCGACCCGACCTGGGTTTTTTTGGCCGGTATAGGGAATCGAACCTGGGACATCGGGTGCCGGGGTCCCGACATCACCCTGTGACGCCACCCGGGGAACTGACCCGACCCGGGGTCCAGGGGCCGGTATGGGGAATCGAACCTGGGACCTCAGGTGCCGGGGTCCCGACATCACCCTGTGACGCCACCCGGGGCCCGACCCCACCCAGGGTCCAGGGGCCGGTATGGGGCATCGAACCTGGGACCTCGGGTGCCGGGGTCCCGACATCACCCTGTGACGCCACCCGGGGACCCGACCCGACCCGGTGTCCAGGTGCCGGTATGGGGAATCGAACCTGGGACGTTGGGTGTCGGGGTCCCGACATCACCCTGTGACGCCACCCGGGGACCCGACCCGACCCGGGGTTTTTTGGCCGCTATGGGGAATCGAACCTGGGACCTCGGGTGCCGGGGTCCCGACATCACCCTCTGATGCCACCCGGCGACCCGACCCGACTCGTGGTTTTTTGGCTGGTATGCGGAATCGAACCTGGGACCTTGTGTGCAGGGGTCCCGACATCACCCTGTGACGCCACCCGGGGACCCAAACAGACCCGGGGCCAAGGGGCCGGTATGGGGAATCGAACCTGGGACCTCAGGTGCCGGGGTCCCGACATCACCCTGTGACGCCACCCGGGGACACAAACAGACCCGGGGTCCTGGGGCCGGTATGGGGAATCGAACCTGGGACGTCGAGTGCCGGGGTCCCGACATCACCCTGTGACGCCACCCGGGGAACTGACCCGACCCGGGGTCCAGGTGCCGGTATGGGGAATCGAACCTGGGACCTCAGGTGCCGGGGTCCCGACATCACCCTGTGACGCCACCCGGGGACCCGACCAGACCCGGGGTTTTTTGGCCGGTATGGGGAATCGAACCTGGGACGTCGGGTGCCGGGGTCCCGACATCACCTTGTGATGCCACCCGGTGACCCGACCCGACCCGGGGTTTTTTGGCCGTTATGGGGAATCGAACCTGGGACCTCGGGTGCCGGGGTCCCGAAGTCACCCTGTGACGCCACCCGGGGACCCGACCCGACCTGGGTTTTTTTGGCCGGTATAAGGAATCGAACCAGGGACATCGGGTGCTGGGGTCCCGACATCACCCTGTGACGCCACCCGGGGACACAAACAGACCCGGGGTCCAGGGGCCGGTATGGGGAATCGAACCTGGGACCTCAGGTGCCGGGGTCCCGACATCACCCTGTGACGCCACCCGGGGACACAAACAGACCCGGGGTACTGGGGCCGGTATGGGGAATCGAACCTGGGACGTCGAGTGCCGGGGTCCCGACATCACCCTGTGACGCCACCCGGGGAACTGACCCAACCCGGGGTCCAGGGGCCGGTATGGGGAATCGAACCTGGGACCTCAGGAGCCAGGGTCCCGACATCACCCTGTGACGCCACCCGGAGACGCGACCCGACCCGGGGACCAGGGGCCGGTACGGGTAATCGAAACTGGGACCTCGGGTGCCGGGGTCCCGACATCACCCTGTGACGCCACCCCTGGACCCGACCCGACCCGGTGTCCAGGTGCCGGTATGGGGAATCGAACCTGGGACCTCGGGTGCCGGGGTCCCGACATCACCCTGTGACGCCACCCGGGGACCCGAACCGACCCGGGGTTTTTTGGCCGGTATGGGGAATCGAACGTGGGACCTCGGGTGCCGGGGTCCCGACATCACCCTCTGATGCCAACCGGCGACCATAGCCGTTCCGGGGTCCAGGGGCCGGTATGGGGAATCAAACCTGGGACATCGGGTGCCGGGGTCCCGACATCACCCTGTGACACCACCCGGGGACCCGACCCGACCCGGGGTTTTTTGGCAGCTATGTGGAATCGAACCTGGGACCTCGGTTGCCGGGGTCCCGACATCACCCTGTGACGCCACTCGGGGAACTGATCCGACCCGGGGTCGAGGGGCCGGTATGGAAAATCGAACCTGGGACCTCGGGTGCCGGGGTCCCGACATCACCCTGTGACGCCACCCGGGGACCCGACTCGACCCGGGGTTTTTTGGCCGGTATGGGGAATCGAACCTGGAACGTCGAGTGCCGGGGTCCCGACATCACCCTGTGACGCCACCCGGGGACACGACCCGACCCGGGGTCCAGGGGCCGGTATGGGGAATTGAAACTCGACCTCGGGTGCCGGGGTCCCGACATCACCCTGTGACGCCACCCGGGGACCCGACCCGACCCGGGGTTTTTTGGCCAGTATGGGGAATCGAACCTGGGACCTCGGGTGCTGGGGTCCCGACATCACCCTCTGATGCCACCCGGCGACCCGACCCGACCCGTGGTTTTTTGGCTGGTATGGGGAATCGAACCTGGGACCTCGGATACCGGGGTCCCGACATCACCCTGTGACGCCACCCGGGGACCCGACCCGACCCGGGTTTTTTTGGCCGGTATGGGGAATCGAACCTGTGACCTCGGGTTCCGGGGTCCCGACATCACCCTGTGACACAACCCGGGGAACCGACCCGACCCGACCCGGGGTTTTATGGCCGCTATGGGGAATCGAACCTGGGACCTCGGGTGCCGGGGTCCCGACATCACCCTGTGACGCTACCCGGGGACCCGACCCGACCCGGGGTCCAGGGGCTGCTATGGAGTATCGAACCTGAGACTTCGGGTTCCGGGGTCCCGACATCACCCTGTGACGCCACCCAGGGACCCGACCCGACCCGGTGTCCAGGGGCAGGTATGGGGAATCGAACCTGGGACCTGAGGTGCCGGGGTCCCGACATCACCCTGTGACGCCACCCGGGGACCCGACCCGACCCGGGGTTTTTTGGCCGGTATGGGGAATCGAACCTGGGACCTTGGGTGCCGGGGTCCCGACATCACCCTCTGATGCCACCCGGCGACCTGACCCGACCCGGGGTTTTTTGGCCGGTATGGGGAATCGAACCTGAGACCTCGGGTGCCGGGGTCCCGACATCACCCTGTGACGCCACCCGGGGACCCGAGCCGACCCGGGTTCCAGGGGCCGGTATGGGGAATCGAACCTTGGACCTCAGGTGCCGGGGTCCCGACATCACCCTGTGACGCCACCCGGGGACCCGACTCGACCCCGCGTCCAGGGGCCGGTATGGGGAATCGAACCTGGGACCTGAGGTGCCGGGGTCCCAACATCACCCTGTGACGCCACCCGGGGACCCGACCTGACCCTTGGTTTTTTGGCCGGTATTGGGAATCGAACCTGGGACCTCAGGTGCCGGGGTCCCGACATCACCCTGTGATGCCACCCGGGGACCCGACCCGACCCGGGGTTTTTTGGCCGTTCTGGGGAATCGAACCTGGGACCTCGGGTGCCGGGGTCCCGAAGTCACCCTGTGACGCCACCCGGGGACCCGACCCGACCTGGGTTTTTTTGGCCGGTATAGGGAATCGAACCTGGGACATCGGGTGCCGGGGTCCCGACATCACCCTGTGACGCCACCCGGGGAACTGACCCGACCCGGGGTCCAGGGGCCGGTATGGGGAATCGAACCTGGGACCTCAGGTGCCGGGGTCCCGACATCACCCTGTGACGCCACCCGGGGCCCGACCCCACCCAGGGTCCAGGGGCCGGTATGGGGCATCGAACCTGGGACCTCGGGTGCCGGGGTCCCGACATCACCCTGTGACGCCACCCGGGGACCCGACCCGACCCGGTGTCCAGGTGCCGGTATGGGGAATCGAACCTGGGACATTGGGTGTCGGGGTCCCGACATCACCCTGTGACGCCACCCGGGGACCCGACCCGACCCGGGGTTTTTTGGCCGCTATGGGGAATCGAACCTGGGACCTCGGGTGCCGGGGTCCCGACATCACCCTCTGATGCCACCCGGCGACCCGACCCGACTCGTGGTTTTTTGGCTGGTATGCGGAATCGAACCTGGGACCTTGTGTGCAGGGGTCCCGACATCACCCTGTGACGCCACCCGGGGACCCAAACAGACCCGGGGCCAAGGGGCCGGTATGGGGAATCGAACCTGGGACCTCAGGTGCCGGGGTCCCGACATCACCCTGTGACGCCACCCGGGGACACAAACAGACCTGGGGTCCTGGGGCCGGTATGGGGAATCGAACCTGGGACGTCGAGTGCCGGGGTCCCGACATCACCCTGTGACGCCACCCGGGGAACTGACCCGACCCGGGGTCCAGGTGCCGGTATGGGGAATCGAACCTGGGACCTCAGGTGCCGGGGTCCCGACATCACCCTGTGACGCCACCCGGGGACCCGACCAGACCCGGGGTTTTTTGGCCGGTATGGGGAATCGAACCTGGGACGTCGGGTGCCGGGGTCCCGACATCACCTTGTGATGCCAACCGGTGACCCGACCCGACCCGGGGTTTTTTGGCCGTTATGGGGAATCGAACCTGGGACCTCGGGTGCCGGGGTCCCGAAGTCACCCTGTGACGCCACCCGGGGACCCGACCCGACCTGGGTTTTTTTGGCCGGTATAAGGAATCGAACCAGGGACATCGGGTGCTGGGGTCCCGACATCACCCTGTGACGCCACCCGGGGACCCAAACAGACCCGGGGTACTGGGGCCGGTATGGGGAATCGAACCTGGGACGTCGAGTGCCGGGGTCCCGACATCACCCTGTGACGCCACCCGGGGAACTGACCCAACCCGGGGTCCAGGGGCCGGTATGGGGAATCGAACCTGGGACCTCAGGAGCCAGGGTCCCGACATCACCCTGTGACGCCACCCGGAGACGCGACCCGACCCGGGGACCAGGGGCCGGTACGGGTAATCGAAACTGGGACCTCGGGTGCCGGGGTCCCGACATCACCCTGTGATGCCACCCCTGGACCCGACCCGACCCGGTGTCCAGGTGCCGGTATGGGGAATCGAACCTGGGACCTCGGGTGCCGGGGTCCCGACATCACCCTGTGACACCACCCGGGGACCAAAACAGACCCGGGGTCCAGGGGCCGGTATGGGGAATCGAACCTGGGACCTCAGGTGCCGGGGTCCCGACATCACCCTGTGACGCCACCCGGGGACCCGAACCGACCCGGGGTTTTTTGGCCGGTATGGGGAATCGAACGTGGGACCTCGGGTGCCGGGGTCCCGACATCACCCTCTGATGCCAACCGGCGACCATAGCCGTTCCGGGGTCCAGGGGCCGGTATGGGGAATCAAACCTGGGACATCGGGTGCCGGGGTCCCGACATCACCCTGTGACACCACCCGGGGACCCGACCCGACCCGGGGTTTTTTGGCAGCTATGTGGAATCGAACCTGGGACCTCGGTTGCCGGGGTCCCGACATCACCCTGTGACGCCACTCGGGGAACAGATCCGACCCGGGGTCGAGGGGCCGGTATGGAAAATCGAACCTGGGACCTCGGGTGCCGGGGTCCCGACATCACCCTGTGACGCCACCCGGGGACCCGACTCGACCCGGGGTTTTTTGGCCGGTATCGGGAATCGAACTTGGGACCTCGGGTACCGGGGTCCAGACATCACCCTGTGACGCCACACCGGGACCCAAACAGACCCAGGGTCCAGGGGCCGGTATGGGGAATTGAACCTGGGACCTTGGGTGCCGGGGTCCCAACATCACCCTGTGACGCCACCTGGGGACCCGAACCGACCCGGGGTTTTTTGGCCGGTATGGGGAATCGAACCTGGGACCTCAGGTGCCGGGGTCCCGACATCACCCTGTGATGCCACCTGGGGACCCGACCTGACCCGGGGTTTTTAGGCCGGTATGGGGAATCGAACCTGGGACCTCAGGTGTCGGGGTCCCGACATCACCCTGTGACACCACCCGGGGACCCGACCCAACCCGGGGTTTTTTGGCCGGTATAGGGAATCGAACCTGGGACGTCGGGTGCCGGGGTCCCGACATCGCCCTGTGACACCACCCAGGGGCCCAAACAGACCCGGGGTCTAGGGGCCGGTATGGGGAATCGAACCTGGGACCTCGGGTGCCGGGGTCCCGACATCACCCTGTGACGCCACCCGGGGACCCGACCTGACCCTTGGTTTTTTGCCCGGTATGGGGAATCGAACCTGGGACCTCGGGTGCTGGGGTCCCGACATCACCCTGTGATGCCACCCGGGGACCCGACCCGACCCGGGGTTTTTTGGCCGTTATGGGGAATCGAACGTGGGACCTCGGGTGCCGGGGTCCCGACATCACCCTCTGATGCCACCCGGCGACCCGACCCGACCCGTGGTTTTTTGGCTGGTATGGGGAATCGAACTTGGGACCTCGGATACCGGGGTCCCGACATCACCCTGTGACGCCACCCGGGGACCCGAGCCGAACCTTGATTTTTTTGGCCGGTATGGGGAATCGAACGTGGGACCTCGGGTGCCGGGTTCCCAACATCACCCTGTGACGCCACCCGGGGACCCGACCCGACCCGGGGTTTTTTGGCCGGTATGGGGAATCGAACCTGGGACCTCGGTACCGGGGTACCGACATCACCCTGTGACGCCACCCGGGGACCCGACCCAACCCGGGGATTTTTGGCCACTATGGGGAATCGAACCTGGGACCTCGGGTGCCGGGGTCCCGACATCAACCTGTGACGCCACCCGGGGACCCGACCCGACCCCGGGTCCAGGGGCCAATATTGGGAAATCGAACCTGCGACCTCGGGTGCCGGGGTCCCGACATCATCCTCTGATGCCACCCGGCGACCCGAGCCGACCTGGGGTTTTTTGGCCGGTATGGGGAATCGAACCTGGGACCTCAGGAGCCAGGGTCCCGACATCACCCTGTGACGCCACCCGGGGACGCGACCCGACCCGGGGTCCAGGGGCCGGTACGGGTAATCGAAACTGGGACCTCGGGTGCCGGGGTCCCGACATCACCCTGTGACGCCACCCCTGGACCCGACCCGACCCGGTGTCCAGGTGCCGGTATGGGGAATCGAACCTGGGACCTCGGGTGCCGGGGTCCCGACATCACCCTGTGACACCACCCGGGGACCAAAACAGACCCGGGGTCCAGGGGCCGGTATGGGGAATCGAACCTGGGACGTTGGGTGTCGGGGTCCCGACATCACCTTGTGATGCCAACCGGTGACCCGACCCGACCCGGGGTTTTTTGGCCGTTATGGGGAATCGAACCTGGGACCTCGGGTGCCGGGGTCCCGAAGTCACCCTGTGACGCCACCCGGGGACCCGACCCGACCTGGGTTTTTTTGGCCGGTATAAGGAATCGAACCAGGGACATCGGGTGCTGGGGTCCCGACATCACCCTGTGACGCCACCCGGGGACCCAAACAGACCCGGGGTACTGGGGCCGGTATGGGGAATCGAACCTGGGACGTCGAGTGCCGGGGTCCCGACATCACCCTGTGACGCCACCCGGGGAACTGACCCAACCCGGGGTCCAGGGGCCGGTATGGGGAATCGAACCTGGGACCTCAGGAGCCAGGGTCCCGACATCACCCTGTGACGCCACCCGGAGACGCGACCCGACCCGGGGACCAGGGGCCGGTACGGGTAATCGAAACTGGGACCTCGGGTGCCGGGGTCCCGACATCACCCTGTGATGCCACCCCTGGACCCGACCCGACCCGGTGTCCAGGTGCCGGTATGGGGAATCGAACCTGGGACCTCGGGTGCCGGGGTCCCGACATCACCCTGTGACACCACCCGGGGACCAAAACAGACCCGGGGTCCAGGGGCCGGTATGGGGAATCGAACCTGGGACCTCAGGTGCCGGGGTCCCGACATCACCCTGTGACGCCACCCGGGGACCCGAACCGACCCGGGGTTTTTTGGCCGGTATGGGGAATCGAACGTGGGACCTCGGGTGCCGGGGTCCCGACATCACCCTCTGATGCCAACCGGCGACCATAGCCGTTCCGGGGTCCAGGGGCCGGTATGGGGAATCAAACCTGGGACATCGGGTGCCGGGGTCCCGACATCACCCTGTGACACCACCCGGGGACCCGACCCGACCCGGGGTTTTTTGGCAGCTATGTGGAATCGAACCTGGGACCTCGGTTGCCGGGGTCCCGACATCACCCTGTGACGCCACTCGGGGAACAGATCCGACCCGGGGTCGAGGGGCCGGTATGGAAAATCGAACCTGGGACCTCGGGTGCCGGGGTCCCGACATCACCCTGTGACGCCACCCGGGGACCCGACTCGACCCGGGGTTTTTTGGCCGGTATCGGGAATCGAACTTGGGACCTCGGGTACCGGGGTCCAGACATCACCCTGTGACGCCACACCGGGACCCAAACAGACCCAGGGTCCAGGGGCCGGTATGGGGAATTGAACCTGGGACCTTGGGTGCCGGGGTCCCAACATCACCCTGTGACGCCACCTGGGGACCCGAACCGACCCGGGGTTTTTTGGCCGGTATGGGGAATCGAACCTGGGACCTCAGGTGCCGGGGTCCCGACATCACCCTGTGATGCCACCTGGGGACCCGACCTGACCCGGGGTTTTTAGGCCGGTATGGGGAATCGAACCTGGGACCTCAGGTGTCGGGGTCCCGACATCACCCTGTGACACCACCCGGGGACCCGACCCAACCCGGGGTTTTTTGGCCGGTATAGGGAATCGAACCTGGGACGTCGGGTGCCGGGGTCCCGACATCGCCCTGTGACACCACCCAGGGGCCCAAACAGACCCGGGGTCTAGGGGCCGGTATGGGGAATCGAACCTGGGACCTCGGGTGCCGGGGTCCCGACATCACCCTGTGACGCCACCCGGGGACCCGACCTGACCCTTGGTTTTTTGCCCGGTATGGGGAATCGAACCTGGGACCTCGGGTGCCGGGGTCCCGACATCACCCTGTGATGCCACCCGGGGACCCGACCCGACCCGGGGTTTTTTGGCCGTTATGGGGAATCGAACGTGGGACCTCGGGTGCCGGGGTCCCGACATCACCCTCTGATGCCACCCGGCGACCCGACCCGACCCGTGGTTTTTTGGCTGGTATGGGGAATCGAACTTGGGACCTCGGATACCGGGGTCCCGACATCACCCTGTGACGCCACCCGGGGACCCGAGCCGAACCTTGATTTTTTTGGCCGGTATGGGGAATCGAACGTGGGACCTCGGGTGCCGGGTTCCCAACATCACCCTGTGACGCCACCCGGGGACCCGACCCGACCCGGGGTTTTTTGGCCGGTATGGGGAATCGAACCTGGGACCTCGGTACCGGGGTACCGACATCACCCTGTGACGCCACCCGGGGACCCGACCCAACCCGGGGATTTTTGGCCACTATGGGGAATCGAACCTGGGACCTCGGGTGCCGGGGTCCCGACATCACCCTGTGACGCCACCCGGGGACCCGACCCGACCCCGGGTCCAGGGGCCAATATTGGGAAATCGAACCTGCGACCTCGGGTGCCGGGGTCCCGACATCATCCTCTGATGCCACCCGGCGACCCGAGCCGACCTGGGGTTTTTTGGCCGGTATGGGGAATCGAACCTGGGACCTCAGGAGCCAGGGTCCCGACATCACCCTGTGACGCCACCCGGGGACGCGACCCGACCCGGGGTCCAGGGGCCGGTACGGGTAATCGAAACTGGGACCTCGGGTGCCGGGGTCCCGACATCACCCTGTGACGCCACCCCTGGACCCGACCCGACCCGGTGTCCAGGTGCCGGTATGGGGAATCGAACCTGGGACCTCGGGTGCCGGGGTCCCGACATCACCCTGTGACACCACCCGGGGACCAAAACAGACCCGGGGTCCAGGGGCCGGTATGGGGAATCGAACCTGGGACGTTGGGTGTCGGGGTCCCGACATCACCCTGTGACGCCACCCGGGGACCCGAACCGACCCGGGGTTTTTTGGCCGGTATGGGGAATCGAACGTGGGACCTCGGGTGCCGGGGTCCCGACATCACCCTCTGATGCCACCCGGCGACCATAGCCGTTCCGGGGTCCAGGGGCCGGTATGGGGAATCAAACCTGGGACATCGGGTGCCGGGGTCCCGACATCACCCTGTGACACCACCCGGGGACCCGACCCGACCCGGGGTTTTTTGGCAGCTATGTGGAATCGAACCTGGGACCTCGGTTGCCGGGGTCCCGACATCACCCTGTGACGCCACCCCGGTACCTGAGCCGACCCGGGGTTTTTTGGCCGGTATGGGGAATCGAACCTGGGACCTCGGGTGCCGGGGTCCCGACATCACCCTGTGACGCCACCCGGGGACCTGACCCGACCTGGGTTTTTTTGGCCGGTATGGTGAATCGAACCTGAAACCTCGGTACCGGGGTCCCGACATCACCCTGTGACGCCACCCGGGGACCCGATCCGACCCGGGGATTTTTGGCCACTATGGGGAATCGTACCTGGGACCTCGGTTGCCGGGGTCCCGACATCACCCTGTGACGCTACCCGGGGACGCGACCCGACCCGGGATCCAGGCGCTGCTATGGGGAATCGAACATGAGACTTCGGGTTCCGGGGTCCCGACATCACCCTGTGACGCCACCCAGGGACCCGACCCGACCCGGTGTCCAGGGGCCGGTATGGGGAATCGAACCTGGGACCTGAGGTGCCGGGGTCCCGACATCACCCTGTGACGCCACCCGGGGACCCGACCCGACCCCTTGTCCAGGGGCCAGTATGGGGAATTGAACCTGAGACCTCGGGTGCCGGGGTCCCGACATCACCCGGTGACGCCACCCGGGGACCCGAGCCGACCCGGGGTATTTTGACCTGTATGGGGAATCGAACCTGGGACCTCGGGTGCCGGGGTCCCGACATCACCCTGTGACGCCACTCGGGGAACTGATCCGACCCGGGGTCGAGGGGCCGGTATGGAAAATCGAACCTGGGACCTCGGGTGCCGGGGTCCCGACATCACCCTGTGACACCACCCGGGGACCCGACCCAACCCGGGGTTTTTTGGCCGGTATAGGGAATCGAACTTGGGACCTCGGGTGCCGGGGTCCCGACATCACCCTGTGACACCACCCAGGGGCCCAAACAGACCCGGGGTCTAGGGGCCGGTATGGGGAATCGAACCTGGGACCTGAGGTGCCGGGGTCCCAACATCACCCTGTGACGCCACCCGGGGACCCGACATGACCCTTGGTTTTTTGCCCGGTATGGGGAATCAAACCTGGGACCTCGGGTGCCGGGGTCCCGACATCACCCTGTGATGCCACCCGGGGACCCGACCCGACCCGGGGTTTTTTGGCCGGTATGGGGAATCGAACTTGGGACCTCGGATACCGGGGTCCCGACATCACCCTGTGACGCCACCCGGGGACCCGACCCAACCCGGGGATTTTTGGCCGCTATGGGGAATCGAACCTGGGACCTCGGGTGCCGGGGTCCCGACATCACCCTGTGACGCCACCCGGGGACCCGACCCGACCCCGGGTCCAGGGGCCAGTATGGGGAATCGAACCTGCGACCTCGGGTGCCGGGGTCCCGACATCATCCTCTGATGCCACCCGGCGACCCGAGCCGACCTGGGGTTTTTTGGCCGGTATGGGGAATCGAACCTGGGACCTCAGGAGCCAGGGTCCCGACATCACCCTGTGACGCCACCCGGGGACGCGACCCGACCCGGGGTCCAGGGGCCGGTACGGGTAATCGAAACTGGGACCTCGGGTGCCGGGGTCCCGACATCACCCTGTGACGCCACCCCTGGACCCGACCCGACCCGGTGTCCAGGTGCCGGTATGGGGAATCGAACCTGGGACCTCGGGTGCCGGGGTCCCGACATCACCCTGTGACACCACCCGGGGACCAAAACAGACCCGGGGTCCAGGGGCCGGTATGGGGAATCGAACCTGGGACGTTGGGTGTCGGGGTCCCGACATCACCCTGTGACGCCACCCGGGGACCCGAACCGACCCGGGGTTTTTTGGCCGGTATGGGGAATCGAACGTGGGACCTCGGGTGCCGGGGTCCCGACATCACCCTCTGATGCCACCCGGCGACCATAGCCGTTCCGGGGTCCAGGGGCCGGTATGGGGAATCAAACCTGGGACATCGGGTGCCGGGGTCCCGACATCACCCTGTGACACCACCCGGGGACCCGACCCGACCCGGGGTTTTTTGGCAGCTATGTGGAATCGAACCTGGGACCTCGGTTGCCGGGGTCCCGACATCACCCTGTGACGCCACCCCGGTACCTGAGCCGACCCGGGGTTTTTTGGCCGGTATGGGGAATCGAACCTGGGACCTCGGGTGCCGGGGTCCCGACATCACCCTGTGACGCCACCCGGGGACCCGACCCGACCTGGGTTTTTTTGGCCGGTATGGGGAATCGAACCTGAAACCTCGGTACCGGGGTCCCGACATCACCCTGTGACGCCACCCGGGGACCCGATCCGACCCGGGGATTTTTGGCCACTATGGGGAATCGTACCTGGGACCTCGGTTGCCGTGGTCCCGACATCACCCTGTGACGCTAATCGGGGACGCGACCCGACCCGGGATCCAGGCGCTGCTATGGGGAATCGAACATGAGACTTCGGGTTCCGGGGTCCCGACATCACCCTGTGACGCCACCCAGGGACCCGACCCGACCCGGTGTCCAGGGGCCGGTATGGGGAATCGAACCTGGGACCTGAGGTGCCGGGGTCCCGACATCACCCTGTGACGCCACCCGGGGACCCGACCCGACCCCTTGTCCAGGGGCCAGTATGGGGAATTGAACCTGAGACCTCGGGTGCCGGGGTCCCGACATCACCCGGTGACGCCACCCGGGGACCCGAGCCGACCCGGGGTATTTTGACCTGTATGGGGAATCGAACCTGGGACCTCGGGTGCCGGGGTCCCGACATCACCCTGTGACGCCACCCGGGGAACTGATCCAACCCGGGGTCGAGGGGCCGGTATGGAAAATCGAACCTGGGACCTCGGGTGCCGGGGTCCCGACATCACCCTGTGACGCCACCCGGGGACCCGACTCGACCCGGGGTTTTTTGGCCGGTATGGCGAATCGAACTTGGGACCTCGGGTACCGGGGTCCAGACATCACCCTGTGACGCCACACCGGGACCCAAACAGACCCAGGGTCCAGGGGCCGGTATGGGGAATTGAACCTGGGACCTTGGGTGCCGGGGTCCCAACATCACCCTGTGACGCCACCTGGGGACCCGAACCGACCCTTGGTTTTTTGGCCGGTATGGGGAATCGAACCTGGGACCTCAGGTGCCGGGGTCCCGACATCACCCTGTGATGCCACCTGGGGACCCGACCCGACCCGGGGTTTTTAGGCCGGTATGGGGAATCGAACCTGGGACCTCAGGTGTCGGGGTCCCGACATCACCCTGTGACACCACCCGGGGACCCGACCCAACCCGGGGTTTTTTGGCCGGTATAGGGAATCGAACCTGGGACGTCGGGTGCCGGGGTCCCGACATCACCCTGTGACGCCACCCGGGGACCCGACCTGACCCGTGGTTTTTTGCCCGGTATGGGGAATCGAACCTGGGACCTCGGGTGCCGGGGTCCCGACATCACCCTGTGATGCCACCCGGGGACCCGACCCGACCCGGGGTTTTTTGGCCGTTATGGGGAATCGAACGTGGGACCTCGGGTGCCGGGGTCCCGACATCACCCTCTGATGCCACCCGGCGACCCGACCCGACCCGTGGTTTTTTGGCTGGTATGGGGAATCGAACTTGGGACCTCGTATACCGGGGTCCCGACATCACCCTGTGACGCCAGCCGGGGACCCGAGCCGAACCTTGATTTTTTTGGCCGGTATGGGAACTCGAACCTGGGACCTCGGGTGCCGGGGTCCCGACATCACCCTGTGACGCCACCCGGGGACCCGACCCGACCCCGGGTCCAGGGGCCAGTATGGGGAATCGAACCTGCGAACTCGGGTGCCGGGTTCCCGACATCATCCTCTGATGCCACCCGGCGACACGAGCCGACCTGGGGTTTTTTGGCCGGTATGGGGAATCGAACCTGGGACCTCAGGAGCCAGGGTCCCGACATCACCCTGTGACGCCACCCGGGGACGCGACCCGACCCGGGGTCCAGGGGCCGGTACGGGTAATCGAAACTGGGACCTCGGGTGCCGGGGTCCCGACATCACCCTGTGACGCCACCCATGGACCCGACCCGACCCGGTGTCCAGGTGCCGGTATGGGGAATCGAACCTGGGACCTCGGGTGCCGGGGTCCCGACATCACCCTGTGACACCACCCGGGGACCAAAACAGACCCGGGGTCCAGGGGCCGGTATGGGGAATCGAACCTGGGACCTCAGGTGCCGGGGTCCCGACATCACCCTGTGACGCCACCCGGGGACCCGAACCGACCCGGGGTTTTTTGGCCGGTATGGGGAATCGAACGTGGGACCTCGGGTGCCGGGGTCCCGACATCACCCTCTGATGCCACCCGGCGACCATAGCCGTTCCGGGGTCCAGGGGCCGGTATGGGGAATCAAACCTGGGACATCGGGTGCCGGGGTCCCGACATCACCTGTGACACCACCCGGGGACCCGACCCGACCCGGGGTTTTTTGGCCGCTATGTGGAATCGAACCTGGGACCTCGGGTGCCGGGGTCCCGACATCACCCTGTGACGCCACCCCGGTACCTTAGCCGACCCGGGGTTTTTTGGTTGGTATGCGGAATCGAACCTGGGACCTCGGGTGCCGGGGTTCCGACATCACCCTGTGACGCCACCCGGGGACCCGAGCCGACCCGGGGTTTTTTGGCCGGTATGGGGAATCGAACCTGGGACCTCAGGTGCCGGGGTCCCGACATCACCCTGTGACGCCACCCGGGGACCCGATCCGACCCGGGGATTTTTGGCCGCTATGGGGAATCGAACCTGGGACCTCGGGTGCCGGGGTCCCAACATCACCCTGTGACGCCACCCAGGGACCCGACCCGACCCGGTGTCCAGGGGCCGGTGTGGGGAATCGAACCTTGGACCTCAGGTGCCGGGGTCCCGACATCACCCTGTGACGCCACCCGGGGACCCGACCCGACCCCTTGTCCAGGGGCCAGTATGGGGAATTGAACCTGGGACCTTGGGTGCCGGGGTCCCGACATCATCCTCTGATGCCACCTGGCGACCCGACCCGACCTCGGGTTTTTTGGCCGGTATGGGGAATCGAACCTGGGACCTCGGGTGCCGGGGTCCCGAAGTCACCCTGTGACGCCACCCGGGGACCCGACCCGACCTGGGTTTTTTTGGCCGGTATAGGGAATCGAACCTGGGACATCGGGTGCTGGGGTCCCGACATCACCCTGTGACGCCACCCGGGGACCCAAACAGACCCGGGGTCCAGGGGACGGTAGGGGGAATCGAACCTGGGACCTCAGGTGCCGGGGTCCCGACATCACCCTGTGACGCCACCTGGCGAACTGACCCGACCCGGGGTCCAGGGGCCGGTATGGGGAATCGAACCTGGGACCTCAGGTGCCAGGGTCCCGACTTCACCCTGTGACACCACCCGGGGACGCAACCCGACCCGGGGTCCAGGGGCCCGTATGGGGAATCGAAACTGGGACCTCGGGTGCCGGGGTCCCGACATCACCCTCTGACGCCACCCGGGGACCCGACCCGACCCGGTGTCCAGGTGCCGGTATGGGGAATCGAACCTGGGACCTCGGGTGCCGGGGTCCCGACATCACCCTGTGACGCAACCCGGGGACCCGACCCGACCCGGGGTTTTTTGGGCGGTATGGGGAATCGAACCTGGGACCTCGGGTGCCGGGGTCCCGACATCACCCTCTGATGCCACCCGGCGACCCGACCCGACTCGTGGTTTTTTGGCTAGTATGGGGAATCGAACCTGGGACCTCGGGTGCCGGGGTCCCGACATCACCCTCTGATGCCACCCGGCGACCCGACCCGACTCGTGGTTTTTTGGCTAGTATGGGGAATCGAACCTGGGACCTCAGCTGCAGGGGTCCCGACATCACCCTGTGACGCCACCCGGGGACCCAAACAGACCCGGGGTCCAGGGGCCGGTATGGGGAATCGAACCAGGGACCTCAGGTGCTGGGGTCCCGACATCACCCTGTGACGCCACCCAGGGACCCGACCCGACCCGGGGTTTTTAGGCCGGTATGGGGAATCGAACGTGGGACCTCAGGTGCCGGGGTCCCAACATCACCCTGTGACACCACCCGGGGACCCGACCCAACCCGGGGTCCAGGGGCCGGTATGGGGAATCGAACCTGCGACCTCAGGTGCCGGCGTCCCGACATCACCCTGTGACGCCACCCAGGGGCCCAAACAGACCCGGGGTCCAGGGGCCGGTATGGGGAATCGAACGTGGGACCTCGGGTGCCGGGGTCCCGACATCACCCTGTGACGCCACCCGGGGACCAAAACAGACCCGGGGTCCAGGGGCCGGTATGGGGAATCGAACCTGGGACCTCGGGTGCCGGGGTCCCGACATCACCCTGTGACGCCACCCGGGGACCCGAGCCGACCCGGGGTTTTTTGGCCGGTATGGGGAATCGAACGTGGGACCTCGGGTGCCGGGGTCCCGACATAATCCTCTGATGCCACCCGGCGACCATAGCCGTTCCGGTGTCCAGGGGCCGGTATGGGGAATCAAACCTGGGACATCAGGTGCCGGGGTCCCGACATCACCCTGTGACACCACCCGGGGACCCGACCCGACCCAGGGTTTTATGGCCGCTATGTGGAATCGAACCTGGGACCTCGGGTGCCGGGGTCCCGACATCACCCTGTGACGCTACCCGGGGACGCGACCCGACCCGGGGTCCAGGGGCTGCTATGGGGAATCGAACCTGAGACCTCGGGTGCCGGGGTCCCGACATCAACCTGTGACACCACCCGGGGACCTGACCCAACCCGGGGTTTTTTGGCCGGTATGGGGAATTGAACCTGGGACTTCGGGTGCCGGGGTCCCGACATCACCCTGTGACGCCACCAGGGGACCTGAGCCGACCCGGGGTTTTTTGGTTGGTATGGGGAATCGAACCTGGGACGTCGAGTGCCGGGGTCCCGACATCACCCTGTGACGCCACCCAGGGACCCGAGCCGACCCGGGGTTTTTTGGCCGGTATGGGGAATCGAACCTGGGACCTCGGGTGCCGGGGTTCCGACATCACCCTGTGACTCCACCCGGGGACCTGACCCGACCTGGGTTTTTTTGGCCGGTATGGGGAATCGAACCTGAAACCTCGGTACCGGGGTCCCGACATCACCCTGTGACGCCACCCGGGGACCCGACCCGACCCGGGGATTTTTGGCCGCTATGGGGAATCGAACCTGGGACCTCGGGTGCCGGGGTCCCGACATCACCCTGTGACGCTACTCGGGGACGCGACCCGACCCGGGATCCAGGGGCTGCTATGGGGAATCGAACCTGAGACTTCGGGTTCCGGGGTCCCGACATCACCCTGTGACGCCACCCAGGGACCCGACCCGACCCGGTGTCCAGGGGCCGGTATGGGGAATCGAACCTTGGACCTCAGGTGCCGGGGTCCCGACATCACCCTGTGACGCCACCCGGGGACCCGACCCGACCCTTTGTCCAGGGGCCAGTATGGGGAATTGAACCTGGGACCTTGGGTGCCGGGGTCCCGACATCATCCTCTGATGCCACCCGTCGACCCGAGCCGACCTCGGGTTTTTTGGCCGGTATGGGGAATCGAACCTGAGACCTCGGGTGCCGGGGTCCCGACATCACCCTGTGACGCCACCCGGGGACCCGAGCCGACCCGGGGTTTTTTGACCTGTATGGGGAATCGAACCTGGGACCTCGGGTGCCGGGGTCCCGACATCATCCTGTGACGCCACCCGGGGAACTGACCCGACCCGGGGTCCAGGGGCCGGTATGGAAAATCGAACCTGCGACCTCGGGTGCCGGGGTCCCGACATCACCCTGTGACGCCACCCGGAGACCCGACTCGACCCGGGGTTTTTTGGCCGGTATGGGGAATCGAACTTGGGACCTCGGGTACCGGGGTCCAGACATCACCCTGTGACGCCACACCGGGACCCAAACAGACCCAGGGTCCAGGGGCCGGTATGGGGAATTGAACCTGGGACCTCGGGTGCCGGGGTCCCGACATCACCCGGTGACGCCACCCGGGGACCCGACCCGACCCGTGGTTTTTTGGGCGGTATGGGGAATCGAACCTGGGACCTCGGGTGCCGGGGTCCCGACATCACCCTCTGATGCCACCCGGCGACCCGACCCGACTCGTGGTTTTTTGGCTAGTATGGGGAATCGAACCTGGGACCTCGGGTGCCGGGGTCCCGACATCACCCTGTGACGCCACCCGGGGACCCAAACAGACCCGGGGTCCAGGGGCCGGTATGGGGAATCGAACCAGGGACCTCAGGTGCTGGGGTCCCGACATCACCCTGTGACGCCACCCAGGGACCCGACCCGACCCGGGGTTTTTAGGCCGGTATGGGGAATCGAACGTGGGACCTCAGGTGCCGGGGTCCCAACATCACCCTGTGACACAACCCGGGGACCCGATCCGACCCGGGGTCCAGGGGCCGGTATGGGGAATCGAACCTGCGACCTCAGGTGCCGGCGTCCCGACATCACCCTGTGACGCCATTCAGGGGCCCAAACAGACCCGGGGTCCAGGGGCCGGTATGGGGAATCGAACGTGGGACCTCGGGTGCCGGGGTCCCGACATCACCCTGTGACGCCACCCGGGGACCAAAACAGACCCGGGGTCCAGGGGCCGGTATGGGGAATCGAACCTGGGACCTCGGGTGTCGGGGTCCCGACATCACCCTGTGACGCCACCCGGGGACCCGAGCCGACCCTGGGTTTTTAGGCCGGTATGGGGAATCGAACGTGGGACCTCGGGTGCCGGGGTCCCGACATCATCCTCTGATGCCACCCGGCGACCATAGCCGTTCCGGTGTCCAGGGGCCGGTATGGGGAATCAAACCTGGGACATCAGGTGCCGGGGTCCCGACATCACCCTGTGACACCACCCGGGGACCCGACCCGACCCAGGGTTTTATGGCCGCTATGTGGAATCGAACCTGGGACCTCGGGTGCCGGGGTCCCGACATCACCCTGTGACGCTACCCGGGGACGCGACCCGACCCGGGGTCCAGGGGCTGCTATGGGGAATCGAACCTGAGACCTCGGGTGCCGGGGTCCCGACATCAACCTGTGACACCACCCGGGGACCTGACCCAACCCGGGGTTTTTTGGCCGGTATGGGGAATTGAACCTGGGACTTCGGGTGCCGGGGTCCCGACATCACCCTGTGACGCCACCAGGGGACCTGAGCCGACCCGGGGTTTTTTGGTTGGTATGGGGAATCGAACCTGGGACGTCGAGTGCCGGGGTCCCGACATCACCCTGTGACGCCACCCAGGGACCCGAGCCGACCCGGGGTTTTTTGGCCGGTATGGGGAATCGAACCTGGGACCTCGGGTGCCGGGGTCCCGACATCACCCTGTGACTCCACCCGGGGACCTGACCCGACCTGGGTTTTTTTGGCCGGTATGGGGAATCGAACCTGAAACCTCGGTACCGGGGTCCCGACATCACCCTGTGACGCCACCCGGGGACCCGACCCGACCCGGGGATTTTTGGCCGCTATGGGGAATCGAACCTGGGACCTCGGGTGCCGGGGTCCCGACATCACCCTGTGACGCTACTCGGGGACGCGACCCGACCCGGGATCCAGGGGCTGCTATGGGGAATCGAACCTGAGACTTCGGGTTCCGGGGTCCCGACATCACCCTGTGACGCCACCCAGGGACCCGACCCGACCCGGTGTCCAGGGGCCGGTATGGGGAATTGAACCTGGGACCTTGGGTGCCGGGGTCCCGACATCATCCTCTGATGCCACCCGTCGACCCGAGCCGACCTCGGGTTTTTTGGCCGGTATGGGGAATCGAACCTGAGACCTCGGGTGCCGGGGTCCCGACATCACCCTGTGACGCCACCCGGGGACCCGAGCCGACCCGGGGTTTTTTGACCGGTATGGGGAATCGAACCTGGGACCTCGGGTGCCGGGGTCCCGACATCATCCTGTGATGCCACCCGGGGAACTGACCCGACCCGGGGTCCAGGGGCCGGTATGGAAAATCGAACCTGCGACCTCGGGTGCCGGGGTCCCGACATCACCCTGTGACGCCACCCGGAGACCCGACTCGACCCGGGGTTTTTTGGCCGGTATGGGGAATCGAACCTGGGACCTCGGGTACCGGGGTCCAGACATCACCCTGTGACGCCACACCGGGACCCAAACAGACCCAGGGTCCAGGGGCCGGTATGGGGAATTGAACCTGGGACCTCGGGTGCCGGGGTCCCGACATCACCCTGTGACGCCACCCGGGGACCCGACCCGACCCGTGGTTTTTTGGCCGGTATGGGGAATCGAACCTGGGATCTCGGGTGCCGGGGTCCCGACATCACCCTGTGATGCCACCCGGGGACCCGACCCGACCCGGGGTTTTTTGGCCGGTATGGGGAATCGAACCTGGGACCTCGGGTACCGGGGTCCAGACATCACCCTGTGACGCCACACCGGGACCCAAACAGACCCAGGGTCCAGGGGCCGGTATGGGGAATTGAACCTGGGACCTCGGGTGCCGGGGTCCCGACATCACCCTGTGACGCCACCCGGGGACCCGACCCGACCCGTGGTTTTTTGGCCGGTATGGGGAATCGAACCTGGGATCTCGGGTGCCGGGGTCCCGACATCACCCTGTGATGCCACCTGGGGACCCGACCCGACCCGGGGTTTTTAGGCCGGTATGGGGAATCGAACCTGGGACCTCAGGTGTCGGGGTCCCGACATCACCCTGTGACGCCACCCAGGGGCCCAAACAGACCCGGGGTCTAGGGGCCGGTATGGGGAATCGAACCTGGGACCTGAGGTGCCGGGGTCCCAACATCACCCTGTGACGCCACCCGGGGACCCGACCTGACCCGTGGTTTTTTGGCCGGTATGGGGAATCGAACCTGGGACGTCGGGTGCCGGGGTCCCGACATCACCCTGTGACACCACCCGGGGACCCAAACAGACCCGGGGTTTTTTGGCCGTTATGGGGAATCGAACCTGGGACCTCGCGTGCCGGGGTCCCGAAGTCACCCTGTGACGCCACCCGGGGACCCGACCCGACCTGGGTTTTTTTGGCCGGTATAGGGAATCGAACCTGGGACATCGAGTGCTGGGGTCCCGACATCACCCTGTGACGCCACCCGGGGACCCAAACAGACCCGGGGGCCAGGGGACGGTAGGGGGAATCGAACCTGGGACCTCAGGTGCCGGGGTCCCGACATCACCCTGTGACGGCACCCGGGGACACAAACAGACCCGGGGTACTGGGGCCGGTATGGGGAATCGAACCTGGGACCTCGGGTGCCGGGGTCCCGACATCACCCTGTGACGCCACCCAGGGACCCGAGCCGACCCGGGGTTTTTTGGCCGGTATGGGGAATCGAACCTGGGACCTCGGGTGCCGGGGTCCCGACATCACCCTGTGACTCCACCCGGGGACCTGACCCGACCTGGGTTTTTTTGGCCGGTATGGGGAATCGAACCTGAAACCTCGGTACCGGGGTCCCGACATCACCCTGTGACGCCACCCGGGGACCCGACCCTGCCCGGGGATTTTTGGCCGCTATGGGGAATCGAACCTGGGACCTCGGGTGCCGGGGTCCCGACATCACCCTGTGACGCTACTCGGGGACGCGACCCGACCCGGTATCCAGGGGCTGCTATGGGGAATCGAACATGAGACTTCGGGTTCCGGGGTCCCGACATCACCCTGTGACGCCACCCGGGGACCCGACCCGACCCTTTGTCCAGGGGCCAGTATGGGGAATTGAACCTGGGACCTTGGGTGCCGGGGTCCCGACATCATCCTCTGACGCCACCCGGGGACCCGAGCCGACCCGGGGTTTTTTGACCTGTATGGGGAATCGAACCTGGGACCTCGGGTGCCGGGGTCCCGACATCACCCTGTGACGCCACCCGGGGAACTGACCCGACCCGGGGTCCAGGGGCCGGTATGGAAAATCGAACCTGCGACCTCGGGTGCCGGGGTCCCGACATCACCCTGTGACGCCACCCGGGGACCCGACCCGACCCGTGGATTTTTGGCCGGTATGGGGAATCGAACCTGGGATCTCGGGTGCCGGGGTCCCGACATCACCCTGTGATGCCACCTGGGGACCCGACCCGACCCGGGGATTTTTAGGCCGGTATGGGGAATCGAACCTGGGATCTCGGGTGCCGGGGTCCCGACATCACCCTGTGATGCCACCTGGGGACACGACCCGACCCGGGGTTTTTTGGCCGGTATGGGGAATCGAACCTGGGACCTCGGGTACCGGGGTCCAGACATCACCCTGTGACGCCACACCGGGACCCAAACAGACCCAGGGTCCAGGGGCCGGTATGGGGAATTGAACCTGGGACCTCGGGTGCCGGGGTCCCGACATCACCCTGTGACGCCACCCGGGGACCCGACCCGACCCGTGGTTTTTTGGCCGGTATGGGGAATCGAACCTGGGATCTCGGGTGCCGGGGTCCCGACATCACCCTGTGATGCCACCTGGGGACCCGACCCGACCCGGGGTTTTTAGGCCGGTATGGGGAATCGAACCTGGGACCTCAGGTGTCGGGGTCCCGACATCACCCTGTGACACCACCCGGGGAACCGACCCAACCCGGGGTTTTTTGGCCGGTATAGGGAATCGAACCTGGGACGTCGGGTGCCGGGGTCCCGACATCACCCTGTGACGCCACCCGGAGACCCGACTCGACCCGGGTTTTTTGGCCGGTATGGGGAATCGAACCTGGGACCTCGGGTACCGGGGTCCAGACATCACCCTGTGACGCCACACCGGGACCCAAACAGACCCAGGGTCCAGGGGCCGGTATGGGGAATCGAACCTGGGACCTCGGGTACCGGGGTCCAGACATCACCCTGTGACGCCACACCGGGACCCAAACAGACCCAGGGTCCAGGGGCCGGAATGGGGAATCGAACCTGGGACCTCAGGTGTCGGGGTCCCGACATTACCCTGTGACACCACCCGGGTACCCGACCCAACCCGGGGTTTTTTGGCCGGTATAGGGAATCGAACTTGGGACGTCGGGTGCCGGGGTCCCGACATCACCCTGTGACGCCACCCAGGGGCCCAAACAGACCCGGAGTCTAGGGGCCGGTATGGGGAATCGAACCTGGGACCTGAGGTGCCGGGGTCCCAACATCACCCTGTGACGCCACCCGGGGACCCGACCTGACCCTTGGTTTTTTGCCCTGTATGGGGAATCGAACCTGGGACCTCGGGTGCCGGGGTCCCGACATCACCCTGTGATGCCACCCGGGGACCGACCCGACCCGGGGTTTTTTGGCCGTTATGGGGAATCGAACCTTGGACCTCGGGTGCCGGGGTCCCGACATCACCCTGTGACGCCACCTGGGGACCCTACCCGACCTGGGTTTTTTTGGCCGGTATGGGGAATCGAACGTGGGACATCGGGTGCCGGGGTCCCGACATCACCCTGTGACGCCACCCGGGGACAGAAACAGACCCGGGGTACAGGGGACGGTATAGGGAATCAAACCTGGGACGTCGAGTGCCGGGGTCCCGACATCACCCTGTGACGCCACCCGGGGAACTGACCCGACCCGGGGTCCAGGGGCCGGTATGGGGAATCGAACCTGGGACCTCGGGTGCCGGGGTCCCGACATCACCCTGTGACGCCACCCGGGGACCCGACCCAACCCGGGGTCCTGGGGCCGGTATGGGGAATTGAACCTGGGACCTCGGGTATCGGGGTCCCGACATCACCCTGTGACGCCACCCGGGGACCCGACCAGACCCGGGGTCCTGGGGCCGGTATGGGGAATCGAACCTGAGACCTCGGGTGCCGGGGTCCCGACATCACCCTCTGATGCCACCCGGCGACCCGACCCGACTCGTGGTTTTTTGGCTGGTATGCGGAATCGAACCTGGGACCTCGGGTGCCGGGGTCCCGACATCACCCTGTGACGCCACCCGGGGATCCAAACAGATCCGGGTTCCAGGGGCCGGTATGGGGAATCGAACCTGGGAACTCGGGTGCCGGGGTCCCGACATCACCCTGTGACGCCACCTGGGGACACAAACAGACCCGGGGTCCAGGGGCCGGTATGGGGAATCGAACGTGGGACCTCGGGTGCCGGGGTCCCGACATCACCCTCTGATGCCACCCGGGGACCCGACCCGACCCGTGGTTTTTGGCTGGTATGGGGAATCGAACCTGGGACCTCGGATACCGGGGTCCCGACATCACCCTGTGACGCCACCCGGGGACCCGACCCGACCCGGGGTTTTTTGGCCGGTATGGGGAATCGAACCTGGGACCTCGGTACTGGGGTCCCGACATCACCCTGTGACGCCACCCGGGGACCAGACCCGACCCGGGGATTTTTGGCCGCTATGGGGAATGGAACCTGGGACCTCGGGTGCCGGGGTCCCGACATCACCCTGTGACGCTACCCGGGGACGCGACCCGACCCGGGGTCCACGGGCTGCTATGGGGAATCGAACCTGAGACTTCGGGTTCCGGGGTCCCGACATCACCCTGTGACGCCACCCAGGGACCCGACCCGACCCGGTGTCCAGGGGCCGGTATGGGGAATCGAACCTTGGACCTCAGGTGCCGGGGTCCAGACATCACCCTGTGACGCCACCCGGGGACCCGACCCGACCCCGGGTCCAGGGGCCAGTATGGGGAATCGAACCTGGGACCTTGGGTGCCGGGGTCCCGACATCACCCTGTGACGCCACCCGGGGACCCGAGCCGACCCGGGGTTTTTTGACCTGTATGGGGAATCGAACCTGGGACCTCGGGTGCCGGGGTCCCGACATCACCCTGTGACGCCACCCGGGGACACAAACAGACCCGGGGTCCAGGGGCCGGTATGGGGAATCGAACCTGGGACCTCAGGTGCCGGCGTCCCGACATCACCCTGTGACGCCACCCCAGGACCCGAACCGACCCTTGGTTTTTTGGCCGGTATGGGGAATCGAACCTGGGACCTCGGGTGCCGGGGTCCCGACATCACCCTGTGACGCCACCCGGGGACCGAAACAGACCCGGGGCCAAGGAGCCGGTATGGGGAATCTAACCTGGGACCTCAGGTGCCGGGGTCCCGACATCACCCTGTGATGCCACCCGGTGAAAGAAACAGACCCGGGGTCCAGGGGCCGGTATGGGGAATCGAACCTGGGACCTCGGGTACCGGGGTCCCGACATCACCCTGTGACGCCACCCGGGGAACTGACCCGACCCGGGGTCCACGGGCCGGTATGGGGAATCGAACCTGGGACGTCGGGTGCCGGGGTCCCGACATCACCCTGTGACACCACCCAGGGACCCGACCCGACCCAAGGTTTTTTGGCCGCTATGGGGAATCGAACCTGGGACCTCGGGTGCCGGGGTCCCGACATCACCCTGTGACGCCACCCGGGGACCCACCCGACCCGGGATTTTATGACTGGTATGGGGAATCGAACCTGGGACCTCGGGTGCCGGGGTCCCGACATCACCCTGTGACGCCACCCGGGGACCCGACCCGACCCGTGGTTTTTTGGCCGGTATGGGGAATCGAACCTGGGATCTCGGGTGCCGGGGTCCCGACATCACCTTGTGACGCCACCCGGGGACCCAAACAGACCCGGGGTCCAGGGGTTGGTATGGGGAATCGAACCTGGGACCTAGAGTGCCGGGGTCCCGACATCACCCTGTGACGCTACCCGGGGACACAAACAGACCCGGGGTCCAGGGGCCGGTATGGGGAATCGAACCTGGGACCTCGCATACCGGGGGTCCCGACATCACCCTGTGACGCCACCTGGGGAACTGATCCGACCCGGGGTCCAGGGGCCGGTATGGGGAATCGAACCTGGGACCTCACGTGCCGGGTTCCCGACATCACCCTGTGATGCCACTCGGCAACCCGACCTGACCTGGGGTCCAGGGGCCGGTATGGGGAATCGAACCTTGGACCTCAGGTGCCGGGGTCCCGACATCACCCTGTGACGCCACCCGGGGACCAAAACAGACCCGGGGTCCAGGGGCCGGTATGGGGAATCGAACCTGCGACCTCGGGTGCCGGGGTCCCGACATCACCCTGTGACGCCACCCGGGGACCCGACCCGACCCTTGGTTTTTTGGCCGGTATGGGGAATCGAACCTGGGACCTCGGGTACCGGGGTCCCGACATCACCCTGTGACGCCACCCGGGGACCTATCCCGACCTGAGTTTTTTTGGCCGGTATAGAGAATCGAACCAGTGTCCTCGGCTGCCGGGGTCCTGACATCATCCTGTGATGCCACCCTGGTACCCGACCCGACCCGGGGTTTTTTGACCGGTATGGGGCATCGAACCTGGGACCTCGGGTGCCGGGGTCCCGACATCACCCTGTGACCCTACCAGGGGACGCGACCCGACCCGGGGTCCAGGGGCTGCTATGGGGAATCGAACCTGAGACTTCGGGTGCCGGGGTCCCAACATCACACTGTGATGCCACCCGGGGACCCGACCCGGCCCGGGGTCCAGGGGCCGGTATGGGGAATCGAACCTTGGACCTCAGGTGCCGGGGTCCAGACATCACCCTGTGACGCCACCCTGGGACCCGACCCGACCCGGGGTCCAGGGGCCGGTATGGGGAATCGAACGTGGGACCTCGGGTGCCGGGGTCCCGACATCACCCTGTGACGCCACCCGGGGACCAAAACAGACCCGGGGTCCAGGGGCCGGTATGGGGAATCGAACCTGGGACCTCGGGTGCCGGGGTCCCGACATCACCCTGTGACGCCACCCGGGGACCCGAGCCGACCCTGGGTTTTTAGGCCGGTATGGGGAATCGAACGTGGGACCTCGGGTGCCGGGGTCCCGACATCATCCTCTGATGCCACCCGGCGACCATAGCCGTTCCGGTGTCCAGGGGCCGGTATGGGGAATCAAACCTGGGACATCAGGTGCCGGGGTCCCGACATCACCCTGTGACACCACCCGGGGACCCGACCCGACCCAGGGTTTTATGGCCGCTATGTGGAATCGAACCTGGGACCTCGGGTGCCGGGGTCCCGACATCACCCTGTGACGCTACCCGGGGACGCGACCCGACCCGGGGTCCAGGGGCTGCTATGGGGAATCGAACCTGAGACCTCGGGTGCCGGGGTCCCGACATCAACCTGTGACACCACCCGGGGACCTGACCCAACCCGGGGTTTTTTGGCCGGTATGGGGAATTGAACCTGGGACTTCGGGTGCCGGGGTCCCGACATCACCCTGTGACGCCACCAGGGGACCTGACCGACCCGGGGTTTTTTGGTTGGTATGGGGAATCGAACCTGGGACGTCGAGTGCCGGGGTCCCGACATCACCCTGTGACGCCACCCAGGGACCCGAGCCGACCCGGGGTTTTTTGGCCGGTATGGGGAATCGAACCTGGGACCTCGGGTGCCGGGGTCCCGACATCACCCTGTGACTCCACCCGGGGACCTGACCCGACCTGGGTTTTTTTGGCCGGTATGGGGAATCGAACCTGAAACCTCGGTACCGGGGTCCCGACATCACCCTGTGACGCCACCCGGGGACCCGACCCGACCCGGGGATTTTTGGCCGCTATGGGGAATCGAACCTGGGACCTCGGGTGCCGGGGTCCCGACATCACCCTGTGACGCTACTCGGGGACGCGACCCGACCCGGGATCCAGGGGCTGCTATGGGGAATCGAACCTGAGACTTCGGGTTCCGGGGTCCCGACATCACCCTGTGACGCCACCCAGGGACCCGACCCGACCCGGTGTCCAGGGGCCGGTATGGGGAATCGAACCTTGGACCTCAGGTGCCGGGGTCCCGACATCACCCTGTGACGCCACCCGGGGACCCGACCTGACCCTTTGTCCAGGGGCCAGTATGGGGAATTGAACCTGGGACCTTGGGTGCCGGGGTCCCGACATCATCCTCTGATGCCACCCGTCGACCCGAGCCGACCTCGGGTTTTTTGGCCGGTATGGGGAATCGAACCTGAGACCTCGGGTGCCGGGGTCCCGACATCACCCTGTGACGCCACCCGGGGACCCGAGCCGACCCGGGGTTTTTTGACCGGTATGGGGAATCGAACCTGGGACCTCGGGTGCCGGGGTCCCGACATCATCCTGTGATGCCACCCGGGGAACTGACCCGACCCGGGGTCCAGGGGCCGGTATGGAAAATCGAACCTGCGACCTCGGGTGCCGGGGTCCCGACATCACCCTGTGACGCCACCCGGAGACCCGACTCGACCCGGGGTTTTTTGGCCGGTATGGGGAATCGAACCTGGGACCTCGGGTACCGGGGTCCAGACATCACCCTGTGACGCCACACCGGGACCCAAACAGACCCAGGGTCCAGGGGCCGGTATGGGGAATTGAACCTGGGACCTCGGGTGCCGGGGTCCCGACATCACCCTGTGACGCCACCCGGGGACCCGACCCGACCCGTGGTTTTTTGGCCGGTATGGGGAATCGAACCTGGGATCTCGGGTGCCGGGGTCCCGACATCACCCTGTGATGCCACCCGGGGACCCGACCCGACCCGGGGTTTTTTGGCCGGTATGGGGAATCGAACCTGGGACCTCGGGTACCGGGGTCCAGACATCACCCTGTGACGCCACACCGGGACCCAAACAGACCCAGGGTCCAGGGGCCGGTATGGGGAATTGAACCTGGGACCTCGGGTGCCGGGGTCCCGACATCACCCTGTGACGCCACACCGGGACCCGACCCGACCCGTGGTTTTTTGGCCGGTATGGGGAATCGAACCTGGGATCTCGGGTGCCGGGGTCCCGACATCACCCTGTGATGCCACCTGGGGACCCGACCCGACCCGGGGTTTTTAGGCCGGTATGGGGAATCGAACCTGGGACCTCAGGTGTCGGGGTCCCGACATCACCCTGTGACGCCACCCAGGGGCCCAAACAGACCCGGGGTCTAGGGGCCGGTATGGGGAATCGAACCTGGGACCTGAGGTGCCGGGGTCCCAACATCACCCTGTGACGCCACCCGGGGACCCGACCTGACCCGTGGTTTTTTGGCCGGTATGGGGAATCGAACCTGGGACGTCGGGTGCCGGGGTCCCGACATCACCCTGTGACACCACCCGGGGACCCGACCCGACCCGGGGTTTTTTGGCCGTTATGGGGAATCGAACCTGGGACCTCGCGTGCCGGGGTCCCGAAGTCACCCTGTGACGCCACCCGGGGACCCGACCCGACCTGGGTTTTTTTGGCCGGTATAGGGAATCGAACCTGGGACATCGAGTGCTGGGGTCCCGACATCACCCTGTGACGCCACCCGGGGACCCAAAAAGACCCGGGGGCCAGGGGACGGTAGGGGGAATCGAACCTGGGACCTCAGGTGCCGGGGTCCCGACATCACCCTGTGACGGCACCCGGGGACACAAACAGACCCGGGGTACTGGGGCCGGTATGGGGAATCGAACCTGGGACCTCGGGTGCCGGGGTCCCGACATCACCCTGTGACGCCACCCAGGGACCCGAGCCGACCCGGGGTTTTTTGGCCGGTATGGGGAATCGAACCTGGGACCTCGGGTGCCGGGGTCCCGACATCACCCTGTGACTCCACCCGGGGACCTGACCCGACCTGGGTTTTTTTGGCCGGTATGGGGAATCGAACCTGAAACCTCGGTACCGGGGTCCCGACATCACCCTGTGACGCCACCCGGGGACCCGACCCTGCCCGGGGATTTTTGGCCGCTATGGGGAATCGAACCTGGGACCTCGGGTGCCGGGGTCCCGACATCACCCTGTGACGCTACTCGGGGACGCGACCCGACCCGGTATCCAGGGGCTGCTATGGGGAATCGAACATGAGACTTCGGGTTCCGGGGTCCCGACATCACCCTGTGACGCCACCCGGGGACCCGACCCGACCCTTTGTCCAGGGGCCAGTATGGGGAATTGAACCTGGGACCTTGGGTGCCGGGGTCCCGAAATCATCCTCTGACGCCACCCGGGGACCCGAGCCGACCCGGGGTTTTTTGACCTGTATGGGGAATCGAACCTGGGACCTCGGGTGCCGGGGTCCCGACATCACCCTGTGACGCCACCCGGGGAACTGACCCGACCCGGGGTCCAGGGGCCGGTATGGAAAATCGAACCTGCGACCTCGGGTGCCGGGGTCCCGACATCACCCTGTGACGCCACCCGGGGACCCGACCCGACCCGTGGATTTTTGGCCGGTATGGGGAATCGAACCTGGGATCTCGGGTGCCGGGGTCCCGACATCACCCTGTGATGCCACCTGGGGACCCGACCCGACCCGGGGATTTTTAGGCCGGTATGGGGAATCGAACCTGGGATCTCGGGTGCCGGGGTCCCGACATCACCCTGTGATGCCACCTGGGGACACGACCCGACCCGGGGTTTTTTGGCCGGTATGGGGAATCGAACCTGGGACCTCGGGTACCGGGGTCCAGACATCACCCTGTGACGCCACAACGGGACCCAAACAGACCCAGGGTCCAGGGGCCGGTATGGGGAATTGAACCTGGGACCTCGGGTGCCGGGGTCCCGACATCACCCTGTGACGCCACCCGGGGACCCGACCCGACCCGTGGTTTTTTGGCCGGTATGGGGAATCGAACCTGGGATCTCGGGTGCCGGGGTCCCGACATCACCCTGTGATGCCACCTGGGGACCCGACCCGACCCGGGGTTTTTAGGCCGGTATGGGGAATCGAACCTGGGACCTCAGGTGTCGGGGTCCCGACATCACCCTGTGACACCACCCGGGGAACCGACCCAACCCGGGGTTTTTTGGCCGGTATAGGGAATCGAACCTGGGACGTCGGGTGCCGGGGTCCCGACATCACCCTGTGACGCCACCCGGAGACCCGACTCGACCCGGGTTTTTTGGCCGGTATGGGGAATCGAACCTGGGACCTCGGGTACCGGGGTCCAGACATCACCCTGTGACGCCACACCGGGACCCAAACAGACCCAGGGTCCAGGGGCCGGTATGGGGAATCGAACCTGGGACCTCGGGTACCGGGGTCCAGACATCACCCTGTGACGCCACACCGGGACCCAAACAGACCCAGGGTCCAGGGGCCGGAATGGGGAATCGAACCTGGGACCTCAGGTGTCGGGGTCCCGACATTACCCTGTGACGCCACCCGGGGACCCGACCTGACCCTTGGTTTTTTGCCCGGTATGGGGAATCGAACCTGGGACCTCGGGTGCCGGGGTCCCGACATCACCCTGTGATGCCACCCGGGGACCGACCCGACCCGGGGTTTTTTGGCCGTTATGGGGAATCGAACCTTGGACCTCGGGTGCCGGGGTCCCGACATCACCCTGTGACGCCACCTGGGGACCCTACCCGACCTGGGTTTTTTTGGCCGGTATGGGGAATCGAACCTGGGACATCGGGTGCCGGGGTCCCGACATCACCCTGTGACGCCACCCGGGGACAGAAACAGACCCGGGGTACAGGGGACGGTATAGGGAATCAAACCTGGGACGTCGAGTGCCGGGGTCCCGACATCACCCTGTGACGCCACCCGGGGAACTGACCCGACCCGGGGTCCAGGGGCCGGTATGGGGAATCGAACCTGGGACCTCGGGTGCCGGGGTCCCGACATCACCCTGTGACGCCACCCGGGGACCCGACCCAACCCGGGGTCCTGGGGCCGGTATGGGGAATTGAACCTGGGACCTCGGGTATCGGGGTCCCGACATCACCCTGTGACGCCACCCGGGGACCCGACCAGACCCGGGGTCCTGGGGCCGGTATGGGGAATCGAACCTGAGACCTCGGGTGCCGGGGTCCCGACATCACCCTCTGATGCCACCCGGCGACCCGACCCGACTCGTGGTTTTTTGGCTGGTATGCGGAATCGAACCTGGGACCTCGGGTGCCGGGGTCCCGACATCACCCTGTGACGCCACCCGGGGATCCAAACAGATCCGGGTTCCAGGGGCCGGTATGGGGAATCGAACCTGGGACCTCGGGTGCCGGGGTCCCGACATCACCCTGTGACGCCACCTGGGGACACAAACAGACCCGGGGTCCAGGGGCCGGTATGGGGAATCGAACGTGGGACCTCGGGTGCCGGGGTCCCGACATCACCCTCTGATGCCACCCGGGGACCCGACCCGACCCGTGGTTTTTGGCTGGTATGGGGAATCGAACCTGGGACCTCGGATACCGGGGTCCCGACATCACCCTGTGACGCCACCCGGGGACCCGACCCGACCCGGGGTTTTTTGGCCGGTATGGGGAATCGAACCTGGGACCTCGGTACTGGGGTCCCGACATCACCCTGTGACGCCACCCGGGGACCAGACCCGACCCGGGGATTTTTGGCCGCTATGGGGAATGGAACCTGGGACCTCGGGTGCCGGGGTCCCGACATCACCCTGTGACGCTACCCGGGGACGCGACCCGACCCGGGGTCCACGGGCTGCTATGGGGAATCGAACCTGAGACTTCGGGTTCCGGGGTCCCGACATCACCCTGTGACGCCACCCAGGGACCCGACCCGACCCGGTGTCCAGGGGCCGGTATGGGGAATCGAACCTTGGACCTCAGGTGCCGGGGTCCAGACATCACCCTGTGACGCCACCCGGGGACCCGAGCCGACCCCGGGTCCAGGGGCCAGTATGGGGAATCGAACCTGGGACCTTGGGTGCCGGGGTCCCGACATCACCCTGTGACGCCACCCGGGGACACAAACAGACCCGGGGTCCAGGGGCCGGTATGGGGAATCGAACCTGGGACCTCAGGTGCCGGCGTCCCGACATCACCCTGTGACGCCACCCCAGGACCCGAACCGACCCTTGGTTTTTTGGCCGGTATGGGGAATCGAACCTGGGACCTCGGGTGCCGGGGTCCCGACATCACCCTGTGACGCCACCCGGGGACCGAAACAGACCCGGGGCCAAGGAGCCGGTATGGGGAATCTAACCTGGGACCTCAGGTGCCAGGGTCCCGACATCACCCTGTGATGCCACCCGGTGAAAGAAACAGACCCGGGGTCCAGGGGCCGGTATGGGGAATCGAACCTGGGACCTCGGGTTCCGGGGTCCCGACATCACCCTGTGACGCCACCCGGGGAACTGACCCGACCCGGGGTCCACGGGCCGGTATGGGGAATCGAACCTGGGACGTCGGGTGCCGGGGTCCCGACATCACCCTGTGACACCACCCAGGGACCCGACCCGACCCAAGGTTTTTTGGCCGCTATGGGGAATCGAACCTGAAACCTCGGTACCGGGGTCCCGACATCACCCTGTGACTCCACCCGGGGACCTGACCCGACCTGGGTTTTTTTGGCCGGTATGGGGAATCGAACCTGAAACCTCGGTACCGGGGTCCCGACATCACCCTGTGACGCCACCCGGGGACCCGACCCGACCCGGGGATTTTTGGCCGCTATGGGGAATCGAACCTGGGACCTCGGGTGCCGGGGTCCCGACATCACCCTGTGACGCTACTCGGGGACGCGACCCGACCCGGGATCCAGGGGCTGCTATGGGGAATCGAACCTGAGACTTCGGGTTCCGGGGTCCCGACATCACCCTGTGACGCCACCCAGGGACCCGACCCGACCCGGTGTCCAGGGGCCGGTATGGGGAATCGAACCTTGGACCTCAGGTGCCGGGGTCCCGACATCACCCTGTGACGCCACCCGGGGACCCGACCTGACCCTTTGTCCAGGGGCCAGTATGGGGAATTGAACCTGGGACCTTGGGTGCCGGGGTCCCGACATCATCCTCTGATGCCACCCGTCGACCCGAGCCGACCTCGGGTTTTTTGGCCGGTATGGGGAATCGAACCTGAGACCTCGGGTGCCGGGGTCCCGACATCACCCTGTGACGCCACCCGGGGACCCGAGCCGACCCGGGGTTTTTTGACCGGTATGGGGAATCGAACCTGGGACCTCGGGTGCCGGGGTCCCGACATCATCCTGTGATGCCACCCGGGGAACTGACCCGACCCGGGGTCCAGGGGCCGGTATGGAAAATCGAACCTGCGACCTCGGGTGCCGGGGTCCCGACATCACCCTGTGACGCCACCCGGAGACCCGACTCGACCCGGGGTTTTTTGGCCGGTATGGGGAATCGAACCTGGGACCTCGGGTACCGGGGTCCAGACATCACCCTGTGACGCCACACCGGGACCCAAACAGACCCAGGGTCCAGGGGCCGGTATGGGGAATTGAACCTGGGACCTCGGGTGCCGGGGTCCCGACATCACCCTGTGACGCCACCCGGGGACCCGACCCGACCCGTGGTTTTTTGGCCGGTATGGGGAATCGAACCTGGGATCTCGGGTGCCGGGGTCCCGACATCACCCTGTGATGCCACCCGGGGACCCGACCCGACCCGGGGTTTTTTGGCCGGTATGGGGAATCGAACCTGGGACCTCGGGTACCGGGGTCCAGACATCACCCTGTGACGCCACACCGGGACCCAAACAGACCCAGGGTCCAGGGGCCGGTATGGGGAATTGAACCTGGGACCTCGGGTGCCGGGGTCCCGACATCACCCTGTGACGCCACCCGGGGACCCGACCCGACCCGTGGTTTTTTGGCCGGTATGGGGAATCGAACCTGGGATCTCGGGTGCCGGGGTCCCGACATCACCCTGTGATGCCACCTGGGGACCCGACCCGACCCGGGGTTTTTAGGCCGGTATGGGGAATCGAACCTGGGACCTCAGGTGTCGGGGTCCCGACATCACCCTGTGACGCCACCCAGGGGCCCAAACAGACCCGGGGTCTAGGGGCCGGTATGGGGAATCGAACCTGGGACCTGAGGTGCCGGGGTCCCAACATCACCCTGTGACGCCACCCGGGGACCCGACCTGACCCGTGGTTTTTTGGCCGGTATGGGGAATCGAACCTGGGACGTCGGGTGCCGGGGTCCCGACATCACCCTGTGACACCACCCGGGGACCCGACCCGACCAGGGGTTTTTTGGCCGTTATGGGGAATCGAACCTGGGACCTCGCGTGCCGGGGTCCCGAAGTCACCCTGTGACGCCACCCGGGGACCCGACCCGACCTGGGTTTTTTTGGCCGGTATAGGGAATCGAACCTGGGACATCGAGTGCTGGGGTCCCGACATCACCCTGTGACGCCACCCGGGGACCCAAACAGACCCGGGGGCCAGGGGACGGTAGGGGGAATCGAACCTGGGACCTCGGGTGCCGGGGTCCCGACATCACCCTGTGACGGCACCCGGGGACACAAACAGACCCGGGGTACTGGGGCCGGTATGGGGAATCGAACCTGGGACCTCGGGTGCCGGGGTCCCGACATCACCCTGTGACGCCACCCAGGGACCCGAGCCGACCCGGGGTTTTTTGGCCGGTATGGGGAATCGAACCTGGGACCTCGGGTGCCGGGGTCCCGACATCACCCTGTGACTCCACCCGGGGACCTGACCCGACCTGGGTTTTTTTGGCCGGTATGGGGAATCGAACCTGAAACCTCGGTACCGGGGTCCCGACATCACCCTGTGACGCCACCCGGGGACCCGACCCTGCCCGGGGATTTTTGGCCGCTATGGGGAATCGAACCTGGGACCTCGGGTGCCGGGGTCCCGACATCACCCTGTGACGCTACTCGGGGACGCGACCCGACCCGGTATCCAGGGGCTGCTATGGGGAATCGAACATGAGACTTCGGGTTCCGGGGTCCCGACATCACCCTGTGACGCCACCCCGGGGACCCGACCCGACCCGTGGATTTTTGGCCGGTATGGGGAATCGAACCTGGGATCTCGGGTGCCGGGGTCCCGACATCACCCTGTGATGCCACCTGGGGACCCGACCCGACCCGGGGATTTTTAGGCCGGTATGGGGAATCGAACCTGGGATCTCGGGTGCCGGGGTCCCGACATCACCCTGTGATGCCACCTGGGGACACGACCCGACCCGGGGTTTTTTGGCCGGTATGGGGAATCGAACCTGGGACCTCGGGTACCGGGGTCCAGACATCACCCTGTGACGCCACAACGGGACCCAAACAGACCCAGGGTCCAGGGGCCGGTATGGGGAATTGAACCTGGGACCTCGGGTGCCGGGGTCCCGACATCACCCTGTGACGCCACCCGGGGACCCGACCCGACCCGTGGTTTTTTGGCCGGTATGGGGAATCGAACCTGGGATCTCGGGTGCCGGGGTCCCGACATCACCCTGTGATGCCACCTGGGGACCCGACCCGACCCGGGGTTTTTAGGCCGGTATGGGGAATCGAACCTGGGACCTCAGGTGTCGGGGTCCCGACATCACCCTGTGACACCACCCGGGGAACCGACCCAACCCGGGGTTTTTTGGCCGGTATAGGGAATCGAACCTGGGACGTCGGGTGCCGGGGTCCCGACATCACCCTGTGACGCCACCCGGAGACCCGACTCGACCCGGGTTTTTTGGCCGGTATGGGGAATCGAACCTGGGACCTCGGGTACCGGGGTCCAGACATCACCCTGTGACGCCACACCGGGACCCAAACAGACCCAGGGTCCAGGGGCCGGTATGGGGAATCGAACCTGGGACCTCGGGTACCGGGGTCCAGACATCACCCTGTGACGCCACACCGGGACCCAAACAGACCCAGGGTCCAGGGGCCGGAATGGGGAATCGAACCTGGGACCTCAGGTGTCGGGGTCCCGACATTACCCTGTGACACCACCCGGGTACCCGACCCAACCCGGGGTTTTTTGGCCGGTATAGGGAATCGAACTTGGGACGTCGGGTGCCGGGGTCCCGACATCACCCTGTGACGCCACCCAGGGGCCCAAACAGACCCGGAGTCTAGGGGCCGGTATGGGGAATCGAACCTGGGACCTGAGGTGCTGGGGTCCCAACATCACCCTGTGACGCCACCCGGGGACCCGACCTGACCCTTGGTTTTTTGCCCGGTATGGGGAATCGAACCTGGGACCTCGGGTGCCGGGGTCCCGACATCACCCTGTGATGCCACCCGGGGACCGACCCGACCCGGGGTTTTTTGGCCGTTATGGGGAATCGAACCTTGGACCTCGGGTGCCGGGGTCCCGACATCACCCTGTGACGCCACCTGGGGACCCTACCCGACCTGGGTTTTTTTGGCCGGTATGGGGAATCGAACCTGGGACATCGGGTGCCGGGGTCCCGACATCACCCTGTGACGCCACCCGGGGACAGAAACAGACCCGGGGTACAGGGGACGGTATAGGGAATCAAACCTGGGACGTCGAGTGCCGGGGTCCCGACATCACCCTGTGACGCCACCCGGGGAACTGACCCGACCCGGGGTCCAGGGGCCGGTATGGGGAATCGAACCTGGGACCTCGGGTGCCGGGGTCCCGACATCACCCTGTGACGCCACCCGGGGACCCGACCCAACCCGGGGTCCTGGGGCCGGTATGGGGAATTGAACCTGGGACCTCGGGTATCGGGGTCCCGACATCACCATGTGACGCCACCCGGGGACCCGACCAGACCCGGGGTCCTGGGGCCGGTATGGGGAATCGAACCTGAGACCTCGGGTGCCGGGGTCCCGACATCACCCTCTGATGCCACCCGGCGACCCGACCCGACTCGTGGTTTTTTGGCTGGTATGCGGAATCGAACCTGGGACCTCGGGTGCCGGGGTCCCGACATCACCCTGTGACGCCACCCGGGGATCCAAACAGATCCGGGTTCCAGGGGCCGGTATGGGGAATCGAACCTGGGACCTCGGGTGCCGGGGTCCCGACATCACCCTGTGACGCCACCTGGGGACACAAACAGACCCGGGGTCCAGGGGCCGGTATGGGGAATCGAACGTGGGACCTCGGGTGCCGGGGTCCCGACATCACCCTCTGATGCCACCCGGGGACCCGACCCGACCCGTGGTTTTTGGCTGGTATGGGGAATCGAACCTGGGACCTCGGATACCGGGGTCCCGACATCACCCTGTGACGCCACCCGGGGACCCGACCCGACCCGGGGTTTTTTGGCCGGTATGGGGAATCGAACCTGGGACCTCGGTACTGGGGTCCCGACATCACCCTGTGACGCCACCCGGGGACCAGACCCGACCCGGGGATTTTTGGCCGCTATGGGGAATGGAACCTGGGACCTCGGGTGCCGGGGTCCCGACATCACCCTGTGACGCTACCCGGGGACGCGACCCGACCCGGGGTCCACGGGCTGCTATGGGGAATCGAACCTGAGACTTCGGGTTCCGGGGTCCCGACATCACCCTGTCACGCCACCCAGGGACCCGACCCGACCCGGTGTCCTGGGGCCGGTATGGGGAATCGAACCTTGGACCTCAGGTGCCGGGGTCCAGACATCACCCTGTGACGCCACCCGGGGACCCGACCCGACCCCGGGTCCAGGGGCCAGTATGGGGAATCGAACCTGGGACCTTGGGTGCCGGGGTCCCGACATCACCCTGTGACGCCACCCGGGGACCCGAGCCGACCCGGGGTTTTTTGACCTGTATGGGGAATCGAACCTGGGACCTCGGGTGCCGGGGTCCCGACATCACCCTGTGACGCCACCCGGGGACACAAACAGACCCGGGGTCCAGGGGCCGGTATGGGGAATCGAACCTGGGACCTCAGGTGCCGGCGTCCCGACATCACCCTGTGACGCCACCCCAGGACCCGAACCGACCCTTGGTTTTTTGGCCGGTATGGGGAATCGAACCTGGGACCTCGGGTGCCGGGGTCCCGACATCACCCTGTGACGCCACCCGGGGACCGAAACAGACCCGGGGCCAAGGAGCCGGTATGGGGAATCCAACCTGGGACCTCGGGTGCCGGGGTCCCGACATCACCCTGTGATGCCACCCGGTGAAAGAAACAGACCCGGGGTCCAGGGGCCGGTATGGGGAATCGAACCTGGGACCTCGGGTACCGGGGTCCCGACATCACCCTGTGACGCCACCCGGGGAACTGACCCGACCCGGGGTCCACGGGCCGGTATGGGGAATCGAACCTGGGACGTCGGGTGCCGGGGTCCCGACATCACCCTGTGACACCACCCAGGGACCCGACCCGACCCAAGGTTTTTTGGCCGCTATGGGGAATCGAACCTGGGACCTCGGGTGCCGGGGTCCCGACATCACCCTGTGACGCCACCCGGGGACCCACCCGACCCGGGATTTTATGACTGGTATGGGGAATCGAACCTGGGACCTCGGGTGCCGGGGTCCCGACATCACCCTGTGACGCCACCCGGGGACCCGACCCGACCCGTGGTTTTTTGGCCGGTATGGGGAATCGAACCTGGGATCTCGGGTGCCGGGGTCCCGACATCACCTTGTGACGCCACCCGGGGACCCAAACAGACCCGGGGTCCAGGGGTTGGTATGGGGAATCGAACCTGGGACCTAGAGTGCCGGGGTCCCGACATCACCCTGTGACGCTACCCGGGGACACAAACAGACCCGGGGTCCAGGGGCCGGTATGGGGAATCGAACCTGGGACCTCGCATACCGGGGTCCCGACATCACCCTGTGACGCCACCTGGGGAACTGATCCGACCCGGGGTCCAGGGGCCGGTATGGGGAATCGAACCTGGGACCTCGGGTGCCGGGGTCCCGACATCACCCTGTGACCCTACCAGGGGACGCGACCCGACCCGGGGTCCAGGGGCTGCTATGGGGAATCGAACCTGAGACTTCGGGTGCCGGGGTCCCAACATCACACTGTGATGCCACCCGGGGACCCGACCCGGCCCGGGGTCCAGGGGCCGGTATGGGGAATCGAACCTTGGACCTCAGGTGCCGGGGTCCAGACATCACCCTGTGACGCCACCCTGGGACCCGACCCGACCCGGGGTCCAGGGGCCGGTATGGGGAATCGAACGTGGGACCTCGGGTGCCGGGGTCCCGACATCACCCTCTGATGCCACCCGGCGACCCGACGCGACCCGTGGTTTTTTGGCTGGTATGGGGAATCGAACCTGGGACCTCGGATACCGGGGTCCCGACATCACCCTGTGACGCCACCCGGGGACCCGACCCGACCCGGGGTTTTTTGGCCGGTATGGGGAATCGAACCTGGGACCTCGGTACCGGGGTCCCGACATCACCCTGTGACGCCACCCGGGGACCAGACCCGACCCGGGGATTTTTGGCCGCTATGGGGAATGGAACCTGGGACCTCGGGTGCCGGGGTCCCGACATCACCCTGTGACGCTACCCGGGGACGCGACCCGACCCGGGGTCCACGGGCTGCTATGGGGAATCGAACCTGAGACTTCGGGTGCCGGGGTCCCGACATCACACTGTGATGCCACCCGGGGACCCGACCCGGCCCGGGGTCCAGGGGCCGGTATGGGGAATCGAACCTGGGACCTCGGGTGCCGGGGTCCCGACATCACCCTGTGATGCCACTCGGCAACCCGACCTGACCTGGGGTCCAGGGGCCGGTATGGGGAATCGAACCTTGGACCTCAGGTGCCGGGGTCCCGACATCACCCTGTTACGCCACCCGGGGACCAAAACAGACCCGGGGTCCAGGGGCCGGTATGGGGAATCGAACCTGCGACCTCGGGTGCCGGGGTCCCGACATCACCCTGTGACGCCACCCGGGGACCCGACCCGACCCTTGGTTTTTTGGCCGGTATGGGGAATCGAACCTGGGACCTCGGGTACCGGGGTCCCGACATCACCCTGTGACGCCACCCGGGGACCTATCCCGACCTGAGTTTTTTTGGCCGGTATAGAGAATCGAACCAGTGTCCTCGGCTGCCGGGGTCCTGACATCATCCTGTGATGCCACCCTGGTACCCGACCCGACCCGGGGTTTTTTGACCGGTATGGGGCATCGAACCTGGGACCTCGGGTGCCGGGGTCCCGACATCACCCTGTGACCCTACCAGGGGATGCGACCCGACCCGGGGTCCAGGGGCTGCTATGGGGAATCGAACCTGAGACTTCGGGTGCCGGGGTCCCGACATCACACTGTGATGCCACCCGGGGACCCGACCCGGCCCGGGGTCCAGGGGCCGGTATGGGGAATCGAACCTTGGACCTCAGGTGCCGGGGTCCAGACATCACCCTGTGACGCCACCCTGGGACCCGACCCGACCCGGGGTCCAGGGGCCGGTATGGGGAATCGAACGTGGGACCTCGGGTGCCGGGGTCCCGACATCACCCTGTGACGCCACCCGGGGACCCGACCTGACCCGGGGTTTTTTGGCCGGTATGGGGAATCGAACCTGGGACCTCGGTACCAGGGTCCCGACATCACCCTGTGACGCCACCCGGGGACCCGACCTGACCCGGGGTTTTTTGGCCACTTTGGGGAATTGAACCTGGGACCTCGCGTGCCGAGGTGCCGACATCACCCTGTGACGCCACCCAGGGGCCCAAACAGACCCGGGGTCCAGGGGCTGCTATGGGGAATCGAACCTGGGACCTCAGGTGCCGGGGTCCCGACATCGCCCTGTGACACCACCCGGGGACCCGACCCGACCCGGGGTTTTTTGGCCGGTATGGGGAATCGAACTTGGGACCTCGGGTGCCGGGGTCCCGACATCATCCTCTGATGCCACCCGGCGACCCGACCCGACCCTTGTTTTTTTGGCCGGTATGGGGAATCGAACGTGGGACCTCGGGTGCCGGGGTCCCGACATCACCCTGTGACGCCACCCGGGGACCCGAACCGACCCTTGTTATTTTGACCGGTATGGGGAATCGAACGTGGGACCTCGGGTGCCGGGGTCCCAACATCACCCTGTGACGCCACCCGGGGACCCGACCCGACCCGGGGTTTTTTGGCCAGTATGGGGAATCGAACCTGGGACCTCGGTACCGGGGTCCCGACATCACCCTGTGACGCCACCCGGGGACCCGACCCGACCCGGGGTTTTTTGGCCGGTATCGGGAATCGAACCTGAGACCTCGGATGCCGGGGTCCCGACATCACCCTGTGACGCCACCCGGGGACCAGAGCCGACCCGGGGTTTTTTGACCTGTATGGGGAATCGAACCTGGGACCTCGGGTGCCGGGGTCCCGACATCACCCTCTGATGCCACCCGGCGACCTGACCCGACCCGGGGTTTTTTGCCCGGTATGGGGAATCGAACCTGGGACCTCGGGTGCCGGGGTCCTGACATCACCCTGTGATGCCACCCGGTGACCCGACCCGACCCGGGGTCCAGGGGCTGCTATGGGGAATCGAACCTGGGACCTCGGATGCCGGGGTCCCGACATCACCCTGTGACGCCACCCGGGGACCCGAGCCGATACGGGGTTTTTTGGCCGGTATGGGGAATCGAACCTGGGAACTCGGGTGCTGGGGTCCCGACATCACCCTGTGACGCCACCCAGGGGCCCAAACAGACCCGGGTTCCAGGGGCCGGTATGGGGAATCGAACCTGGGACCTGAGGTGCCGAGGTCCCAACATCACCCGGTGACGCCACCCGGGGACCCGACCTGACCCTTGGTTTTTTGGCCGTTATGGGGAATCGAACCTGGGACCTAGGGTGCCGGGGTCCCGACATCACCCTGTGATGCCACCCGGGGACCCGACCCGACCCGGGGTTTTTTGGCCGGTATGGGGAATCGAACCTGGGACCTCGGGTGCTGGGGTCCCGACATCACCCTGTGACGCCACCCGGGGACCCGACCCGATCCAGGGTTTTTTGACCTGTATGGGGAATCGAACCTGGGACCTCGGATGCCGGGGTCCCGACATCACCCTGTGACGCCACCCGGGGACCCGAGCGGACCTGGGGTTTTTTGGTTGGTATGGGGAATCGAACCTGGGAACTCGGGTGCCGGGGTCCCGACATCACCCTGTGACGCCACCCAGGGGCCCAAACAGACCCGGGGTCCAGGGGCCGGTATGGGGAATCGAACCTGGGACCTGAGGTGCCGGGGTCCCAACATCACCCTGTGACGCCACCCGGGGACCCGACCCGACCCGGGGTTTTTTGGCCGGTATGGGGAATCGAACCTGGGACGTCGGGTGCCGGGGTCCCGACATCACCCTGTGATGCCACCCGGGGACCCGACCCGACCCGGGGTTTTTTGGCCGTTATGGGGAATCGAACCTGGGACCTCGGGTGCCGGGGTCCCGACATCACCCTGTGACGCCACCTGGGGACCCTACCCGACCTGGGTTTTTTTGGCCGGTATGGGGAATCGAACCTGGGACCTCGGGTGCCGGGGTCCCGACATCACCCTGTGACGCTACCCGGGGACGCGACCCGACCCGGGGTCCACGGGCTGCTATGGGGAATCGAACCTGATACTTCGGGTTCCGGGGTCCCGACATCACCCTGTGACGCCACCCAGGGACCCGACCCGACCCGGTGTCCAGGGGCCGGTATGGGGAATCGAACCTTGGACCTCAGGTGCCGGGGTCCAGACATCACCCTGTGACGCCACCCCGGGACCGGACCCGACCCCGGGTCCAGGGGTCAGTATGGGGAATCGAACCTGGGACCTTAGGTGCCGGGGTCCCGACATCACCCTGTGACGCCACCCGGGTACACGAACCGACCCTTGGTTTTTTGGCCGGTATGGGGAATCGAACCTGGGACCTCGGGTGCCGGGGTCCCGACATCACCCTGTGACACCACCCAGGGACCCGACCCGACCCAAGGTTTTTTGGCCGCTATGGGGAATCGAACCTGGGACCTCGGGTGCCGGGGTCCCGACATCACCCTGTGACGCCACCCGGGGACCCACCCAACCCGGGATTTTATGACTGGTATGGGGAATCGAACCTGGGACCTCGGGTGCCGGGGTCCCGACATCACCCTGTGACGCCACCCGGGGACCCGACCCGACCCGTGGTTTTTTGGCCGGTATGGGGAATCGAACCTGGGATCTCGGGTGCCGGGGTCCCGACATCACCTTGTGACGCCACCCGGGGACCCAAACAGACCCAGGGTCCAGGGGCCGGTATGGGGAATTGAACCTGGAACCTCGGGTGCCGGGGTCCCGACATCACCCTGTGACGCCACCCGGGGACCCGACCCGACCCGTGGTTTTTTGGCCGGTATGGGGAATCGAACCTGGGACCTCAGGTGTCGGGGTCCCGACATCACCCTGTGACACCACCCGGGGACCCGACCCAACCCGGGGTCCAGGGGCCGGTATGGGGAATCGAACCTGGGACCTCGGGTGCCGAGGTGCCGACATCACCCTGTGACGCCACCCAGGGGCCCAAACAGACCCGGGGTCCAGGGGCTGCTATGGGGAATCGAACCTGCGACCTCAGGTGCCGGGGTCCCGACATCGCCCTGTGACACCACCCGGGGACCCGACACGACCCGGGGTTTTTTGGCCGGTATGGGGAATCGAACCTGGGACGTCGGGTGCCGGGGTCCCGACATCACCCTCTGATGCCACCCGGCGACCCGACCCGACTCGTGATTTTTTGGCTAGTATGGGGAATCGAACCTGGCACCTCGGGTGCCGGGGTCCCGACATCACCCTGTGACGCCACCCGGGGACCCATACAGACCCGGGGTCCAGGGGCCGGTATGGGGAATCGAACCTGGGACCTCAGGTGCTGGGGTCCCGACATCACCCTGTGACGCCACCCAGGGACCCGACCCGACCCGGGGTTTTTAGGCCGGTATGGGGAATCGAACGTGGGACCTCAGGTGCCGGGGTCCCAACATCACCCTGTAACACCACCCGGGGACCCGACCCAACCCGGGGTCCAGGGGCCGGTATGGGGAATCGAACCTGCGACCTCAGGTGCCGGGGTCCCGACATCACCCTGTGACACCACCCAGGGGTCCAAACAGACCCGGGGTCCAGGGGCCGGTATGGGGAATCGAACCTGGGACCTCGGGTGCCGGGGTCCCGACATCACCCTGTGACGCCACCCGGGGACCAAAACAGACCCGGGGTCCAGGGGCCGGTATGGGGAATCGAACCTGGGACCTCAGGTGCCGGGGTCCCGACATCACCCTGTGACGCCACCCGGGGACCAAAACAGACCCGGGGTCCAGGGGCCGGTATGGGGAATCGAACCTGGGACCTCGGGTGCCGGGGTCCCGACATCACCCTGTGACGCCACCCGGGGACCAAAACAGACCCGGGGTCCAGGGGCCGGTATGGGGAATCGAACCTGGGACCTCAGGTGCCGGGGTCCCGACATCACCCTGTGACGCCACCCGGGGACCCGAGCCGACCCGGGGTTTTTTGGCCGGTATGGGGAATCGAACGTGGGACCTCGGGTGCCGGGGTCACGACATCATCCTCTGATGCCACCCGGCGACCATAGCCGTTCCGGGGTCCAGGGGCTGGTATGGGGAATCAAACCTGGGACATCGGGTGCCGGGGTCCCGACATCACCCTGTGACACCACCCGGGGACCCGACCCGACCCGGGGTTTTATGGCCGCTATGTGGAATCGAACCTGGGACCTCGGGTGCCGGGGTCCCGATATCACCCTGTGACGCTACCCGGGGACGCAACCCGACCCGGGGTCCACGGGCTGCTATGGGGAATCGAACCTGAGACCTCGGGTGCCGGGGTCCCGACATCACCCTGTGACACCACCCGGGGACCTGACCCGACCCGGGGTTTTTTGGCCGGTATGGGGAATCGAACCTGGGACCTTGGGTGCCGGGGTCCCGACATCACCCTGTGACGCCACCTGGGGACCCTACCCGACCTGGGTTTTTTTTGGCCGGTATGGGGAATCGAACCTGGGACCTCGGGTGCCGGGGTCCCGACATCACCCTGTGACGCCACCTGGGGACCCTACCCGACCTGGGTTTTTTTGGCCGGTATGGGGAATCGAACCTGGGACATCGGGTGCCGGGGTCCCGACATCACCCTGTGACGCCACCCGGGTACACGAACCGACCCTTGGTTTTTTGGCCGGTATGGGGAATCGAACCTGGGACCTCGGGTGCCGGGGTCCCGACATCACCCTGTGACACCACCCAGGGACCCGACCCGACCCAAGGTTTTTTGGCCGCTATGGGGAATCGAACCTGGGACCTCGGGTGCCGGGGTCCCGACATCACCCTGTGACGCCACCCGGGGACCCACCCAACCCGGGATTTTATGACTGGTATGGGGAATCGAACCTGGGACCTCGGGTGCCGGGGTCCCGACATCACCCTGTGACGCCACCCGGGGACCCGACCCGACCCGTGGTTTTTTGGCCGGTATGGGGAATCGAACCTGGGATCTCGGGTGCCGGGGTCCCGACATCACCTTGTGACGCCACCCGGGGACCCAAACAGACCCAGGGTCCAGGGGCCGGTATGGGGAATTGAACCTGGAACCTCGGGTGCCGGGGTCCCGACATCACCCTGTGACGCCACCCGGGGACCCGACCCGACCCGTGGTTTTTTGGCCGGTATGGGGAATCGAACCTGGGACCTCAGGTGTCGGGGTCCCGACATCACCCTGTGACACCACCCGGGGACCCGACCCAACCCGGGGTCCAGGGGCCGGTATGGGGAATCGAACCTGGGACCTCGGGTGCCGAGGTGCCGACATCACCCTGTGACGCCACCCAGGGGCCCAAACAGACCCGGGGTCCAGGGGCTGCTATGGGGAATCGAACCTGCGACCTCAGGTGCCGGGGTCCCGACATCGCCCTGTGACACCACCCGGGGACCCGACACGACCCGGGGTTTTTTGGCCGGTATGGGGAATCGAACCTGGGACGTCGGGTGCCGGGGTCCCGACATCACCCTCTGATGCCACCCGGCGACCCGACCCGACTCGTGATTTTTTGGCTAGTATGGGGAATCGAACCTGGCACCTCGGGTGCCGGGGTCCCGACATCACCCTGTGACGCCACCCGGGGACCCATACAGACCCGGGGTCCAGGGGCCGGTATGGGGAATCGAACCTGGGACCTCAGGTGCTGGGGTCCCGACATCACCCTGTGACGCCACCCAGGGACCCGACCCGACCCGGGGTTTTTAGGCCGGTATGGGGAATCGAACGTGGGACCTCAGGTGCCGGGGTCCCAACATCACCCTGTAACACCACCCGGGGACCCGACCCAACCCGGGGTCCAGGGGCCGGTATGGGGAATCGAACCTGCGACCTCAGGTGCCGGGGTCCCGACATCACCCTGTGACACCACCCAGGGGTCCAAACAGACCCGGGGTCCAGGGGCCGGTATGGGGAATCGAACCTGGGACCTCGGGTGCCGGGGTCCCGACATCACCCTGTGACGCCACCCGGGGACCAAAACAGACCCGGGGTCCAGGGGCCGGTATGGGGAATCGAACCTGGGACCTCAGGTGCCGGGGTCCCGACATCACCCTGTGACGCCACCCGGGGACCAAAACAGACCCGGGGTCCAGGGGCCGGTATGGGGAATCGAACCTGGGACCTCGGGTGCCGGGGTCCCGACATCACCCTGTGACGCCACCCGGGGACCAAAACAGACCCGGGGTCCAGGGGCCGGTATGGGGAATCGAACCTGGGACCTCAGGTGCCGGGGTCCCGACATCACCCTGTGACGCCACCCGGGGACCCGAGCCGACCCGGGGTTTTTTGGCCGGTATGGGGAATCGAACGTGGGACCTCGGGTGCCGGGGTCACGACATCATCCTCTGATGCCACCCGGCGACCATAGCCGTTCCGGGGTCCAGGGGCTGGTATGGGGAATCAAACCTGGGACATCGGGTGCCGGGGTCCCGACATCACCCTGTGACACCACCCGGGGACCCGACCCGACCCGGGGTTTTATGGCCGCTATGTGGAATCGAACCTGGGACCTCGGGTGCCGGGGTCCCGATATCACCCTGTGACGCTACCCGGGGACGCAACCCGACCCGGGGTCCACGGGCTGCTATGGGGAATCGAACCTGAGACCTCGGGTGCCGGGGTCCCGACATCACCCTGTGACACCACCCGGGGACCTGACCCGACCCGGGGTTTTTTGGCCGGTATGGGGAATCGAACCTGGGACCTTGGGTGCCGGGGTCCCGACATCACCCTGTGACGCCACCTGGGGACCCTACCCGACCTGGGTTTTTTTGGCCGGTATGGGGAATCGAACCTGGGACCTCGGGTGCCGGGGTCCCGACATCACCCTGTGACGCCACCTGGGGACCCTACCCGACCTGGGTTTTTTTGGCCGGTATGGGGAATCGAACCTGGGACATCGGGTGCCGGGGTCCCGACATCACCCTGTGACGCCACCTGGGGACCCTACCCGACCTGGGTTTTTTTGGCCGGTATGGGGAATCGAACCTGGGACCTCGGGTGCCGGGGTCCCGACATCACCCTGTGACGCCACCTGGGGACCCTACCCGACCTGGGTTTTTTTGGCCGGTATGGGGAATCGAACCTGGGACCTCGGGTGCCGGGGTCCCGACATCACCCTGTGACGCCACCTGGGGACCCTACCCGACCTGGGTTTTTTTGGCCGGTATGGGGAATCGAACCTGGGACATCGGGTGCCGGGGTCCCGACATCACCCTGTGACGCCACCTGGGGACCCTACTCGACCTGGGTTTTTTTGGCCGGTATGGGGAATCGAACCTGGGACCTTGGGTGCCGGGGTCCCGACATCACCCTGTGACGCCACCTGGGGACCCTACCCGACCTGGGTTTTTTTGGCCGGTATGGGGAATCGAACCTGGGACCTCGGGTGCCGGGGTCCCGACATCACCCTGTGACGCCACCTGGGGACCCTACCCGACCTGGGTTTTTTTGGCCGGTATGGGGAATTGAACCTGGGACCTCGGGTGCCGGGGTCCCGACATCACCCTGTGACGCCACCTGGGGACCCTACCCGACCTGGGTTTTTTTGGCCGGTATGGGGAATCGAACCTGGGACATCGGGTGCCGGGGTCCCGACATCACCCTGTGACGCCACCTGGGGACCCTACCCGACCTGGGTTTTTTTGGCCGGTATGGGGAATCGAACCTGGGACCTCGGGTGCCGGGGTCCCGACATCACCCTGTGACGCTACCCGGGGACGCGACCCGACCCGGGGTCCACGGGCTGCTATGGGGAATCGAACCTGAGACTTCGGGTTCCGGGGTCCCGACATCACCCTGTGACGCCACCCAGGGACCCGACCCGACCCGGTGTCCAGGGGCCGGTATGGGGAATCGAACCTTGGACCTCAGGTGCCGGGGTCCAGACATCACCCTGTGACGCCACCCCGGGACCGGACCCGACCCCGGGTCCAGGGGCCAGTATGGGGAATCGAACCTGGGACCTTAGGTGCCGGGGTCCCGACATCACCCTGTGACGCCACCCGGGTACACGAACCGACCCTTGGTTTTTTGGCCGGTATGGGGAATCGAACCTGGGACCTCGGGTGCCGGGGTCCCGACATCACCCTGTGACACCACCCAGGGACCCGACCCGACCCAAGGTTTTTTGGCCGCTATGGGGAATCGAACCTGGGACCTCGGGTGCCGGGGTCCCGACATCACCCTTTGACGCCACCCGGGGACCCACCCGACCCGGGATTTTATGACTGGTATGGGGAATCGAACCTGGGACCTCGGGTGCCGGGGTCCCGACATCACCCTGTGACGCCACCCGGGGACCCGACCCGACCCGTGGTTTTTTGGCAGGTATGGGGAATCGAACCTGGGATCTCGGGTGCCGGGGTCCCGACATCACCTTGTGACGCCACCCGGGGACCCAAACAGACCCAGGGTCCAGGGGCTGGTATGGGGAATTGAACCTGGAACCTCGGGTGCCGGGGTCCCGACATCACCCTGTGACGCCACCCGGGGACCCGACCCGACCCGTGGTTTTTTGGCCGGTATGGGGAATCGAACCTGGGACCTCGGGTGCCGGGGTCCCGACATCACCCTGTGATGCCACCTGGGGACCCGACCCGACCCGGGGTTTTTAGGCCGGTATGGGGAATCGAACCTGGGACCTCAGGTGTCGGGGTCCCGACATCACCCTGTGACACCACCCGGGGACCCGACCCAACCCGGGGTCCAGGGGCCGGTATGGGGAATCGAACCTGGGACCTCGGGTGCCGGGGTCCCGACATCACCCTGTGACGCCACCCGGGGACCCGACCTGACCCGGGGTTTTTTGGCCACTTTGGGGAATCGAACCTGGGACCTCGCGTGCCGAGGTGCCGACATCACCCTGTTACGCCACCCAGGGGCCCAAACAGACCCGGGGTCCAGGGGCTGCTATGGGGAATCGAACCTGCGACCTCAGGTGCCGGGGTCCCGACATCGCCCTGTGACACCACCCGGGGACCCGACACGACCCGGGGTTTTTTGGCCGGTATGGGGAATCGAACCTGGGACGTCGGGTGCCGGGGTCCCGACATCATCCTCTGATGCCACCCGGCGACCCGACCCGAACCTTGTTTTTTTGGCCGGTATGGGGAATCGAACGTGGGACCTCGGGTGCCGGGGTCCCGACATCACCCTGTGATGCCACCTGGGGACCCGAACCGACCCTTGTTATTTTGACCGGTATGGGGAATCGAACCTGGGACCTCGGGTGCCGGGTTCCCAACATCACCCTGTGACGCCACCCGGGGACCCGACCCGACCCGGGGTTTTTTGGCCGGTATGGGGAATCGAACGTGGGACCTCGGGTGCCGGGGTCCCGACATCCCCCTTGTGACGCTACCCGGGGACCAGACCCGACCCGGGGTCCAGGGGCTGCTATGGGGTATCGAACCTGAGACTTCGGGTTAAGGGGTCCCGACATCACCCTGTGACGCCACCCGGGGACCCGACCCGACCCGGGGTTTTTTGACCGGTATGGGGAATCGAACCTGGGACCTTGGGTGCCGGGGTCCCGACATCACCCTCTGATGCCACCGGGCGACCCGACCCGACCCGGGGTTTTTTGGCCGGTATGGGGAATCGAACCTGAGACCTCGGATGCCGGGGTCCCGATATCACCCTGTGACGCCACCCGGGGACCAGAGCCGACCCGGGGTTTTTTGACCTGTATGGGGAATCGAACCTGGGACCTCGGGTGCCGGTGTCCCGACATCACCCTGTGACGCCACCTGGGGACCCGAGCCGACCCGGGGTTTTTTGGTTGGTATGGGGAATCGAAACTGGGACCTTGGGTGCTGGGGTCCCGACATCACCCTCTGATGCCACCCGGCGACCTGACCCGACCCGGGGTTTTTTGGCCGGTATGGGGAATCGAACCTGAGACCTCGGGTGCCGGGGTCCCGACATCACCCTGTGACGCCACCCGGGGACCCGAGCCGACACAGGTTCCAGGGGCCGGTATGGGGAATCGAAACTTGGACCTCAGGTGCCGGGGTCCTGACATCACCCTGTGACGCCACCCGGTGACCCGACCCGACCCGGGGTCCAGGGGCCAGTATGGGGAATCGAACCTGGGACCTCGGATGCCGGGGTCCCGACATCACCCTGTGACGCCACCCGGGGACCCGAGCCGATACGGGGTTTTTTGACCTGTATGGGGAATCGAACCTGGGACCTCGGGTGCCGGGGTCCCGACATCACCCTGTGAAGCCACCCAGGGGCCCAAACAGACCCGGGGTCCAGGGGCCGGTATGGGGAATCGAACCTGGGACCTGAGGTGCCGGGGTCCCAACATCACCCTGTGACACCACCCGGGGACCCGACACGACCCGGGGTTTTTTGGCCGTTATGGGGAATCGAACCTGGGACCTCGGGTGCCGGGGTCCCGAAGTCACCCTGTGACGCCACCCGGGGACCCGACCCGACCTGGGTTTTTTTGGCCGGTATAGGGAATCGAACCTGGGACATCGGGGGCCGGGGTCCCGACATCACCCTGTGACGCCTCCCGGGGACCAAAACAGACCCGGGGTCCAGGGGCCGGTAGGGGGAATCGAACCTGGGACCTCGGGTGCCGGGGTCCCGACATCACCCTGTGATGCCACCCGGGGACACAAACAGACCCGGGGTACTGGGGCCGGTATGGGGAATCGAACCTGGGACATCGGGTGCCGGGGTCCCGACATCACCCTGTGACGCCACCCGGGGACCCGACCCGACCCGGGGTCCAGGGTCCGGTATGGGGAATCGAACCTGGGACCTCGGGTGCCGGGGTCCCGACATCACCCTGTGACGCCACCCGGGGACCCGACCCGACCCGGTGTCCAGGTGCCGGTATGGGGAATCGAACCTGGGACGTCGGGTGCCGGGGTCCCGACATCACCCTGTGACGCCACCCGGGGACCCGACCCGACCCGGGGTTTTTTGGCCGGTATGGGGAATCGAACCTGGGACCTCGGGTGCCGGGGTCCCGACATCACCCTGTGACGCCACCCGGGGACCCGACCCGACCCGGTGTCCAGGTGCCGGTATGGGGAATCGAACCTGGGACCTCGGGTGCCGGGGTCCCGACATCACCCTGTGATGCCACCTGGGGACCCGACCCGACCCGGGGTTTTTAGGCCGGTATGGGGAATCGAACCTGGGACCTCAGGTGTCGGGGTCCCGACATCACCCTGTGACACCACCCGGGGACCCGACCCAACCCGGGGTCCAGGGGCCGGTATGGGGAATCGAACCTGGGACCTCGGGTGCCGGGGTCCCGACATCACCCTGTGACGCCACCCGGGGACCCGACCTGACCCGGGGTTTTTTGGCCACTTTGGGGAATCGAACCTGGGACCTCGCGTGCCGAGGTGCCGACATCACCCTGTTACGCCACCCAGGGGCCCAAACAGACCCGGGGTCCAGGGGCTGCTATGGGGAATCGAACCTGCGACCTCAGGTGCCGGGGTCCCGACATCGCCCTGTGACACCACCCGGGGACCCGACACGACCCGGGGTTTTTTGGCCGGTATGGGGAATCGAACCTGGGACGTCGGGTGCCGGGGTCCCGACATCATCCTCTGATGCCACCCGGCGACCCGACCCGAACCTTGTTTTTTTGGCCGGTATGGGGAATCGAACGTGGGACCTCGGGTGCCGGGGTCCCGACATCACCCTGTGATGCCACCTGGGGACCCGAACCGACCCTTGTTATTTTGACCGGTATGGGGAATCGAACCTGGGACCTCGGGTGCCGGGTTCCCAACATCACCCTGTGACGCCACCCGGGGACCCGACCCGACCCGGGGTTTTTTGGCCGGTATGGGGAATCGAACGTGGGACCTCGGGTGCCGGGGTCCCGACATCCCCCTTGTGACGCTACCCGGGGACCAGACCCGACCCGGGGTCCAGGGGCTGCTATGGGGTATCGAACCTGAGACTTCGGGTTAAGGGGTCCCGACATCACCCTGTGACGCCACCCGGGGACCCGACCCGACCCGGGGTTTTTTGACCGGTATGGGGAATCGAACCTGGGACCTTGGGTGCCGGGGTCCCGACATCACCCTCTGATGCCACCGGGCGACCCGACCCGACCCGGGGTTTTTTGGCCGGTATGGGGAATCGAACCTGAGACCTCGGATGCCGGGGTCCCGATATCACCCTGTGACGCCACCCGGGGACCAGAGCCGACCCGGGGTTTTTTGACCTGTATGGGGAATCGAACCTGGGACCTCGGGTGCCGGTGTCCCGACATCACCCTGTGACGCCACCTGGGGACCCGAGCCGACCCGGGGTTTTTTGGTTGGTATGGGGAATCGAAACTGGGACCTTGGGTGCTGGGGTCCCGACATCACCCTCTGATGCCACCCGGCGACCTGACCCGACCCGGGGTTTTTTGGCCGGTATGGGGAATCGAACCTGAGACCTCGGGTGCCGGGGTCCCGACATCACCCTGTGACGCCACCCGGGGACCCGAGCCGACACAGGTTCCAGGGGCCGGTATGGGGAATCGAAACTTGGACCTCAGGTGCCGGGGTCCTGACATCACCCTGTGACGCCACCCGGTGACCCGACCCGACCCGGGGTCCAGGGGCCAGTATGGGGAATCGAACCTGGGACCTCGGATGCCGGGGTCCCGACATCACCCTGTGACGCCACCCGGGGACCCGAGCCGATACGGGGTTTTTTGACCTGTATGGGGAATCGAACCTGGGACCTCGGGTGCCGGGGTCCCGACATCACCCTGTGAAGCCACCCAGGGGCCCAAACAGACCCGGGGTCCAGGGGCCGGTATGGGGAATCGAACCTGGGACCTGAGGTGCCGGGGTCCCAACATCACCCTGTGACACCACCCGGGGACCCGACACGACCCGGGGTTTTTTGGCCGTTATGGGGAATCGAACCTGGGACCTCGGGTGCCGGGGTCCCGAAGTCACCCTGTGACGCCACCCGGGGACCCGACCCGACCTGGGTTTTTTTGGCCGGTATAGGGAATCGAACCTGGGACATCGGGGGCCGGGGTCCCGACATCACCCTGTGACGCCTCCCGGGGACCAAAACAGACCCGGGGTCCAGGGGCCGGTAGGGGGAATCGAACCTGGGACCTCGGGTGCCGGGGTCCCGACATCACCCTGTGATGCCACCCGGGGACACAAACAGACCCGGGGTACTGGGGCCGGTATGGGGAATCGAACCTGGGACATCGGGTGCCGGGGTCCCGACATCACCCTGTGACGCCACCCGGGGACCCGACCCGACCCGGGGTCCAGGGTCCGGTATGGGGAATCGAACCTGGGACCTCGGGTGCCGGGGTCCCGACATCACCCTGTGACGCCACCCGGGGACCCGACCCGACCCGGTGTCCAGGTGCCGGTATGGGGAATCGAACCTGGGACGTCGGGTGCCGGGGTCCCGACATCACCCTGTGACGCCACCCGGGGACCCGACCCGACCCGGGGTTTTTTGGCCGGTATGGGGAATCGAACCTGGGACCTCGGGTGCCGGGGTCCCGACATCACCCTCTGATGCCACCCGTCGACCCGACCCGACTCGTGCTTTTTTGGCTTGTATGCGGAATCGAACCTGGGACATTGGGTGCCGGGGTCCCGACATCACCCTGTGACACCACCCGGGGACTAAAACAGACCCGGGGCCAAGGGGCCGGTATGGGGAATCGAACCTGGGACCTCAGGTGCCGGGGTCCCGACATCACCCTGTGACGCCATCCAGGGGCCCAAACAGACCCGGGGTCCAGGGGCCGGTATGGGTAATCGAACCTGGGACGTCGAGTGCCGGGGTCCCGACATCACCCTGTGACGCCACCCGGGGAACTGACCCGACCCGGGGACCAGGTGCCGGTATGGGGAATCGAACCTGGGACCTCAGGTGCCGGGGTCCCGACATCACCCTGTGACGCCACCCGGGGACCCGACCAGACCCGGGGTTTTTTGGCCGGTATGGGGAATCGAACCTGGGACCTTGGGTGCCGGGGTCCCGACATCACCATCTGATGCCACCCGGCGACCCGACCCGACCCGGGGTTTTTTGGCCGGTATGGGGAATCGAACCTGAGACCTCGGGTGCCGGGGTCCCGACATCACCCTGTGACGCCACCCGGGGACCCGAGCCGACCCGGGTTCCAGGGGCCGGTATGGGGAATCGAACCTTGGACCTCAGGTGCCGGGGTCCCGACATCACCCTGTGACGCCACCCGGGGACCCGACCCGACCCCGGGTCCAGGGGCCAGTATGGGGAATCGAACCTGGGACCTTGGGTGCCGGGGTCCCGACATCTTCCTCTGATGCCACCCGGCGACCCGACCCGACCCGGGGTTTTTTGGCCGGTATGGGGAATCGAACCTGAGACCTCGGGTGCCGGGGTCCCGACATCACCCTGTGACGCCACCCGGGGACCCGAGCCGACCCGGGGTTTTTTGACCTGTATGGGGAATCGAACCTGGGACCTCGGGTGCCGGGGTCCCGACATCACCCTGTGACGCCACCCAGGGGCCCAAACAGACCCGGGGTCCAGGGGCCGGTATGGGGAATCGAACCTGGGACCTGAGGTGCCGGGGTCCCAACATCACCCTGTGACGCCACCCGGGGACCCGACCTGACCCTTGGTTTTTTGGCCGGTATGGGGAATCGAACCTGGGACGTCGGGTGCCGGGGTCCCGACATCACCCTGTGACACCACCCGGGGACCCGACCCGACCCGGGGTTTTTTGGCCGTTATGGGGAATCGAACCTGGGACCTCGGGTGCCGGGGTCCCGAAGTCACCCTGTGACGCCACCCGGGGACCCGACCCGACCTGGGTTTTTTTGGCCGGTATAGGGAATCGAACCTGGGACCTCAGGAGCCAGGGTCCCGACATCACCCTGTGACGCCACCCGGGGACGCGACCCGACCCGGGGCCCAGGGGCCCGTATGGGGAATCGAAACTGGGACCTCGGGTGCCGGGGTCCCGACATCACCCTCTGACGCCACCCGGGGACACAAACAGACCCGGGGTACTGGGGCCGGTATGGGGAATCGAACCTGGGACCTCGGGTGCCGGGGTCCCGACATCACCCTGTGACGCCACCCGGGGACTTGACCCGACCTGGGTTTTTTTGGCCGGTATGGGGAATCGAACCTGGGACCTCAGGAGCCAGGGTCCCGACATCACCCTGTGACGCCACCCGGGGACGCGACCCGACCCGGGGTCCAGGGGCCCGTATGGGGAATCGAAACTGGGACCTCGGGTGCCGGGGTCCCGACATCACCCTCTGACGCCACTCGGGGACCAGACCCGACCCGGTGTCCAGGTGCCGGTATGGAGAATCGAACCTGGGACCTCAGGTGCCGGGGTCCCGACATCACCCTGTGACGCCACCCGGGGACCCGACCCGACCCGGGGTTTTTTGGCCGGTAAGGGGAATCGAACCTGGGACCTCGGGTGCCGGGGTCCCGACATCACCCTGTGACGCCACCCGGGGACCCGACCCGACCCGGGGTTTTTTGGCCGGTAAGGGGAACCGAACCTGGGACCTCAGGTGCCGGGGTCCCAACATCACCCTGTGACACCACCCAGGGACCCGAGCCAACCCGGGGTCCAGGGGCCGGTATGGGGAATCGAACCTGCGACCTCAGGTGCCGGGGTCCCGACATCACCCTGTGACGCCACCCAGGGGCCCAAACAGACCCGGGGTCCAGGGGCCGGTATGGGGAATCGAAACTGGGACGTCGGGTGCCGGGGTCCCGACATCACCCTGTGATGCCACCCGGGGACCAAAACAGACCCGGGGTCCAGGGGCCGGTATGGGGAATCGAACCTGGGACCTCAGGTGCCGGGGTCCCGACATCACCCTGTGACGCCACCCGGGGACCCGAGCCGACCCGGGGTTTTTTGGCCGGTATGGGGAATCGAACGTGGGACCTCGGGTGCCGGGGTCCCGACATCATCCTCTGATGCCACCCGGCGACCATAGCCGTTCCGGGGTCCAGGGGCCGGTATGGGGAATCAAACCTGGGACCTCGGGTGCCGGGGTCCCGACATCACCCTGTGACACCACCCGGGGACCCGACCCGACCCGGGGTTTTATGGCCGGTATGGGGAATCGAACCTGGGACCTCGGGTGCCGGGGTCCCGACATCACCCTGTGACGCTACCCGGGGACCTAACCCGACCCGGGGTCCAGGGACTGCTATGTGGAATCGAACCTGAGACCTCGGGTGCCGGGGTCCCGACATCACCCTGTGACACCACCCGGGGACCTGACCCGACCCGGGGTTTTTTGGCCGGTATAAGGAATCGAACCTGGGACTTCGGGTGCCGGGGTCCCGACATCACCCTGTGACGCCACCCAGGGACCCGAGCCGACCCGGGGTTTTTTGGCCGTTATGGGGAATCGAACCTGGGACCTCGGGTGCCGGGGTCCCGACATCACCCTGTGACGCCACCCGGGGACCCGACACGACCTGGGTTTTTTTGGCCGGTATGGGGAATCGAACCTGAAACCTCGGTACCGGGGTCCCGACATCACCCTGTGACGCCACCCGGGGACCCGACCCGACCCGGGGATTTTTGGCCGCTATGGGGAATCGAACCTGGGACCTCGGGTGCCGGGGTCCCGACATCACCCTGTGACGCTACTCGGGGACGCGACCCGACCCGGGATCCAGGGGCTGCTATGGGGAATCGAACCTGAGACTTCGGGTTCCGGGGTCCCGACATCACCCTGTGACGCCACCCAGGGACCCGACCCCACCCGGTGTCCAGGGGCCGGTATGGGGAATCGAACCTTGGACCTGAGGTGCCGGGGTCCCGACATCACCCTGTGACGCCACCCGGGGACACGACCCGACCCTTTGTCCAGGGGCCAGTATGGGGAATTGAACCTGGGACCTCGGGTGTCGGGGTCCGGACATCACCCTGAGAGGTCTCCCGGGGACCGGACCCGACCCGGGGTTTTTTGGCCGGTATGGGGAATCGAACCTGGGACCTCGGGTGCCGGGGTCCCGACATCACCCTGTGACGCCACCTGGGGACCCGACTCTACCCGGGGTCCAAGGGCCGGTATGGGGAATGGAACCTGGGACCTCGGGTGCCGAGGTCCCGACATCACCCTGTGACGCCACCCGGGGACACGACCCTACCCGGGCTTTTTTTTCCGGTACGGGGAATGGAACCTGGGACCTCGGGTGCCGGGGTCCCGACATCACCCTGTGACGCCACCCGGGGACACAAACAGACCCGGGGTACTGGGGCCGGTATGGGGAATCGAACCTGGGACATCGGGTGCCGGGGTCCCGACATCACCCTGTGACGCCACCTGGGGAACTGACCCGACCCGGGGTCCAGGGGCCGGTATGGGGAATCGAACCTGGGACCTCAGGTGCCAGGGTCCCGACATCACGCTGTGACGCCACCCGGGGACCCGACCCGACCCGGGGTCCAGGGGCCGGTATGGGGAATCGAACCTGGGACCTCGGGTGCCGGGGTCCCGACATCACCCTGTGACGCCACCCGGGGACCCGACCCGACCCGGTGTCCAGGTGCCGGTATGGGGAATCGAACCTGGGACGTCGGGTGCCGGGGTCCCGACATCACCCTGTGACGCCACCCGGGGACCCGACCCGACCCGGGGTTTTTTGGCCGGTATGGGGAATCGAACCTGGGACCTCGGGTGCCGGGGTCCCGACATCACCCTCTGATGCCACCAGGCGACCCGACCCGACTCGTGCTTTTTTGGCTTGTATGCGGAATCGAACCTGGGACATTGGGTGCCGGGGTCCCGACATCACCCTGTGACACCACCCGGGGACTGAAACAGACCCGGGGCCAAGGGGCCGGTATGGGGAATCGAACCTGGGACCTCAGGTGCCGGGGTCCCGACATCACCCTGTGACGCCACCCAGGGGCCCAAACAGACCCGGGGTCCAGGGGCCGGTATGGGTAATCGAACCTGGGACGTCGAGTGCCGGGGTCCCGACATCACCCTGTGACGCCACCCGGGGAACTGACCCGACCCGGGGACCAGGTGCCGGTATGGGGAATCGAACCTGGGACCTCAGGTGCCGGGGTCCCGACATCACCCTGTGACGCCACCCGGGGACCCGACCAGACCCGGGGTTTTTTGGCCGGTATGGGGAATCGAACCTGGGACCTTGGGTGCCGGGGTCCCGACATCACCATCTGATGCCACCCGGCGACCCGACCCGACCCGGGGTTTTTTGGCCGGTATGGGGAATCGAACCTGGGACCTCAGGTGTCGGGGTCCCGACATCACCCTGTGACGCCACCCGGGGACCCGACCAGACCCGGGGTTTTTTGGCCGGTATGGGGAATCGAACCTGGGACCTTGGGTGCCGGGGTCCCGACATCACCCTGTGACGCCACCCGGGGACCCGAGCCGACCCGGGTTCCAGGGGCCGGTATGGGGAATCGAACCTTGGACCTCAGGTGCCGGGGTCCCGACATCACCCTGTGACGCCACCCGGGGACCCGACCCGACCCCGGGTCCAGGGGCCAGTATGGGGAATCGAACCTGGGACCTTGGGTGCCGGGGTCCCGACATCTTCCTCTGATGCCACCCGGCGACCCGACCCGACCCGGGGTTTTTTGGCCGGTATGGGGAATCGAACCTGAGACCTCGGGTGCCGGGGTCCCGACATCACCCTGTGACGCCACCCGGGGACCCGAGCCGACCCGGGGTTTTTTGACCTGTATGGGGAATCGAACCTGGGACCTCGGGTGCCGGGGTCCCGACATCACCCTGTGACGCCACCCAGGGGCCCAAACAGACCCGGGGTCCAGGGGCCGGTATGGGGAATCGAACCTGGGACCTGAGGTGCAGGGGTCCCAACATCACCCTGTGACGCCACCCGGGGACCCGACCTGACCCTTGGTTTTTTGGCCGGTATGGGGAATCGAACCTGGGACGTCGGGTGCCGGGGTCCCGACATCACCCTGTGACACCACCCGGGGACCCGACCCGACCCGGGGTTTTTAGGCCGGTATGGGGAATCGAACCTGGGACCTCAGGTGCCGGGGTCCCGAAGTCACCCTGTGACGCCACCCGGGGACCCGACCCGACCTGGGTTTTTTTGGCCGGTATAGGGAATCGAACCTGGGACCTCAGGAGCCAGGGTCCCGACATCACCCTGTGACGCCACCCGGGGACGCGACCCGACCCGGGGCCCAGGGGCCCGTATGGGGAATCGAAACTGGGACCTCGGGTGCCGGGGTCCCGACATCACCCTCTGACGCCACCCGGGGACACAAACAGACCCGGGGTACTGGGGCCGGTATGGGGAATCGAACCTGGGACCTCGGGTGCCGGGGTCCCGACATCACCCTGTGACGCCACCCGGGGACTTGACCCGACCTGGGTTTTTTTGGCCGGTATGGGGAATCGAACCTGGGACCTCAGGAGCCAGGGTCCCGACATCACCCTGTGACGCCACCCGGGGACGCGACCCGACCCGGGGTCCAGGGGCCCGTATGGGGAATCGAAACTGGGACCTCGGGTGCCGGGGTCCCGACATCACCCTCTGACGCCACTCGGGGACCAGACCCGACCCGGTGTCCAGGTGCCGGTATGGAGAATCGAACCTGGGACCTCAGGTGCCGGGGTCCCGACATCACCCTGTGACGCCACCCGGGGACCCGACCCGACCCGGGGTTTTTTGGCCGGTAAGGGGAATCGAACCTGGGACCTCGGGTGCCGGGGTCCCGACATCACCCTGTGACGCCACCCGGGGACCCGACCCGACCCGGGGTTTTTTGGCCGGTAAGGGGAACCGAACCTGGGACCTCAGGTGCCGGGGTCCCAACATCACCCTGTGACACCACCCAGGGACCCGAGCCAACCCGGGGTCCAGGGGCCGGTATGGGGAATCGAACCTGCGACCTCAGGTGCCGGGGTCCCGACATCACCCTGTGACGCCACCCAGGGGCCCAAACAGACCCGGGGTCCAGGGGCCGGTATGGGGAATCGAAACTGGGACGTCGGGTGCCGGGGTCCCGACATCACCCTGTGATGCCACCCGGGGACCAAAACAGACCCGGGGTCCAGGGGCCGGTATGGGGAATCGAACCTGGGACCTCAGGTGCCGGGGTCCCGACATCACCCTGTGACGCCACCCGGGGACCCGAGCCGACCCGGGGTTTTTTGGCCGGTATGGGGAATCGAACGTGGGACCTCGGGTGCCGGGGTCCCGACATCATCCTCTGATGCCACCCGGCGACCATAGCCGTTCCGGGGTCCAGGGGCCGGTATGGGGAATCAAGCCTGGGACCTCGGGTGCCGGGGTCCCGACATCACCCTGTGACACCACCCGGGGACCCGACCCGACCCGGGGTTTTATGGCCGGTATGGGGAATCGAACCTGGGACCTCGGGTGCCGGGGTCCCGACATCACCCTGTGACGCTACCCGGGGACCTAACCCGACCCGGGGTCCAGGGACTGCTATGTGGAATCGAACCTGAGACCTCGGGTGCCGGGGTCCCGACATCACCCTGTGACACCACCCGGGGACCTGACCCGACCCGGGGTTTTTTGGCCGGTATAAGGAATCGAACCTGGGACTTCGGGTGCCGGGGTCCCGACATCACCCTGTGACGCCACCCAGGGACCCGAGCCGACCCGGGGTTTTTTGGCCGTTATGGGGAATCGAACCTGGGACCTCGGGTGCCGGGGTCCCGACATCACCCTGTGACGCCACCCGGGGACCCGACACGACCTGGGTTTTTTTGGCCGGTATGGGGAATCGAACCTGAAACCTCGGTACCGGGGTCCCGACATCACCCTGTGACGCCACCCGGGGACCCGACCCGACCCGGGGATTTTTGGCCGCTATGGGGAATCGAACCTGGGACCTCGGGTGCCGGGGTCCCGACATCACCCTGTGACGCTACTCGGGGACGCGACCCGACCCGGGATCCAGGGGCTGCTATGGGGAATCGAACCTGAGACTTCGGGTTCCGGGGTCCCGACATCACCCTGTGACGCCACCCAGGGACCCGACCCCACCCGGTGTCCAGGGGCCGGTATGGGGAATCGAACCTTGGACCTGAGGTGCCGGGGTCCCGACATCACCCTGTGACGCCACCCGGGGACCCGACCCGACCCTTTGTCCAGGGGCCAGTATGGGGAATTGAACCTGGGACCTCGGGTGTCGGGGTCCGGACATCACCCTGAGAGGCCTCCCGGGGACCGGACCCGACCCGGGGTTTTTTGGCCGGTATGGGGAATCGAACCTGGGACCTCGGGTGCCGGGGTCCCGACATCACCCTGTGACGCCACCCGGGGACCCGACTCTACCCGGGGTCCAAGGGCCGGTATGGGGAATGGAACCTGGGACCTCGGGTGCCGAGGTCCCGACATCACCCTGTGACGCCACCCGGGGACACGACCCTACCCGGGCTTTTTTTTCCGGTACGGGGAATGGAACCTGGGACCTCGGGTGCCGGGGTCCCGACATCACCCTGGGACGCCACCCGGGGACCCGAACCGACCTGGGGTCCAGTGGCCGGTATGGGGAATCGAACCTGGGACGTCGGGTGCCGGGGTCCCGACATCACCCTGTGACGCCACCCGGGGAACCGACCCGACCCGGGGTTTTTTGGCCGGTATGGGGAATCGAACCTGGGAACTGGGGTGCCGGGGTCCCGAAATCACCCTGTGACGCCACCCGGGGACCCGACCAGACCCTGGGTCCAGGGGCCGATATGGGGAATCGAACCTTGGACCTCGGGTGCAGGGGTCCCGACATCACCCTGTGACACCACCCGGGGACCCGACCCGACCCGGGGTTTTCCGGCCAGTATGGGGAATCGAACCTGGGACCTCGGGTGCCGGGGTCCCGACATCACCCTGTGACGCCACCCGGGGACCCGAGCCAACCTGGGGTCCAGGGGCTGGTATGGGGAATTGAACCTGGGGCCTCGGGTGCCGGGGTCCCGACATCATCATGTGACGCCACCCGGGAACCCGACACGACCAGGGGTTTTTTGGCCGGTATGGGGAATCGAACCTGGGACCTTGGGTGCCGGCGTCCCGACATTACCCTGTGACGCCATTCGGGGACCCGACCCGACCCGGGGTCCAGGGGCCGGTATGGGGAATCGAACCTGGGACCACGGGTGCCGGGGTCCCGACATCACCCTGTGACGCCACCCGGGGACCCGAGCCAGAGTTTTTTGACTGTTATGGGGAATCGAAACTGGGACCTCGGGTGCCGGGGTCCCGACATCACCCTGTGACACCACCCGGGGACGCGACCCGACCCAGGGTTTTTTGGCCGGTATGGGGAATCGAACCTGGGACCTCGGGTGCCGGGGTCCCGACATCACCCTGTGATGCCACCCGGGAACCTGACACGACCCGGGGTTTTTTGGCCGGTATGGGGAATCGAACGTGGGACCTCGGGTGCCGGGGTCCCGACATCACCCTGTGACGCCACCCGGGGACCCGACCCGACCCGGGGTTTTTTGGCCAGTATGGGGAATCGAACCTGGGACCTCGGGTGCAGGGGTCCCGACATCAGCCTGTGACGCCACCCGGGGACCCGAGCCGACCCGGGGTCCAGGGGCCAGTATGGGGAATCGAACCTGGGACCTCTTGTGCCGGGGTCCCGACATCACCATGTGACGCCACCCGGGGACCCGACGCATCCCGGGGTCCAGGGGCTGGTATGAGGAATCGAACCTGGGACCTCGGGTGCCGGGGTCCCGACATCACCCTGTTACGCGATTCGGGGAACCGACTCTACCCGGGGTCCAGGGGCCGGTATGGGGAATCGAACCTGGGACCTCGGGTGCCGGGGTCGTGACATCACCCTGTGACGCCACCTGGGGACCTAACCCGACCCGAGGTCCGGGGGCCGGTATGGGGAATCGAACCTGGGACCTCGGGTGCCGGGGTCCCGACATCAACCTGTGACGCCATTCAGGGACCCGAGCCGACCCGGGGTTTTTTGATGAGTATGGGGAATGGAACCTGGGACCTCGGGTGCCGGGGTCCCGACATCACCCTGTGACGCCACCCGGGGACTCGAGCCGACCTGGGGTCCAGGGGCCGATATGGGGAATGGAACCTGGGACCTCGGCTGCCCGGGTCCCGACATCACCCTGTGACGCCACCCGGGGACACGACCCGACCCGGGGTCCAGGGGCCGGTATGGGGAATCGAACCTGGGACTTCGGGTGCCGGGGTCCCGACATCACCCTGTGACACCACCCGGGGACCCGACCCGACCCGGGGTTTTTTGGCCAGTATGGGGAATGGAACCTGGGACCTCGGGTGCCGGGGTCCTGACATCACCCTGTGACGCCACCCGGGGACCCGACACGACCCGGGGTTTTTTGGCCGGTATGGGGAATTGAACCTGGGACCTTGGGTGCCGGGGTCCCGACATCACCCTGTGACGCCACACCGGGGACCCGACCCGACCCGGGGTACAGGGGCCCATATGGGGAATCGAACCTGGGACCTCAGGTGCAGGGGTCCCGACATCACCCTGTGACGCCACACGGGGACTGACCCGACCCGGGGTTTTTTGGCCAGTATGGGGAATCGAACGTGGGACCTCGGGTGCCGGGGTCCCGACATCACCCTGTGACGCCACCCGGGGACCCGAGCCGACCCAGGGTTTTTTTGCCGATATGGGGAATCGAACCTGGGACCTCGGGTGCCAGGGTCCCGACATCACCCTGTGATGCCACCCGGGAACCCGACACGACCCGGGGTTTTTTGGCCGGTATGGGGAATCGAACCTGGGACCTCGGGTGCAGGGGTCCCGACATCAGCCTGTGACGCCACACGGGGACTGACCAGACCCGGGGTTTTTTGGCCAGTATGGGGAATCGAACGTGGGACCTCGAGTGCCGGGGTCCCGACATCACCCTGTGACGCCACCCCAGGACCCGATCCGACCCGGGGTCCAGGGGCAAGTATGGGGAATGGAACCTGGGACCTCGGGTGCCGGGGTCCCGACATCACCCTGTTACGCGATTCGGGGAACCGACTCTACCCGGGGTCCAGGGGCCGGTATGGGGAATCGAACCTGGGACCTCGGGTGCCGGGGTCCTGACATCACCCTGTGACGCCACCCGGGGACCTAACCGGACCCGAGGTCCGGGGGCCGGTATGGGGAATCAAACCTCGGACCTCGGGTGCCGGGGTCCCAACATCACCCTGTGACGCCATTCAGGGACCCAAGCCGACCCGGGGTTTTTTGATCAGTATGGGGAATGGAACCTGGGACCTCGGGTGCCGGGGTCCCGACATCACCCTGTGACGCCACCCGGGGACCCGAGCTGACCCGGGGTTTTTTGACCGGTATGGGGAATCGAACCTGGGACCTTGGGTGCCGGGGTCCCGACATCACCCTGTGACGCCACCCGGAGACCAGAGCCGACCCGGGGTACAGGGGCCCATATGGGGAATCGAACCTGGGACCTCGGGAGCCGGGGTCCCGACATCACCCTGTGACGCCACCTGGGGACCCGAGCCGACCCAGGGTTTTTTGGCCGGTATGGGGAATTGAACCTGGGACCTCGGGTGCAGGGGTCCCGACATCACCCTGTTACGCGATTCGGGGAACCGACTCTACCCGGGGTCCAGGGGCCGGTATGGGGAATCGAACCTGGGACCTCGGGTGCCGGGGTCCTGACATCACCCTGTGACGCCACCCGGGGACCTAACCCGACCCGAGGTCCGGGGGCCGGTATGGGGAATCAAACCTGGGACCTCGGGTGCCGGGGTCCCAACATCAACCTGTGACGCCATTCAGGGACCCGAGCAGACCCGGGGTTTTTTAATCAGTATGGGGAATGGAACCTGGGACCTCGGCTGCCGGGGTCCCGACATCACCCTGTGACGCCACCCGGGGACCAAAACAGACCCGGGGTACAGGGGCCGGTATGGGGAATCGAACCTGGGACTTCGGGTGCCGGGGTCCCGACATCACCCTGTGACGCCACCCGGGGACCCGACCCGACCCGGGGTTTTTTGGCCAGTATGGGGAATGGAACCTGGGACCTCAGGTGCCGGGGTCCCGACATCACCCTGTGACGCCGCCCGGGGACTCGAGCCGACCCTGGGTCCAGGGGCCGGTATGGGGAATGGAACCTGGGACCTCGGGTGCCGGGGTCCCGACATCACCCTGTGACGCCACCCAGGGACCCGACCCGACCCGGGGTTTTTTGGCCGGTATGGGGAATCGAACCTGGGACTTCGGGTGCCGGGGTCCCGACATCACCCTGTGATGCCATTCAGGGACCCGACCCAAACAGGGGTCCAGGGGCCAATATGGGGAATCGAACCTGGGACCTCAGGTGCCGGGGTCCCGACATCACCCTTTGACGCCACACGGGGACCCGAGCCGACCCGGGGTTTTTTGGCCGGTATGGGGAATCGAACCTGTGACCTTGGGTGCCGGGGTCCCGACATCACCCTGTGACGCCACCAGGGGACCTGATCCGACCCGAAGTCCAGGGGCTGGTATGGGGAATCGAACCTGGGACCTCCGGTGCCTGGGTCCCGACATCACCCTGTTACGCCCCCGGTGACCCGAACCGACCCGGGGTCCAGGGGCCGGTATGGGGAATCGAACCTGGGACCTCGGGTGCCGGGGTCCCGACATCACCCTGTGACGCCACCCGGGGACCCGACACGACCCGGGGTTTTTTGGCCAGTATGGGGAATTGAACCTGGGACCTCGGGTGCAGGGGTCCCGACATCACCCTCTGGCGCCACCTGGGGACCCGACCCGACACGGGGTTTTCCGGCCAGCATGGGGAATCGAACCTGGGACCTCGGGTGCCGGGGTCCCGACATCACCCTGTGACGCCATTCGGGGACCCGACCCGACCCGGGGTCCTGGGGCCGGTATGGGGAATCGAACCTGGGACCTCGGGTGCCGGGGTCCCAACATCACCCTGTGACGCCACCCGGGGACCCGAGCCAGAGTTTTTTGACTGGTATGGGGAATCGAAACTGGGACCTCGGGTGCAGGGGTCCCGACATCACCCTGTGACACCACCCAGGGACCCGAGCCGACCCAGGGTTTTTTGGCCGGTATGGGGAATCGAACCTGGGACCTCGGGTGCCGGGGTCCCGACATCACCCTGTGACGCCACCCGGGGACTGACCCGACCCGGGGTTTTTTGGCCAGTATGGGGAATCGAACGAGGGACCTCGGGTGCCGGGGTCCCGACATCACCCTGTGACGCCACCCGGGGACCCGACCAGACCCGGGGTCCACGGGGCCGGTATGGGGAATCGAACCTGGGACCTCGGGTGCCGGGGTCCCAACATCACCCTGTGACGCCACCCGGGGACCCGACCAGACCCGGGGTTTTTTGGCCAGTATGGGGAATGGAACCTGGGACCTCGGGTGCCGGGGTCCCGACATCACCCTGTGACGCCACCTGGGGACCCGAGCCAGAGTTTTTTGACTGGTATGGGGAATTGAACCTGGGATCTCGGGTGCCGGGGTCCCAACATCAACCTGTGACGCCATTCAGGGACCCGAGCCGACCCGGGGTTTTTTGATCAGTATGGGGAATGGAACCTGGGACCTCGGGTGCCGGGGTCCCAACATCACCGTGTGACGCCACCCGGGGACCCGACCTGACCCGGGGTTTTTTGGCCGCTATGGGGAATCGGACCTGGGACCTCGGCTGCCGGGGTCCCGACATCACCCTGTGACGCCGCCCGGGGACTCGAGCCGACCCGGGGTCCAGGGGCCGGTATGGGGAATCGAACCTGGGACCTCGGCTGACGGGGTCCCGACATCACCATGTGTTGCCACCCGGGGACCTGACCCGACCCGGGGTTTTTTGACTGGTATGGGGAATCGAACCTGGGACCTCGGGTGCCGGGGTCCCGACATCACCCTGTGACGCCACCCGGGGACGCCACCCGACCCGGGATCCAGGGGCCGGTATGGGGAATCGAACCTGGGACCTCGGGTTCCGGGGTCCCGACATCAACCTGTGAAATCACCCGGGGACCCGACTCGACCCGGGGATTTTTGACCAGTATGGGGAATCGAACCTGGGACCTAGGGTGCCGGGGTCCCGACATCACCCTGTGATGCCACCCGGGGTCCGCATCCGACCCGGGGTCCCGGGGCCGGTATGGGGAATCGAACCTGGGACCTCGGGTGCCGGGGTCCCAACATCAACCTGTGACGCTATTCAGGGACCCGAGCCGACCCGGGGTTTTTTGATCAGTATGGGGAATGGAACCTGGGACCTCGGGTGCCGGGGTCCCGAAGTCACCCTGTGACGCCACCAGGGGACCCGACCCGACCCGAAGTCCAGGGGCCGGAATGGGGAATCGAACCTGGGACCTCCTGTGCCGGGGTCCCGACATCACCCTCTGACGCCACCCGGGGACCCGAGCCGACACGGGGTTTTTTGGCCAGTATGGGGAATCGAACCTGGGACCTCGGGTGCAGGGGTCCCGACATCACCCTGTGACGCCACCCGGGGACCTAACCCCACCCGAGGTCCGGAGGCCAGTATGGGGTATCGAACCTGGGACCTCGGGTGCCAGGGTCCCGACATCAACCTGTGACGCCACCCCGGGGACCTGACCCGACTCGGGGTTTTTTGACTGGTATGGGGAATTGAACCTGGGATCTCGGGTGCAGGGGTCCCGACATCACCCTGTGACGCCACCCGGGGACCTAAACTGACCCGAGGTCCGGGGGCCGGTATGGGGAATCGAACCTGGGACCTCCGGTGCCTGGGTCCCGACATCACCCTGTTACGCCAACCGGTGACCTGACCCGACCCGGGGTCCAGGGGCCGGTATGGGGAATCGAACCTGGGACCTCGGGTGCAGGGGTCCCGACATCACCCTGTGATGCCACCCGGGAAACCAATCCGACCCGGGGTTTTTTGACCGGTATGGGGAATCGAACCTGGGACCTCGGGTGCAGGGGTCCCGACATCACCCTGTAACGCCACACGGGGACTGCACCGACCCGGGGTTTTTTGGCCAGTATGGGGAATCGAACATGGGACCTCGGGTGCCGGGGTCCCGACATCACCCTGTGACGCCACCCAGGAACCCGATCCGACCCGGGGTCCAGGGACCGGTATGGGGAATCGAACCTGGGACCTCGGGTGCCGGGGTCCTGACATCACCCTGTGACGCCAGCCGGGGACCCGATCCGACCCGGGGTCCAGGGGCCGGTATGGGGAATCGAACCTGGGACCTCGGGTGCCAGGGTCCCGACATCACCCTGTGACGCCACACGGGGACCCGACCCGACCCGGGGTCCAGGGGCCGGTATGGGGAATCGAACCTGGGACTTCGGGTGCCGGGGTCCCGACATCACCATGTGTTGCCACCCGGGGACCAGACCAGACCCGAGGTTTTTTGATTGGTATGGGGAATGGAACCTGGGACCTCGGGAGCCGGGGTCCCGACATCACCCTGTGATGCCACCCGGGGACCTGACCTGACCCGGTGTTTTTTGACTGGTATGGGGAATCGAACCTGGGACCTCGGGTGCCGGGGTCCCGACATCACCCTGTGACGCCACCCGGGGACGCGACCCGACCCGGGATCCAGGGGCCGGTATGGGGAATCGAACCTGGGACCTCGGGTGCAGGGGTCCCGACATCACCCTGTGACGTCACCCGGGGACCCGACTCGACCCGGGGATTTTTGACCAGTATGGGGAATCGAACATGGGACCTAGGGTGCCGGGGTCCCGACTTCACCCTGTGATGCCACCCGGGGTCCCGATCCGACCCGGGGTCCAGGGGCCGGTATGGGGAATCGTACCTGGGACCTCGGGTGTAGGGGTCCTGAAATCCCCCTGTGACGCCACCCGGGGACCCGACCCGACTTAGGGTCCAGGGTCCGGTATGGGGAATCGAACCTGGGACCTCGGGTGCAGGGGTCCCGACATCACCCTGTGACGCCACCCGGGGACCCGACCAGACCCGGGGTTTTTTGGCCAGTAATGGGAATCGAACCTGGGACGTCGGGTGCCGGGGTCCCGACATCACCCTGTGACGCCACCCGGGGACCCGACCCGGAGTTTTTTGACTGGTATGGGGAATCAAACCTGGGATCTCGGGTGCTAGGGTCCCGACATCACGCTGTGATGCCACCCGGGGACCCGACCCGACCCACGGTCCAGGGGCCGGTATGGGGAATGGAACCTGGGACCTCGGGTGCCGGAGTCCTGACATCAGCCTGTGACGCCACCGGGGGACCCGAGACGACCCGGGGTATTTTGGCCGACATGGGGAATCGAACCTGGGACCTCGGGTGCCGGGGTCCCGACATCACCCTGTGACGACACCCGGGAACCCGATCCGACCCGGGGTACAGGGACCGGTATGGGGAATCGAACGTGGGACCTCGGGTGCTGGGGTCCCGACATCACCCTGTGACGCCAGCCGGAGACCCGATCCGACCCGGGGTCCAGGGGCCAGTATGGGGAATCGAACCTGGGACCTCGGCTGCCGGGGTCCCGACATCACCCTGTGACGCCACCCGGGGACCCGAACCGACCCGGGGTACAGGGGCCCGTATGGGGAATCGAACCTGGGACCTCGGGTGCCGGGGTCCCGACATCACCCTGTGACGCCTCCCGGGGACCCGACCCGGAGTTTTTTGACTGGTATGGGGAATCAAACCTGGGATCTCGGGTGCTAGGGTCCCGACATCACGCTGTGATGCCACCCGGGGACCCGACCCGACCCACGGTCCAGGGGCCGGTATGGGGAATGGAACCTGGGACCTCGGGTGCCGGAGTCCTGACATCAGCCTGTGACGCCACCGGGGGACCCGAGACGACCCGGGGTATTTTGGCCGATATGGGGAATTGAACCTGGGACCTCGGGTGCCGGGGTCCCGACATCACCCTGTGACGCCACCCGGGGACCCGAGCCAGAGTTTTTTGACTGGTATGGGGAATCGAACCTGGGACTTCGGGTGCCGGGGTCCCGACATCACCCTGTGACACCACCAGGGGACCCGAGCCGACCCGGGGTTTTTTGGCCGGTATGGGGAATCGAACCTGGGACCTTGGGTGCCGGGGTCCCGACATCACCCTGTGATGCAACACGGGGACCCGAGACAACCCGGGGTCCAGGGGCCAGTATGGGGATTCGAACCTGGGACCTCGGGTGCAGGGGTCCCGACATCACCCTGTGACGCCACCCCGGGGACCCGACCCGACTCGGGGTTTTTTGACTGGTATGGGGAATTGAACCTGGGATCTCGGGTGCAGGGGTCCCGACATCACCCTGTGACGCCACCCGGGGACCTAAACGGACCCGAGGTCCGGGGGCCGGTATGGGGAATCGAACCTGGGACCTCCGGTGCCTGGGTCCCGACATCACCCTGTTACGCCACCCGGTGACCTAAACCGACCCGGGGTCCAGGGGCCGGTATGGGGAATCGAACCTGGGACCTCGGGTGCCGGGGTCCCGACATCACCCTGTGATGCCACCCGGGAACCCGATCCGACCCGGGGTTTTTTGACCGGTATGGGGAATCGAACCTGGGACCTCGGGTGCAGGGGTCCCGACATCACCCTGTGATGCCACCGGGGAACCCGATCCGACCCGGGGTTTTTTGACCGGTATGGGGAATCGAACCTGGGACCTCGGGTGCAGGGGTCCCGACATCACCCTGTGACGCCACACGGGGACTGCACCGACCCGGGGTTTTTTGGCCAATATGGGGAATCGAACCTGGGACCTCGGGTGCCGGGGTCCCGACATCACCCTGTGACGCCACCCGGGAACCCGATCCGACCCGGGGTCCAGGGACCGGTATGGGGAATCGAACGTGGGACCTCGGGTGCCGGGGTCCCGACATCACCCTGTGACGCCACACGGGGACTGCACCGACCCGGGGTTTTTTGGCCAGTATGGGGAATCGAACCTGGGACCTCGGGTGCCGGGGTCCCGACATCACCCTGTGACGCCACCCGGGAACCCGATCCGACCCGGGGTCCAGGGACCGGTATGGGGAATCGAACCTGGGACCTCGGGTGCAGGGGTCCCGACATCACCCTGTGACGCCACACGGGGACTGCACCGACCCGGGGTTTTTTGGCCAGTATGGGGAATCGAACCTGGGACCTCGGGTGCCGGGGTCCCGACATCACCCTGTGACGCCACCCGGGAACCCGATCCGACCCGAGGTCCAGGGACCGGTATGGGGAATCGAACGTGGGACCTCGGGTGCCGGGGTCCCGACATCACCCTGTGACGCCACCCGGGGACCAGATCCGACCCGGGGTCCAGGGGCCAGTATGGGGAATCGAACCTGGGACCTCAGGTGCCGGGGTCCCGACATCACGCTGTGACGCCACCCGGGGACCCGAACCGACCCGGGGTACAGGGGCCCATATGGGGAATCGAACCTGGGACCTCGGGAGCCGGGGTCCCGACATCACCCTGTGACGCCACCCGGGGACCTGACCCGACCCGGTGTTTTTTGACTGGTATGGGGAATCGAACCTGGGACCTCGGGTGCTGGGGTCCCGGCATCACCCTGTGACGCCACCCGGGGACGCGACCCGACCCGGGATCCAGGGGCCGGTATGGGGAATCGAACCTGGGACCTCGGGTGCAGGGGTCCCGACATCACCCTGTGACGTCACCCGGGGACCCGACTCGACCCGGGGATTTTTGACCAGTATGGGGAATGGAACATGGGACCTAGGGTGCCGGGGTCCCGACATCACCCTGTGATGCCACCCGGGGTCCCGATCCGACCCGGGGTCCAGGGGCCGGTATGGGGAATCGAACCTGGGACCTCGGGTGCAGGGGTCCTGAAATCACCCTGTGACGCAACCCGGGGACCCGACCCGACTTAGGGTCCAGGGGCCGGTATGGGGAATCCAACCTGGGACCTCCGGTGCCGGGGTCCCGACATCACCCTGTGACGCCACCCGGGGACCCGACCCGACCCGGGGTCCAGGGGCCGGTATGGGGAATCGAACCTGGGACCTCGGGTGCCGGGGTCCCGACATCACCCTGTGACGCCACCCGGGGACCCTAGCCGACCCGGGGTTTTTTGGCTAGTATGGGGAATCGAACCAGGGACCTCGGGTGCTGGAGTCCCGACATCACCCTGTGATGCCACCCGGGAACCCGATCCGATCCAGGGTTTTTTGACCGGTATGGGGAATCGAACCTGTGACCTTGGGTGCCGGGGTCCCGACATCACCCTGTGACGCCACCAGGGGACCTGATCCGACCCGAAGTCCAGGGGCTGGTATGGGGAATCGAACCTGGGACCTCCGGTGCCTGGGTCCCGACATCACCCTGTTACGCCCCCGGTGACCCGAACCGACCCGGGGTCCAGGGGCCGGTATGGGGAATCGAACCTGGGACCTCGGGTGCCGGGGTCCCGACATCACCCTGTGACGCCACCCGGGGACCCGACACGACCCGGGGTTTTTTGGCCAGTATGGGGAATTGAACCTGGGACCTCGGGTGCAGGGGTCCCGACATCACCCTCTGGCGCCACCTGGGGACCCGACCCGACACGGGGTTTTCCGGCCAGCATGGGGAATCGAACCTGGGACCTCGGGTGCCGGGGTCCCGACATCACCCTGTGACGCCATTCGGGGACCCGACCCGACCCGGGGTCCTGGGGCCGGTATGGGGAATCGAACCTGGGACCTCGGGTGCCGGGGTCCCAACATCACCCTGTGACGCCACCCGGGGACCCGAGCCAGAGTTTTTTGACTGGTATGGGGAATCGAAACTGGGACCTCGGGTGCAGGGGTCCCGACATCACCCTGTGACACCACCCAGGGACCCGAGCCGACCCAGGGTTTTTTGGCCGGTATGGGGAATCGAACCTGGGACCTCGGGTGCCGGGGTCCCGACATCACCCTGTGACGCCACCCGGGGACTGACCCGACCCGGGGTTTTTTGGCCAGTATGGGGAATCGAACGAGGGACCTCGGGTGCCGGGGTCCCGACATCACCCTGTGACGCCACCCGGGGACCCGACCAGACCCGGGGTCCACGGGGCCGGTATGGGGAATCGAACCTGGGACCTCGGGTGCCGGGGTCCCAACATCACCCTGTGACGCCACCCGGGGACCCGACCAGACCCGGGGTTTTTTGGCCAGTATGGGGAATGGAACCTGGGACCTCGGGTGCCGGGGTCCCGACATCACCCTGTGACGCCACCTGGGGACCCGAGCCAGAGTTTTTTGACTGGTATGGGGAATTGAACCTGGGATCTCGGGTGCCGGGGTCCCAACATCAACCTGTGACGCCATTCAGGGACCCGAGCCGACCCGGGGTTTTTTGATCAGTATGGGGAATGGAACCTGGGACCTCGGGTGCCGGGGTCCCAACATCACCGTGTGACGCCACCCGGGGACCCGACCTGACCCGGGGTTTTTTGGCCGCTATGGGGAATCGAACCTGGGACCTCGGCTGCCGGGGTCCCGACATCACCCTGTGACGCCGCCCGGGGACTCGAGCCGACCCGGGGTCCAGGGGCCGGTATGGGGAATCGAACCTGGGACCTCGGCTGACGGGGTCCCGACATCACCATGTGTTGCCACCCGGGGACCTGACCCGACCCGGGGTTTTTTGACTGGTATGGGGAATCGAACCTGGGACCTCGGGTGCCGGGGTCCCGACATCACCCTGTGACGCCACCCGGGGACGCCACCCGACCCGGGATCCAGGGGCCGGTATGGGGAATCGAACCTGGGACCTCGGGTTCCGGGGTCCCGACATCAACCTGTGAAATCACCCGGGGACCCGACTCGACCCGGGGATTTTTGACCAGTATGGGGAATCGAACCTGGGACCTAGGGTGCCGGGGTCCCGACATCACCCTGTGATGCCACCCGGGGTCCGCATCCGACCCGGGGTCCCGGGGCCGGTATGGGGAATCGAACCTGGGACCTCGGGTGCCGGGGTCCCAACATCAACCTGTGACGCTATTCAGGGACCCGAGCCGACCCGGGGTTTTTTGATCAGTATGGGGAATGGAACCTGGGACCTCGGGTGCCGGGGTCCCGAAGTCACCCTGTGACGCCACCAGGGGACCCGACCCGACCCGAAGTCCAGGGGCCGGAATGGGGAATCGAACCTGGGACCTCCTGTGCCGGGGTCCCGACATCACCCTCTGACGCCACCCGGGGACCCGAGCCGACACGGGGTTTTTTGGCCAGTATGGGGAATCGAACCTGGGACCTCGGGTGCAGGGGTCCCGACATCACCCTGTGACGCCACCCGGGGACCTAACCCCACCCGAGGTCCGGAGGCCAGTATGGGGTATCGAACCTGGGACCTCGGGTGCCAGGGTCCCGACATCAACCTGTGACGCCACCCCGGGGACCTGACCCGACTCGGGGTTTTTTGACTGGTATGGGGAATTGAACCTGGGATCTCGGGTGCAGGGGTCCCGACATCACCCTGTGACGCCACCCGGGGACCTAAACTGACCCGAGGTCCGGGGGCCGGTATGGGGAATCGAACCTGGGACCTCCGGTGCCTGGGTCCCGACATCACCCTGTTACGCCAACCGGTGACCTGACCCGACCCGGGGTCCAGGGGCCGGTATGGGGAATCGAACCTGGGACCTCGGGTGCAGGGGTCCCGACATCACCCTGTGATGCCACCCGGGAAACCAATCCGACCCGGGGTTTTTTGACCGGTATGGGGAATCGAACCTGGGACCTCGGGTGCAGGGGTCCCGACATCACCCTGTAACGCCACACGGGGACTGCACCGACCCGGGGTTTTTTGGCCAGTATGGGGAATCGAACATGGGACCTCGGGTGCCGGGGTCCCGACATCACCCTGTGACGCCACCCAGGAACCCGATCCGACCCGGGGTCCAGGGACCGGTATGGGGAATCGAACCTGGGACCTCGGGTGCCGGGGTCCTGACATCACCCTGTGACGCCAGCCGGGGACCCGATCCGACCCGGGGTCCAGGGGCCGGTATGGGGAATCGAACCTGGGACCTCGGGTGCCAGGGTCCCGACATCACCCTGTGACGCCACACGGGGACCCGACCCGACCCGGGGTCCAGGGGCCGGTATGGGGAATCGAACCTGGGACTTCGGGTGCCGGGGTCCCGACATCACCATGTGTTGCCACCCGGGGACCAGACCAGACCCGAGGTTTTTTGATTGGTATGGGGAATGGAACCTGGGACCTCGGGAGCCGGGGTCCCGACATCACCCTGTGATGCCACCCGGGGACCTGACCTGACCCGGTGTTTTTTGACTGGTATGGGGAATCGAACCTGGGACCTCGGGTGCCGGGGTCCCGACATCACCCTGTGACGCCACCCGGGGACGCGACCCGACCCGGGATCCAGGGGCCGGTATGGGGAATCGAACCTGGGACCTCGGGTGCAGGGGTCCCGACATCACCCTGTGACGTCACCCGGGGACCCGACTCGACCCGGGGATTTTTGACCAGTATGGGGAATCGAACATGGGACCTAGGGTGCCGGGGTCCCGACTTCACCCTGTGATGCCACCCGGGGTCCCGATCCGACCCGGGGTCCAGGGGCCGGTATGGGGAATCGTACCTGGGACCTCGGGTGTAGGGGTCCTGAAATCCCCCTGTGACGCCACCCGGGGACCCGACCCGACTTAGGGTCCAGGGTCCGGTATGGGGAATCGAACCTGGGACCTCGGGTGCAGGGGTCCCGACATCACCCTGTGACGCCACCCGGGGACCCGACCAGACCCGGGGTTTTTTGGCCAGTAATGGGAATCGAACCTGGGACGTCGGGTGCCGGGGTCCCGACATCACCCTGTGACGCCACCCGGGGACCCGACCCGGAGTTTTTTGACTGGTATGGGGAATCAAACCTGGGATCTCGGGTGCTAGGGTCCCGACATCACGCTGTGATGCCACCCGGGGACCCGACCCGACCCACGGTCCAGGGGCCGGTATGGGGAATGGAACCTGGGACCTCGGGTGCCGGAGTCCTGACATCAGCCTGTGACGCCACCGGGGGACCCGAGACGACCCGGGGTATTTTGGCCGACATGGGGAATCGAACCTGGGACCTCGGGTGCCGGGGTCCCGACATCACCCTGTGACGACACCCGGGAACCCGATCCGACCCGGGGTACAGGGACCGGTATGGGGAATCGAACGTGGGACCTCGGGTGCCGGGGTCCCGACATCACCCTGTGACGCCAGCCGGAGACCCGATCCGACCCGGGGTCCAGGGGCCAGTATGGGGAATCGAACCTGGGACCTCGGCTGCCGGGGTCCCGACATCACCCTGTGACGCCACCCGGGGACCCGAACCGACCCGGGGTACAGGGGCCCGTATGGGGAATCGAACCTGGGACCTCGGGTGCCGGGGTCCCGACATCACCCTGTGACGCCTCCCGGGGACCCGACCCGGAGTTTTTTGACTGGTATGGGGAATCAAACCTGGGATCTCGGGTGCTAGGGTCCCGACATCACGCTGTGATGCCACCCGGGGACCCGACCCGACCCACGGTCCAGGGGCCGGTATGGGGAATGGAACCTGGGACCTCGGGTGCCGGAGTCCTGACATCAGCCTGTGACGCCACCGGGGGACCCGAGACGACCCGGGGTATTTTGGCCGATATGGGGAATTGAACCTGGGACCTCGGGTGCCGGGGTCCCGACATCACCCTGTGACGCCACCCGGGGACCCGAGCCAGAGTTTTTTGACTGGTATGGGGAATCGAACCTGGGACTTCGGGTGCCGGGGTCCCGACATCACCCTGTGACACCACCAGGGGACCCGAGCCGACCCGGGGTTTTTTGGCCGGTATGGGGAATCGAACCTGGGACCTTGGGTGCCGGGGTCCCGACATCACCCTGTGATGCAACACGGGGACCCGAGACAACCCGGGGTCCAGGGGCCAGTATGGGGATTCGAACCTGGGACCTCGGGTGCAGGGGTCCCGACATCACCCTGTGACGCCACCCCGGGGACCCGACCCGACTCGGGGTTTTTTGACTGGTATGGGGAATTGAACCTGGGATCTCGGGTGCAGGGGTCCCGACATCACCCTGTGACGCCACCCGGGGACCTAAACGGACCCGAGGTCCGGGGGCCGGTATGGGGAATCGAACCTGGGACCTCCGGTGCCTGGGTCCCGACATCACCCTGTTACGCCACCCGGTGACCTAAACCGACCCGGGGTCCAGGGGCCGGTATGGGGAATCGAACCTGGGACCTCGGGTGCCGGGGTCCCGACATCACCCTGTGATGCCACCCGGGAACCCGATCCGACCCGGGGTTTTTTGACCGGTATGGGGAATCGAACCTGGGACCTCGGGTGCAGGGGTCCCGACATCACCCTGTGATGCCACCGGGGAACCCGATCCGACCCGGGGTTTTTTGACCGGTATGGGGAATCGAACCTGGGACCTCGGGTGCAGGGGTCCCGACATCACCCTGTGACGCCACACGGGGACTGCACCGACCCGGGGTTTTTTGGCCAGTATGGGGAATCGAACCTGGGACCTCGGGTGCCGGGGTCCCGACATCACCCTGTGACGCCACCCGGGAACCCGATCCGACCCGGGGTCCAGGGACCGGTATGGGGAATCGAACCTGGGACCTCGGGTGCAGGGGTCCCGACATCACCCTGTGACGCCACACGGGGACTGCACCGACCCGGGGTTTTTTGGCCAGTATGGGGAATCGAACCTGGGACCTCGGGTGCCGGGGTCCCGACATCACCCTGTGACGCCACCCGGGAACCCGATCCGACCCGAGGTCCAGGGACCGGTATGGGGAATCGAACGTGGGACCTCGGGTGCCGGGGTCCCGACATCACCCTGTGACGCCACCCGGGGACCAGATCCGACCCGGGGTCCAGGGGCCAGTATGGGGAATCGAACCTGGGACCTCAGGTGCCGGGGTCCCGACATCACGCTGTGACGCCACCCGGGGACCCGAACCGACCCGGGGTACAGGGGCCCATATGGGGAATCGAACCTGGGACCTCGGGAGCCGGGGTCCCGACATCACCCTGTGACGCCACCCGGGGACCTGACCCGACCCGGTGTTTTTTGACTGGTATGGGGAATCGAACCTGGGACCTCGGGTGCTGGGGTCCCGGCATCACCCTGTGACGCCACCCGGGGACGCGACCCGACCCGGGATCCAGGGGCCGGTATGGGGAATCGAACCTGGGACCTCGGGTGCAGGGGTCCCGACATCACCCTGTGACGTCACCCGGGGACCCGACTCGACCCGGGGATTTTTGACCAGTATGGGGAATGGAACATGGGACCTAGGGTGCCGGGGTCCCGACATCACCCTGTGATGCCACCCGGGGTCCCGATCCGACCCGGGGTCCAGGGGCCGGTATGGGGAATCGAACCTGGGACCTCGGGTGCAGGGGTCCTGAAATCACCCTGTGACGCAACCCGGGGACCTGACCCGACTTAGGGTCCAGGGGCCGGTATGGGGAATCCAACCTGGGACCTCCGGTGCCGGGGTCCCGACATCACCCTGTGACGCCACCCGGGGACCCGACCCGACCCGGGGTCCAGGGGCCGGTATGGGGAATCGAACCTGGGACCTCGGGTGCCGGGGTCCCGACATCACCCTGTGACGCCACCCGGGGACCCTAGCCGACCCGGGGTTTTTTGGCTAGTATGGGGAATCGAACCAGGGACCTCGGGTGCTGGAGTCCCGACATCACCCTGTGATGCCACCCGGGAACCCGATCCGATCCAGGGTTTTTTGACCGGTATGGGGAATCGAACCTGGGACCTCGGGTGCAGGGGTCCCGACATCACCCTGTGATGCCACCCGGGAACCCGATCCGACCCGGGGTTTTTTGACCGGTATGGGGAATCGAACCTGGGACCTCGGGTGCAGGGGTCCCGACATCACCCTGTGACGCCACACGGGGACTGCACCGACCCGGGGTTTTTTGGCCAGTATGGGGAATCGAACCTGGGACCTCGGGTGCCGGGGTCCCGACATCACCCTGTGACGCCACCCGGGGACCCGAGCCAACCCGGGGTCCAGGGGCCGGTATGGGGAATCGAACCTGGGACCTCGGGTGCCGGGGTCCCGACATCACCCTGTGACGCCACCCCGGGGACCCGACCCGACTCGGTGTTTTTTGGCCAGTATGGGGAATCGAACCTGGGACCTCGGGTGCAGGGGTCCCGACATCACCCTGTGACGCCACCCGGGGACCTAACCAGACCCGAGGTCCGGGGGCCGGTATGGGGAATCGAACCTGGGACCTCCGGTGCCGGGGTCCCGACATCACCCTGTTACGCCACCCGGTGACCCGACCCGACCCGGGGTCCAGGGACCAGTATGGGGAATCGAACCTGGGACCTCAGGTGCCGGGGTCCCGACATCACCCTGTGACGCCACCAGGGGACCCGAACCGACCCGGGGTACAGGGGCCCATATGGGGAATCGAACCTGGGACCTCGGGAGCCGGGGTCCCGACATCACCCTGTGACGCCACCCGGGGACCCGACCCGGAGTTTTTTGACTGGTATGGGGAATCAAACCTGGGATCTCGGATGCTAGGGTCCGGACATCACGCTGTGATGCCACCCGGGGACCCGACCCGACCCACGGTCCAGGGGCCGGTATGGGGAATCGAACCTGCGACCTCGGGTGCCGGGGTCCCGACATCACCCTGTGACGCCACCCGGGGACCCGAGCCGACCTGGGGTTTTTTGGCTAGTATGGGGAATCGATCTGGGACCTCGGGTGCTGGGGTGCCGACATCACCCTGTGATGCCACCCGGGAACCCGATCCGACCCGGGGTTTTTTGACCGGTATGGGGAATCGAACCTGGGACCTCGTGTGCAGGGGTCCCGACATCACCCTGTGATGCCACCCGGGAACCCGATCCGACCCGGGGTTTTTTGACCGGTATGGGGAATCGAACCTGGGACCTCAGGTGCAGGGGTCCCGACATCACCCTGTGACGCCACACGGGGACTGCACCGACCCGGGGTTTTTTGGCCAGTATGGGGAATCGAACCTGGGACCTCGGGTGCAGGGGTCCCGACATCACCCTGTGACGCCACCCGGGGACCCGAGCCGACCCGGGGTCCAGGGGCCGGTATGGGGAATCGAACCTGGGACCTCGGGTGCCGGGGTCCCGACATCACCCTCTGACGCCACCCGGGGACCTAACCCGACCCGGGGTCCAGGGTCCGGTATGGGGAATCGAACCTGGGACCTCGGGTGCAGGGGTCCTGAAATCACCCTGTGACGCCACCCGGGGACCCGACCCGACTTAGGGTCCAGGGTCCGGTATGGGGAATCGAACCTGGGACCTCGGGTGCAGGGGTCCCGACATCACCCTGTGACGCCACCCGGGGACCCGACCAGACCCGGGGTTTTTTGGCCAGTAATGGGAATCGAACCTGGGACCTCGGGTGCCGGGGTCCCGAAGTCACCCTGTGACGCCACCAGGGGACCCGACCCGACCCGAAGTCCAGGGGCCGGTATGGGGAATCGAACGTGGGACCTCGGGTGCCGGGGTCCCGACATCACCCTGTGACGCCACCCGATGACCCAACCAGACCCGGGGTCCAGGGGCCGGTATGGGAAATCGAACCTGGGACCTCGGGTGCCGGGGTCCCGACATCACCCTCTGACACCACCCGGGGACCCGAGCCGACTCGGGGTTTTTTGGCCAGTATGGGGAATCGAACCTGGGACCTCGGGTGCCGGGGTCCCGACATCACCCTGTGACGCCACCCGGGGACCTAACCCGACCCGAGGTCCGGAGGCCGGTATGGGGATTCGAACCTGGGACCTCGGGTGCCGGGGTCCCGACATCACCCTGTTACGCCACCCGGTGACCCGACCCGACACGGGGTCTAGGGGCCGGTATGGGGAATGGAACCTGGGACCTCGGGTGCCGGGGTCCCGACATCACCCTGTGACGCCACCCAGGGACCTGAGCCGACCCGGGGTTTTTTGGCTAGTATGGGGAATCGAACCTGGGACCTCGGGTGCCGGGGTCCCGACATCACCCTGTGACGCCACCCCGGGGACCCGACCCGACTCGGGGTTTTTTGACTGGTATGGGGAATTGAACCTGGGATCTCGGGTGCAGGGGTCCCGACATCACCCTGTGACGCCACCCGGGGACCTAAACCGACCCGAGGTCCGGGGGCCGGTATGGGGAATCGAACCTGGGACCTCCGGTGCCTGGGTCCCGACATCACCCTGTTACGCCACCCGGTGACCTAAACCGACCCGGGGTCCAGGGGCCGGTATGGGGAATCGAACCTGGGACCTCGGGTGCCGGGGTCCCGACATTACCCTGTGGCGCCACCCGGGGACCCGAGCCGACCCGGGGTTTTTTGGCTAGTATGGGGAATCGAACCTGGGACCTCGGGTGCTGGGGTCCCGACATCACCCTGTGATGCCACCCGGGAACCCGATCGGACCCGGGGTTTTTTGACCGGTATGGGGAATTGAACCTGGGACCTCGGGTGCAGGGGTCCCGACATCACCCTGTGATGCCACCCGGGAACCCGATCCGACCCGGGGTTTTTTGACCGGTATGGGGAATCGAACCTGGGACCTCGGGTGCAGGGGTCCCGACATCACCCTGTGACGCCACACGGGCACTGCACCGACCCGGGGTTTTTTGGCCAGTATGGGGAATCGAACCTGGGACCTCGGGTGCCGGGGTCCCGACATCACCATGTGTTGCCACCCGGGGACCAGACCAGACCCGGGGTCCAGGGGCCAGTATGGGGAATCGAACCTGGGACCTCGGGTGCCGGGGTCCCGACATCACTCTGTGACGCCACCCGGGGACCCGAACCGACCCGGGGTACAGGGGCCCATATGGGGAATCGAACCTGGGACCTCGGGAGCCGGGGTCCCGACATCACCCTGTGACGCCACCCGGGGACCCGACCCAGAGTTTTTTGACTGGTATGGGGAATCAAACCTGGGATCTCGGGTGCTAGGGTCCCGACATCACGCTGTGATGCCACCCGGGGACCCGACCCGACCCACGGTCCAGGGGCCGGTATGGGGAATCGAACCTGGGACCTCGGGTGCCGGGGTCCCGACATCACCCTGTGACGCCACCCGGGGACCCGAGCCAGAGTTTTTTGACTGGTATGGGGAATCGAACCTGGGACCTTGGGTGCCGGGGTCCCGACATCACCCTGTGACGCCACCCGGGGACCCGAGCCGACCTGGGGTTTTTTGGCCGGTATGGGGAATCGAACCTGGGACCTCGGGTGCAGGGGTCCCAACATCACCCCGTGACACCTCCCGAAGACCCGACCCGACCCTGGGTCCAGGGGCCGGTATGGGGAATCGAACCTGGGACCTCGGGTGCCGGGGTCCCAACATCAACCTGTGACGCCATTCAGGGACCCGAGCCGACCTGGGGTTTTTTGATCAGTATGGGGAATGGAACCTGGGACCTCGGGTGCCGGGGTCCCGACATCACCCTGTGACGCCACCCGGGGACCTAACCCGACCCGAGGTCCGGGGCCGGTATGGGGAATCGAACCTGGGACCTCGGGTGCCGGGGTCCCAACATCACCCTGTGACGCCACCCGGGGACCCGATCCGACCCGGGGTTTTTTGATCAGTATGGGGAATGGAACCTGGGACCTCGGGTGCCGGGGTCCCAACATCACCCTGTGACGCCACCCGGGGACCCGACCTGACCCGGGGTTTTTTGGCCAGTATGGGGAATCGAACCTGGGACCTCGGCTGCCGGGGTCCCGACATCACCCTGTGACGCCGCCCGGGGACTCGAGCCGACCCTGGGTCCAGGGGCCGGCATGGGGAATGAAACCTGGGACCTCGGGTGCCGGGGTCCCGACATCACCATGTGTTGCCACCCGGGGACCAGACCAGACCCGAGGTTTTTTGATTGGTATGGGGAATGGAACCTGGGACCTCGGGAGCCGGGGTCCCGACATCACCCTGTGATGCCACCCGGGGACCTGACCCGACCCGGTGTTTTTTGACTGGTATGGGGAATCGAACCTGGGACCTCGGGTACCGGGGTCCCGACATCACCCTGTGACGCCACCCGGGGACGTGACCCGACCCGGGATCCAGGGGCCGGTATGGGGAATCGAACCTGGGACCTCCGGTGCCTGGGTCCCGACATCACCCTGTGATGCCACCCGGGAACCCAATCCGACCCGGGGTTTTTTGACCGGTATGGGGAATCGAACCTGGGACCTCGGGTGCAGGGGTCCCGACATCACCCTGTGACGCCACCCGGGAACCCGATCCGACCCGGGGTCCAAGGGCCGGTATGGGGAATCGAACGTGGGACCTCGGGTGCCAGGGTCCCGACATCACCCTGTGACGCCAGCCGGGGACCCGATCCGACTCGGGGTCCAGGGGCCAGTATGGGGAATCGAACCTGGGACCTCGGCTGCCGGGGTCCCGACATCACCCTGTGATGCCACCCGGGGACCCGAACCGACCCGGGGTACAGGGGCCCATATGGGGAATCGAACCTGGGACCTCGGGAGCCGGGGTCCCGACATCACCCTGTGACGCCACCCGGGGACCCGACCCGGAGTTTTTTGACTGGTATGGGGAATCAAACCTGGCATCTCGGGTGCTAGGGTCCCGACATCACGCTGTGATGCCACCCGGGGACCCGACCCGACCCACGGTCCAGGGGCCGGTATGGGGAATCGAACCTGGGACCTCGGGTGCCGGAGTCCTGACATCAGCCTGTGACGCCACCGGGGGACCCGAGACAACCCGGGGTATTTTGGCCGATATGGGGAATCGAACCCGGGACTTCGGGTGCCGGGGTCCCGACATCACCCTGTGATGCAACGCGGGGACCCGAGACGACCCGGGATCCAGGGGCCAGTATGGGGATTCGAACCTGGGACCTCGGGTGCAGGGGTCCTGACATCACCCTGTGACGCCACCCGGGGACCCGACCTGACACGGGGTTTTTTGGCCAGTATGGGGAATCGAACCTGGGACCTTGGGTGCAGGGGTCCCGGCATCACCCTGTGACGCCATTCGGGGACCCGACCCGACCCGGGGTCCAGGGGCCGGTATAGGGAATCGAACCTGGGACCTCGGGTGCCGGGGTCCCAACATCAACCTGTGACGCCATTCAGGGACCCGAGCCGACCCAGGGTTTTTTGATCAGTATGGGGAATGGAACCTGGGACCTCGGGAGCCGGGGTCCCGACATCACCCTGTGACGCCACCTGGGGACCTAACCCGACCCGAGGTCCGGGGGCCGGTATGGGGAATCGAACCTGGGACCTCGGGTGCCGGGGTCCCAACATCAACCTGTGACGCCATTCAGGGACCCGAGCCGACCCGGGGTTTTTTGATCAGTATGGGGAATGGAACCTGGGACCTCGGGTGCCGGGATCCCAACATCACCCTGTGACGCCACCCGGGGACCCGACCAGACCCGGGGTTTTTTGGCCAGTAATGGGAATCGAACCTGGGACGTCGGGTGCCGGGGTCCCGACATCACCCTTTGACGCCACCCGGGGACCCGAGCCGACCCGGGGTTTTTTGGCCGGTATGGGGAATCGAACGTGGGACCTCGGGTGCCGGGGTCCCGACATCACCCTGTTACGCCACCCGGTGACCCAACCAGACCCGGGGTCCAGGGGCCGGTATGGGAAATCGAACCTGGGACCTCGGGTGCCGGGGTCCCGACATCACCTTCTGATGCCACCCGGGGACCCGAGCCGACTCGGGGTTTTTTGGCCAGTATGGGGAATCGAACCTGGGACCTCGGGTGCAGGGGTCCCGACATCACCCTGTGACGCCACCCGGGGACCTAACCCGACCCGAGGTCCGGAGGCCGGTATGGGGATTCGAACCTGGGACCTCGGGTACAGGGGTCCCGACATCACCCTGTTACGCCACCCGGTGACCCGACCCGACCCGGGGTCCAGAGGCCGGTATGGGGAATGGAACCTGGGACCTCGGGTGCCGGGGTCCCGACATCACCCTGTGACGCCACCCGGGGACCTGAGCCGACCCGGGGTTTTTTGGCTAGTATGGGGAATCTTACCTGGGACCTCGGGTGCCGGGGTCCCGACATCACCCTGTGACGCCACCCCGGGGACCCGACCCGACTCGGGGTTTTTTGACTGGTATGGGGAATTGAACCTGGGACCTCGGGTGCTGGGGTCCCGACATCACCCTGTGACGCCACCCGGGGACCTAAACCGACCCGAGGTCCGGGGGCCGGTATGGGGAATCGAACCTGGGACCTCCGGTGCCTGGGTCCCGACATCACCCTGTTACGCCACCCGGTGACCTAAACCGACCCGGGGTCCAGGGGCCGGTATGGGGAATCGAACCTGGGACCTCGGGTGCCGGGGTCCCGACATCACCCTGTGACGCCACCCGGGGACCCGAGCCGACCCGGGGTTTTTTGGCTAGTATGGGGAATTGAACCTGGGACCTCGGGTGCCGGGGTCCCGACATCACCCTGTGATGCCACCCGGGAACCCGATCCGACCCGGGGTTTTTTGACCGGTATGGGGAATCGAACCTGGGACCTCGGGTGCAGGGGTCCCGACATCACCCTGTGATGCCACCCGGGAACCCGATCCGACCCGGGGTTTTTTGACTGGAATGGGGAATCGAACCTGGGACCTCGGGTGCAGGGGTCCCGACATCACCCTGTGACGCCACACGGGGACTGCACCGACCCGGGGTTTTTTGGCCAGTATGGGGAATCGAACCTGGGACCTCGGGTGCCGGGGTCCCGACATCACCCTGTGACGCCACCCGGGGACCCGAGCCAGAGTTTTTTGACTGGTATGGGGAATCGAACCTGGGACTTCGGGTGCCGGGGTCCTGACATCACCCTGTGACACCACCAGGGGACCCTAGCCGACCCGGGGCTTTTTGGCCGTTATGGGGAATCGAACCTGGGAACTTGGGTGCCGGGGTCCCGACATCACCCTGTGATGCAACGCGGGGACCAGAGACGACCCGGGATCCAGGGGCCAGTATGGGGAATCGAACCTGGGACCTCGGGTGCAGGTGTCCCGACATCACCCTGTGACGCCACCCGGGGACCCGACCTGACACGGGGTTTTTTGGCAAGTATGGGGAAACGAACCTGGGACCTTGGGTGCCGGGGTCCCAACATCACCCTGTGACGCCACCCGGGGACCCGAGCCGACCCGGGGTCCAGGGGCCGGTATGGGGAATCGAACCTGGGACTTCGGGTGCCGGGGTCCCGACATCACCATGTGTTGCCACCCGGGGACCAGACCAGACCCGAGGTTTTTTGATTGGTATGGGGAATGGAACCTGGGACCTCGGGAACCGGGGTCCCGACATCACCTTGTGATGCCACCCGGGGACGTGACCCGACCCGGTGTTTTTTGACCGGTATGAAGAATCGAACCTGGGACCTCGGGTGCCGGGGTCCCGACATCACCCTGTGACGCCACCCGGGGATGCGACCCGACCCGGGATCCAGGGGCCGGTATGGGGAATCGAACCTGGGACCTCGGGTGCCGGGGTCCCGACATCACCCTGTGACGTCACCCGGGGACCCGACTCGACCCGGGGATTTTTGACCAGTATGGGGAATTGAACCTGGGACCTCGGGTGCCGGGGTCCCGACATCACCCTGTGATGCCACCCGGGGTCCCGATCCGACCCGGGGTCCAGGGGCCGGTATGGGGAATCGAACCTGGGACCTCGGGTGCAGGGGTCCTGAAATAACCCTGTGACGCCACCCGGGGACCCGACCAGACCCGGGGTTTTTTGGCCGGTATGGGGAATGGAAACTGGGACCTCGGGTGCCGGGGTCCCGAAGTCACCCTGTTACGCCACCCGGTGACCCGACCCGACCCGGGGTCCAGGGGCCGGTATGGGAAATCGAACCTGGGACCTCGGGTGCCGGGGTCCCGACATCACCCTCTGACGCCACTCGGGGACCCGAGCCGATTCGGGGTTTTTTGGCCAGTATGGGGAATCGAACCTGGGACCTCGGGTGCAGGGGTCCCGACATCACCCTGTGACGCCACCCGGGGACCTAACCCGACCCGAGGTCCGGGGGCCGGTATGGGGAATGGAACCTGGGACCTCGGGTGCCGGGGTCCCGACATCACCCTGTTACGCCACCCGGTGACCCGACCCGACCCGGGGTCCAGGGGCCGGTATGGGGAATGGAACCTGGGACCTCGGGTGCCGGGGTCCCGACATCACCCTGTGACGCCACCCAGGGACCCGAGCCGACCTCGGGGTTTTTTGGCTAGTATGGGGAATCGAACCTGGGACCTCGGGTGCTGGGGTCCCGACATCACCCTGTGACGCCACCCGGGGACCTGACCCGTCCCGAGGTCCGGGGGCCAGTATGGGGAATCGAACCTGGGACCTTGGGTGCCGGGGTCCCGACATCACCCTGTGACGCCACCCGGGGACCCGAGCCGACCCGGGGTTTTTTGGTTAGTATGGGGAATCGAACCTGGGACCTCGGGTGCTGGGGTCCCGACATCACCCTGTGACGCCACCCGGGAACCCGATCCGACCCGGGGTTTTTTGACCGGTATGGGGAATCGAACCTGGGACCTCGGGAGCCGGGGTCCCGACATCACCCTGTGACGCCACCCGGGGACCCGACCCGGAGTTTTTTGACTGGTATGGGGAATCAAACCTGGGATCTCGGGTGCTAGGGTCCCGACATCACGCTGTGATGCCACCCGGGGACCCGACCCGACCCACGGTCCAGGGGCTGGTATGGGGAATCGAACCTGGGACCTCGGGTGCCGGAGTCCTGACATCACCCTGTGACGCCACCCGGGGACCCGAGCCAGAGTTTTTTGACTGGTATGGGGAATCGAACCTGGGACTTCGGGTGCCGGGGTCCTGACATCACCCTGTGACACCACCAGGGGACCCGAGCCGACGCGGGGTTTTTTGGCCGGTATGGGGAATCGAACCTGGGACCTTGGGTGCCGGGGTCCCGACATCACCCTGTGATGCAACGCGGGGACCAGAGACGACCCGGGATCCAGGGGCCAGTATGGGGAATCGAACCTGGGACCTCGGGTGCAGGTGTCCCGACATCACCCTGTGACGCCACCCGGGGACCCGACCTGACACGGGGTTTTTTGGCAAGTATGGGGAATCGAACCTGGGACCTTGGGTGCCGGGGTCCCGACATCACCCTGTGACGCCACCCGGGGACCTAACCCGACCCGAGGTCCGGGGGCCGGTATGGGGATTCGAACCTGGGACCTCGGGCGCCGGGGTCCCGACATCACCCTGTGACGCCACCCGGGGACCCGACCTGGAGTTTTTTGACTGGTATGGGGAATCAAACCTGGGATCTCGGGTGCTAGGGTCCCGACATCACGCTGTGATGCCACCCGGGGACCCGACCCGACCCACGGTCCAGGGGCCGGTATGGGGAATCGAACCTGGGACCTCGGGTGCCGGGGTCCCGACATCACCCTGTGACGCCGCCCGGGGACCCGATCCGACCCGGGGTTTTTTGGCTAGTATGGGGAATCGAACCTGGGACCTCGGCTGCTGGGGTCCCGACATCACCCTGTGATGCCACCCGGGAACCCGACCCGACCCGGGGTTTTTTGACCGGTATGGGGAATCGAACCTGGGAGCTCGTGTGCAGGGGTCCCAACATCACCCTGTCATGCCACCCGGGAACCCGATCCGACCCGGGGTTTTTTGACTGGAATGGGGAATCGAACCTGGGACCTCGGGTGCCGGGGTCCCGACATCACCCTGTGACGCCACCTGGGGACCCGAGCTGACCCGGGGTCCAGGGGCCGGTATGGGGAATCGAACCTGGGACCTCGGGTGCCGGAGTCCTGACATCACCCTGTGACGCCACCCGGGGACCCGAGCCAGAGTTTTTTGACTGGTATGGGGAATCGAACCTGGGACTTCGGGTGCCGGGGTCCTGACATCACCCTGTGACACCACCAGGGGACCCGAGCCGACCCGGGGTTTTTTGGCCGGTATGGGGAATCGAACCTGGGACCTTGGGTGCCGGGGTCCCGACATCACCCTGTGATGCAACGCGGGGACCAGAGACGACCCGGGATCCAGGGGCCAGTATGGGGAATCGAACCTGGGACCTCGGGTGCAGGTGTCCCGACATCACCCTGTAACGCCACCCGGGGACCCGACCTGACACGGGGTTTTTTGGCAAGTATGGGGAATCGAAACTGGGACCTTGGGTGCCGGGGTCCCGACATCACCCTGTGACGCCACCCGGGGACCCGAGCCGACCCGGGGTCCAGGGGCCGGTATGGGGAATCGAACCTGGGACCTCGGGTGCAGGGGTCCCGACATCACCCTGTGACGCCATTCGGGGACCCGACCCGACCCGGGGTCCAGGGGCCGGTATGGGGAATCGAACCTGGGACCTCGGGTGCCGGGGTCCCAACATCAACCTGTGACGCCATTCGGGGACCCGACCTGACCCGGGGTTTTTTGGCCAGTATGGGGAATCGAACCTGGGACTTCGGGTGCCGGGGTCCCGACATCACCATGTGTTGCCACTCGGGGACCAGACCAGACCCGAGGTTTTTTGATTGGTATGGGGAATGGAACCTGGGACCTCGGGAGCCGGGGTCCCGACATCACCCTGTGATGCCACCCGGGGACGTGACCCGACCCGGTGTTTTTTGACCGGTATGAAGAATCGAACCTGGGACCTCGGGTGCCGGGGTCCTGACATCACCCTGTGACGCCACCAGGGGACGCGACCCGACCCGAGATCCAGGGGCCGGTATGGGGAATCGAACCTGGGACCTCGGGTGCCGGGGTCCCGACATCACCCTGTGACGTCACCCGGGGACCCGACTCGACCCGGGGATTTTTGACCAGTATGGGGAATCGAACCTGGGACCTCGGGTGCAGGGGTCCTGAAATAACCCTGTGACGCCACCCGGGGACCCGACCAGACCCGGGGTTTTTTGGCCAGTAATGGGAATCGAACCTGGGACGTCAGGTGCCGGGGTCCCGACATCACCCTGTGACGCCATTCGGGGACACGACCCGACCCGGGGTCCAGGGGCCGGTATGGGGAATGGAAACTGGGACCTCGGGTGCCGGGGTCCCGAAGTCACCCTGTGACGCCACCAGGGGACCCGACCCGACCCGAAGTCCAGGGGCCGGTATGGGGAATGGAACCTGGGACCTCGGGTGCCGGGGTCCCGACATCACCCTGTTACGCCACCCGGTGACCCGACCCGACCCGGGGTCCAGGGGCCGGTATGGGAAATCGATCCTGGGACCTCAGGTGCCGGGGTCCCGACATCACCCTCTGACGCCACTCGGGGACCCGAGCCGATTCGGGGTTTTTTGGCCAGTATGGGGAATAGAACCTGGGACCTCGGGTGCAGGGGTCCCGACATCACCCTGTGACGCCACCCGGGGACCTAACCCGACCCGAGGTCCGGGGGCCGGTATGGGGATTCGAACCTGGGACCTCGGGTGCTGGGGTCCCGACATCACCCTGTGACGCCACCCGGGGACCCGACCCGACCTGGGGTTTTTTGGCTAGTATGGGGAATCGAACCTGAGACCTTGGGTGCCGGGGTCCCGACATCACCCTGTGACGCCATTCGGGGACCCGATCCGACCCGGGGTCCCGGGGCCGGTATGGGGAATCGAACCTGGGACCTCGGGTGCAGGGGTCCCGACATCACCCTGTGACGCCACCCGGGGACCCGACCCGACCCGGGGTCCAGGGGCAGGTATGGGGAATCGAACCTGGGACCTCGGCTGCCGGGGTCCCGACATCACCCTGTGACGCTACCCGGGGACCCGACCCGACTCGAAGTCCAGGGGCCAGTATGGGGAATCGAACCTGGGACCTCGGGTGCCGGGGTCCCGACATCACCCTGTGACGCCACCCGGGGACCCGAGCCGACCCGGGGTTTTTTGGCTAGTATGGGGAAACGAACCTGGGACCTCGGGTGCTGGGGTCCTGACATCACCCTGTGACGCCACCCGGGGACGCGACCCGACCCGGGATCCAGGGGCCGGTATGGGGAATCGAACCTGGGACCTCGGGTGCCGGGGTCCCGACATCACCCTGTGACGTCACCCGGGGACCCGACTCGACCCGGGGATTTTTGACCAGTATGGGGAATTGAACCTGGGACCTCGGGTGCCGGGGTCCCGACATCACCCTGTGATGCCACCCGGGGTCCCGATCCGACCGGGGGTCCAGGGGCCGGTATGGGGAATCGAACGTAGGACCTCCGGTGCCGGGGTCCCGACATCACCCTGTTACGCCACCTGGTGACCCGACCCGACCCGGGGTCCAGGGGCCGGTATGGGAAATCGAACCTGGGACCTCAGGTGCCGGGGTCCTGACATCACCCTCTGACGCCACTCGGGGACCCGAGCCGATTCGGGGTTTTTTGGCCAGTATGGGGAATCGAACCTGGGACCTCGGGTGCAGGGGTCCCGACATCACCCTGTGACTCCACCCGGTGACCCGACCCGACCCGGGGTCCAGGGGCCGGTATGGGGAATGGAACCTGGGACCTCGGGTGCCGGGGTCCCGACATCACCCTGTGACGCCACCCGGGGACCCGAGCCGACCCGGGGTTTTTTTGGCTAGTATGGGGAATCGAACCTGGGACCTCAGGTGCTGGGGTCCCGACATCACCCTGTGACGCCAGCCGGGGACCTGACCCGACCCGAGGTATTTTGGCCGATATGGGGAATTGAACCTGGGACCTCGGGTGCCGGGGTCCCGACATCACCCTGTGACGCCACCCGGGGACCCGAGCCAGAGTTTTTTGACTGGTATGGGGAATCGAACCTGGGACCTCGGGTGCAGGTGTCCCGACATCACCCTGTGACGCCACCCGGGGACCCGACCTGACACGGGGTTTTTTGGCAAGTATGGGGAATCGAACCTGGGACCTTGGGTGCCGGGGTCCCGACATCACCCTGTGACGCCACCCGGGGACCCGAGCCGACCCGGGGTCCAGGGGCCGGTATGGGGAATCGAACCTGGGACCTCGGGTGCCGGGGTACCAACATCAACCTGTGACGCCATTCGGGGACCCGACCTGACCCGGGGTTTTTTGGCCAGTATGGGGAATCGAACCTGGGACTTCGGGTGCCGGGGTCCCGACATCACCATGTGTTGCCACCCGGGGACCAGACCAGACCCGAGGTTTTTTGATTGGTATGGGGAATGGAACCTGGGACCTCGGGAGCCGGGGTCCCGACATCACCCTGTGATGCCACCCGGGGACGTGACCCGACCCGGTGTTTTTTGACCGGTATGAAGAATCGAACCTGGGACCTCGGGTGCCGGGGTCCTGACATCACCCTGTGACGCCACCCGGGGACGCGACCCGACCCGGGATCCAGGGGCCGGTATGGGGAATCGAACCTGGGACCTCGGGTGCCGGGGTCCCGACATCACCCTGTGATGCCACCCGGGGTCCCGATCCGACCCGGGGTCCAGGGGCCGGTATGGGGAATCAAACCTGGGACCTCGGGTGCCGGGGCCCCGACATCACCCTGTGACGCCACCCGGGGACCCGACCCGAACCGGGGATTTTTGGCCGGTATGGGGAATCGAAACTTTGACGTCGGGTGCCGGGGTCCCGACATCACCCTGTGACGCCACCCGGGGACCCGAGCCGCCCCGGGGTTTTTTGGCCAGTATGGGGAATCGAACCTGAGACCTCGGGTGCCAGGGTCCCGACATCACCCTGTGACACCACCCGGGGACCCAAGCCGACCCGGGGTCCAGGGGCCAGTATGGGGAATCGAACCTGGGATCTCGGGTGCCGGGGTCCCAACATCACCCTGTGACGCCACCCGGGGACCCGAGCCGCCCCGGGGTTTTTTGGCCAGTATGGGGAATCGAAACTTTGACCTCGGGTGCTGGGGTCCCGACATCACCCTGTGACGCCACCCGGGGACCCGACCCGACCTGGGGTTTTTTGGCTAGTATGGGTAATCGAACCTGAGACCTCGGGTGCCAGGGTCCCGACATCACCCTGTGACACCACCCGGGGACCCAAGCCGACCCGGGGTCCAGGGGCCAGTATGGGGAATCGAACCTGGGATCTCGGGTGCCAGGGTCCCGACATCACCCTGTGACACCACCCGGGGACCCAAGCCGACCCGGGGTCCAGGGGCCAGTATGGGGAATCGAACCTGGGATCTCGGGTGCCGGGGTCCCAACATCACCCTGTGATGCCACCTGGGGACCCGAGCCAGAGTTTTTTGACTGTTATGGGGAATCGAACCTGGGACCTTGGGTGCCGGGGTCCCGACATCACCCTGTGATGCCACCCAGGGACCCGACCCGAACCGGGGTTTTTTGGCCGGTATGGGGAATCGAAACTGGGACCTCGGCTGCCGGGGTCCCGACATCACCCTGTGACGCCACCCGGGGACCCGAGCCAGAGTTTTTTGACTGGTATGGGGAATCGAACCTGGGACCTCGGGTGCAGGGGTCCCGACATCACCCTGTGACACCACGCGGGGACCCGAGCCGACCCGGGGTTTTTTGGCCGGTATGGGGAATCGAACCTGGGACCTCGGGTGCCGGGGTCCCGACATCACCCTGTGACGCCACCCGGGGACCCGAGCCGACCCGGGGTCCAGAGGCCGGTATGGGGAATCGAACCTGGGACCTCAGGTGCCGGGGTCCCGACATCACCCTCTGACGCCACCCGGGGACCTAACCCGACCCGAGGTCCGGGGGCCGGTATGGGGATTCGAACCTGGGACCTCGGGTGCCGGGGTCCCAACATCAACCTGTGACGCCATTTGGGGACCCAAGCCGATCCGGGGTCCAGGGGGCGGTATGGGGAATCAAAACTGGGACCTCGGGTGCCGGGGTCCCGACATCACCCTGTGACGCCACCCGGGGACCCGACCCGACCCGGGGTTTTTTGGCTAGTATGGGGAATCGAACCTGGGACCTCGGGTGCCGGGGTCCCGACATCACTCTGTGATGCCACCTGGGGACCCGAGCCAGAGTTTTTTGACTTGTATGGGGAATCGAACCTGGGACCTCGGGGGCCGGGGTCCCGACATCACTCTTTGACGCCACCCGGGGACCCGACCCAACCCGGGGTTTTCTGGCCAGTATGGGGAATCGAACCTGGGACCTCGGGTGCTGGGGTCCCGACATCACCCTGTGACGCCACCTGGGGACCCTAGCCAGAGTTTTTTGACTTTTATGAGGAATCGAACCTGGGACCTCGGGTGCCGGGGTCCCGACATCACCTTGTGACGCCACCCGGGGACCCGAGCCAGAGTTTTTTGACTGGTATGGGGAATCGAACCTGGGATCTTGGGTGCCAGGGTCCCGGCAGCACCCTGTGACGCCACCCGGGGACCCGACCCGACCCGGGGTCCAGGGGCCGGTATGGGGAATGGAACCTGGGACCTCGGGTTCCGGGGTCCTGACATCATCCTGTGACGCCACCAGGGGACCCGAGACGACCCGGGGTATTTTGGCCGGTATGGGAAATCGAACCTGGGACCTCGGGTGCCGGGGTCCCGACATCACACTGTGACGCCATCCGGGGACCTGATCCGACCCAGGGTCCTGGGGCTGGTATGGGGAATGGAACCTGGGGCCTCCGGTGCCGGAGTCCCGACATCACCCTGTGACGCCACCCGGGGACCCGACCAGACCCGGGGTTTTTTGGCCGGTATGGGGAATCGAACCTGAGACCTCGGGGGACGGGGTCCCGACATCACCCTGTGATGCCACCTGGGGACCCGATCCGACCCGGGGTTTTTTGGCATGTATGGGGAATCGAGCCTGGGACCTCGGGTGCAGGGGTCCCGACATCACCCTGTGACGCCACCCGGGGACCCGAGCCGACCTGGGGTCCAGGGGCAGGTATGGGGAATCGAACCTGGGACCTCAGCTGCAGGGGTCCCGACATCACCCTGTGACGCCACCCGGGGACCCGAGCCAGAGTTTTTTGACTGGTATGGGGAATGGAACCTGGGATCTCGGGTGCCGGGGTCCCGACATCACCCTGTGACACCACCAGGGGACCCGACCTGACCCGCAGTTTTTTGACTGGTATGGGGAATCGAACCTGGGACCTCGGGTGCCGGGGTCCCAACATCACCCTGTGACTCCACCCGGGGACCCGACCTGACCCGGGGTTTTTTGGCCAGTATGGGGAATCGAACCTGGGACCTCGGGTGCCGGGGTCCCGACATCACCCTGTGACGCCATTCGGGGACCCTACCCGACCCGGGGTCCAGGGGCAGGTATGGGGAATCGAACCTGGGACCTCGGGCGCTGGGGTCCCGACATCACCCTGTGACACCACCTGGGGACCCTAGCCAGAGTTTTTTGACTTTTATGAGGAATCAAATCTGGGACCTCGGGTGCCGGGGTCCCGACATCACCCTGTGACGCCACCCGGGGACCCGAGCCAGAGTTTTTTGACTGGTATGGGGAATCGAACCTGGGATCTTGGGTGCCAGGGTCCCGGCATTACCCTGTGACGCCACCCGGGGACCCGACCCGACCCGGGGTCCAGGGGCCGGTATGGGGAATGGAACCTGGGACCTCGGGTGCCGGGGTCCTGACATCATCCTGTGACGCCACCCGGGGACCCGAGCCGACCCGGGGTTTTTTGGCCGGTATGGGGAATTGAACCTGGGACCTCAGGAGCCGGGGTCCCAACATCAACCTTTGACGCCACCCGGGGACCCGACCCGACCCGGGGTCCAGGGGCCGGTATGGGGAATCGAACCTGGGACCTCGGGTGCCGGGGCCCCGACATCACCCTGTGACGCCACCCGGGGACCCGACCCATACCCAAGGTCCTTGGGCCGTTATGGGGAATGGAACCTGGGACCTCGGGTGCCGGGGTCCCGACATCACCCTGTGACGCCACCCGGGGACCCGATCCGACCCGGGGTCCAGGGGCCGGTATGGGGAATCGAACCTGGGACCTCGGGTGACGGGGTCCCGACATCACCCTGTGACGCCACCCGGGGACCCGACCCGGAGTTTTTTGACTGGTATGGGGAATCAAACCTGGGATCTCGGGTGCTAGGGTCCCGACATCACGCTGTGATGCCACCCGGGGACCCGAGCCGCCCCGGGGTTTTTTGGCCAGTATGGGGAATCGAACCTGGGACCTCGGGTGCCGGGGTCCCAACATCACCCTGTGACTCCACCCGGGGACCCGACCTGACCCGGGGTTTTTTGGCCAGTATGGGGAATCGAACCTGGGACCTCGGGTGCCGGGGTCCCGACATCACCCTGTGATGCCACCCGGGGACCCTACCCGACCCGGGGTCCAGGGGCAGGTATGGGGAATCGAACCTGGGACCTCGGGCGCTGGGGTCCCGACATCACCCTGTGACGCCACCCAGGGACCCTAGCCAGAGTTTTTTGACTTTTATGAGGAATCGAACCTGGGACCTCGGGTGCCGGGATCCCGACATCACCCTTTGACGCCTCCCGGGGACCCGACCAGACCCGGGGTTTTTTGGCCGGTATGGGGAATTGAACCTTGGACCTCGGGTGCCGGGGTCCCGACATCACCCTGTGACGCCACCCGGGGACCCGATCCAGAGTTTTTTGACTGGTATGGGGAATCGAACCTGGGATCTTGGGTGCCAGGGTCCCGGCATCACCCTCTGATGCCACCCGGCGACCATAGCCGTTCCGGGGTCCAGGGGCCGGTATGGGGAATCAAACCTGGGACCTCGGGTGCCGGGGTCCTGACATCATCCTGTGACGCCACCAGGGGACCCGAGACGACCTGGGGTATTTTGGCCGGTATGGGGAATCAAACCTGGAACCTCGGGTGCCGGGGTCCCGACATCACCCTGTGACGCCACACGGGGACCCGAGCCGACCCGGGGTTTTTTGACTGGTATGGGGAATCGAACCTGGGACCTCAGGAGCCGGGGTCCCAACATCAACCTTTGACGCCACCCGGGGACCCGACCCGACCCAGGGTCCAGGGGCAGGTATGGGGAATCGAACCTGGGACCTCGGGCGCCGGGTCCCCGACATCACCCTGTGACGCCACCCAGGGACCAGACCCATACCCAGGGTCCTGGGGCCGTTATGGGGAATGGAACCTGGGACCTCGGGTGCCGGGGTCCTGACATCACCCAGTGACGCCACCCGGGGACCCGACCTGGAGTTTTTTGACTGGTATGGGGAATCGAAAATGGGACCTTGGGTGTCGGGGTCCCGACATCACCCTGTGACGCCATTCGGGGACACGACCCGACTTGGGGTCCAGGGGCCGGTATGGGGAATCGAACCTGGGACCTCGGGTGCAGGGGTCCCGACATCACCCTGTGACGCCACCCGGGGACCCGACTCGACCCGAAGTCCAGGGGCCGGCATGGGGAATCAAACCTGGGACCTCGGGAGCCGGGGTCCCGACATCACCCTGTGACGCCACCCGGGGACCCGAGCCAGAGTTTTTTGACTGGTATGGGGAATCGAACCTTGGACCTCGGGTGCAGGGGTCCCAACATCACCCTGTGAGACCACCCGGGAACCAGATCCGACCCTGGGTTTTTTGACCGGTATGGGGAATCGAACCTGGGACCTCGGGTGCCGGGGTCCCGACATCACCCTGTGACGCCATTCGGGGATAAGACTCGACCCGGGGTCCAGGGGCCAGTATGGGGAATCGAACCTGGGACCTCGGGTGCAGGGGTCCCGACATCACCCTGTGACGCCACCCGGGGACCCGACACGACCCAGGGTTTTTTGGCCGGTATGGGGAATCGAAAATGGGACCTCGGGAGCCGGGGTCCCGACATCACCCTGTGACGCCATTCGGGGATAAGACTCGACTCGGGGTCCAGGGGCCGGTATGGGGAATCGAACCTGGGACCTCGGGTGCAGGGGTCCCGACATCACCCTGTGACGCCACCCGGGGACCCGACTCGACCCGAAGTACAGGGGCCGGTATGGGGAATCGAACCTGGGACCTCGGGAGCCGGGGTCCCGACATCACCCTGTGACGCCACCCGGGGACCCGAGCCAGAGTTTTTTGACCGGTATGGGGAATCGAACCTTGGACCTCGGGTGCAGGGGTCCCGACATCACCCTGTGACGCCACACGGGGACTGCACCGACCCGGGGTTTTTTGGCCGGTATGGGGAATCGAACCTGGGACCTCGGGTGCCGGGGTCCCGACATCACCCTGTGACGCCACACGGGGACTGCACCGACCCGGGGTTTTTTGGCCAGTATGGGGAATCAAACGTGGGACCTCGGGTGCTGGGGTCCCGACATCACCCTGTGACGCCACCCGGGGACCCGAGCCGACCCGTGGTCCAGGGGCCGGTATGGGGAATCGAACCTGGGACCTCGGGTGCCGGGGTCCCGACATCACCCTGTGACGCCACCCGGGGACCCGACACGACCCGGGGTCCAGGGGCAGGTATGGGGAATCGAACCTGGGACCTCGGGTGCACGGGTCCCGACATCACCCTGTGACACCACCAGGGGACCCTACCCGAACCGCAGTTTTTTGACCGGTATGGGGAATCGAACCGGCGACCTCGGGGGCCGGGGTCCCGACATTAACCTGTGGCGCCACCCGGGGACCCGACCCGACCCGGGGTATTTTCGGCCCCTATGGGGAATCGAACGGGCGACCTCGGGGGCCGGGGTCCCAACATTACCCTGTGGTGCCACCCGGGGACCCGACCCGACATGGGGTGTTTTCGGCCCCTATGGGGAATCGAACCTGCGACCTTGGGGGCCGAGGTCCCAACATTACCCTGTGGCTCCACCCGGGGACCCGACCCGACCCAGTGTGTTTTCAGCCCCTATGGGGAATCGAACCGGCGACCTTGGGGGCCCGGGTCCCGACATTACCCTGTGGCTCCACCCGGGGACCCGACCCGACCCAGTGTGTTTTCAGCCCCTATGGGGAATCGAACCGGCGACCTCGGGGGCCCGGGTCCCGACATTACCCTGTGGTGCCACCCGGGGACCCGACCCGACCCGGGGTGTTTTCGGCCCCTCTGGGGAATCGAACCTGGGACCTCGGGGGCCGGGGTCCCGACATTACCCTGTGGCGCCACCCGGGGACCCGACACGACTAGGGGTTTTTTCGGCCACTATGGGGAATCGAACCGGCGACCTTGGTGCCGGGGTCCCGACATTACCCTGTGGCTCCACCCGGGGACCCGACCCGACCCGGGGTGGTTTTGGCCCCTATGGAGAATTGAACCGGCGACATCGGGGGCCGGGGGCCCGACATTACCCTGTGGCGCCACCCGGGGACCCCGACCCGACCCAGGGTGTTTTCGGCCGCTCTGGGGAATCGAACCGGCGACCTCGGGGGCCGGGGGCACAAGCCTACCCTGTGGCGCCACCTGGGTACACGACCCGACCTGGGGTGTTTTCGGCCCCTATGGGTAATCGAACCGGCGACCTCGGGGCCCGGGGTCCCGACATTACCCTGTGGCGCCATTTGAGGATCCGACCTGGACAAGGGCCTTTTTCAGGCCCCTCTTGGGAATCGAACCGGCGACCTTGGGGGCCGGGGTCCCGACATTACCCAGTGGCGCCACCCGGGGACCCGACCCGACCCGGTGTGTTTTCGGTCCCTCTGGGGAATCAAACCGGCGACCTAGGGGGCGGGGGGCACGTGCCTACACTGTGGCGCCACCCGGGGACCCGACCCGACATGGGGTGTTTTCGGCCCCTATGGGGAATCGAACCGGCGACCTCGGGGGCCGGGGGCCCGACATTACCCTGTGGCGCCACCCGGGGACCCGACCCGACCCGGGGTGTTTTCGGCCCCTGTGGGGAATCGAACCGGCGACCTCGGGGGCCGGGGTCCCGACATTACCCTGTGGTGCCACCCGGGGACCCGACCCGACCCTGGCCTTTTTTCGGGCCCTCTGGGGAATCGAACCGGCGACCTCTGGGGCCGGGGTCCCGACATTACCCTGTGGCGCCACCCGGGGACCCGACCCGACCCGGGGTGTTTTCGGCCCCTCTGGGGAATCGAACGGGTGACTTTGGGGCCGGGGTCCCGACATTACCCTCTGGCGCCACCCGGGGAAACGACACGACCCGGGGTGTTTTCGGCCCCTATGGGGAATCGAACCGGCGACCTTGGGGCCCGGGGTCCCGACGTTACCCTGTGGCGCAAGCCTTCGACCCGACCCGACCCGGGGTGTTTTCAGCCCCTATGGGGAATCGAACCGGCAACCTCGGGGGCCCGGGTCCCTACATTACCCTGTGGCGCCACCCGGGGACCCGACCCGACCCAGTGTGTTTTCAGCCCCTATGGGGAATCGAACCGGCGACCTCGGGGGCACGGGTACTGACATTACCCTGTGGCGCCACCCGGGGATCTGACCCGACCCGGTGTGTTTTCGGCCCCTATGGGGAATCGAACCGGCGACCTCGGGGGCCGGGGTCCCGACATCACCCTGTGACGCCACCCGGGGACCCGACCCGACCCGAGGTCCGGGGGCCGGTATGGGGATTCGAACCTGGGACCTCGGGTGCCGGGGTCCCAACATCAACCTGTGACGCCATTTGGGGACCCAAGCCGATCCGGAATCCAGGGGGCGGTATGGGGAATCAAAACTGGGACCTTGGGTGTCGGGGTCCCGACATCACCCTGTGACGCCACCCGGGGACCCGACTCGACCCAAAGTCCAGGGGCCGGTATGGGGAATCGAACCTGGGACCTCGGGAGCCGGGGTCCCGACATCACCCTGTGACGCCAGCCGGGGACCCGAGCCAGAGTTTTTTGACTGTTATGGGGAATCGAACCTTGGACCTCGGGTGCCGGGGTCCCGACATCACCCTGTGATGCCACCCGGGAACCCGATCCGACCCAGGGTTTTTTGACCGGTATGGGGAATCGAACCTGGGACCTCGGGTGCCGGGGTCCCGACATCACCCTGTGACACCACCCGGGGACCCAAGCCGACCCGGGGTCCAGGGGCTGGTATGGGGAATCGAACTTGGGATCTCGGGTGCCGGGGTCCCGACATCACCCTGTGACGCCACCCGGGGACCCGACTCGACCCGGAGTCCAGGGGCCGGTATGGGGAATCGAACCTGGGACCTCGGGAGCCGGGGTCCCGACATCACCCTGTGACGCCACCCGGGGACCCGAGCCAGAGTTCTTTGACTGGTATGCGGAATCGAACCTGGGACCTCGGGTGCAGGGGTCCCGACATCACCCTGTGACGCCACCCGGGGACCCGACTCGACCCGAAGTCCAGGGGCCGGTATGGGGAATCGAACCTGGGACCTCAGGTGCCGGGGTCCTGACATCACCCTCTGACGCCACCCTGTGACCTAACCCGACCCGAGGTCCGGGGGCCGGTATGGGGATTCGAACCTGGGACCTCGGGTGCCGGGGTCCCAACATCAACCTGTGACACCATTTGGGGACCCAAGCCGATCCGGGGTCCAGGGGGCGGTATGGGGAATCAAAACTGGGACCTTGGCTGTCGGGCTCCTGACATCACCCTGTGACGCCACCCGGGGACCCGACCCGACCCGGGGTTTTTTGGCTAGTATGGGGAATCGAACCTGGGACCTCGGGTGCCGGGGTCCCGACATCACCCTGTGATGCCACTTGGGGACCCTAGCCAGAGTTTTTTGACTTGTATGGGGAATTGAACCTGGGACCTCAGGGGCCGGGGTCCCGACATCACTCTTTGACGCCACCCGGGGACCTGAGCCGACCCGGGGTCCAGGGGCCGGTATGGGGAATCAAAACTGAGACCTCGGGTGCCGGGGTCCCGACATCACCCTGTGACGCCACCCGGGGACCCGACCCAACCCGGGGTTTTTTGGCCAGTATGGGGAATCGAACCTGGGACCTCGGGTGCTGGGGTCCCAACATCACCCTGTGACGCCATTCGGGGACCCGAGCCGACCCGGGGTCCAGGGGGCGGTATGGGGAATCGAACCTGGGACCTCGGGCGCTGGGGTCCCGACATCACCCTGTGACGCCACCTGGGGACCCTAGCCAGAGTTTTTTGACTTTTATGAGGAATCGAACCTGGGACCTCGGGTGCTGGGGTCCCGACATCACCCTTTGACGCCTCCCGGGGACCCGACCAGACCCGGGTTTTTTTGACCGGTATGGGGAATCGAACCTTGGACCTCGCGTGCCGGGGTCCCGACATCACCTTGTGACGCCACCCGTGGACCCGAGCCAGAGTTTTTTGACTGGTATGGGGAATCGAACCTGGGATCTTGGGTGCCAGGGTCCCGGCAGCACCCTGTGACGCCACCCGGGGACCCGACCCGACCCGGGGTCCAGGGGCCGGTATGGGGAATCGAACCTGGGACCTCGGGTGCCGGGGTCCCGACATCACCCTGTGACGCCACCCGGGGACCCGAGCCGACCCGGGGTTTTTTGACTGGTATGGGGAATTGAACCTGGGACCTCAGGAGCCGGGGTCCCAACATCAACCTTTGACGCCACCCGGGGACCCGACCCGACCCGGGGTCCAGGGGCCGGTATGGGGAATCGAACCTGGGACCTCGGGTGCCGGGGCCCCGACATCACCCTGTGACGCCACCCGGGGACCCGACCCATACCCAGGGTCCTGGGGCCGTTATGGGGAATGGAACCTGGGACCTCGGGTGCCGGGGTCCTGACATCACCCTGTGACGCCACCCGGGGACCCAAGCCGGAGTTTTTTGACTGGTATGGGGAATCAAACCTGGGATAGCGGGTGCAGGGGTCCCGACATCACCCTGTGACGCCACCCGGGGACCCGACACGACCCGGGGTTTTTTGGCCGGTATGGGGAATCGAAAATGGGACCTTGGGTGTCGGGGTCCCGACATCACCCTGTGACGCCACCCGGGGACCCGAGCCAGAGTTTTTTGACTGGTATGGGGAATCGAACCTTGGACCTCGGGTGCAGGGGTCCCGACATTACCCTGTGACTCCACCCGGGGACCCGACTCGACCCGAAGTCCAGGGGCCGGTATGGGGAATCGAACCTGGGACCTCGGGTGCAGGGGTCCCGACATCACCCTGTGACGCCACCCGGGGACCCGACTCGACCCGAAGTCCAGGGGCCGGTATGGGGAATCGAACCTGGGACCTCGGGAGCCGGGGTCCCGACATCACCCTGTGACGCCACCCGGGGACCCGAGCCAGAGTTTTTTGACTGGTATGGGGAATCGAACCTTGGACCTCGGGTGCAGGGGTCCCGACATTACCCTGTGACACCACCCGGGGACACGACCCGACCCGGGGTCCAGGGGCCGGTATGGGGAATCGAACCTGGGACCTCGGGTGCAGGGGTCCCGACATCACCCTGTGACGCCACCCGGGGACCCGACTCGACCCGAAGTCCAGGGGCCGGTATGGGGAATCGAACCTGGGACCTCGGGAGCCGGGGTCCCGACATCACCCTGTGACGCCACCCGGGGACCCGAGCCAGAGTTTTTTGACTGGTATGGGGAATCGAACCTTGGACCTCGGGTGCAGGGGTCCCGACATTACCCTGTGACACCACCCGGGGACCCGAGCCGACCCGGGGTTTTTTGGCCGGTATGGGGAATCCAACCTGGGACCTCGGGTGCCGGAGTCCCGACATCACCCTGTGATGCCACCTGGGAACCCGATCCGACCCAGGGTTTTTTGACCGGTATGGGGAATCGAACCTGGGACCTCGGATGCAGGGGTCCCGACATCACCCTGTGACGCCACACGGGGACTGCACCGACCCGGGGTTTTTTGGCCAGTATGGGGAATCGAACGTGGGACCTCGGGTGCCGGGGTCCCGACATCACCCTGTGACGCCAACCGGGGACCTAACCCGACCCGAGGTCCGGGGGACGGTATGGGGATTCGAACCTGGGACCTCGGGTGCCGGGGTTCCAACATCACCCTGTGATGCCACCTGGGGACCCGAGCCAGAGTTTTTTGACTGTTATGGGGAATCGAACCTGGGACCTCGGGAACAGGGTTCCCGACATCACACTGTGACGCCATCCGGGGACCTGATCCGACCCAGGGTCCTGGGGCTGGTATGGGGAATGGAACCTGGGGCGTCGGGTGCCGGAGTCCCGACATCACCCTGTGACGCCACCCGGGGACCCGACCAGACCCGGGGTTTTTTGGCCGGTATGGGGAATCGAACCTGGGACCTCGGGGGCCGGGGTCCCGACATCACCCTGTGATGCCACCCGGGGACCCGATCCGACCCGGGGTTTTTTGGCATGTATGGGGAATCGAACCTGGGACCTCGGGTGCAGGGGTCCCGACATCACCCTGTGACGCCACCCGTGGACCCGAGCCGACCCGGGGTCCAGGGGCAGGTATGGGGAATCGAACCTGGGACCTCAGGTGCCGGGGTCCCGACATCACCCTGTGACGCCACCCGGGGACCCGAGCCAGAGTTTTTTGACTGGTATGGGGAATGGAACCTGGGACCTCGGGTGCCGGGGTCCCAACATCACCCTGTGACACCACCAGGGGACCCAACCTGACCCGCAGTTTTTTGGCCGGTATGGGGAATCGAACCTGGGACCTCAGGTGCCAGGGTCCCGACATCACACTGTGACGCCACCCGGGGACCCGACCAGACCCGGGGTTTTTTGGCCGGTATAGGGAATCGAAGCTGGTACCTCGGGTGCTGGGGTCCCGACATCACGCTGTGATGCCACCCAAGGACCAGAAACGACCCATGGTCCAGGGGCCGGTATGGGGAATCGAACCTGGGACCTCGGGTGCCGGGGTCCCAACATCACCCTGTGACTCCACCCGGGGACCCGACCTGACCCGGGGTTTTTTGGCCAGTATGGGGAATCGAACCTGGGACCTCGGGTGCCGGGGTCCCGACATCACCCTGTGACGCCATTCGGGGACCCTACCCGACCCGGGGTCCAGGGGCAGGTATGGGGAATCGAACCTGGGACCTCGGGCGCTGGGGTCCCGACATCACCCTGTGACGCCACCAGGGGACCCTAGCCAGAGTTTTTTGACTTTTATGAGGAATCGAACCTGGGACCTCGGGTGCCGGGGTCCCGATATCTCCCTTTGAGGCCTCCCGGGGACCCGACCAGACCCGGGGTTTTTTGGCCGGTATGGGGAATCGAACCTTGGACCTCGCGTGCCGGGGTCCCGACATCACCCTGTGACGCCACCCGGGGACCCGATCCAGATTTTTTTGACTGGTATGGGGAAGCGAACCTGGGATCTTGGGTGCCAGGGTCCCGGCATCACCCTGTGACGCCACCCGGGGACCCGAGCCGACTTGGGGTTTTTTGACTGGTATGGGGAATTGAACCTGGGACCTCAGGAGCCGGGGTCCCAACATCAACCTTTGACGCCACCCGGAGACCCGACCCGACCCGGGGTCCAGGGGCCGGTATGGGGAATCGAACCTGGGACCTCGGGTGCCGGGGCCCCGACATCACCCTGTGACGCCACCCGGGACCCGACTCATACCCAGGGTCCTGGGGCCGTTATGGGGAATGGAACCTGGGACCTCGGGTGCCGGGGTCCTGACATCACCCTGTGACGCCACCCGGGGACCCGACCCGGAGTTTTTTGACTGGTATGGGGAATCAAACCTGGGATAGCGGGTGCAGGGGTCCCGACATCACCCTGTGACGCCACCCGGGGACCCGACACGACCCGGGGTTTTTTGGCCGGTATGGGGAATCGAAAATGGGACCTTGGGTGTCGGGGTCCCGACATCACCCTGTGACGCCACCCGGGGACACGACCCGACCCGGGGTCCAGGGGCCGGTATGGGGAATCGAACCTGGGACCTCGGGTGCAGGGGTCCCGACATCACCCTGTGACGCCACCCGGGGACCCGACTCGACCCGAAGTCCAGGGGCCGGTATGGGGAATCGAACCTGGGACCTCGGGAGCCGGGGTCCCGAAATCACCCTGTGACGCCACCCGGGGACCCGAGCCAGAGTTTTTTGACTGGTATGGGGAATCGAACCTTGGACCTCGGGTGCAGGGGTCCCGACATCACCCTGTGATGCCACCCGGGAACCCGAGCCGACCCGGGGTTTTTTGGCCGGTATGGGGAATCGAACCTGGGACCTCGGGTGCCGGGGTCCCGACATCACCCTGTGATGCCACCCGGGAACCCGATCCCACCCAGGGTTTTTTGACCGGTATGGGGAATCGAACCTGGAACCTCGGGTGTCGGGGTCCCGACATCACCCTGTGACGCCACACGGGGACTGCACCGACCCGGGGTTTTTTGGCTAGTAGGGGGAATCGAACCTGGGACCTCGGGTGCCGGGGTCCCGACATCACCCTGTGACGCCACCCGGGGACCTAACCCGACCCGAGGTCCGGGGGCCGGTATGGGGATTCGAACCTGGGACCTCGGGTGCCGGGGTCCCAACATCACCCTGTGATGCCACCTGGGGACCCGAGCCAGAGTTTTTTGACTGTTGTGGGGAATCGAACCTGGGACCTTGGGTGCCGGGGTCCCGACATCACCCTGTGACGCCACCCAGGGACCCGACCCGAACCGGGGTTTTTTGGCCAGTATGGGGAATCGAACCTGGGACCTCGGCTGCCGGGGTCCCGACATCACCCTGTGACGCCACCCGGGGACCCGAGCCGACCCGGGGTTTTTTGGCCAGTATGGGGAATCGAACCTGGGACCTCGGGTGCTGGGGTCTCGACATCACCCTGTGACGCCACCCGGGGACCCGAGCCGACCTGGGGTTTTTTGGCTAGTATGGGGAATCGAACCTGAGACCTCGGGTGCCAGGGTCCCGACATCACCCTGTGATGCCACCCGGGGACCCGATCCGACCCGGGGTCCAGGGGCCAGTACGGGGAATCGAACCTGGGACCTCGGGTGCAGGGGTCCCGAAATCACCCTGTGACGCCACCAGGGGACCCGAGCCGACCCGGGGTCCAGGGACAGGTATGGGGAATCGAACCTGGGACCTCGGGTGCAGGGGTCCCGACATCACCCTGTGACGCCACCCGGGGACCCGACTCGACCCGAAGTCCAGGGGCCGGTATGTGGAATCGAACCTGGGACCTCGGGTGCCGGGGTCCCGACATCACCCTGTGACGCCACCCAGGGACCCGACCCGAACCGGGGTTTTTTGGCCAGTATGGGGAATCGAAACTGGGACCTCGGCTGCCGGGGTCCCGACATCACCCTGTGACGCCACCCGGGGACCCGACACGACCCGGGGTTTTTTGGCCAGTATGGGGAATCGAACCTGGGACCTCGGGTGCTGGGGTCCCGACATCACCCTGTGACGCCACCCGGGGACCCGACCCGACCTGGGGTTTTTTGGCTAGTATGGGGAATCGAACCTGAGACCTCGGGTGCCAGGGTTCAGACATCACCCTGTGATGCCACCCGGGGACCAGATCCGACCCGGGATCCAGGGGCCAGTATGGGGAATCGAACCTGGGACCTCGGGTGCACGGGTCCCGACATCACCCTGTGACGCCACCCGGGGACCCCACTCGACCCGAAGTCCAGGGGCCGGTATGGGGATTCGAACCTGGGACCTCGGGAGCCGGGGTCCCGACATCACCCTGTGACGCCACCCAGGGACCCGAGCCAGAGTTTTTTGACTGGTATGGGGAATCGAACCTGGGACCTCGGGTGCAGGGGTCCCGACATCACCCTGTGACGCCACCCGGGGACCCGAGCCGACCCGGGGTCCAGGGGCCGGTATGGGGAATCGAACCTGGGACCTCAGGTGCCGGGGTCCTGACATCACCCTGTTACGCCACCTGGAGACCTAACCCGACCCGAGGTCCGGGGGCCGGTATGGGGATTCGAACCTGGGACCTCGGGTGCCGGGGTCCCGAAATCACCCTGTGACGCCACCAGGGGACCCGAGCCGACCCGGGGTCAAGGGACAGGTATGGGGAATCGAACCTGGGACCTCGGGTGCAGGGGTCCCGACATCACCCTGTGACGCCACCCGGGGACCCGACTCGACCCGAAGTCCAGGGGCCGGTATGGGGAATCGAACCTGGGACCTCGGGTGCCGGGGTCCCGACATCACCCTGTGACGCCACCCAGGGACCCGACCCGAACCGGGGTTTTTTGGCCAGTATGGGGAATCGAAACTGGGACCTCGGCTGCCGGGGTCCCGACATCACCCTGTGACGCCACCCGGGGACCCGAGCCGACCCGGGGTTTTTTGGCCAGTATGGGGAATCGAAAATGGGACCTCGGGTGCTGGGGTCCCGACATCACCCTGTGACGCCACCCGGGGACCCGACCCGACCTGGGGTTTTTTGGCTAGTATGGGGAATCGAACCTGAGACCTCGGGTGCCAGGGTTCCGACATCACCCTGTGATGCCACCCGGGGACCAGATCCGACCCGGGATCCAGGGGCCAGTATGGGGAATCGAACCTGGGACCTCGGGTGCACGGGTCCCGACATCACCCTGTGACGCCACCCGGGGACCCCACTCGACCCGAAGTCCAGGGGCCGGTATGGGGATTCGAACCTGGGACCTCGGGAGCCGGGGTCCCGACATCACCCTGTGACGCCACCCGGGGACCCGAGCCAGAGTTTTTTGACTGGTATGGGGAATCGAACCTGGGACCTCGGGTGCAGGGGTCCCGACATCACCCTGTGACGCCACCCGGGGACCCGAGCCGACCCGGGGTCCAGGGGCCGGTATGGGGAATCGAACCTGGGACCTCAGGTGCCGGGGTCCTGACATCACCCTCTGAAGCCACCTGGGGACCTAACCCGACCCGAGGTCCGGGGGCCGGTATGGGGATTCGAACCTGGGACCTCGGGTGCCGGGGTCCCAACATCAACCTGTGACGCCATTTGGGGACCCAAGCCGATCCGGGGTCCAGGGGCCGGTATGGGGAATCGAACCTGGGACCTCGGGTGCAGGGGTCCCGACATCACCCTGTGACGCCACCCGGGGACCCGAGCCGACCCGGGGTTTTTTGACTGGTATGGGGAATTGAACCTGGGACCTCAGGAGCCGGGGTCCCAACATCAACCTTTGACGCCACCCGGGGACCCGACCCGACCCGGGGTCCAGGGGCCGGTATGGGGAATCGAACCTGGGACCTCGGGTGCCGGGGCCCCGACATCACCCTGTGACGCCACCCGGGGACCCGACCCATACCCAGGGTCCTGGGGCCGTTATGGGGAATGGAACCTGGGACCTCGGGTGCCGGGGTCCTGACATCACCCTGTGACGCCACCCGGGGACCCAAGCCGGAGTTTTTTGACTGGTATGGGGAATCAAACCTGGGATAGCGGGTGCAGGGGTCCCGACATCACCCTGTGACGCCACCCGGGGACCCGACACGACCCGGGGTTTTTTGGCCAGTATGGGGAATCGAAAATGGGACCTTGGGTGTCGGGGTCCCGACATCACCCTGTGACGCCACCCGGGGACACGACCCGACCCGGGGTCCATGGGCCGGTATGGGGAATCGAACCTGGGACCTCGGGTGCAGGGGTCCCGACATCACCCTGTGACGCCACCCGGGGACCCGACTCGACCCGAAGTCCAGGGGCCGGTATGGGGAATCGAACCTGGGACCTCGGGTGCAGGGGTCCCGACATCACCCTGTGACGCCACACGGGGACTGCACCGACCCGGGGTTTTTTGGCCAGTATGGGGAATCGAACGTGGGACCTCGGGTGCCGGGGTCCCGACATCACCCTGTGACGCCAACCGGGGACCTAACCCGACCCGAGGTCCGGGGGACGGTATGGGGATTCGAACCTGGGACCTCGGGTGCCGGGGTTCCAACATCACCCTGTGATGCCACCTGGGGACCCGAGCCAGAGTTTTTTGACTGTTATGGGGAATCGAACCTGGGACCTCGGGAGCCGGGGTCCCGACATCACACTGTGACGCCATCCGGGGACCTGATCCGACCCAGGGTCCTGGGGCTGGTATGGGGAATGGAACCTGGGGCCTCGGGTGCCGGAGTCCCGACATCACCCTGTGACGCCACCCGGGGACCCGACCAGACCCAGGGTTTTTTGGCCGGTATGGGGAATCGAACCTGAGACCTCGGGGGCCGGGGTCCCGACATCACCCTGTGATGCCACCCGGGGACCCGATCCGACCCGGGGTTTTTTGGCATGTATGGGGAATCGAACCTGGGACCTCGGGTGCAGGGGTCCCGACATCACCCTGTGACGCCACCCGGGGACCCGAGCCGACCCGGGGTCCAGGGGCAGGTATGGGGAATCGAACCTGGGACCTCCGGTGCCTGGGTCCCGACATCACCCTGTGACGCCACCCGGGGACCCGAGCCAGAGTTTTTTGACTGGTATGAGGAATGGAACCTGGGACCTCGGGTGCCGGGGTCCCAACATCACCCTGTGACACCACCAGGGGACCCAACCTGACCCGCAGTTTTTTGGCCGGTATGGGGAATCGAACCTGGGACCTCAGGTGCCAGGGTCCCGACATCACACTGTGACGCCACCCGGGGACCCGACCAGACCCGGGGTTTTTTGGCCGGTATGGGGAATCGAAGCTGGTACCTCGGGTGCTAGGGTCCCGACATCACGCTGTGATGCCACCCAAGGACCAGAAACGACCCATGGTCCAGGGGCCGGTATGGGGAATCGAACCTGGGACCTCGGGTGCCGGGGTCCCAACATCACCCTGTGATGCCACCCGGGGACCCGACCTGACCCGGGGTTTTTTGGCCAGTATGGGGAATCGAACCTGGGACCTCGGGTGCCGGGGTCCCGACATCACCCTGTGACGCCATTCGGGGACCCTACCCGACCCGGGGTCCAGGGGCAGGTATGGGGAATCGAACCTGGGACCTCGGGCGCTGGGGTCCCGACATCACCCTGTGACGCCACCAGGGGACCCTAGCCAGAGTTTTTTGACTTTTATGGGGAATCGAACCTTGGACCTCGCGTGCCGGGGTCCCGACATCACCCTGTGACGCCACCCGGGGACCCGATCCAGAGTTTTTGACTGGTATGGGGAATCGAACCTGGGATCTTGGGTGCCAGGGTCCCGGCATCACCCTGTGACGCCACCCGGGGACCCGAGCCGACTTGGGGTTTTTTGACTGGTATGGGGAATTGAACCTGGGACCTCAGGAGCCGGGGTCCCAACATCAACCTTTGACGCCACCCGGGGACCCGACCCGACCCGGGGTCCAGGGGCCGGTATGGGGAATCGAACCTGGGACCTCGGGTGCCGGGGCCCCGACATCACCCTGTGACGCCACCCGGGACCCGACCCATACCCAGGGTCCTGGGGCCGTTATGGGGAATGGAACCTGGGACCTCGGGTGCCGGGGTCCTGACATCACCCTGTGACGCCACCCGGGGACCCGACCCGGAGTTTTTTGACTGGTATGGGGAATCAAACCTGGGATAGCGGGTGCAGGGGTCCCGACATCACCCTGTGACGCCACCCGGGGACCCGACACGACCCGGGGTTTTTTGGCCGGTATGGGGAATCGAAAATGGGACCTTGGGTGTCGGGGTCCCGACATCACCCTGTGACGCCATTCGGGGACACGACCCGACCCGGGGTCCAGGGGCCGGTATGGGGAATCGAACCTGGGACCTCGGGTGCCGGGGTCCCGACATCACCCTGTGACGCCACCCGGGGACCCGACTCGACCCGAAGTCCAGGGGCCGGTATGGGGAATCGAACCTGGGACCTCGGGAGCCGGGGTCCCGACATCACCCTGTGACGCCACCCGGGGACCCGAGCCAGAGTTTTTTGACTGGTATGGGGAATCGAACCTTGGACCTCGGGTGCAGGGGTCCCGACATCACCCTGTGACGCCACCCGGGGACCCGAGCCGACCCGGGGTTTTTTGGCCGGTATGGGGAATCGAACCTGGGACCTCGGGTGCCGGGGTCCCGACATCACCCTGTGATGCCACCCGGGAACCCGATCCCACCCAGGGTTTTTTGACCGGTATGGGGAATCGAACCTGGAACCTCGGGTGTCGGGGTCCCGACATCACCCTGTGACGCCACACGGGGACTGCACCGACCCGGGGTTTTTTGGCCAGTAGGGGGAATCGAACCTGGGACCTCGGGTGCAGGGGTCCCGACATCACCCTGTGACGCCACCCGGGGACCTAACCCGACCCGAGGTCCGGGGGCCGGTATGGGGATTCGAACCTGGGACCTCGGGTGCCGGGGTCCCAACATCACCCTGTGATGCCACCTGGGGACCCGAGCCAGAGTTTTTTGACTGTTGTGGGGAATCGAACCTGGGACCTTGGGTGCCGGGGTCCCGACATCACCCTGTGACGCCACCCAGGGACCCGAGCCGACCCGGGGTTTTTTGGCCAGTATGGGGAATCGAACCTGGGACCTCGGGTGCTGGGGTCCCGACATCACCCTGTGACGCCACCCGGGGACCCGACCCGACCTGGGGTTTTTTGGCTAGTATGGGGAATCGAACCTGAGACCTCGGGTGCCAGGGTTCCGACATCACCCTGTGATGCCACCCGGGGACCAGATCCGACCCGGGATCCAGGGGCCGGTATGGGGAATCGAACCTGGGACCTCGGGTGCACGGGTCCCGACATCACCCTGTGATGCCACCCGGGGACCCGATCCGACCCGGGGTTTTTTGGCATGTATGGGGAATCGAACCTGGGACCTCGGGTGCAGGGGTCCCGACATCACCCTGTGACGCCACCCGGGGACCCGAGCCGACCCGGGGTCCAGGGGCAGGTATGGGGAATCGAACATGGGACCTCAGGTGCCGGGGTCCCGACATCACCCTGTGACGCCACCCGGGGACCCGAGCCAGAGTTTTTTGACTGGTATGGGGAATGGAACCTGGGACCTCGGGTGCCGGGGTCCCAACATCACCCTGTGACACCACCAGGGGACCCAACCTGACCCGCAGTTTTTTGGCCGGTATGGGGAATCGAACCTGGGACCTCAGGTGCCAGGGTCCCGACATCACACTGTGACGCCACCCGGGGACCCGACCAGACCCGGGGTTTTTTGGCCGGTATGGGGAATCGAAACTGGGACCTCGGGTGCCGGGGTCCCGAAATCACCCTGTGACGCCACCAGGGGACCCGAGCCGACCCGGGGTCAAGGGACAGGTATGGGGAATCGAACCTGGGACCTCGGGTGCAGGGGTCCCGACATCACCCTGTGACGCCACCCGGGGACCCGACTCGACCCGAAGTCCAGGGGCCGGTATGGGGAATCGAACCTGGGACCTCGGGTGCCAGGGTCCCGACATCACCCTGTGACGCCACCCAGGGACCCGACCCGAACCGGGGTTTTTTGGCCAGTATGGGGAATCGAAACTGGGACCTCGGCTGCCGGGGTCCCGACATCACCCTGTGACGCCACCCGGGGACCCGAGCCAGAGTTTTTTGACTGGTATGGGGAATGGAACCTGGGACCTCGGGTGCCGGGGTCCCAACATCACCCTGTGACACCACCAGGGGACCCAACCTGACCCGCAGTTTTTTGGCCGGTATGGGGAATCGAACCTGGGACCTCAGGTGCCAGGGTCCCGACATCACACTGTGACGCCACCCGGGGACCCGACCAGACCCGGGGTTTTTTGGCCGGTATGGGGATTCGAACCTGGGACCTCGGGTGCCGGGGTCCCGAAATCACCCTGTGACGCCACCAGGGGACCCGAGCCGACCCGGGGTCAAGGGACAGGTATGGGGAATCGAACCTGGGACCTCGGGTGCAGGGGTCCCGACATCACCCTGTGACGCCACCCGGGGACCCGACTCGACCCGAGGTCCAGGGGCCGGTATGGGGAATCGAACCTGGGACCTCGGGTGCACGGGTCCCGACATCACCCTGTGACGCCACCCGGGGACCCCACTCGACCCGAAGTCCAGGGGCCGGTATGGGGATTCGAACCTGGGACCTCGGGAGCCGGGGTCCCGACATCACCCTGTGACGCCACCCGGGGACCCGAGCCAGAGTTTTTTGACTGGTATGGGGAATCGAACCTGGGACCTCGGGTGCAGGGGTCCCGACATCACCCTGTGACGCCACCCGGGGACCCGAGCCGACCCGGGGTCCAGGGGCCGGTATGGGGAATCGAACCTGGGACCTCAGGTGCCGGGGTCCTGACATCACCCTCTGAAGCCACCTGGGGACCGAACCCGACCCGAGGTCCGGGGGCCGGTATGGGGATTCGAACCTGGGACCTCGGGTGCCGGGGTCCCAACATCAACCTGTGACGCCATTTGGGGACCCAAGCCTATCCGGGGTCCAGGGGCCGGTATGGGGAATCGAACCTGGGACCTCGGGTGCAGGGGTCCCGACATCACCCTGTGACGCCACCCGGGGACCCGAGCCGACCCGGGGTTTTTTGACTGGTATGGGGAATTGAACCTGGGACCTCAGGAGCCGGGGTCCCAACATCAACCTTTGACGCCACCCGGGGACCCGAGCCGACCCGGGGTCCAGGGGCCGGTATGGGGAATCGAACCTGGGACCTCGGGTGCCGGGGCCCCGACATCACCCTGTGACGCCACCCGGGGACCCGACCCATACCCAGGGTCCTGGGGCCGTTATGGGGAATGGAACCTGGGACCTCGGGTGCCGGGGTCCTGACATCACCCTGTGACGCCACCCGGGGACCCAAGCCGGAGTTTTTTGACTGGTATGGGGAATCAAACCTGGGATAGCGGGTGCAGGGGTCCCGACATCACCCTGTGACGCCACCCGGGGACCCGACACGACCCGGGGTTTTTTGGCCAGTATGGGGAATCGAAAATGGGACCTTGGGTGTCGGGGTCCCGACATCACCCTGTGACGCCACCCGGGGACACGACCCGACCCGGGGTCCATGGGCCGGTATGGGGAATCGAACCTGGGACCTCGGGTGCAGGGGTCCCGACATCACCCTGTGACGCCACCCGGGGACCCGACTCGACCCGAAGTCCAGGGGCCGGTATGGGGAATCGAACCTGGGACCTCGGGTGCAGGGGTCCCGACATCACCCTGTGACGCCACACGGGGACTGCACCGACCCGGGGTTTTTTGGCCAGTATGGGGAATCGAACGTGGGACCTCGGGTGCCGGGGTCCCGACATCACCCTGTGACGCCAACCGGGGACCTAACCCGACCCGAGGTCCGGGGGACGGTATGGGGATTCGAACCTGGGACCTCGGGTGCCGGGGTTCCAACATCACCCTGTGATGCCACCTGGGGACCCGAGCCAGAGTTTTTTGACTGTTATGGGGAATCGAACCTGGGACCTCGGGAGCCGGGGTCCCGACATCACACTGTGACGCCATCCGGGGACCTGATCCGACCCAGGGTCCTGGGGCTGGTATGGGGAATGGAACCTGGGGCCTCGGGTGCCGGAGTCCCGACATCACCCTGTGACGCCACCCGGGGACCCGACCAGACCCAGGGTTTTTTGGCCGGTATGGGGAATCGAACCTGAGACCTCGGGGGCCGGGGTCCCGACATCACCCTGTGATGCCACCCGGGGACCCGATCCGACCCGGGGTTTTTTGGCATGTATGGGGAATCGAACCTGGGACCTCGGGTGCAGGGGTCCCGACATCACCCTGTGACGCCACCCGGGGACCCGAGCCGACCCGGGGTCCAGGGGCAGGTATGGGGAATCGAACCTGGGACCTCAGGTGCCGGGGTCCCGACATCACCCTGTGACGCCACCCGGGGACCCGAGCCAGAGTTTTTTGACTGGTATGGGGAATGGAACCTGGGACCTCGGGTGCCGGGGTCCCAACATCACCCTGTGACACCACCAGGGGACCCAACCTGACCCGCAGTTTTTTGGCCGGTATGGGGAATCGAACCTGGGACCTCAGGTGCCAGGGTCCCGACATCACACTGTGACGCCACCCGGGGACCCGACCAGACCCGGGGTTTTTTGGCCGGTATGGGGAATCGAAGCTGGTACCTCGGGTGCTAGGGTCCCGACATCACGCTGTGATGCCACCCAAGGACCAGAAACGACCCATGGTCCAGGGGCCGGTATGGGGAATCGAACCTGGGACCTCGGGTGCCGGGGTCCCAACATCACCCTGTGACTCCACCCGGGGACCCGACCTGACCCGGGGTTTTTTGGCCAGTATGGGGAATCGAACCTGGGACCTCGGGTGCCGGGGTCCCGACATCACCCTGTGACGCCATTCGGGGACCCTACCCGACCCGGGGTCCAGGGGCAGGTATGGGGAATCGAACCTGGGACCTCGGGCGCTGGGGTCCCGACATCACCCTGTGACGCCACCAGGGGACCCTAGCCAGAGTTTTTTGACTTTTATGAGGAATCGAACCTGGGACCTCGGGTGCCGGGGTCCCGACATCACCCTTTGACGCCTCCCGGGGACCCGACCAGACCCGGGGTTTTTTGGCCGGTATGGGGAATCGAACCTTGGACCTCGCGTGCCGGGGTCCCGACATCACCCTGTGACGCCACCCGGGGACCCGATCCAGAGTTTTTTGACTGGTATGCGGAATCGAACCTGGGATCTTGGGTGCCAGGGTCCCGGCATCACCCTGTGACGCCACCCGGGGACCCGAGCCGACTTGGGGTTTTTTGACTGGTATGGGGAATTGAACCTGGGACCTCAGGAGCCGGGGTCCCAACATCAACCTTTGACGCCACCCGGGGACCCGACCCGACCCGGGGTTTTTTGGCATGTATGGGGAATCGAACCTGGGACCTCGGGTGCCGGGGCCCCGACATCACCCTGTGACGCCACCCGGGACCCGACCCATACCCAGGGTCCTGGGGCCGTTATGGGGAATGGAACCTGGGACCTCGGGTGCCGGGGTCCTGACATCACCCTGTGACGCCACCCGGGGACCCGACCCGGAGTTTTTTGACTGGTATGGGGAATCAAACCTGGGATAGCGGGTGCAGGGGTCCCGACATCACCCTGTGACGCCACCCGGGGACCCGACACGACCCGGGGTTTTCTGGCCGGTATGGGGAATCGAAAATGGGACCTTGGGTGTCGGGGTCCCGACATCACCCTGTGACGCCATTCGGGGACACGACCCGACCCGGGGTCCAGGGGCCGGTATGGGGAATCGAACCTGGGACCTCGGGTGCAGGGGTCCCGACATCACCCTGTGACGCCACCCGGGGACCTGACTCGACCCGAAGTCCAGGGGCCGGTATGGGGAATCGAACCTGGGACCTCGGGAGCCGGGGTCCCGACATCACCCTGTGACGCCACCCGGGGACCCGAGCCAGAGTTTTTTTACTGGTATGGGGAATCGAACCTTGGACCTCGGGTGCAGGGGTCCCGACATCACCCTGTGACGCCACACGGGGACTGCACCGACCCGGGGTTTTTTGGCCAGTAGGGGGAATCGAACCTGGGACCTCGGGTGCCGGGGTCCCGACATCACCCTGTGACGCCACCCGGGGACCTAACCCGACCCGAGGTCCGGGGGCCGGTATGGGGATTCGAACCTGGGACCTCGGGTGCCGGGGTCCCAACATCACCCTGTGATGCCACCTGGGGACCCGAGCCAGAGTTTTTTGACTGTTGTGGGGAATCGAACCTGGGACCTTGGGTGCCGGGGTCCCGACATCACCCTGTGACGCCACCCAGGGACCCGAGCCGACCCGGGGTTTTTTGGCCAGTATGGGGAATCGAACCTGGGACCTCGGGTGCTGGGGTCCCGACATCACCCTGTGACGCCACCCGGGGACCCGACCCGACCTGGGGTTTTTTGGCTAGTATGGGGAATCGAACCTGAGACCTCGGGTGCCAGGGTTCCGACATCACCCTGTGATGCCACCCGGGGACCAGATCCGACCCGGGATCCAGGGGCCGGTATGGGGAATCGAACCTGGGACCTCGGGTGCACGGGTCCCGACATCACCCTGTGATGCCACCCAGGGACCCGATCCGACCCGGGGTTTTTTGGCATGTATGGGGAATCGAACCTGGGACCTCGGGTGCAGGGGTCCCGACATCACCCTGTGACGCCACCCGGGGACCCGAGCCGACCCGGGGTCCAGGGGCAGGTATGGGGAATCGAACCTGGGACCTCAGGTGCCGGGGTCCCGACATCACCCTGTGACGCCACCCGGGGACCCGAGCCAGAGTTTTTTGACTGGTATGGGGAATGGAACCTGGGACCTCGGGTGCCGGGGTCCCAACATCACCCTGTGACACCACCAGGGGACCCAACCTGACCCGCAGTTTTTTGGCCGGTATGGGGAATCGAACCTGGGACCTCAGGTGCCAGGGTCCCGACATCACACTGTGACGCCACCCGGGGACCCGACCAGACCCGGGGTTTTTTGGCCGGTATGGGGAATCGAAGCTGGTACCTCGGGTGCTAGGGTCCCGACATCACCCTGTGACGCCACCCGGGGACCCGAGCCAGAGTTTTTTGACTGGTATGGGGAATCGAACCTGGGACCTCGGGTGCAGGGGTCCCGACATCACCCTGTGACGCCACCCGGGGACCCGAGCCGACCCGGGGTCCAGGGGCCGGTATGGGGAATCGAACCTGGGACCTCAGGTGCCGGGGCCCTGACATCACCCTCTGACGCCACCCGGGGACCTAACCCGACCCGAGGTCCGGGGGCCGGTATGGGGATTCGAACCTGGGACCTCGGGTGCCGGGGTCCCAACATCAACCTGTGACGCCATTTGGGGACCCAAGCCGATCTGGGGTCCAGGGGGCGGTATGGGGAATCAAAACTGGGACCTTGGGTGTCGGGGTCCTGACATCACCCTGTGACGCCACCCGGGGACCCGACCCGACCCGGGGTTTTTTGGCTAGTATGGGGAATCGAACCTGGGACCTCGGGTGCCGGGGTCCCGACATCACCCTGTGATGCCACCTGGGGACCCGAGCCAGAGTTTTTTGACTTGTATGGGGAATCGAACCTGGGACCTCGGGGGCCGGGGTCCCGACATCACTCTTTGACGCCACCCGGGGACCTGAGCCGACCCGGGGTCCAGGGGCCGGTATGGGGAATCAAAACTGAGACCTCGGGGGCCGGGGTCCCGACATCACCCTGTGACGCCACCCGGGGACCCGACCCAACCCGGGGTTTTTTGGCCAGTATGGGGAATCGAACCTGGGACCTCGGGTGCTGGGGTCCCAACATCACCCTGTGACGCCATTCGGGGACCCGAGCCGACCCGGGGTCCAGGGGGCGGTATGGGGAATCGAACCTGGGACCTCGGGCGCTGGGGTCCCGACATCACCCTGTGACGCCACCTGGGGACCCTAGCCAGAGTTTTTTGACTGGTATGGGGAATCAAACCTGGGATAGCGGGTGCAGGGGTCCCGACATCACCCTGTGACGCCACCCGGGGACCCGATCCGACCCGGGGTTTTTTGGCCAGTATGGGGAATCGAACCTGGGACCTCGGGTGCCGGGGTCCTGACATCACCCTGTGACGCCACCCGGGGACCCAAGCCGGAGTTTTTTGACTGGTATGGGGAATCAAACCTGGGATAGCGGGTGCAGGGGTCCCGACATCACCCTGTGACGCCACCCGGGGACCCGAAACGACCCGGGGTTTTTTGGCCGGTATGGGGAATCGAAAATGGGACCTTGGGTGTCGGGGTCCCGACATCACCCTGTGACGCCACCCGGGGACACGACCCGACCCGGGGTCCAGGGGCCGGTATGGGGAATCAAACTGGGACCTCGGGTGCAGGGGTCCCGACATCACCCTGTGACGCCACCCGGGGACCCGACTCGACCCGAAGTCCAGGGGCCGGTATGGGGAATTGAAACTCGACCTCGGGTGCCGGGGTCCCGACATCACCCTGTGACGCCACCCGGGGACCCGAGCCAGAGTTTTTTGACTGGTATGGGGAATCGAACCTTGGACCTCGGGTGCAGGGGTCCCGACATTACCCTGTGACACCACCCGGGGACCCGAGCCGACCCGGGGTTTTTTGGCCGGTATGGGGAATCGAACCTGGGACCTCGGGTGCCGGGGTCCCGACATCACCCTGTGACGCCACACGGGGACTGCACCGACCCGGTGTTTTTTGGCCAGTATGGGGAATCGAACGTGGGACCTCGGGTGCCGGGGTCCCAACATCACCCTGTGATGCCACCTGGGGACCCGAGCCAGAGTTTTTTGACTGTTATGGGGAATCGAACCTGGGACCTCGGGAGCCGGGGTCCCGACATCACACTGTGACGCCATCCGGGGACCTGATCCGACCCAGGGTCCTGGGGCTGGTATGGGGAATGGAACCTGGGGCCTCGGGTGCCGGAGTCCCGACATCACCCTGTGACGCCACCCGGGGACCCGACCAGACCCGGGGTTTTTTGGCCGGTATGGGGAATCGAACCTGAGACCTCGGGGGCCGGGGTCCCGACATCACCCTGTGATGCCACCCGGGGACCCGATCCGACCCGGGGTTTTTTGGCATGTATGGGGAATCGAACCTGGGACCTCGGGTGCAGGGGTCCCGACATCACCCTGTGACGCCACCCGGGGACCCGAGCCGACCCGGGGTCCAGGGGCAGGTATGGGGAATCGAACCTGGGACCTCAGGTGCCGGGGTCCCGACATCACCCTGTGACGCCACCCGGGGACCCGAGCCAGAGTTTTTTGACTGGTATGGGGAATGGAACCTGGGACCTCGGGTGCCGGGGTCCCAACATCACCCTGTGACACCACCAGGGGACCCAACCTGACCCACAGTTTTTTGGCCGGTATGGGGAATCGAACCTGGGACCTCAGGTGCCGGGGTCCCGACATCACACTGTGACGCCACCCGGGGACCCGACCAGACCCGGGGTTTTTTGGCCGGTATGGGGAATCGAAGCTGGTACCTCGGGTGCTAGGGTCCCGACATCACGCTGTGATGCCACCCAAGGACCAGAAACGACCCATGGTCCAGGGGCCGGTATGGGGAATCGAACCTGGGACCTCGGGTGCCGGGGTCCCAACATCACCCTGTGACTCCACCCGGGGACCCGACCTGACCCGGGGTTTTTTGGCCAGTATGGGGAATCGAACCTGGGACCTCGGGTGCCGGGGTCCCGACATCACCCTGTGACGCCATTCGGGGACCCTACCCGACCCGGGGTCCAGGGGCAGGTATGGGGAATCGAACCTGGGACCTCGGGCGCTGGGGTCCCGACATCACCCTGTGACGCCACCAGGGGACCCTAGCCAGAGTTTTTTGACTTTTATGAGGAATCGAATCTGGGACCTCGGGTGCCGGGGTCCCGACATCACCCTTTGACGCCTCCCGGGGACCCGACCAGACCCGGGGTTTTTTGGCCGGTATGGGGAATCGAACCTTGGACCTCGCGTGCCGGGGTCCCGACATCACCCTGTGACGCCACCCGGGGACCCGATCCAGAGTTTTTTGACTGGTATGGGGAATCGAACCTGGGATCTTGGGTGCCAGGGTCCCGGCATCACCCTGTGATGCCACCCGGGGACCCGAGCCGACTTGGGGTTTTTTGACTGGTATGGGGAATTGAACCTGGGACCTCAGGAGCCGGGGTCCCAACATCAACCTTCGACGCCACCCGGGGACCCGACCCGACCCGGGGTCCAGGGGCCGGTATGGGGAATCGAACCTGGGACCTCGGGTGCCGGGGCCCCGACATCACCCTGTGACGCCACCCGGGACCCGACCCATACCCAGGGTCCTGGGGCCGTTATGGGGAATGGAACCTGGGACCTCGGGTGCCGGGGTCCTGACATCACCCTGTGACGCCACCCGGGGACCCGACCCGGAGTTTTTTGACTGGTATGGGGAATCAAACCTGGGATAGCGGGTGTAGGGGTCCCGACATCACCCTGTGACGCCACCCGGGGACCCGACACGACCCGGGGTCCAGGGGCCGGTATGGGGAATCGAACCTGGGACCTCGGGTGCAGGGGTCCCGACATCACCCTGTGACGCCACCCGGGGACCCGACTCGACCCGAAGTCCAGGGGCCGGTATGGGGAATCGAACCTGGGACCTCGGGAGCCGGGGTCCCGACATCACCCTGTGACGCCACCCGGGGACCCGAGCCAGAGTTTTTTGACTGGTATGGGGAATCGACCCTTGGACCTCGGGTGCCGGGGTCCCGACATCACCCTGTGACACCACCCGGGGACCCGAGCCGACCCGGGGTTTTTTGGCCGGTATGGGGAATCGAACCTGGGACCTCGGGTGCCGGGGTCCCGACATCACCCTGTGATGCCACCCGGGAACCCGATCCCACCCAGGGTTTTTTGACCGGTATGGGGAATCGAACCTGGAACCTCGGGTGTCGGGGTCCCGACATCACCCTGTGACGCCACACGGTGACTGCACCGACCCGGGGTTTTTTGGCCAGTAGGGGGAATCGAACCTGGGACCTCGGGTGCCGGGGTCCCGACATCACCCTGTGACGCCACCCGGGGACCTAACCCGACCCGAGGTCCGGGGGCCGGTATGGGGATTCGAACCTGGGACCTCGGGTGCCGGGGTCCCAACATCACCCTGTGATGCCACCTGGGGACCCGAGCCAGAGTTTTTTGACTGTTGTGGGGAATCGAACCTGGGACCTTGGGTGCCGGGGTCCCGACATCACCCTGTGACGCCACCCAGGGACCCGACCCGAACCGGGGTTTTTTGGCCGGTATGGGGAATCGAAACTTTGACCTCGGGTGCCGGGGTCCCGACATCACCCTGTGACGCCACCCGGGGACCCGAGCCGACCCGGGGTTTTTTGGCCAGTATGGGGAATCGAACCTGGGACCTCGGGTGCCGGGGCCCCGACATCACCCTATGACGCTACCCGGGGACCTAACCCGACCCGAGGTCCGGGGGCCGGTATGGGGATTCGAACCTGGGACCTCGGGTGCCGGGGTCCCAACATCAACCTGTGACGCCATTCGGGGACCCAAGCCGATCCGGGGTCCAGGGGGCGGTATGGGGAATCAAAACTGGGACCTTGGGTGTCGGGGTCCCGAAGTCACCCTGTGACGCCACCCGGGGACCCGAACCGACCCGGGGTTTTTTGGTCGGTATGGGGAATCGAACCTGGGACCTCGGGTGCCGGGGTCCCGACATCACCCTGTGACGCCACCCGGGGACCCGACCCGGAGTTTTTTGACTGGTATGGGGAATCAAACCTGGGATCTCGGGTGCTAGGGTCCCGACATCATGCTGTGATGCCACCCGGAGACCCGAAACGACCCACGGTCCAGGGGCCGGTATGGGGAATCGAACCTGGGACCTCGGGTGCTAGGGTCCCGACATCACCCTTTGACGCCACCCGGGGACCCGAGCCGACCCGGGGTCCAGGGGCCGGTATGGGGAATCAAAACTGGGACCTCGGGTGCCGGGGTCCCGACATCACCCTGTGACGCCACCCGGAGACCCGACCCAACCCGGGGTTTTTTGGCCGGTATGGGGAATCGAACCTGGGACCTCGGGTGCCAGGGTCCCGACATCACCCTGTGATGCCACCCAGGGACCCGATCCGACCCGGGGTCCAGGGGCCAGTATGGGGAATCGAACCTGGGACCTCGGGTGCAGGGGTCCCGAAATCACCCTGTGACGCCACCAGGGGACCCGAGCTGACCCGGGGTCCAGGGACAGGTATGGGGATTCGAACCTGGTACCTCGGGTGCAGGGGTCCCAACATCACCCTGTGACGCCACCCGGGGACCCAAGACGACCCGAAGTCCAGGGGCCGGTATGGGGAATCGAACCTGGGACCTAGGGTGCCGGGGTCCCGACATCACCCTGTGACGCCACCCGGGGACCCGAGCCAGAGTTTTTTGACTGGTATGGGGAATGGAACCTGGGACCTCGGGTGCCGGGGTCCCAACATCACCCTGTGATGTCACCTGGGGACCCGAGCCAGAGTTTTTTGACTGTTATGGGGAATCGAACCTGGGACCTCAGGTGCAGGGGTCCCGAAATCACCCTGTGACGCCATCCGGGGACCTGATCCGACCCAGGGTCCTGGGGCTGGTATGGGGAATGGAACCTGGGGCCTCGGGTGCTGGAGTCCGGACATCACCCTGTGACGCCACCCAGGGACCCGACCAGACCCGGGGTTTTTTGGCCGGTATGGGGAATCGAACCTGGTACCTCGGGTGCCGGGGTCCCGACATCACCCTGTGACGCCACCCGGGGACCCGACCCGAACCGGGGTCCAGGGGCCAGTATGGGGAATCGAACCTGGGACCTCGGGTGCCGGGGTCCCGACATCACCCTGTGACGCCACCTGGGGACCCGATCCGACCCGGGGATTTTTGGCCAGTATGGGGAATCGAAAATGGGACCTTAGGTGTCGGGGTCCCGACATCACCCTGTGACGCCATTCGGGGATAAGACTCGACCCGGGGTCCAGGGGCCGGTATGGGGAATCGAACCTGGGACCTCGGGTGCAGGGGTCCCGACATCACCCTGTGACGCCACCCGGGGACCCGACTCGACCCGAAGTCCAGGGGCCGGTATGGGGAATCGAACCTGGGACCTCGGGAGCCGGGGTCCCGACATCACCCTGTGACCCCACCCGGGGACCCGAGCCAGAGTTTTTTGACTGGTATGGGGAATCGAACCTTGGACCTCGGGTGCAGGGGTCCCGACATCACCCTGTGACACCACCCGGGGACCCGAGCCGACCCGGGGTTTTTTGGCCGGTATGGGGAATCGAACCTGGGACCTCGGGTGCCGGGGTCCCGACATCACCCTGTGACGCCACACGGGGACTGCACCGACCCGGGGTTTTTTGGCCAGTATGGGGAATCGAACGTGGGACCTCGGGTGCTGGGGTCCCGACATCACCCTGTGACGCCACCCGGGGACCCGAGCCGACCCGGGGTCCAGGGGCCGGTATGGGGAATCGAACCTGGGACCTCGGGTGCCGGGGTCCCGACATCACCCTGTGACGCCACCCGGGGACCTAACCCGACCCGGGGTCCAGGGGCCGGTATGGGGAATCGAACCTGGGACCTCGGGTGCCGGGGTCCCAACATCATCCTCTGATGCCACCTGGGGACCCGAGCCAGAGTTTTTTGACTGTTATGGGGAATCGAACCTGGGACCTTGGGTGCAGGGGTCCCGACATCACCCTGTGACGCCACCCAGGGACCCGACCCGAACCGGGGTTTTTTGGCCGGTATGGGGAATCGAAACTGGGACCTCGGCTGCCGGGGTCCCGACATCACCCTGTGACGCCACCCGGGGACCCGAGCCGACCCGGGGTCTTTTGGCCAGTATGGGGAATCGAACCTGGGACCTCGGGTGCTGGGGTCCCGACATCACCCTGTGACGCCACCCGGGGACCCGACCCGACCTGGGGTTTTTTGGCTAGTATGGGGAATCGAACCTGGGACCTCGGGTGCAGGGGTCCCGAAATCACCCTGTGACGCCACCCGGGGACCCGAGCCGACCCGGGGTCCAGGGACAGGTATGGGGATTCGAACCTGGGACCTCGGGTGCAGGGGTCCCAACATCACCCTGTGACGCCACCCGGGGACCCGACTCGACCCGAAGTCCAGGGGCCGGTATGGGGAATCGAACCTGGGACCTCGGGAGCCGGGGTCCCGACATAACCCTGTGACGCCACCCGGGGACCCGAGCCAGAGTTTTTTGACTGGTATTCGGAATCGAACCTTGGACCTCGGGTGCAGGGGTCCCGACATCACCCTGTGACGCCACCCGGGGACCCGACCAGACCCGGGTTTTTTTGGCCGGTATGGGGAATCGAACCTGGGACCTCGGGTGCCGGGGTCCCGACATCACCCTGTGACGCCACCCGGGGACCCGAGCCGACCCGGGGTCCACGGGCCGGTATGGGGAATCGAACCTGGGACCTCGGGTGCCGGGGTCCCGACATCACCCTGTTACGCCACCCGGGGACCTAACCCGACCCGAGGTCCGGGGGCCGGTATGGGGATTCGAACCTGGGACCTCGGGTGCCGGGGTCCCAACATCAACCTGTGACGCCATTCGGGGACCCAAGCCGATCCGGGGTCCAGGGGGCGGTATGGGGAATCAAAACTGGGACCTTGGGTGTCGGGGTCCCGACATCACCCTGTGACGCCACCCGGGGACCCGAGCCGACCCGGGGTTTTTTGGTCGGTATGGGGAATCGAACCTGGGACCTCGGGTGCCGGGGTCCCGACATCACCCTGTGATGCCACCTGGGGACCCGAGCCAGAGTTTTTTGACTGTTATGGGGAATCGAACCTGGGACCTTGGGTGCAGGGGTCCCGACAACACCCTGTGACGCCACCCAGGGACCCGACCCGAACCGGGGTTTTTTGGCCGGTATGGGGAATCGAAACTGGGAACCTCGGCTGCCGGGGTCCCGACATCACCCTGTGACGCCACCCGGGGACCCGAGCCGACCCGGGGTTTTTTGGCCAGTATGGGGAATCGAACCTGGGACCTCGGGTGCTGGGGTCCCGACATCACCCTGTGACGCCACCCGGGGACCCGACCCGACCTGGGGTTTTTTGGCTAGTATGGGGAATCGAACCTGAGACCTCGGGTGCCGGGGTCCCGACATCACCCTGTGATGCCACCCGGGGACCCGAGCCGACCCGGGGTCCAGGGACAGGTATGGGGATTCGAACCTGGGACCTCGGGTGCACGGGTCACAACATCACCCTGTGACGCCACCCGGGGACCCGACTCGACCCGAAGTCCAGGGGCCGGTATGGGGAATCGAACCTGGGACCTCGGGAGCCGGGGTCCCGACATCACCCTGTGACGCCACCCGGGGACCCGAGCCAGAGTTTTTTGACTGGTATGGGGAATCGAACCTTGGACCTCGGGTGCAGGGGTCCCGACATCACCCTGTGACGCCACCCGGGGACCCGACCAGACCCGGGGTTTTTTGGCCGGTATGGGGAATCGAACCTGGGACCTCGGGTGCCGGGGTCCCGACATCACCCTGTGACGCCACCCGGGGACCCGAGCCGACCCGGGGTCCAGGGGCCGGTATGGGGAATCGAACCTGGGACCTCGGGTGCCGGGGTCCCGACATCACCCTGTTACGCCACCCGGTGACCCGACCCGACCCGGGGTCCAGGGGCCGGTATGGGGAATGGAACCTGGGACCTCGGGTGCCGGGGTCCTGACATCATCCTGTGACGCCACCAGGGGACCCGAGACGAACTGGGGTATTTTGGCCGGTATGGGGAATCGAACCTGGGACCTCGGGTGCCGGGGTCCCGACATCACCCTGTGACGCCACCCGGGGACCCGAGCCGACCCGGGGTTTTTTGACTGGTATGGGGAATTGAACCTGGGACCTCAGGAGCCGGGGTCCCAACATCAACCTTTGACGCCACCCGGGGCCCCGACCCGACGCAGGGTCCAGGGGCCGGTATGGGGAATGGAACCTGGGACCTCGGGTGCCGGGGTCCTGACATCACCCTGTGACGCCACCCGGGGACCCGACCCGGAGTTTTTTGACTGTTATGGGGAATCAAACCTGGGATAGCGGGTGCAGGGGTCCCGACATCACCCTGTGACGCCACCCGGGGACCCGGGGTTTTTTGGCCAGTATGGGGAATCGAAAATGGGACCTTGGGTGTCGGGGTCCCGACATCACCCTGTGACGCCATTCGGGGACACGACCCGACTTGGGGTCCAGGGGCCGGTATGGGGAATCGAACCTGGGACCTCGGGTGCCAGGGTCCCGACATCACCCTGTGATGCCACCCAGGGACCCGATCCGACCCGGGGTCCAGGGGCCAGTATGGGGAATCGAACCTGGGACCTCGGGTGCAGGGGTCCCGAAATCACCCTGTGACGCCACCAGGGGACCCGAGCTGACCCGGGGTCCAGGGACAGGTATGGGGATTCGAACCTGGTACCTCGGGTGCAGGGGTCCCAACATCACCCTGTGACGCCACCCGGGGACCCAAGACGACCCGAAGTCCAGGGGCCGGTATGGGGAATCGAACCTGGGACCTAGGGTGCCGGGGTCCCGACATCACCCTGTGACGCCACCCGGGGACCCGAGCCAGAGTTTTTTGACTGGTATGGGGAATGGAACCTGGGACCTCGGGTGCCGGGGTCCCAACATCACCCTGTGATGTCACCTGGGGACCCGAGCCAGAGTTTTTTGACTGTTATGGGGAATCGAACCTGGGACCTCAGGTGCAGGGGTCCCGAAATCACCCTGTGACGCCATCCGGGGACCTGATCCGACCCAGGGTCCTGGGGCTGGTATGGGGAATGGAACCTGGGGCCTCGGGTGCTGGAGTCCGGACATCACCCTGTGACGCCACCCAGGGACCCGACCAGACCCGGGGTTTTTTGGCCGGTATGGGGAATCGAACCTGGTACCTCGGGTGCCGGGGTCCCGACATCACCCTGTGACGCCACCTGGGGACCCGACCCGAACCGGGGTCCAGGGGCCAGTATGGGGAATCGAACCTGGGACCTCGGGTGCCGGGGTCCCGACATCACCCTGTGACGCCACCCGGGGACCCGACACGACCCGGGGATTTTTGGCCAGTATGGGGAATCGAAAATGGGACCTTAGGTGTCGGGGTCCCGACATCACCCTGTGACGCCATTCGGGGATAAGACTCGACCCGGGGTCCAGGGGCCGGTATGGGGAATCGAACCTGGGACCTCGGGTGCAGGGGTCCCGACATCACCCTGTGACGCCACCCGGGGACCCGACTCGACCCGAAGTCCAGGGGCCGGTATGGGGAATCGAACCTGGGACCTCGGGAGCCGGGGTCCCGACATCACCCTGTGACCCCACCCGGGGACCCGAGCCAGAGTTTTTTGACTGGTATGGGGAATCGAACCTTGGACCTCGGGTGCAGGGGTCCCGACATCACCCTGTGACACCACCCGGGGACCCGAGCCGACCCGGGGTTTTTTGGCCGGTATGGGGAATCGAACCTGGGACCTCGGGTGCCGGGGTCCCGACATCACCCTGTGACGCCACACGGGGACTGCACCGACCCGGGGTTTTTTGGCCAGTATGGGGAATCGAACGTGGGACCTCGGGTGCTGGGGTCCCGACATCACCCTGTGACGCCACCCGGGGACCCGAGCCGACCCGGGGTCCAGGGGCCGGTATGGGGAATCGAACCTGGGACCTCGGGTGCCGGGGTCCCGACATCACCCTGTGACGCCACCCGGGGACCTAACCCGACCCGGGGTCCAGGGGCCGGTATGGGGAATCGAACCTGGGACCTCGGGTGCCGGGGTCCCAACATCATCCTCTGATGCCACCTGGGGACCCGAGCCAGAGTTTTTTGACTGTTATGGGGAATCGAACCTGGGACCTTGGGTGCAGGGGTCCCGACATCACCCTGTGACGCCACCCAGGGACCCGACCCGAACCGGGGTTTTTTGGCCGGTATGGGGAATCGAAACTGGGACCTCGGCTGCCGGGGTCCCGACATCACCCTGAGACGCCACCCGGGGACCCGACCCGACCTGGGGTTTTTTGGCTAGTATGGGGAATCGAACCTGAGACCTCGGGTGCCAGGGTTCCGACATCACCCTGTGATGCCACCCGGGGACCAGATCCGACCCGGGATCCAGGGGCCGGTATGGGGAATCGAACCTGGGACCTCGGGTGCACGGGTCCCGACATCACCCTGTGATGCCACCCAGGGACCCGATCCGACCCGGGGTTTTTTGGCATGTATGGGGAATCGAACCTGGGACCTCGGGTGCAGGGGTCCCGACATCACCCTGTGACGCCACCCGGGGACCCGAGCCGACCCGGGGTCCAGGGGCAGGTATGGGGAATCGAACCTGGGACCTCAGGTGCCGGGGTCCCGACATCACCCTGTGACGCCACCCGGGGACCCGAGCCAGAGTTTTTTGACTGGTATGGGGAATGGAACCTGGGACCTCGGGTGCCGGGGTCCCAACATCACCCTGTGACACCACCAGGGGACCCAACCTGACCCGCAGTTTTTTGGCCGGTATGGGGAATCGAACCTGGGACCTCAGGTGCCAGGGTCCCGACATCACACTGTGACGCCACCCGGGGACCCGACCAGACCCGGGGTTTTTTGGCCGGTATGGGGAATCGAAGCTGGTACCTCGGGTGCTAGGGTCCCGACATCACCCTGTGACGCCACCCGGGGACCCGAGCCAGAGTTTTTTGACTGGTATGGGGAATCGAACCTGGGACCTCGGGTGCAGGGGTCCCGACATCACCCTGTGACGCCACCCGGGGACCCGAGCCGACCCGGGGTCCAGGGGCCGGTATGGGGAATCGAACCTGGGACCTCAGGTGCCGGGGCCCTGACATCACCCTCTGACGCCACCCGGGGACCTAACCCGACCCGAGGTCCGGGGGCCGGTATGGGGATTCGAACCTGGGACCTCGGGTGCCGGGGTCCCAACATCAACCTGTGACGCCATTTGGGGACCCAAGCCGATCTGGGGTCCAGGGGGCGGTATGGGGAATCAAAACTGGGACCTTGGGTGTCGGGGTCCTGACATCACCCTGTGACGCCACCCGGGGACCCGACCCGACCCGGGGTTTTTTGGCTAGTATGGGGAATCGAACCTGGGACCTCGGGTGCCGGGGTCCCGACATCACCCTGTGATGCCACCTGGGGACCCGAGCCAGAGTTTTTTGACTTGTATGGGGAATCGAACCTGGGACCTCGGGGGCCGGGGTCCCGACATCACTCTTTGACGCCACCCGGGGACCTGAGCCGACCCGGGGTCCAGGGGCCGGTATGGGGAATCAAAACTGAGACCTCGGGGGCCGGGGTCCCGACATCACCCTGTGACGCCACCCGGGGACCCGACCCAACCCGGGGTTTTTTGGCCAGTATGGGGAATCGAACCTGGGACCTCGGGTGCTGGGGTCCCAACATCACCCTGTGACGCCATTCGGGGACCCGAGCCGACCCGGGGTCCAGGGGGCGGTATGGGGAATCGAACCTGGGACCTCGGGCGCTGGGGTCCCGACATCACCCTGTGACGCCACCTGGGGACCCTAGCCAGAGTTTTTTGACTGGTATGGGGAATCAAACCTGGGATAGCGGGTGCAGGGGTCCCGACATCACCCTGTGACGCCACCCGGGGACCCGATCCGACCCGGGGTTTTTTGGCCAGTATGGGGAATCGAACCTGGGACCTCGGGTGCCGGGGTCCTGACATCACCCTGTGACGCCACCCGGGGACCCAAGCCGGAGTTTTTTGACTGGTATGGGGAATCAAACCTGGGATAGCGGGTGCAGGGGTCCCGACATCACCCTGTGACGCCACCCGGGGACCCGAAACGACCCGGGGTTTTTTGGCCGGTATGGGGAATCGAAAATGGGACCTTGGGTGTCGGGGTCCCGACATCACCCTGTGACGCCACCCGGGGACACGACCCGACCCGGGGTCCAGGGGCCGGTATGGGGAATCAAACTGGGACCTCGGGTGCAGGGGTCCCGACATCACCCTGTGACGCCACCCGGGGACCCGACTCGACCCGAAGTCCAGGGGCCGGTATGGGGAATTGAAACTCGACCTCGGGTGCCGGGGTCCCGACATCACCCTGTGACGCCACCCGGGGACCCGAGCCAGAGTTTTTTGACTGGTATGGGGAATCGAACCTTGGACCTCGGGTGCAGGGGTCCCGACATTACCCTGTGACACCACCCGGGGACCCGAGCCGACCCGGGGTTTTTTGGCCGGTATGGGGAATCGAACCTGGGACCTCGGGTGCCGGGGTCCCGACATCACCCTGTGACGCCACACGGGGACTGCACCGACCCGGTGTTTTTTGGCCAGTATGGGGAATCGAACGTGGGACCTCGGGTGCCGGGGTCCCAACATCACCCTGTGATGCCACCTGGGGACCCGAGCCAGAGTTTTTTGACTGTTATGGGGAATCGAACCTGGGACCTCGGGAGCCGGGGTCCCGACATCACACTGTGACGCCATCCGGGGACCTGATCCGACCCAGGGTCCTGGGGCTGGTATGGGGAATGGAACCTGGGGCCTCGGGTGCCGGAGTCCCGACATCACCCTGTGACGCCACCCGGGGACCCGACCAGACCCGGGGTTTTTTGGCCGGTATGGGGAATCGAACCTGAGACCTCGGGGGCCGGGGTCCCGACATCACCCTGTGATGCCACCCGGGGACCCGATCCGACCCGGGGTTTTTTGGCATGTATGGGGAATCGAACCTGGGACCTCGGGTGCAGGGGTCCCGACATCACCCTGTGACGCCACCCGGGGACCCGAGCCGACCCGGGGTCCAGGGGCAGGTATGGGGAATCGAACCTGGGACCTCAGGTGCCGGGGTCCCGACATCACCCTGTGACGCCACCCGGGGACCCGAGCCAGAGTTTTTTGACTGGTATGGGGAATGGAACCTGGGACCTCGGGTGCCGGGGTCCCAACATCACCCTGTGACACCACCAGGGGACCCAACCTGACCCACAGTTTTTTGGCCGGTATGGGGAATCGAACCTGGGACCTCAGGTGCCGGGGTCCCGACATCACACTGTGACGCCACCCGGGGACCCGACCAGACCCGGGGTTTTTTGGCCGGTATGGGGAATCGAAGCTGGTACCTCGGGTGCTAGGGTCCCGACATCACGCTGTGATGCCACCCAAGGACCAGAAACGACCCATGGTCCAGGGGCCGGTATGGGGAATCGAACCTGGGACCTCGGGTGCCGGGGTCCCAACATCACCCTGTGACTCCACCCGGGGACCCGACCTGACCCGGGGTTTTTTGGCCAGTATGGGGAATCGAACCTGGGACCTCGGGTGCCGGGGTCCCGACATCACCCTGTGACGCCATTCGGGGACCCTACCCGACCCGGGGTCCAGGGGCAGGTATGGGGAATCGAACCTGGGACCTCGGGCGCTGGGGTCCCGACATCACCCTGTGACGCCACCAGGGGACCCTAGCCAGAGTTTTTTGACTTTTATGAGGAATCGAATCTGGGACCTCGGGTGCCGGGGTCCCGACATCACCCTTTGACGCCTCCCGGGGACCCGACCAGACCCGGGGTTTTTTGGCCGGTATGGGGAATCGAACCTTGGACCTCGCGTGCCGGGGTCCCGACATCACCCTGTGACGCCACCCGGGGACCCGATCCAGAGTTTTTTGACTGGTATGGGGAATCGAACCTGGGATCTTGGGTGCCAGGGTCCCGGCATCACCCTGTGATGCCACCCGGGGACCCGAGCCGACTTGGGGTTTTTTGACTGGTATGGGGAATTGAACCTGGGACCTCAGGAGCCGGGGTCCCAACATCAACCTTCGACGCCACCCGGGGACCCGACCCGACCCGGGGTCCAGGGGCCGGTATGGGGAATCGAACCTGGGACCTCGGGTGCCGGGGCCCCGACATCACCCTGTGACGCCACCCGGGACCCGACCCATACCCAGGGTCCTGGGGCCGTTATGGGGAATGGAACCTGGGACCTCGGGTGCCGGGGTCCTGACATCACCCTGTGACGCCACCCGGGGACCCGACCCGGAGTTTTTTGACTGGTATGGGGAATCAAACCTGGGATAGCGGGTGTAGGGGTCCCGACATCACCCTGTGACGCCACCCGGGGACCCGACACGACCCGGGGTCCAGGGGCCGGTATGGGGAATCGAACCTGGGACCTCGGGTGCAGGGGTCCCGACATCACCCTGTGACGCCACCCGGGGACCCGACTCGACCCGAAGTCCAGGGGCCGGTATGGGGAATCGAACCTGGGACCTCGGGAGCCGGGGTCCCGACATCACCCTGTGACGCCACCCGGGGACCCGAGCCAGAGTTTTTTGACTGGTATGGGGAATCGACCCTTGGACCTCGGGTGCCGGGGTCCCGACATCACCCTGTGACACCACCCGGGGACCCGAGCCGACCCGGGGTTTTTTGGCCGGTATGGGGAATCGAACCTGGGACCTCGGGTGCCGGGGTCCCGACATCACCCTGTGATGCCACCCGGGAACCCGATCCCACCCAGGGTTTTTTGACCGGTATGGGGAATCGAACCTGGAACCTCGGGTGTCGGGGTCCCGACATCACCCTGTGACGCCACACGGGGACTGCACCGACCCGGGGTTTTTTGGCCAGTAGGGGGAATCGAACCTGGGACCTCGGGTGCCGGGGTCCCGACATCACCCTGTGACGCCACCCGGGGACCTAACCCGACCCGAGGTCCGGGGGCCGGTATGGGGATTCGAACCTGGGACCTCGGGTGCCGGGGTCCCAACATCACCCTGTGATGCCACCTGGGGACCCGAGCCAGAGTTTTTTGACTGTTGTGGGGAATCGAACCTGGGACCTTGGGTGCCGGGGTCCCGACATCACCCTGTGACGCCACCCAGGGACCCGACCCGAACCGGGGTTTTTTGGCCGGTATGGGGAATCGAAACTTTGACCTCGGGTGCCGGGGTCCCGACATCACCCTGTGACGCCACCCGGGGACCCGAGCCGACCCGGGGTTTTTTGGCCAGTATGGGGAATCGAACCTGGGACCTCGGGTGCCGGGGCCCCGACATCACCCTATGACGCTACCCGGGGACCTAACCCGACCCGAGGTCCGGGGGCCGGTATGGGGATTCGAACCTGGGACCTCGGGTGCCGGGGTCCCAACATCAACCTGTGACGCCATTCGGGGACCCAAGCCGATCCGGGGTCCAGGGGGCGGTATGGGGAATCAAAACTGGGACCTTGGGTGTCGGGGTCCCGAAGTCACCCTGTGACGCCACCCGGGGACCCGAACCGACCCGGGGTTTTTTGGTCGGTATGGGGAATCGAACCTGGGACCTCGGGTGCCGGGGTCCCGACATCACCCTGTGACGCCACCCGGGGACCCGACCCGGAGTTTTTTGACTGGTATGGGGAATCAAACCTGGGATCTCGGGTGCTAGGGTCCCGACATCATGCTGTGATGCCACCCGGAGACCCGAAACGACCCACGGTCCAGGGGCCGGTATGGGGAATCGAACCTGGGACCTCGGGTGCTAGGGTCCCGACATCACCCTTTGACGCCACCCGGGGACCCGAGCCGACCCGGGGTCCAGGGGCCGGTATGGGGAATCAAAACTGGGACCTCGGGTGCCGGGGTCCCGACATCACCCTGTGACGCCACCCGGAGACCCGACCCAACCCGGGGTTTTTTGGCCGGTATGTGGAATCGAACCTGGGACCTCGGGTGCCAGGGTCCCGACATCACCCTGTGATGCCACCCAGGGACCCGATCCGACCCGGGGTCCAGGGGCCAGTATGGGGAATCGAACCTGGGACCTCGGGTGCAGGGGTCCCGAAATCACCCTGTGACGCCACCAGGGGACCCGAGCTGACCCGGGGTCCAGGGACAGGTATGGGGATTCGAACCTGGTACCTCGGGTGCAGGGGTCCCAACATCACCCTGTGACGCCACCCGGGGACCCAAGACGACCCGAAGTCCAGGGGCCGGTATGGGGAATCGAACCTGGGACCTAGGGTGCCGGGGTCCCGACATCACCCTGTGACGCCACCCGGGGACCCGAGCCAGAGTTTTTTGACTGGTATGGGGAATGGAACCTGGGACCTCGGGTGCCGGGGTCCCAACATCACCCTGTGATGTCACCTGGGGACCCGAGCCAGAGTTTTTTGACTGTTATGGGGAATCGAACCTGGGACCTCAGGTGCAGGGGTCCCGAAATCACCCTGTGACGCCATCCGGGGACCTGATCCGACCCAGGGTCCTGGGGCTGGTATGGGGAATGGAACCTGGGGCCTCGGGTGCTGGAGTCCGGACATCACCCTGTGACGCCACCCAGGGACCCGACCAGACCCGGGGTTTTTTGGCCGGTATGGGGAATCGAACCTGGTACCTCGGGTGCCGGGGTCCCGACATCACCCTGTGACGCCACCTGGGGACCCGACCCGAACCGGGGTCCAGGGGCCAGTATGGGGAATCGAACCTGGGACCTCGGGTGCCGGGGTCCCGACATCACCCTGTGACGCCACCCGGGGACCCGACACGACCCGGGGATTTTTGGCCAGTATGGGGAATCGAAAATGGGACCTTAGGTGTCGGGGTCCCGACATCACCCTGTGACGCCATTCGGGGATAAGACTCGACCCGGGGTCCAGGGGCCGGTATGGGGAATCGAACCTGGGACCTCGGGTGCAGGGGTCCCGACATCACCCTGTGACGCCACCCGGGGACCCGACTCGACCCGAAGTCCAGGGGCCGGTATGGGGAATCGAACCTGGGACCTCGGGAGCCGGGGTCCCGACATCACCCTGTGACCCCACCCGGGGACCCGAGCCAGAGTTTTTTGACTGGTATGGGGAATCGAACCTTGGACCTCGGGTGCAGGGGTCCCGACATCACCCTGTGACACCACCCGGGGACCCGAGCCGACCCGGGGTTTTTTGGCCGGTATGGGGAATCGAACCTGGGACCTCGGGTGCCGGGGTCCCGACATCACCCTGTGACGCCACACGGGGACTGCACCGACCCGGGGTTTTTTGGCCAGTATGGGGAATCGAACGTGGGACCTCGGGTGCTGGGGTCCCGACATCACCCTGTGACGCCACCCGGGGACCCGAGCCGACCCGGGGTCCAGGGGCCGGTATGGGGAATCGAACCTGGGACCTCGGGTGCCGGGGTCCCGACATCACCCTGTGACGCCACCCGGGGACCTAACCCGACCCGGGGTCCAGGGGCCGGTATGGGGAATCGAACCTGGGACCTCGGGTGCCGGGGTCCCAACATCATCCTCTGATGCCACCTGGGGACCCGAGCCAGAGTTTTTTGACTGTTATGGGGAATCGAACCTGGGACCTTGGGTGCAGGGGTCCCGACATCACCCTGTGACGCCACCCAGGGACCCGACCCGAACCGGGGTTTTTTGGCCGGTATGGGGAATCGAAACTGGGACCTCGGCTGCCGGGGTCCCGACATCACCCTGTGACGCCACCCGGGGACCCGAGCCGACCCGGGGTCTTTTGGCCAGTATGGGGAATCGAACCTGGGACCTCGGGTGCTGGGGTCCCGACATCACCCTGTGACGCCACCCGGGGACCCGACCCGACCTGGGGTTTTTTGGCTAGTATGGGGAATCGAACCTGGGACCTCGGGTGCAGGGGTCCCGAAATCACCCTGTGACGCCACCCGGGGACCCGAGCCGACCCGGGGTCCAGGGACAGGTATGGGGATTCGAACCTGGGACCTCGGGTGCAGGGGTCCCAACATCACCCTGTGACGCCACCCGGGGACCCGACTCGACCCGAAGTCCAGGGGCCGGTATGGGGAATCGAACCTGGGACCTCGGGAGCCGGGGTCCCGACATAACCCTGTGACGCCACCCGGGGACCCGAGCCAGAGTTTTTTGACTGGTATTCGGAATCGAACCTTGGACCTCGGGTGCAGGGGTCCCGACATCACCCTGTGACGCCACCCGGGGACCCGACCAGACCCGGGTTTTTTTGGCCGGTATGGGGAATCGAACCTGGGACCTCGGGTGCCGGGGTCCCGACATCACCCTGTGACGCCACCCGGGGACCCGAGCCGACCCGGGGTCCACGGGCCGGTATGGGGAATCGAACCTGGGACCTCGGGTGCCGGGGTCCCGACATCACCCTGTTACGCCACCCGGGGACCTAACCCGACCCGAGGTCCGGGGGCCGGTATGGGGATTCGAACCTGGGACCTCGGGTGCCGGGGTCCCAACATCAACCTGTGACGCCATTCGGGGACCCAAGCCGATCCGGGGTCCAGGGGGCGGTATGGGGAATCAAAACTGGGACCTTGGGTGTCGGGGTCCCGACATCACCCTGTGACGCCACCCGGGGACCCGAGCCGACCCGGGGTTTTTTGGTCGGTATGGGGAATCGAACCTGGGACCTCGGGTGCCGGGGTCCCGACATCACCCTGTGATGCCACCTGGGGACCCGAGCCAGAGTTTTTTGACTGTTATGGGGAATCGAACCTGGGACCTTGGGTGCAGGGGTCCCGACAACACCCTGTGACGCCACCCAGGGACCCGACCCGAACCGGGGTTTTTTGGCCGGTATGGGGAATCGAAACTGGGAACCTCGGCTGCCGGGGTCCCGACATCACCCTGTGACGCCACCCGGGGACCCGAGCCGACCCGGGGTTTTTTGGCCAGTATGGGGAATCGAACCTGGGACCTCGGGTGCTGGGGTCCCGACATCACCCTGTGACGCCACCCGGGGACCCGACCCGACCTGGGGTTTTTTGGCTAGTATGGGGAATCGAACCTGAGACCTCGGGTGCCGGGGTCCCGACATCACCCTGTGATGCCACCCGGGGACCCGAGCCGACCCGGGGTCCAGGGACAGGTATGGGGATTCGAACCTGGGACCTCGGGTGCACGGGTCACAACATCACCCTGTGACGCCACCCGGGGACCCGACTCGACCCGAAGTCCAGGGGCCGGTATGGGGAATCGAACCTGGGACCTCGGGAGCCGGGGTCCCGACATCACCCTGTGACGCCACCCGGGGACCCGAGCCAGAGTTTTTTGACTGGTATGGGGAATCGAACCTTGGACCTCGGGTGCAGGGGTCCCGACATCACCCTGTGACGCCACCCGGGGACCCGACCAGACCCGGGGTTTTTTGGCCGGTATGGGGAATCGAACCTGGTACCTCGGGTGCCGGGGTCCCGACATCACCCTGTGACGCCACCCGGGGACCCGAGCCGACCCGGGGTCCAGGGGCCGGTATGGGGAATCGAACCTGGGACCTCGGGTGCCGGGGTCCCGACATCACCCTGTTACGCCACCCGGTGACCCGACCCGACCCGGGGTCCAGGGGCCGGTATGGGGAATGGAACCTGGGACCTCGGGTGCCGGGGTCCTGACATCATCCTGTGACGCCACCAGGGGACCCGAGACGAACTGGGGTATTTTGGCCGGTATGGGGAATCGAACCTGGGACCTCGGGTGCCGGGGTCCCGACATCACCCTGTGACGCCACCCGGGGACCCGAGCCGACCCGGGGTTTTTTGACTGGTATGGGGAATTGAACCTGGGACCTCAGGAGCCGGGGTCCCAACATCAACCTTTGACGCCACCCGGGGCCCCGACCCGACGCAGGGTCCAGGGGCCGGTATGGGGAATGGAACCTGGGACCTCGGGTGCCGGGGTCCTGACATCACCCTGTGACGCCACCCGGGGACCCGACCCGGAGTTTTTTGACTGTTATGGGGAATCAAACCTGGGATAGCGGGTGCAGGGGTCCCGACATCACCCTGTGACGCCACCCGGGGACCCGGGGTTTTTTGGCCAGTATGGGGAATCGAAAATGGGACCTTGGGTGTCGGGGTCCCGACATCACCCTGTGACGCCATTCGGGGACACGACCCGACTTGGGGTCCAGGGGCCGGTATGGGGAATCGAACCTGGGACCTCGGGTGCCAGGGTCCCGACATCACCCTGTGATGCCACCCAGGGACCCGATCCGACCCGGGGTCCAGGGGCCAGTATGGGGAATCGAACCTGGGACCTCGGGTGCAGGGGTCCCGAAATCACCCTGTGACGCCACCAGGGGACCCGAGCTGACCCGGGGTCCAGGGACAGGTATGGGGATTCGAACCTGGTACCTCGGGTGCAGGGGTCCCAACATCACCCTGTGACGCCACCCGGGGACCCAAGACGACCCGAAGTCCAGGGGCCGGTATGGGGAATCGAACCTGGGACCTAGGGTGCCGGGGTCCCGACATCACCCTGTGACGCCACCCGGGGACCCGAGCCAGAGTTTTTTGACTGGTATGGGGAATGGAACCTGGGACCTCGGGTGCCGGGGTCCCAACATCACCCTGTGATGTCACCTGGGGACCCGAGCCAGAGTTTTTTGACTGTTATGGGGAATCGAACCTGGGACCTCAGGTGCAGGGGTCCCGAAATCACCCTGTGACGCCATCCGGGGACCTGATCCGACCCAGGGTCCTGGGGCTGGTATGGGGAATGGAACCTGGGGCCTCGGGTGCTGGAGTCCGGACATCACCCTGTGACGCCACCCAGGGACCCGACCAGACCCGGGGTTTTTTGGCCGGTATGGGGAATCGAACCTGGTACCTCGGGTGCCGGGGTCCCGACATCACCCTGTGACGCCACCTGGGGACCCGACCCGAACCGGGGTCCAGGGGCCAGTATGGGGAATCGAACCTGGGACCTCGGGTGCCGGGGTCCCGACATCACCCTGTGACGCCACCCGGGGACCCGACACGACCCGGGGATTTTTGGCCAGTATGGGGAATCGAAAATGGGACCTTAGGTGTCGGGGTCCCGACATCACCCTGTGACGCCATTCGGGGATAAGACTCGACCCGGGGTCCAGGGGCCGGTATGGGGAATCGAACCTGGGACCTCGGGTGCAGGGGTCCCGACATCACCCTGTGACGCCACCCGGGGACCCGACTCGACCCGAAGTCCAGGGGCCGGTATGGGGAATCGAACCTGGGACCTCGGGAGCCGGGGTCCCGACATCACCCTGTGACCCCACCCGGGGACCCGAGCCAGAGTTTTTTGACTGGTATGGGGAATCGAACCTTGGACCTCGGGTGCAGGGGTCCCGACATCACCCTGTGACACCACCCGGGGACCCGAGCCGACCCGGGGTTTTTTGGCCGGTATGGGGAATCGAACCTGGGACCTCGGGTGCCGGGGTCCCGACATCACCCTGTGACGCCACACGGGGACTGCACCGACCCGGGGTTTTTTGGCCAGTATGGGGAATCGAACGTGGGACCTCGGGTGCTGGGGTCCCGACATCACCCTGTGACGCCACCCGGGGACCCGAGCCGACCCGGGGTCCAGGGGCCGGTATGGGGAATCGAACCTGGGACCTCGGGTGCCGGGGTCCCGACATCACCCTGTGACGCCACCCGGGGACCTAACCCGACCCGGGGTCCAGGGGCCGGTATGGGGAATCGAACCTGGGACCTCGGGTGCCGGGGTCCCAACATCATCCTCTGATGCCACCTGGGGACCCGAGCCAGAGTTTTTTGACTGTTATGGGGAATCGAACCTGGGACCTTGGGTGCAGGGGTCCCGACATCACCCTGTGACGCCACCCAGGGACCCGACCCGAACCGGGGTTTTTTGGCCGGTATGGGGAATCGAAACTGGGACCTCGGCTGCCGGGGTCCCGACATCACCCTGTGACGCCACCCGGGGACCCGAGCCGACCCGGGGTCTTTTGGCCAGTATGGGGAATCGAACCTGGGACCTCGGGTGCTGGGGTCCCGACATCACCCTGTGACGCCACCCGGGGACCCGACCCGACCTGGGGTTTTTTGGCTAGTATGGGGAATCGAACCTGGGACCTCGGGTGCAGGGGTCCAGACATCACCCTGTGACGCCACCAGGGGACCCGAGCCGACCCGGGGTCCAGGGACAGGTATGGGGATTCGAACCTGGGACCTCGGGTGCAGGGGTCCCAACATCACCCTGTGACGCCACCCGGGGACCCGACTCGACCCGAAGTCCAGGGGCCGGTATGGGGAATCGAACCTGGGACCTCGGGAGCCGGGGTCCCGACATCACCCTGTGACGCCACCCGGGGACCCGACCAGACCCGGGTTTTTTTGGCCGGTATGGGGAATCGAACCTGGGACCTCGGGTGCCGGGGTCCCGACATCACCCTGTGACGCCACCCGGGGACCCGAGCCGACCCGGGGTCCACGGGCCGGTATGGGGAATCGAACCTGGGACCTCGGGTGCCGGGGTCCCGACATCACCCTGTTACGCCACCCGGGGACCTAACCCGACCCGAGGTCCGGGGGCCGGTATGGGGATTCGAACCTGGGACCTCGGGTGCCGGGGTCCCAACATCAACCTGTGACGCCATTCGGGGACCCAAGCCGATCCGGGGTCCAGGGGGCGGTATGGGGAATCAAAACTGGGACCTTGGGTGTCGGGGTCCCGACATCACCCTGTGACGCCACCCGGGGACCCGAGCCGACCCGGGGTTTTTTGGTCGGTATGGGGAATCGAACCTGGGACCTCGGGTGCCGGGGTCCCGACATCACCCTGTGATGCCACCTGGGGACCCGAGCCGACCCGGGGTTTTTTGGCCAGTATGGGGAATCGAACCTGGGACCTCGGGTGCTGGGGTCCCGACATCACCCTGTGACGCCACCCGGGGACCCGACCCGACCTGGGGTTTTTTGGCTAGTATGGGGAATCGAACCTGAGACCTCGGGTGCCGGGGTCCCGACATCACCCTGTGATGCCACCCGGGGACCCGAGCCGACCCGGGGTCCAGGGACAGGTATGGGGATTCGAACCTGGGACCTCGGGTGCACGGGTCACAACATCACCCTGTGACGCCACCCGGGGACCCGACTCGACCCGAAGTCCAGGGGCCGGTATGGGGAATCGAACCTGGGACCTCGGGAGCCGGGGTCCCGACATCACCCTGTGACGCCACCCGGGGACCCGAGCCAGAGTTTTTTGACTGGTATGGGGAATCGAACCTTGGACCTCGGGTGCAGGGGTCCCGACATCACCCTGTGACGCCACCCGGGGACCCGACCAGACCCGGGGTTTTTTGGCCGGTATGGGGAATCGAACCTGGTACCTCGGGTGCCGGGGTCCCGACATCACCCTGTGACGCCACCCGGGGACCCGAGCCGACCCGGGGTCCAGGGGCCGGTATGGGGAATCGAACCTGGGACCTCGGGTGCCGGGGTCCCGACATCACCCTGTTACGCCACCCGGTGACCCGACCCGACCCGGGGTCCAGGGGCCGGTATGGGGAATGGAACCTGGGACCTCGGGTGCCGGGGTCCTGACATCATCCTGTGACGCCACCAGGGGACCCGAGACGACCTGGGGTATTTTGGCCGGTATGGGGAATCGAACCTGGGACCTCGGGTGCCGGGGTCCCGACATCACCCTGTGACGCCACCCGGGGACCCGAGCCGACCCGGGGTTTTTTGACTGGTATGGGGAATTGAACCTGGGACCTCAGGAGCCGGGGTCCCAACATCAACCTTTGACGCCACCCGGGGCCCCGACCCGACGCAGGGTCCAGGGGCCGGTATGGGGAATGGAACCTGGGACCTCGGGTGCCGGGGTCCTGACATCACCCTGTGACGCCACCCGGGGACCCGACCCGGAGTTTTTTGACTGTTATGGGGAATCAAACCTGGGATAGCGGGTGCAGGGGTCCCGACATCACCCTGTGACGCCACCCGGGGACCCGGGGTTTTTTGGCCGGTATGGGGAATCGAAAATGGGACCTTGGGTGTCGGGGTCCCGACATCACCCTGTGACGCCATTCGGGGACACGACCCGACTTGGGGTCCAGGGGCCGGTATGGGGAATCGAACCTGGGACCTCGGGTGCCAGGGTCCCGACATCACCCTGTGATGCCACCCAGGGACCCGATCCGACCCGGGGTCCAGGGGCCAGTATGGGGAATCGAACCTGGGACCTCGGGTGCAGGGGTCCCGAAATCACCCTGTGACGCCACCAGGGGACCCGAGCTGACCCGGGGTCCAGGGACAGGTATGGGGATTCGAACCTGGTACCTCGGGTGCAGGGGTCCCAACATCACCCTGTGACGCCACCCGGGGACCCAAGACGACCCGAAGTCCAGGGGCCGGTATGGGGAATCGAACCTGGGACCTAGGGTGCCGGGGTCCCGACATCACCCTGTGACGCCACCCGGGGACCCGAGCCAGAGTTTTTTGACTGGTATGGGGAATGGAACCTGGGACCTCGGGTGCCGGGGTCCCAACATCACCCTGTGACCCCACCCGGGGACCCGAGCCAGAGTTTTTTGACTGGTATGGGGAATCGAACCTGGGACCTCGGGTGCAGGGGTCCCGAAATCACCCTGTGACGCCATCCGGGGACCTGATCCGACCCAGGGTCCTGGGGCTGGTATGGGGAATGGAACCTGGGGCCTCGGGTGCTGGAGTCCGGACATCACCCTGTGACGCCACCCAGGGACCCGACCAGACCCGGGGTTTTTTGGCCGGTATGGGGAATCGAACCTGGTACCTCGGGTGCCGGGGTCCCGACATCACCCTGTGACGCCACCTGGGGACCCGACCCGAACCGGGGTCCAGGGGCCAGTATGGGGAATCGAACCTGGGACCTCGGGTGCCGGGGTCCCGACATCACCCTGTGACGCCACCCGGGGACCCGACACGACCCGGGGATTTTTGGCCAGTATGGGGAATCGAAAATGGGACCTTAGGTGTCGGGGTCCCGACATCACCCTGTGACGCCATTCGGGGATAAGACTCGACCCGGGGTCCAG